>JAEMON010000001.1:63135011-63152015 GCA_030264115.1 Lygus lineolaris
CACCCCGCCCCTCTCCTAATTCCTTTAATTACCTATCCGTTATTCTAATATGGGGATTATTCCCTCACCACCACAACACTAAGTCTTAAGCATCATAGGAACATAAGTACATGAAGAAGTAGGGTGTGCGAATGAAAACATGTAGAGGTGTACTTACGAAACGTTTCTTATTTAAAAATTGAAGGGCATGCATGCAATTGAACATGCAAATGGCGGAATGAAATATTGTTCGGCGGTGTTTGGCCCTCTTTGCTGTGAGAGGTTGCTCATCTGAAATATAAAGGTAAACAAGTTACATTCTATTCAGTGTTCCTATTCTTCAAACTAATTGTATGTTAGTAAAATGTGTCAACATATGGCATTCCTGGAGTAAATGCCATGAGTGGATGCGATACTACGCCTGCTCTGCACAACCAGGGGAAAAATAAATTCCTCAAACCCTCATCAACTACCCTGATCTTGGAGCCAAACTGATAGCCTTCAAGGATCCTTCAGCAGCTCCTCAGACCAAATTCGTTGGCAATGAAGTTCGCTTTGTCATCCAGGTCGCCCTGTTCTTAGAGCTATACTGCTCGGTATTGGTGCAACCTCCCTCGCACCTTTCACACATATTGCTGCAGAACAATCCGGCTTTCTAGCAGCATTTACACGCGACGAGCTGCAACAGCTTTTCTGGTGCTCACGGCAGCAAGGTCGTTTTCTGCACCGTGGGTCGTATTGTTCCAGCCCCAGAGTAACGGATTCGGGGGCTTACAACCAATGTCTGTACTTGCTGGAACACTCTACGCTGCTGTGGTGCGGACTGAGTGGGAGGCAGTGTAGCTGTATTGAACCTTGTTTTGAAGGCAGACTTCTTGTAGTGGTGGAACCGTTCATGATTTAGTGACTCCTAATTTCTCTTCCCTCTGTACAAAGCGATGAGGAAGTGCTCTCCTGCTTTTTCTATGGTCTGAGGAGCGGCTGGAGGATCCTAGAAGGCTGCCAGTTTGGCTCCAAGATCAGACTAGTTGATGAGGGTTTTGAGGAATTTATTTTTCCCCTGGTTGTGCAGAGCAGGCGTAGTATCGCATCCACTCATGGCATTTCCTCCAGGAATTCCATATGTTGACACATTTTACTAACATACAATTAGTTTGAAGAATAGGAACACTGAATAGAATGTAACTTGCTTACCTTTATATTTCAGATGAGCAGCCTCTCACAGCAAAGAGGGCCAAGCACCGCCGAACAATATTTCATTCCGCCATTTGCATGTTCAACTTGTGTTTTTACTATGTACTTACACACATATTTATATTTCTGAGTTCGCCGTTCAATTTTTAAATAAGAAACGTTTCGTAAGTACACCTCTACTTGTTTTCATTCGCACACCCTACTTCTTCATGTACTTATGTTCCTACGATGCTTAAGACTTAGTGTTGTGGTGGTGGGGGGATAATCCCCATATTAGATTAACTGATAGGTAATTAAAGGAATTAGGAGAGGGGCGGGGTGGAAATATTCATGACCATAAATGTGATTTCAAAGAGCACTTACACTACATGTCTGACTGCGCATTTGCGAGAGATAGTTTTGGCGGGGAAGTGTACGGGGGGGGGGGTCCAGGGGTGTCAAGGTACCTTATGTGGGGGGGTCGGGGGACCGTTTGTGGTGTATACTAGGATTTGGAAGTCAAGAATAGGAAGATTTTGGCTTAGTTGGAAAAAATGGTCAAACTTCAGCGCTCTCTAGCGGCCAAACAGAGGAAGATGAGAGGCTTTCTTGGTCTCATTTTTTAGGAAATTTAATCAGATTTAACTTTTATACGGGTATGTTTTCTGTAGGATGCTTAGTTTCCAAGTTATAAGCAACAAACTAAAAAAAGTACCGACATTTTTAAAATGTCAATAATATCAAAAGTAAGGATGAGTTCGTTGGCCAGAATTTTTGGAGTACTCCAAGGGGTCAAATTTTGAAAATTTAGAGTCAAAAATCGCTACAAAACGTGTTTTTGAGGTTTTTGGTGTGAATTACCTTCTTAAACATAGGAACATGTGGTATATTCGGAATCAGCATGAAATTTCCTATAAGAATCACCCACCAAATCGGGTAAAATTATTCTTTGAAAATTCGCTCGCCAACTCATGCTGCATGAATGGAACCTTTAAAATTTCTTTCACGAATACATAGATTCCTACCTTCGGTAGTGACGAAGCAAAATATGAAATAAACACTTGGGTATCCCTTATTGTGGAAGTTATACAAGGAAACAAGCGTGTTTGCCGGCTCAAAGGCCGTGACCAAATCATGATATTGGAGCAAGAAACATTTTCAGTAGATCCTCATTTACCTTTCGGGTTTAGGAACAGGTTGTTTCCGATCGAACTGCTCATCGTAGGAAGTTCTTGCATCGAGAGGCGCATCAGGAAGTTCCAGCTGGGTGTGGAGCCTGCGAATCTTGGGCCTTTCCACTTCATCAGGCTTGTACGGATGGAACGCTTCTTTGGTCTGCGAAAGAGGCAGAGGTACATCGACTTTGGGAAGGAGTGGACCTTCAGAGTATGGCGTGTGCCGGCATGAGTGTCTCCTGAAACAAAGCAAAAATTATTTAGAATTATTCATCTGATTCAGTTGAAACGAGGTTCCATTGAGAATCTTTGTCAGTCTAGGAGGTATGTGTAGCCTGTCTGTCATTTTAGAGCAAATGCCCAACGGACATCAGTACTTCGAGTTTATGGTCGGAATGAACAAAATCCTTATACTATTAGGATTCCAAAGGGAATTTATGGCTGATTCTCAATATAGCATATACTTCTATGCTCAAGATGGTAATTTCCCCAAAACCTCAAAAAAAACGTTCATAAGGGGTGGGGGGGGACAGGAAATTGCCCGGAATGTCCTCAAAAATACCTACATCTCGGAAATCAAAGAGGTCATAGAAACTCTTACTAGGTATAACCTTATTATCACTTTCTAGTAATAAGTTGAAAAAAGAGAGTATCTCCCATTCCTTCAACCATTTTAGCCTTGGAAAGTTTTTCAAACTTTTCTCCGTTAATAAACGATAATTTTCAAATCGGTTTTCGGTATTCTCCCTATTAGGTATTCGATTCCAAAGATCCGTCGTTGTAATTTAAAATTCCCAATTTAAAACTTTGTAGTAGGTAACACATTTCTGTAGCAGTGTCTTACTCAAACAGAATTGAGATCGGCAAGTTATTGGCTGAGAAAAGTGTGAAAAACTGACTCCAGTACCATCTTTGACGCCCTTTCGAACAATAAAAAATGTAAAATGTAAAATTTGACCCCTAAAAATCCTTATAAAATAGGCAACGAACTCAACCTTCCTCTGGATAGTATGGTAATTTTGGATTTTTTTGACCTATCCTGGGGTGAGATATCATCAGGAGTGACACGCATATGAACATAAAAACTCACCCAAATACTATATTGCTAGTGGAAAAGTAATGAACTTCCGGGATCGATTTATAATGGTCTAGCATGGATTCCCATGGAGAAATATTTCAAACATTTACATAGGTATCAAGCCTCAAATGTCACCTACATTATTTGTTCATTTTCTTTTTATAGAAAAGATAGAAATGAATCTTGGCAAAAACTGTACGTTAAAAAAAACGCCTGCCAAATTGGGTGGGCAGTAGAGCTCTCTCACTTTTATAATATGGTCTTATGGAAACAGTTGTTAGTGAAAACGTCGCCGAACCGTCTATGGGGTAACCCGGACGATCCCCGAAAATTTCATCTAAATGGGACCGTAATTTAATGTAGTTTTGCCTGGGACAAGGAATTGACCACATACAGATCGAAAGACACGGAACCAAAATAGGTCAGAAAGCTCTGAAACGTGAAAAGCAAGTGGGACTTAGGAGGACCCTTTTTTCACTTCTTGCACGACTACATGGCTTCCTACCTGCGATAGTGGGGGAACAAAAGTTAATATTAAGGTCTATAACACTCTTAGCGTCTTATACGAGGAATCTGTGACTCATCTCATAAGCCCCCGGGGGCCTACGCTATGAGCTCAAAGAATATGTAGGTATGTATTCCATGTTTGGGATCTTTCCTTCATCGTTCGTTTTTCTTGTTGGTTCTAGTTTGGAAATATGAAATCCCGTTGCAGCGCTCCCTTTGTTCCCGAAGTTTGCTTTACATAACTTTGTAGTTTTGTGTACTTTAATCCAGAGGAACGGCCTCCACTCGGAGTGTGTTCCACATTGAATGAGGAAACTGAAGGATCGCTGGACCCCTGAGGGTTGTTATGTTATGAGTTAACATAGAGCTGTGGCGGAACACCGAGCTGAGGTCAAGTCAAATATTAGCTAAAGGAGTTTTGTAGTGGCTACTCCAGTGGCAGGGAAAGTGGAGGGGGTGTCCCCTCAGTCATTACCTTGTGAATGAGGTCGGTTTGGGTAGTAGGAGGTCGGACTGAGGGGTCGCGGGGGGTCACGCAGAGAATTAATCGGGCTGACGGCAGGCTCAATCACAATTCTTGGATTTGTGCAATTGCTTGTACCATTGTCAGCCATGGCCGCCTTCGGCTCAAATGGGGTCAATTAGGTCGCTCTTTAATCATGAGTGCGAACTGAAAATTCCAAGTAGCAGCGTTTGGTAGATTCAACAGTTGGTGATTCAAATGATCCGGAAAACTCCGGCGCCTCTCTTTACTGCCGATGGTATTACATTCTGAAATGCTGGACAGACACAGGCCAAATCCATAGTCATATTTATGAAAAACACAAACGCCCTTCTCCTTTGGGAATAGGGTAGGAACTTGTCCCAAGGTGGCATCAACTCATTATATTATTCGATAAAGATAAAAATTTTGTAGTTACCAAAGTGTAATTAACGAGTATTTCAGAACGTCCCATACTATGCTGTACAAATTGACACACCACAAGCACCGTCAAACTTCAGGGATCGATTCTAACTACTATTTCCAACTGATTTTCAACAAAACTTCCCTCATGGAGAAAAGGAACTTTCCTCCAATGCTCTTGGGAGTAGGTATTTACATTGGGATTTTTCCGTGTTTTCGACCATGAACCACTAAAATATCCATAACTCCCTGGAGCGTAACTCCCATAAGCATGGAGACCATTGGAACGATCGTTAAATTGCCTAACCCCCTCATGCGTTATAAATATTTTCACAGCGGATTCAGAGGGCAAAAATTGAACTAAAAAGGATACATAGGTACATATTTCCTCAAATTTTAAAACCCACTATTTTTGTTACGGCTCTGCGCCCAAGATAAATTAGGTGATTAATCGCACTAGTTATGTTGAAAGCTTCTCACAATCTCAGCTTTACAATGATTTGGTTATTTTTTATTTTACTGTGCTGCTTAGTGGAGAAAATCACGTTTGAATACGAAAAAGTGGGACGACGAGAAGTGGGGAAAAAGTGGGGTTAACGACTTGACTCGTTCTGGATACGTCTGGCGGAGAGTTAGGTATCGTTTCCCAAGTAATTTGTCTCACTGGATAGAATGGAGACACTAGTACACGCATATACACGCAGTCCTATACATACACCTACGCAAACATGGTCCGACGGCGATGAAATTAATGATGGACCGTTTTACGGCTAACCTGAACAATCCCTGAAATTGTCATCAAAATCGGGCCATAATTTTTTATAGTAGTTCGCCTGTGAAAAGGAATTGACCACAGACAGGCAGACACGGAACCAAAAATCGTCAAGAAAGCTTTGAAACGCAAGAAGTAAGTGGAAATTTTGATTTTTTGAAGGACAGTTATTTACTTTTTGTACCTTCGGTAGTTTATCCAAAAATAACCCCACCTTGGGAAAGCTGAGATTCTGAAAAAGTTTTTCCTGTAATGTGTGCAGTTAATCACCCACTTTTTCTGGGACCTAGAGCCATTTGAACAAGTCGTGATTATTTCAATTTGAGACAATTTTCTCTTCAATCCAGATTCTTAGCAGCTGAATCCACTTTAAAAATGTGTATAAACCATCAAGAAGACAAGAAATTTCACGATCTTTCCAACGTTGTCCATAGTTTGAAATGGAGACTGTAAATAAAGGAAATCATGGCCATTGATCATAAAAATCTTAAAATTGTAAATATTCCAGAAAACATGGGGTTATGGTCGGAAATCAGTTGTAGAATCGATCCCTGAAGTTTCGCAGTGCTTAAGGTGAGTCCCTTGTATAAGAGAACTCTGCATTTCACGCGAGAAGACGTCACAGTGTAGACGTCAGTAAATCCGTAGAGAAAGAGAGTGAGGCTGCGTGGGCTGCCGATTCTTCTCGATGGTCAATAATAATGTGAACTGGTGGAAGACGTTTGGAGAAGACATTGAGGAGATCCCGAGGAAATCCAACTCCTCTCCGAGTGGGCGGTTTTGCAAAGGAAGCCCCCCCCCCCCTTGCCCTCCCACACCAGAGGTTCGTTCGGATGTTCTTAGATAATTAGGTTTCACTATCCCACGTAGTCAACAATGCTAAAGTGAAGGCTCAAGGCAGATGAGGTTTTGTTGTTCAAATTCAATCAAGCTCTCGGGAAATTTAAACACCTCCTTTTGATTGGTAGGTACTTGGGAGCTGATATAACAAAAAAAAAAACATGTTTACATTGTATGCGGTACATTACCTATGTTCAATATATTCTTTATTGACAAGACTCAGCAATCTATCCGCTTGTAGTTCGATCTGCGAGTATGTACGTAAACCGTGCGAAATTGGCAGTTCAAAATCTTTCAAACATTTTTTGGAGATGTTGGCGAACAAATTTCAATTTAACTACAGGGGTTCTTGACCTTCAACTATTCCAACATTTGGAACTTTTGTTGGATATCAATCAAAACTAGGTACCGGCGTCATCAAAACTACTTACCCATAACAACTTCAAGGAAGATAATCAATCACTAACTGAGCCTGGGGATGTGGGCCAGCGTCTATGTACCCTCCGGACTAGTATTTTCAGGACCATTAACTTTCTCCATACATCTATTAATATTGGATTTTCAAAAGGCACACAAACAGATACAATCTAGTGGCAGATGTAAACAGAATTTTAATAATAGATGGAAAACGTATTTATCTGACACGAGAGAAATGGAAAGAAGAAAGGAGAGATTGAACGAAGAATTTGAAGACGAAGAACAGCTTTAACATGTGGTGAGTCTTTGAGCTTATCCAGCTTGAATTATCAACGGGTTGGGGTGATGGTGAGAAATCTGAGAGAAAAAAAGAAAGAAGTGAACACCATTGAAAATCACCTTAAATATTCTCTCTCTTTGGGCTGTTAATACCAATGACTGTTAACATATTGTATGTAATGAATTAATTGATGGGCTTGAATGCTCAGTTGTTACGTTATTGATATTTACTAAATATATCTATTAAAAGAAAAACCTAAACTACTGAACCTTGATCAATACTTAAGTTCAGATTTTCCCGTCTGCGCTGGAATGGAACGATATGATTGATTTCATCATGATGAAGATTCCATGATTTTTGAATGAAGATAAACCCATTTTTGGCTAGATGAGTGCCAAGTATTTGAGATGGTAGACGCACTACGTTTAGCAATGAGCAAAGTACATTATTCTTGAAGAAAATATTATTTTGTACCTATCTCATGAGAAAGGGTCCAACACTATCCTTCATATTTGAGAAGAATCGAGTCTATGGTAAATTGTTAGTGAGGTGTAGATGCTTGTTGGAAATCAATTCGAACTGTTCAAGTTCTTATAAATTGATAACGAGAAGATCTGAGCAGAACTCGGGAGATGCGTTCGTTAGGAATTTTAGGCCAGAGCGACTGACAGACGACACGTGGCCAGTTATGTTCTGGAGGGGCTCTTGAACGCATTTGTATTACAATATATCGAGGGTTGCATGGCAGAAGTGACCAAGTCCATTTTTGCCGAAATTGAGTTTGTAATGCTTCATATAAGTGTTGATCCTGCTCTACTCGCTAGTATTCTCAACTCCACGAAAAAGGGACTTCAAAGGGCTCAAATTTCAAAGTACCAGAAAAAGTAGTTTTTCATACATTTAGCATTTTCCTGGCAGAAATGACCAAGTTAGTGCTACTTAGGAAGCACTTGGTCATGCCAGGAAAATGCTAATGCTCCCTGGCAGAAATGACCAAGTCCTTCCTAAGTAGCACTCACTTGGTCATTTCTGCCTGTAATTATCAAACCAGACCACAACCGAGTACTTCAGGCGCCTATTAGCGCACTTGGTCACTTTTGCCATGCAACCCTCGATATACATGTAGAATTAGTTATATCCAAAGTTGAGACATCCTGAGCATTCAGCTCTGTGAGAAAAATGAAAATGTAATATCTCTTTAACCAACCAATTTATTAGGAGATCGAAAATTTAAGGACGTCACGCGTTCACGTCACGTCACGTTTGCGTACGTATCACATTCCGAATAATTTACACATTTTATTTTTTTAAATTAAGGTTGTTTACTAAAGACAAACGACCAAAGAAGACAAACGACCAAAGAAGACAAACGTGGGGTGCCGCCTCCGAGGAATACCGAGGTTGACAATGAGTCAGCTACGGGGATCGCCATTCAAGATATCACGATGGCCTTCTGCGAACGACCGACTTGGCTCTCGAAGCTACTCAATCGTCGATAAGTTTTTTTCCAGTGAAAATGCTGTGCCCACAGACTGAAATGTCTGTGATTCAACGGTACCTCCCCTACAAAGCCCGTCGGATGAAGACATCAACAGAATTAGACATTACAAGTGCTGGGATTTAGCTTTGGATGTCTGTTAGGCGGCATTTGAATCAATTATTTATGAATGGGAATAAAAGCCACTAATTTGGTAAAATGCGGTTTCTTACGAAAAACAATTTCTTCAGTGAGAAGTGTCATCGTTTGATAATAAAACGGTGCAAATCATACTATTAAACGCTTCCATAATCAGCCTGGAAATAAATCGTCTGGTTTTGAACGGATGTAGGAGAGTTAGGTACGGGTTTGAGGTTCATTGAATTTTCAAGTTTCATTATTGTTCCAAGGAGTCAAAACTGAAAAATATCCATCAGAATGGTTTACCACTGTGCCATGTGATACGTTGGTGCCATCTGTCACATCATTATGTCATAAAATTTCCATGACATTCATGTTTTCACGAAAAAGATTATACAGGGTGGTCCCAAACGTAACGGACTTAGTTTGAGGTCTTATAGGAAATTTTACGCCAGTCACGAATATACCACATATTAAGGGTCCCTGAATAAATCTTGACCACTTTTTCAGCATGAACTTAAAATGTAGGTTTAAATTTTTTTTATTGTAGAATGCTGTTTTTGAAGCTCCAATAAAAAAATTCAAACCTACATTTTAAGTTCATACTACCTGCCTACCTTCCTGCTCCTATCAAGCAGTTTATCAACAGATCAAAACTTCTAAAATTCACCGAAAATCGCAGGTACAATCTAAAGAGCTGGCGTTGGTCTCATTCGACGCAGTATGTAATTTCCTACAACGTTTATTTGAAGTGTTTTTCGATTTTCCATATGTAAATTTTTAAAGCTTATGTTTTAGTTTCACCGTGATTCGCAAGTTCCTGATGGTTGTCTGATGTTGACAAATGGGAACGGTGAACGTATTGGTGGGCACCCACTCAAGGCTTCTTTGGGCTCAGGAAGGACGTAGGAAGTGGCAGACACGGTCACAAACACCCACGTCTTGCACAGGTCAGGCATCGCGGGAATTACGTAGGTACCTTCTCCGTCTCTCGCACAACGGGGTCTGCACATGGGTAGGAATTTCCCACTTTTTACCTCAAATTCGGATTTAGCACCCTCAAAAGCCCCGAATCACCAATTTTCAGCTCCGCCGAATTCGTCCACAAACGGGTGGAAAGAACGCTTGTGACGTAGTAACTTTTAGGCGCTGACTTTTAAGCTAGTTTTGAAAGAGACTAAATTTGTAGTTTCCCTAATATTTATGGGCAGACTATTGAAAAACTGGGCACCACTATAGTCATATCACTTTTTGCCCGTGGAGGTTAGCCGGAAGGGCAGCCTTATCACTGATTGGGTAGATACCTACTTTAGAGCTTGCTTGACTTTGCCCTACTAATTATTATTATTATTATTATTTATTTATTTAATTTGATTTAATTTAATTTTTTTTTTCAGCTTCATCATAAGTTCGGGTTGTCAAGACAAGATTAAGGAATAGGTACATTTATTTGTCCTCTCTCTCAGACAGAATATTCATTTGTGGTTGCCCATAAATGTCCCGGGGTCGCGAAGTGGCCAGTCTTGTGCCTAGCTTGTGCCTTCGAAGCTCAGTGGCTTCTTGTCCCAACCATCGATGTACGAGCTGCAAGTCTAGTTATATATCGATGGTCTCAACCCGGGACGATGAGGTAACGGGAAGATGCTGATTCTAATGAGAGGACATAATGCTCAACGTTGAGCACATCTGAAGGACTTGGATCCCCAATATGAAATATACTTATACTTTTTAAATTATTGTCATATCCAAAAATTTATAAGCAGTTCAAAAGAGACAGTGAACATGAAAATAACTTTCAAATTTTTGGTGGAGGAACCCTGTTATATGATGTACCTATTCATTGAGCCATGCTGAACCCAGGGAGAATTTCCGTTGTTCAAGTGAGCCCACGTAGCCACGATATTGTAATGCTTCGCGAATAAAAACGTCAATTGTATTGGGCTGCAAACTTGTAGGAACCAGAAGCTCTCTTACAAGAATTCGGTAGTTTTCCCACTTACTATCTTCAATTTTGGAATACATGGCAACATTGTGGACAACGCCATAGAAATCTTTATGCCTGAAGAAGGTAATAATCATTCCCTGGACGTGCTTGCAAAAGAGGTAACGTTGTGATGAATTTAAATATACAAAACTCATACCAGATACCACGTTTGAATCCTACTCCCCATCATTTGATGATATAGTATTTTCCCTTTTAGTTAAACCTTTTTCGCATTGATTTAAACCTTTTTTACTTTGAATTAAACCTTTTTCGCTTTCATTTAAACCTTTTTCGCTTTAATTTAAACCTTTTTCACTTTGAATTAAACCTTTTTCGCTTTCATTTTAAACCTCTTTCACTTTCATTTAAACATTTTAAACTTTGAATTAAAATTTGTCTATTCCCATGTGGGAAAGTAAATGTTTGAAGAAAATCAACGCATGATAACATTATTTAAACACAAGAAGGTGGCAAGTAATGCTTCTGTTACCTCCTCCTGTGACACTTTCTTGAGTTTAAATAATGTTTTCATGCGTTCATTTACTTCAAACATTTACTTTCCTGCATGGGAATAGAAAAATTTTAATTCAAAGTTTAAAATGTTCAAATGAAAGTGAAAAAGGTTGAATGAAAGCGAAAAAGGTTTTATTCTAAGTGAAAAAGGTTTAAGTGAAAGCGAAGAAGGTTTGATTCAAAGTGAAAAAGGTTTAAGTGAAAGCGAAAAAGGTTTAATTCAAAGTAAAAAAGGTGTAAATCAATGCGAAAAAGGTTTAACTAAAAGGGAAAAGACTATATATTTCGTTCTTCATCACGCATAATGATCTTCATCTGTTCCCTCAACCATTGTTTAGTTTAATTTCTGTGATGATTTTATGAGGGGGTGCTTGATAAAATGTATTAGTGATTCTGGAAGGTAGGAGTCACTCCAAGCAGTGGATCAGCTCAAGGAGTATCGTGACGACCGCACCCACCGGCGCTCCGAGGTATGCAGAGCTCTTCCCTGCAAATCATACGTCGGCATAGCAATAATTATAGCATTCTTCTTCTTTTTCTGTTCGTTTCACGAGATAGTCGAAATGCTGGTGGTGGGACGACCGCCTCAGGCGTCCCCCGGTGAAAAATTATGAGTTGAATACGAAAGAAGCGAAAACAACGAAGCGGTGCTGCGAAATAGAAAGCTTGGCCAGTAACACGGCATCTGGACTAACCACGGCTACTTGGGGAATGTTATTAGCCGACCCTCCTATTGAAGAAGGAAGGGAGAGAAAAACAAAAAAAAAATACTCTCCTATTGTTTTGGTATCGAGATCAAAATTGGACAACATTCAACAAAAAAACGATGCTAAGGTGAGTTGTACCACGGTACTCCACACCCACGGGGATTACCTAGTAGTAACGTAATAGTCGTTAACGACCTCCAGTAGGCATTCGTTTCAATAGATGTACCTCTTACAATAGCCTAAGTTGGCATCGAGAACTTGACGAGCATCACATCCAGCAACAAACGCATTCAGAGGAGTAGGTACGCTGTACGTTTTGGAGTGAATTTTTCGAATTTTACTGTAGTAACTAATTATGTAGGTTATTCTAAGAAACCTGGCATTATTGATTCTGCATAATATGCAGAATCACTTCACTTTTTAAAGCTTTTTCCTTCATTTCTCCCAGTACTCCTCCCACTAGTTGCGTGTCTATCTGTCTTCAACAAATGCATTAGTTGGTATATACGTAGTACAATATGGTAAGGAAGCTGTTTAAATTCTTCACAGTGTCATATTCCATCCAATTATGATTCTGTGGATTTTAAAAGCAGTATTTCTTTGAATTCCATGGCGTATTTTCAAGCTAACTTGTTGCCCGCAGAACTGGAACGCGCTCTTCATAGTCACCCTAGAACAGTTGCATCTTGGGGAGTGACGTTCAATTATACCGAGAAGTTGAGCTGATATGTATATAAATGTGTGCATGAGCGGACAAGGTAGCCACAATAGGGAGATCCGAGGACCTAGTGGGTCGAGGACACGTCAGAGGCGGGTTTTGAACCCCACCTGGCACAGCGCTCGCCCTATAAGGCAGTGTCTGCTCGCTCTGCCCCCCTTGAGACTTTCTCCAGGGCCTGCGAGCTTCTCTGGGATGACCATATAAGCACAATTGCGTCACTTCCAAGACGGCTGGAGCACCTTCCACGGCCAAGAAGCCTCGAAAAACCCTTTCAAATCTCCTTTAATGCATATCGACCAATTTCACTGAGAGCTTCCTGCATTGGGATTTCGTGGGCGATTCACTGGAAATTTCTCCCCCCTCATACGCATGAGGCATTGGACACTAACATCACTTATTACTCATCAATGAACATGGTTGCGGCTGAGGGGAACCACTTATGACAAGTGGGTGTGGCACATGACAGGTTCCTCGTATTCAATACCAATAATTGATAGATACATTGAAATGTACATTAATGAGACCCAGGTCATTCAAAGGAAAAACCTTTACTACCACCTTCATCGAAATCGAACAATCGACTGGTGGGAAATCGGTTGTATTTGAAGGATTGCTTGCGACCGCAGATGTTACTGCGCGACAACGATGAAATTCCATCTAGGATCAAACTCTCATAATCCATAATAGTTTAATCGTTATTAGTACTAGTTAATAGTTATTAGTGCATGCGCAGTGGAACCAACTTATCCGATCACAATGAAATTCATAATGAATCTCTATAGATCAGTCTCCAACCACCATTTAAATGTACGCAAAATCGGACCATTAGGTAGGTATAGTGAGATATTATGGATCACGAACATACTATATAATACTGTTGGTGTTGATAGCACTATTGAATTTTGTCGAATATTTTTAAAACATACTCATCCAACCCTGCAACACGATGTTATAACGATACCTTATATCGAATAAGTTTGCACTGAATGACATCAACCTCTTCAGGTATGTTGCCATTATTTGTATTAAATGTGCTCTCCAATATTTGGTGACATTATAAACCACCATATAATATGAAAATCACCGTGCAATAACCAGTCATCATATCTCAAGGTCGGAAAATCTAAGGATGCCAAGCCTCAATAAAATGTGAGCTCTGGTATTACAGTAGTCGCCACTTAATGCTTTCACTGGTTATTTGGATCAGCAGCTTGAACCCTCCGAAATCGGTAGGGACGGAAATAATGTGTCCTCTTGTGTGTAACTGTCACCGGATAAACCGATCATGGCCACCGCTTCACTCGATCAATTAATTGATCGCTAGCAGATGGAAACCATTGGCCTATTGACCTGCAACACCTATTACATTTACCGTTTTCGGGAAAATTAGCATCATTATAGGAACCTAAATGGCACCTACATGAAATAAATTCGGGATAAACGCAAAATTGGGGCACCAAATTTAAAATTTTTGTCATAGTTTAAAAATCGGTGTGATTGTGTGATGATTTATTTGAAAATGCGCTCATTAACTCATGCTGCATGACAGGATCTTTTTTATAACTAAGATACCTTTAGATACATGATTCAGTTTCTGGTATCACAAAATCATTTACCACCCTCTCTGGCTCATATGAGGGTTGAACGTGGACTCTTGAATAAGGAAGTACCATGAGCTTCGTTCGTAATACGATTCCCTATTTGAGTCTACTGCGCCTATGATTTTAATTCAGTTCTTCATATACCGCTATTTGTATGGACAAAATCCACGAATTAGCTGAAAACTACCCCCGGAGTAACCAAATTATTCGTAACCCCCTCTCAGCCATCGGGTCAAAATGATAGCACCGAAACCTCCTAATCTCTATTCATGGAATGCTAAGTGACCAAACTCCACTTAAAGTTGTTCTCTTTATCGATAAACTTTGGGGCTTCGTCCCCGATTTGTTTAATTAAGCTAAGAGCCTTAATTTGATAATCAGTCACCTGTTTGATTGAAATCGGCCCCTTCAACTTGGACAAACGCTCATCAATATCAATACATCGTTTTGCATAGTTCAAAGTTAGATGCATCCGCAATCGGAACTCAGAGACTTGTTTATGATACCTACCTTCCTATTGCGTTCATTTCGGAAATAGGTAAGTATGTGAATTTCTTCGTTGAGAAGAAGCAGGTTAGTACAATAACTGTCTGCAAAATTTCTACTTGAAAGCTACATTTTCTCCTGTTCCCTCCTGCCTTTTTACCCCTAGAAAAAAAAAAAAAACTTGAAATATTTGATGAAGAATTGGTAATGTCTGTGTTTCCTCTAGGTTTTAGCAAGTCAATTTGGTTTTTGCATATTAGCAGGCAGGTGCGAAGATCCTTTTGTGGTCTCTTCTATCAATATAAGTGACTAATATATAGAAAAGCCAGGGCTTATGTACCATTTTGACGGAAATGCTTATTTGGTATCGAACGATTCGTTGAGATCTCCTCTATCGAGTTATTTCAATGAAAACCCCTAAAACCACATCTTAATCGTTGCTATGGAGCTTCAAAGTTAAAAACGCTGATTTTGTTAGACGAAGAAGGACTATTTTCAAGGAGTTCTACAAATAGAGAAGTGAACCCGTAAAAACATTGACCATTTTCAAGGCTCCTTTTGGACTTATTGCCGATGGTGAAGAATTGGCAGTTCGCAGATTCCAATTCCGAATCCGGCTGGGGGAAACGTTTTTTCCCTCTCCTATAAAATTTGTAGAATCGGCACAAAGATCGGCCATGTTCTTCAATTTATCAGGATACGATTCTCTACATCAGATTAATAAGAAAAATGTCAATTTGATTGGGAAAACTGTGAATTTTGATTGGAAAACCGTCAAACCTATTTGGAGAACCTTGACAATTATTTTGTTAAACCTTATCTCCAATCAAGAGGGTGGCCTGCTACTTCTTTCTAAACCATGTTATGGGGTTTTGCTTGGAAAATTATTTGTAACCGAGGAAATTTAGCGCTGATACCTACCGAATGAACCATTGTATGGTTCAATATATCCTAATATGGGTACGTTATATCCTATGAAAAGGGATATATATCATAATATTATATCCCATGAACTAGAAATCAGTTCTTGAGAATCGATCGGAAGAAAAAATGTTATTATGCCAACGTTTCGGATAATTTTTTATCCATCTTCAGGGCTATAATCTGGCTGGTGAGATCACAAAATATACATCTTAATCGTGATTAAAACAAAAACAATGGTTATGGTTCCTTCAGTTTGAAACCACAACTATGCATTAATAACTGAGTTGACAGTTGACAAGCAATTGAATTGACAGTCAACTGTCACTTTGAACTGTATACACGTGTGTTTAATTTTCAAAATCACTATTTTTTTCAAACGCCCTTATGTCTCCGATTAAATAGGTGAATTCGCGTGCACGTTACAGGAAAAACTTCCTCAGAATTTCAGCTTTTCAATGGTTTGGTTTTTTAATTTCACTGTAGAAAATAATGGAGAAAATCAAGTTTGAAAGGAAAAAAACGTCGGGTTTTTCGAGGAAATCGAGTGTTAGGGCGTTTACGACTTGATCATGGCTAGTAGGGTTTGGGGTCGTTTTCGACGTAGTTTTTCACGCTGAATCGAATGGTGACTGGTGATTCATTCTGTCCGGTGTAAAATTGATTTTTTGAGAAAAATAGTGAATTTTTGGACATACCAGCATCTCAGACTCGTATTTTGCGAATCAATGTTTGTTTATTGAAATTTGTTATTTTTTTGTTTACAGAATTTTTCGAGTACTCCAAGGGGTCACATTTTAAAAACTTAGAGTCGAAAATCGCTTTAAAAAAACGTGTTTTTGAGATTTTGGAGTGAATTATTATCCTAAACATGGGAATATGTGGTATATTCGGAATCAGCGTGAAATGTCCTATAAGAATCACCCACATAATCGGCTAAAATGATTCTTTGAAATTTCGCTCTACTGAAACTTTTCTCTTTTGAGTAAAGTGGTCTTTTTGGGAGGATTTTCTCAACATCTCGAAGATGTTCTGGTACTTTTGTCCAGCTAGATTCGGCATCTGAATCACTGTGCGCCGTAAGGAGTACAAGGTTGTGTGCAACAAATGTGCCCTCGGATTGCGTTTACTGAGCAGGTGAGTGACATGTTCGGCGACTCGTCTGTGCTCAAGTGGCGGAACGGACGGCGCGGAAGTGACAAGTGACGGAGCCCGCGCTACAAGATGAGCAACGAGACGTGCGGGTCAAGTCACCGTGAAATTCGAAACAGGCGATCGAGACGCTCCAAGGACGATGCAAGTGGGCAGCTCCCCCCTCCCCCCCCCCC
>JAEMON010000001.1:63153291-63182713 GCA_030264115.1 Lygus lineolaris
CCTCCGCGATGTATGTATCACTTAACGGTATATTTATTGCAATAGAGGGGGGCAGAATTCGATGTACCCATCATACAAACAAGATTTCTGGCACAATTAAGATCGAGTAATATAAAGCGTTTGTCACTTTATTTCTTTTTTCTTTTTTGTGAAATGGGCACACCGGAGACTTTAAGCCATGTGGTATATAAGTGTTCACAATTGTTGGTTTATAGAGTTAAGTATCTTGGGAATAGAAGGCTGTCGAGGAGCATTTGGTTAATTTAATACTGGCAGGAGGGAGTAAGGAGGAGCTCCGAATGATTTTCAGGTACCTAGGGTCTTATATTAGAGTTCGAAATTTTGCTTTCCATTTGCCGGTAGATGTAAATTTGTTGTGAAGTTGGTTAGAAATATTAATGTTGTAATTGTATAGAGGATGTCTCATGTTTGGTAGCACCACCGGCTAGGGATCGATTATACAGGTCATTTCCAACAAAAAGTGTCTCCTAGAGTTTTTTTTAACCCCTTAGTTTTCGAGTTATTTCAATTTTAAGATATTGTGTTTTCTTTCGACTTTTTATCACTAAAACAGCCATACCTCCCTTAATTTGCAGTTTAAAATAGAAAACAAATATACCATTGGAAAGAGCGTTGAATTTTCTATCTCCTTGATGGGAAACCAAAGTTTTTTTAGTAGACAAAGTGGGGTGAAAAATGATCTTGAAGAGGAAAAATTGCCAACTCTTGAAAATCACCACTTTCTTTCCATCGCTCATAGGTTCCTGCCATCTAGCATGTAATTTTTGTGCTGTAAGCCTAAAAGTTGCGCCAAAAACTCAGATTCCCAACACTGTACTATTTTTTAATGTTGGTGCATCAATTGAGGGAGAAAATTGTGTTTGAATGCAAAAAAAACGTGGGGTTTTCAAGGAAATTGAGTGTTTTAGGGTGTTGACGACCTGACCATGTCATGAGGAGATAAATATCGTTTTCCAAGTAATTTTTCACGCTGAATCGAATAGTGACACTCCCGATTCATTTTGACTGATAATAATTGATTTTTTGATAAAAATAGTGAATTTTGTTTTGACATACCAGCACATCTAACTCATATTTTAGTAATGTTTGTGTGTTGATTGAATTTTTCCAAATAATTATTGCTCAGATTAACCTCAATTGCTCACTTTCTCAACAAAATATGAGTCAGTCATTGAGCCTTGAGTCCATCAAGGAGATAGGAAATTTAGCGCTCTTCCCAATGGTATATTTATTTTCTATTTTACATTGCAAGTTAAGGGAGTTATGGCTGTTTTAGTGATAAAATGTCGAAAGAAAACACAAACTCTTAAAATTGAAATAACTCGAAAACTAAGGGGTTAAAAAAAACTCTAAGAGACACTTTTTGTTGAAAATGACCTGTAGAATCGATCCCTAGCCGGTGGTGCTACCAAACATGAGACACCCTGTATAGGTATGGGTTGTAATAATATTGTATAGGCATATCGCCTGAAGGAAATAAGATATGATTTGTATTAGAGGGGCAGGAGCTGCCCATGATTTCCTCAAAATGCACTCTCATAAAATCTCTGTTACCAATAAGTTTATAGGAACTTCACTTGGACTAATAGGTTGTGAGCGAACGTCTTAGCATATTATGTAAAAAGTTCCAATCATGCAGCATGAGTTGATGAGCAAATTTTCAAAGAATCATTTTTCCTGATTTGGTGGGTTATTCGTAAAGAAAATTTTGCGCTGATTCCTAATAGGCCACATATCCCCATGTTTAAGATTTATGTTATTTTCACCAAAAATATTCGGAAATTGTCGAAAATCGCCAGAAGAGCGTCGACGCTCATCTTGGGTGACTCAATGCGATGTGAAAAAAAGTGGCTGCATAGCTTGTATTAGTCATAAAACAGAAGTTACCGTCTAAATCCAGTAATATTCCAACCAAGTTTGTGCGTATGTGTCATTCCAGATCTGACCCCAGGATCGATCTAAAGAATCCCAAAAAATTGCAAAATACCATAAATAACAAAAGAAATGATGAGTCCGTTAGCCAGAATTTTCGGAGTGCTGTCAAGGGTTGAATTTTGAAAATTAAGGGTCAAAAATCGTTAAAAACCGAGTTTTTGTGGTTTTTGGTGAAAATTATTGTCTTAAACATAGTAGATAACATGTGATAAATTCAGATTCAACACCTACTAATTATCTGAAGAATATTATAGTACAAAAATAAAAATTCGCTCATTAACTCATGCTGCAGAACTGGAACTTTACTTCTGGCATAGCACATTATATTGCTTTTATCCTTGTCAGGTCAGACTTCCATAATTTGAACCCGTATCTATTAATTTCTACAGGATGTTTCTAAAGTATTATAAATTATCTCTCTTTAATTAGCTCTTTTCGAACACGATATCCATCAAATAAAATTTATTCATTTCCCTGTTGCCCGATCTCAACCGAACACTCACTCACATTCGACATGTTTACTCATAGGTAGGAGACAAACTGTTTATGATTAGAACCAATAGAGGTAGAGTCCCGTGATACTTGTTTTATTAACGTGTTGTGATCCGCTGTATTTACATGCCCCATGGCAAACTCCGTTCGCACCTTGGGGGACTTACACATTTCGTCCGCTCGTTTAGCCATCGCACATTTCAAATTTTTGAGTTTTCCAAACTTTAAAATGTGGACCGTAAATTGCCCTCGGGATTTGAAAAAGAAGAGGAGTTACGGAATAATAGGGGCTGTCTAGCCGCCATTGGTTTGTGTTCATGACGGTACATTTATTGCCAAATGAAATCTGGCGGACACCTCCAGACCCCCGGATTATTACAGTATAGATCAACAATCGAAGCAAAGAAACATGGAACATATTTTTCGGATAGGTACATAATAACAGATGATACATCGATATGTAGAAAAAGTAAACTATAAATGATTTACACTGTGCACTTTGAGAAGGAACCGCTCGAATGTCAAAGATGGAAGTGAGGAGTGGAGTGGTGGGGGACGGTTTGGCCTTCGGAAGGGGGGTTAGCGGGTGTGATGCACGCTCAAAAGTTTACGCTAACGCCCTTGAACATGTTCCATTGCAATATGTTCCATGTTAAAATTGATAAATTAGTGGCTGAGAAAAGTTTGACAAACTGTTTAACACCCCTCCGGTACTACCGTTGCACCCAATTGCCATGACCGACCAGTAATTGATTACTAACTCACAATGTCATTGTTTGCACGAAATATCAAACGTCCCGAAGTTGGCCTGTGATGCTACACAATAGGGCAAGAGTCGGCAAGTGCTTTAAACGCCATGATTTTTACGCCCTTATGTTCTATTTCATGTCCTTTTCAGGCGATATGTTGCAGTCCATCCCAAAACTGGACTGAAATATGGACAGAAGTAGGCAAATACCACAGTTTGTGGTGGCTCATTTGTCTAGCCTGTCCACAACATCGTTCTCCTCAACCCTGTCGTGAGATTTTACCCTTTTTAACGAACCAAACCCTCCTTTCAGAACTATGTCTGAACTATGCGTGCAGATCTCCATACCATCAGGTGGTAGGTACCAGGGCATTGCTTTTAAATTTCACGGCATTTCTTCCTGATTTGAAAATGGTCTTGTTCAGTTCCGCTTCCTGAGTATCAGATCTCAGCTGAATACTCAGATGATCTAGTTATGCCCGTCAAAAAAAAGAGGAAGTCGCCTTGTTGTTATGACTCGGTGATCGAGTTTTTGTTGTTGTTGTTGTGCTGTGTTCTGTTGTGTTGTTGAGGCCCACTGACTACGGAGATGCGCTCACTGAGGTCGTTTCTTCCGCCTCTGACCGCGATCTTATCGTCTCCTCGTTACGCAACGTGTGTTGCGGTCGTTCGGTCTCGTGTTGAAGTGGAACCCCTATCCTTGATCTCGCTCAACAAAGTGCAATCCAATCGTGATTTCTCTCTTAACTAGACTATTTTTGTTCTTTCCGTAATATTCATCCGTTTTTCAGTGGGTTAATTGCTCCTGAATTAGAAACTCTCTGCATCTGTTTTCGATAGAGTAGGTATCGATTTTCAGAATATTGTATTACCTACTCCAAACCATTTTGGTTGAGTAGATGGGTAGGTACATTAAATTGTTCATAAAGGTGGGTATTGGAAATAAGTTGAGTCTCGTTAGCAGGTTTTTTGTGGTTGCTGATGGCAGTTTGAAATTGAACTCTTCTATAGCTATTAACACATAAAATGGCAATGCATGTTAATGTACAATGCATACAAATATGCATCCTACATGCATTGACATATTATTCAAATCAAACTGATTGAGGCTTCCTTGAAATGTGATCATCAGAGACTTTGAAAAATGAGTATGGAAATGAGTTCACCTAATCTTGCAACAAGATTGAAAAGGAATGTATGTTTATACCTACCTGATCAAACATTCCAAAACTCAAGAAACACATTAAACATTAGTACTGTTTTTTTTTGTTCTTTTTAAATTAGTAGGTAGCACTATTTACCTTCAAAGTAACTGCAACTCATTGCGAAACTACACGCGACCTTTATTACGTACACCCATGCACTGCATTGAATAAATTAAACTCTTCGAATAAATTAAACTCTTCGAAATGAATTGAAATCCAAATTGAATTGAAATTTTCTCAACTCATCCTAAACATTATCATTCCTTTGTATTTTTGCCGTTCTCATTTTTTGACAACGCGTGCCCCCAGGCCAGGGGCTAGTGTGCCTTTTGGTAAAGGACCTTGATCGGTAAGCACCTGATCATCCAATTAAATTGGAATGCCTTATACTTATTGCTCGAAAGAATACCAGAATCGCCACGGAATAGTTGAACCGTTGACACCCTAGGAACAAACCTTGAAAGCGTATATTCGAACCACATAATCATGGCCTACATGATCACAAATTCATGAATCTTTAATCAGAATTGGCATTCGGGAAGTTCGTATAAGGACTTCACTTTACAAGGACTTTGAAGTTGAATTTCTCGTTGATATTCAACTAGAGGGATATTAACCCCTCATAAAACCTTTTCGAGTTGATTCCATATTAAAAGACCCATAAAAGCGTTGACGGGCGAGTTCTAAAAGCGTAAAACCGTCTGGGCCTCACGCCGCAGAAGGAATAACGTGGTTTCGACTTTCCTTGAAGCCAATCCGCATATAAGTGCTCAATTAGTAATAAATTCGAACCTGACATCAGGTGAAGATTTGTATTGAGTATAAGGACTACCAGGATCGCCGTAGAAGGGAGTGCCGATAGAAACGCTGGAGTTTCCTATCTCTTTTAGCAAACTTTTTCAACCTTGGTGAATTTATTCAAATATTCTTATTAGGATACCTATCAGGTGGAGAACTATTCTCGGTATCATGATCGACATTACCACGACACGAGAATACATGCTAGATGTCCCTCCAAGATGTCGACTATCGCTATTCGAACAAAGAAACCCGAATATTCTAGCCATCAAGCTTTACAATTCTGCCAGCGAGCGTCAGAGACCTCTCAGTCAAGTGTTTCAGTGCTGCCGTGCAATGCTGGTTGTTGGGGGTCTGTAGACGTACTCTTGCCAAGAAATATGATGTGAATGGGTAAACATGAAGGTAAATGAATGTTAGGATTCAATACATCAGTGTAAATCACTCTTAATGAGGTTGTGAAACGGAAAATGTAAGTGGAAATTATGAATTTGAGGGACCCAATGTTTTTTGACTTCTTGCAAGAACTTTCGTTTGTGAGAAAGCAAAAAAAAGAGTTTATAAGATGAGTAGAGATCACAATTATTGATGAATATGATTAATGATAACTCATAGTATGAAATGTTGCCAGTGGTTATACCAGTGAGATGCAAAACAGAAATTTCCAATTGCTTTTTAAGTTTCCAAGCTTTCTGAACAATATTGGTTCCGTGTCTGTCTGTGTTCAGTGCTTTGGCCCAGGCAAAACTATACGGAATTATGGTCCGATTTCGTTGACATTTTCAGGGATGACGGGTTAGCCCATAAACGGTCCTCTATGAATGTAATCTGTGCAGGACCAATGGTAGCTTGGGCGTCGACGCGTGAATTTCCTGAAACAAGGTTTTGCAGTTCCGAACGGACTGATATCGCTCAAATGCGAGAGCTGGCTCCAAGTCGATTGCGCATGAATTGAATTGCAATTGGATCAGTGAAAGTTACTGCGCATGCTCAACTTGAAATTGCTATCATAGGCGTGGCTCCTCAACTACTTGACCAATTCCAGTGAAATTTCCAGGAATATGCGAGGGAGCCACTAGTCGGTCTCCTCTGAATTTCATCGCCCTTGGACCAATTGCTGCGGGTGAACATGAGCAAACTCGAATTTACGGAAACTGAGTTTCGATTTCGATGGACCGATTCCTATCCATGTTATAAGTGAAGACTTTTAACTGCCCACCCAACTTGGCAATCGTTTTTAATATACAATTATAATTTTATGAGCTATGTAGTACATCCAAGGAAGATGCCAAATACATTTTAGAAACTATCTCATACCTCCCCCCCCCCCCCCCCCCCCCCCCTTCCCGTCTACCAAATTGACTAAATACCTGACTGAAACTCGAAACTACCCTAACGTCTAATACTTACCAGCTGGTGGTCGCGAAGATGTTTGTACCTACCTACTGAAATGAAGAATGGGTGCAATAAATTGTCATGGTTGGGCAAATCGGCGGTGTGAGCAGGTATAGGAAACAATGAGACGAGTTGTCGCGAGCTCCAAGGTCTGGGTCTCGCCGTCAGCCAGAACATTCGCTTTCTAGCTCACTTTTACCTACGAGGCTCCACAATGCTGCGCCGTCGAGTGATTTCACGGCTGGCCGCACCTCCAGAGCCATCAATTTCAACTCAATGTCAGGTTCACCAACGCTGAGCCACCGCGCCCCAAGCCGTGCGAACTCTCCCACAAGTATTATCACCCGATCACAAGTACATACCGCTTCTTCAGGACATCAGTTCCTCGAAATACTAACTTTGGAAGAAACCCGAGGCTGGAGAGAACGGGAGTGAACTGGAGTGAACCTTTTGCCGGCACCCTAAGTAGGTACCTGCTAAAAAAGGTTAGACCAAATAGTTATTTTTAATGTGCTGGATTTTACAATTTCTACCTCAGAATCTGATTTTTTTTTTTTTTTTTTTTTTTCAGTACCCTTGGAAGAAGGAGGTTGGTGGGAGGGAATGGTTAATACTTGTACGGTTTTTTTAACATCTTTTTTTGCTATCTTGCCACCATGGTTGGTGACCAAACCTTTTTCAAATAAGTTTAAATGAGTTATTCCATTTAGTTTCAGTCTTTATTATCCTGAGCAACGCTCGGGTCGACCAGCTAGACGTATTACGTAGACGCAGTGCAGTTCCATGGCCAAATTCACTCTCATGAAACTCGACTCTTTAACAGCCGTTGAGGTTGTGCTCTTTACATCAATGGGGAACTTGCATGGTTGTTTTTTATTTTATAATTTGAAAGATCTAAATGAGGGCTTTCCAGGAAGGTGAGGGATATGAGGGATATTCGACAATTGAAAGTTACCGAAAATGGGTCTCGTAATTTGAACCTAACTGACGTCACCGACCCCGCGCCTGCCTGGGCGGGCCCCCCTTTTGCGAACCCAAATTAATGACGTCACGCGCTCCCTTTCAACCCATTTTCTTGGCAAACCTGTCCGTAATTTCAAGATGAAAATTTGCATCAGGGGGTTTTGAAGGGCGCTGAATCAGATTTTGAGGCTCAAAATGCAATATTCCTACCCATTGGGCTTTGTCTGCCGTGTTTTCAAAGCCTCCTAAAACGAACGTGACTCCAATCGGTTCACAAGTTGGTGAATTTGTTTCAAATAGAAGATGGAAGAGAATTGATAATCATCCGTTATTCGAAGCTTTGGATAACGGATAAAATCTAGATTACTCGTTATTCGAAGCATTGAATGATGGATTCCTGATTCCAGAAATCCCAATCAACAGAAGGAAGATTATAGTCCCCGGCCAGCACAATTCTGAAATCTGGGTAAGGAGATGTAATAGCCTCGAGGTCCTCGAAGTGCTTATCGTAAGAAGAGAGGGGCAGGCAACAAGTAATCCAAACAATCCAGGGGTCCAAACAAGTAATCCGATGAAATGACAAAAAGTGGTGATGGTGGGGACGAAAAATTAAGATCAGAGTTGAAGTCTCTCTCTCTCTTTATGGATCTCTAGAATTTCATCCGCTCGTTTACATAAACCGTTACGAAGGCACTATGAATGGGATTAACACTTCTTATAGATGCTTCAAAATGACAGTAAAACTATACTCAGGTCGTCAAGGTCTGTTGGGCAGACCAGCGTAAACACTGTTATTACTCCATTCACTTGCAACGCTGTTGTTAGCCAACGCTGCTTCAGATTCTTCCACAAGATGCGCACAGCTTGGGGTCCCGCGCATATTCTCGCGGTCGACGTCTGAGCGAGGTCGTCGGAACGGCAAAAACGAACGAAATCCGAAGGTCGAAGTCATTAAATGAACACAAGAGACCACAAGCTCAGGTAGTTATATAGCTAAGAACGAGAAATTGCGGGATTCCTGGTCCTCACGAACAACTAAACCGTGTAGCACTCAGTTTCCAGACAAGTCAAATCGTGTTTGAAGAAATAATGTTTAGTTTATACCTATCAAGTGGGAGTTTATATCTAAGGGAGAAACTAGTGATTTGAATGTAGAATAACTCAATAATAAATAATTCGTCTATATAGGTGAAGGGCCATCGCACACAAAAACACTGTCAATCGGCAAAGCTGTTCGGGGAAAACGGTTAAACTCAGCTGATTCCGACCTATGGTATGCATAGAACGGTAGGGATAGAAAACAAATGTGAGACCACCAATGAGATAAGTCTTTATTATTATATATGCGCAAGAACAGAGGGTTTTCGCGCCTACAGACATAGGCCTACAGCCTACAACTATACAGTAAATTCTGGGGGTTTAACAAGTCTTGTTTAGATATTTCGATTCAAAAAACCAAGTCCGTGCATATTGGCTGAGAATCGCACCAAAACGTACCGAATAGTTTCTGATAATGTTTTCCTTAGAAAAATTCATCAAGAACGCAGACAAACAGACCAACACGGATACAGTTTTTGCTTCCTCACTACCGAAGGCAATGCACGAAGCAAATAAAAAAATTTGTCCTCCAAAGTCAACATTTCCACTCACTTTTTTGCGTTTCACAGAATACAGAACAATTTTGATTTCGTGTCTTTCCGGCGATCTGTCTGGAGTCAATTCCTGGACCCAGGCAAAACTATACGAAATTATGGTCCGATGAAATATTCAGGCATTGTGCGGGGTAGCACCGAGACGGTTCCCTATAAATTTCATCGGCGTCGATCCACAAGTAGCGATGCGCATGCGAAATCGTAAATTTCCTGAAACTACGGTTTCTCAGTTCTTACTGAACCGATTTCGCTGAAATACTAGCTTCAAGACTATGCATTTAGTCTCGATTAGATCAGCTACTACGCACTCGCAACCGGATAATTTGTTGTCCCAGGCAAAACTCCGGGAACTAGTAGACCAATTTCGGTGAATTTTTCACTAACTGATTCAATACGTTCATGTTACAAAAGTGAGGAGGCTATGCAACCCACCCAAATTGGTATAGACTTTTCCAAATCGTATTATATAAGATATCCGTTTAGTGGACATTTTGATGCTTAGGAGAAAAAAAAGATTCCTTCTAAGAAATCAAAGTTTCCTCTTGACAGGGAAGTGAAAACCCATAAATCCCACAGAATTCAATTACTATTTTATAATGAGGTGTCCACATGATTTACCTACCCAAATAATGAACTTTCACAAGAACAATGTCTGAACTAGGTCATTACGTAGCGGCCTACTTTTGGAAGAAACTGTTCCTAATTGCGCCAGTTAGCTCGCGGCGAGATGTCGACAACCTTCACAGGTCAGGAGTGCAAACAATCTTATCTCAAATAACTGATCTACCGGACTAGAGTGCCAACGCTAATAGCTTTGATTTGTCAAACGTATAGTCTTTGTTGTCATCGAGACAATATTAGATATCAAGTGAAATGAAGCAATTGAATCGTCTGATTGAAGTCCTGAAGTAACAATCACAGAACACCAGGAGTGGGCACTCAATTCATTCTCATTTTAGTGTAATCAACTTTCTTAACGCTCTCAAGGAATTTTCTCGATTGCTACTCACAACTCTGAAAGAACAAGATAAATGCATAATAACCTTTTAGAGGATAAAATGAAATAGCGCGACTTGAAGGACATCGATAGGTGACCGAAAGATTGTGCTGGAATTTTGTAGAATTATTCGTTATATCGTGTTCGTTATGAGTTACCTACGAACACTGAGAAATAATCAACTTTTGCTAATAATTATTGTATTCCATGGTGGACTGATCCCTTCTATTCTTTTTGTAACAGAATATTTGTCAATATTATTTTCTTACATCAAAAATACAAACGGAACAACAACACACATAACAACAACAATAACAAATAATAACAATTTCTTGGCAACACTTCAACGATGAAATTTACATTACTTTGGCGTTATTAGGGTTATAGGTTATTAAATACTTAACAACTGGGGCCGCATAGTGTCCAAGCTGGGGAGGTGCTAGAGGGCAAACACGTAGAAAAACGACAAAATAATAGGGGAAATTTGTCGATCGTACAGATTTTGGTCAGTTTAGAACAATATCATCATGACCATGAACTTCTTGTTCGAGTTATTGAATAAAACTACGGATAAGTGCCATCCCCCTTGGCAGCCTTTTTATCATTATCCTGTTTATTTGGTACCTACCTATCTAATGGACATTCAGCATGATTGTGAACTTATTTTTCTCAAAAGTTTATGAAAAGAGTTTACTCTTACGAGTATACAACTAGCGGACAAGCGATGGACTGAAGGCGGAAGGAAGCATGCGCCATGGCACTTTGGCACCGCAGTCGACCGCCCCCGACCACACACCTCTGAGAATTGATGGGCAACAATGGATCTGACCTTGTGAGGTGAACTACCTACCTGTGTGACGGATCAACAGGTCAGGAGACAACAGTTACATCTCCCCACCCAGCTACACCATGTCAGATGTCCCTATCCATTCTCTCAAGTACCTACTACCTCACAATCATTATAGTAAACATATAAAAATCCTCGTAAAAAGTAGAGCAGTTCTTCAGTAAGTTGGGGCATCAGTTTTGAACACTTGAACAGTTTGTCATGCGTAGGTATGTATAATATGCAGGTGTGCAATGTGTGTGTATGATTTTAGCAAAACACTGCTAGTACCTATCTACCTTAACGCAAAAGGACAATTGTTACCTACCCTTCTCCGATAAGATAATATTGAGGAAGCACATTCCATCAGCAACATTCCAGTAGCATTCCCTGTTGTAACATTGATGTACGGTTGATGTTGATCTACTTGACGACGATTGAATAAGTGAGTGTTAGAGCGTTGTGAGGTGGTATTTCGTCGCTTAAGAAGCAACACGCCCTATCGACCAATTTCACGAAAATGAGGTTTTGTCTGATTCTTATTCGATTTGTCATGCTGCATCGACTGATTAGCTCAAAATTGCTTCAGTAGACTACAAAATCGAGAAATATTCGAAAAACACAACACCCCCATCGACCTCAATACCTCAATTACCTATTAGGACGTATAAACCTAAATTTCCTAGTTTCTTTAATGAATACTTTTTTCAGTATTGACGACTACCAGAAGGCAAGAAGTGACTGAATAACGGGAAACAAATGGTCAGGTGATCAAAAACTGGATTCGGTTTTTTCCTCCTCCTGAAAAATTGGGATTTGGTTCATAGGGCGTGTTGCTTCTTAAGCGACGATTTGCTATTGGTTCAATCAGCTGAATATTTACTGTATGAATTGAACTGGGTAGATCACAGCTGTAAGTATATGGTGTGGATGAAACAGAACAGGAAGTAGCGGACACCTTGCAATTACTTGTTATGTGAACATTTTGTAAAGGTACCTATCAAAAAAGTTCCCATTTGCATTATCCTGTTCAGAGTATTTTTCTGGTCACAGACTGCTGAACAGAGTTCGTCCCGTATATATGTTCTTCAGCCCCTTATCTGTATTATTTGTTTGATTCCACTATTGCAATCCAATAACCCAATGCCACTTTCACAGATTGCTCGGAATAAGTACTGATGGTTCCTGCAAAATTCTTTGCGGTCGGTTCAATGGAAGATTCTACCCTAGTATGAAATTATGAAATCCTATGATCACTTTTCTCGCGACCGTGATCCGATTCGCTCTATTGTACCTACAGGGAAGTTGAGTAGTGGCCTCGTTATATTCCCGCGTGATTATCAATCTTCTTTTCCGGATCGGTGGGGAGCTATAAGGATCGGGTGTACGTCTCATCCTTATGGTACACCCAAAGAGGGTCTTCTTATACACTTGGAAAGCTACTCAGAACTACTGTTGTACAAATATTTACTTCCAAAGGCCTGACGCAGCCATCGAGATAGTTGATTATAACTTGATTATATTGGTCTTGTTGTTTATCTTCTGTGATAGAAATGGTTTACATAATAATTCAAGCAATATTGAAGTACCTACTAAATCCTTAAACCAGGTCGATAGATCATTATTGGATATTAATTTGTTATTGTCAGGGAATCTGAAATCTGCTGAACTAACAGACTGAAAAAATTCTTGTCTCATGGTGGAAGGGTAATTTCAGTTGATGTGGAGCGAGGCATTCTTGGTTATGATAACATTGCTACTAATAACCTTGTCACTTTCGGCCGCGTTGGTCATCAGGATTTCGCGTCAGCAGAGTATATAGCAAGTGGAATTCCGACGGCTCCTACCCGGACTCTGCAATTTTCTACTTTCGGTCAATAAGGAGCCAAGGCTGAAGGCCTCAATTGAATGATTAAGAACATCAAAGCACACTCCGTAGAAGTGATTTCCGTCAACGTAGATGATAGCAACAGGCCATGTCGTGGGTCACGGCGTAGACCATAATTGCGAGGGAGGTCAAAAGAGCTGTAGTGGGCGTTTGACCTGACATGTCTACTGCTGTAAGGCAGTATATAAATTTGATTACTAGTGATTTCGTCAATCGAAATTCATTATTAGCCCCTTCGCTACAAGTGCTCTTAAAAGTTACGTTAGTACACACTATAATTATATGGATTGCCATTGCACTCGTGGGAGTTGAAACAGAGTAGAGCAAATAAAAATAAAAAAATTTGATGGAGATGGTTGATATATAATCTATGATATATAATAATATAGTATATAACAATCCAATCTATTATATATAATAATTGTTGATATATAATCATAATATCTATCTAATCATTTATCAAATATGTATCTATCTATTCAATAATTTACCAATAATCCGTCAAAGAACACCAAATTGTAAATCTCTTAGTACCTATTTTTATTCTTAGTCAGATAGGTAGGTACAATTACGTGGTCTTTATTATGTACTAGTATGTTAATACATACTAGTACATAATAAAACATAATAAAGATAACGTAATTGACCTAATGGTCATCTGTATTCGTATATTGTTAACATCCTCCTATCACAGTCAAATAACCAATAGTACCTACCTAAACCAATATTATCCATCCGCACACAACACATCCATGCATTATCCAATTACCTAGCCAACATTATCTATAAACAACAATCACCACATCCATCCATCCAACCCCACATCCGTGCATTGTTACCTTCCCAACCTTTTGTAACCTTTCACTATCTTTGTTGTGGAAGCAGGTTAAAAAAAACGCATGCATCACTCATATGTACAAGGTAAGATGTGCCATAGACCACATTTTATGTACCCTAGAATGTATTGATGTAACGTATACACAATTACAGTAACTAACATCCATTTCTTTATTGATTCATGTTTGTAGGTATGATTAGAGCTTCACTAAGAAGGCTGAAACGCCACTAAAATAAAGAACCATTCGAAAAAAATGAATGTGAGTCAAAAAAAAAAAAATAAATAAATATCAATTTATGTTTATGTTTGTATAAAAAATAGTAATTGATGAACACTATCAATTAAAAACTTCTTGAGGTTTCTCTTGAAGGTTGCCCGAGGAACATCATACATATCGTACACATATACCGTACACTAGCGTGCAATTACCGCAATGATCATTTTTCTTCATTCTTATCATACTATTTGGCAACAAAATCAATGGATATGGCTGCATTTGGTTGGTATAAGGAGCACAAAATTATTGGAATGCTTCAACATAATATTAACAGTTTATTATTTGACCGTTTAGAGAAAATATGGCTAGAATATAAGATATTTTATTCATGTCGCTTCTCGCAGGGTATTTTCCTGAACATAAAGTTATTAAATATCTTCTTTGTATATATTTATATATTTACTACCATATTTATTCCTTATGAGGCGTACCTAAATAAAGTCAAACATGAACCAATAAGATTGTCGTTATTTTGTTTATGATGTTCTTCGTGGAATTTTCCGCGGACGAGTCGTATAGTTTGAGGGGATGAGGGGTATGTTTACCTATGAAATATTAATAAAACTTGCTAATCAAAATGTCAACAAAACAGTTAACTAAAAAAGTCAAACTTGTCTGCGTGTATAGGTATAGGTATAGTGTGATGTATACCTATTATGGTATCACTGTTTTCCCCTCCAGTATTAAATAACCACAACAATATGTCTTTTATGAATATACCGTAAAGTGTAGGAGACTCCATGCATAGTAGTTATATATAGACTTTAATATAGTATGTTAGAATGTTATGGGCTCGAAGCTACCAAAACGGGGAGGCGTGGGGGTGTTTGAGACTCGTTTCCTATCTAAATCGTATATATACTGTCAGCAGCAAGACCGTACGTCCTTATATTCTCGATCGACATTAAAGTGGGTCAGCACCAAGTGGAAAGAGAAAAATATCACATACATTCCGTTTCATACGATCCTGAATCCGCAGATCCGTGAAAAAATGTATTTGTGTTTATGTGTGTGCGCATTGATTTGACAAGATTTGTGAGTACCTATCTATTGTATCATTCACGATTCATGTTTTGATCCACCGGTTTCCTTTCCATCCACTCTTTGAGATAATTCGAATCCGATCCCTTCCGTGTTTTCCCGTTAGGGAAAAGGGAGGGCTGATGAAGAGGTTGCTTATTAGCTAAACCTCTAGGGAGTGCTTATGAAGAAAGGGTAGAACGCCAATGAGGAAGCTGAGAGGAAGAGAAACAGAGAGAGCAGACGTCGAGTGGGGAAGCCTTGAATAAAATTAGGGAATCTCCTTAGCGCTCGCTCCTTCCAAGAGAATTAGTTCTAAACAGACTGAACAATTCCATTTTATTGTTGTATAAAATACGACCGCGCGAGTTCTCTGACGAGATAATGAATATTTAGTCCACTTTCCCCTCCTTGTTATTACACGGTAGTTTTTTGTTTCTCATCTTGTTTACAAGCTTTGAATCGAAACTTTTTAGGGTCAATGCTAACTGAATTCTAGGTTTGTGAATAAGGAATATAATCAGCGGTTGTAAAACACTCTCTAAACAAGGGGTCTTGCACAGATAGGTATGTAGATTACTATAGATGCTGGCTGCAGGCTCTGAACTGAGTAGAAAACCACTCTTTAATGGATCGTAACCAAGGTAGGTACCTAAAGTAATATTATTTGCGCTGATCGTGTAATCGAAAGTGAAATAAGTAGGTAACTTGCATGTTTATTTTTACACCTACCTACTTTTATTTAGAACATCAGAGAGAGATTTTCCAAATCCTTTTCCTTGACTTCCTTTTCCGTAGTTCTTTATCAAATTGTGTAGCTTTTAAAATCACAATTCCTTTGAAATGAGTCGAGGTGACGTTTGCTAAAAACTTGCTAGGATTTTGTTTAATTGAAGGCAATTTCTCAAGACCGGATCATCCTAGGCACGTGAACAACATTTTTCCTGACTGAGGAAGGAAATAAGTAAGTCTAAATTGAAGAATAAGTCAGATAGTTCAATGAAATAAGGATTGGTGGTACGATTTTTAATAAAAATTTATCGGAGTAGAAAAATCTTTTTTGGATCCCCTGGAGAGACCATAAGTACATGCTGAAATAATTCAAACAAGATAGACCAAAAGAGCAACAGAAAAAGATACCAACTCGCAAATCTCCAAATTGCCTATTTTTTTGGGTAGTTCTGCGCTACCTATACCTTTGATGGATCATTATACAGATACCTACATTCATTAATTAACTACTTACAACTTAAACATTTAGTTTTGGGTATCAGTCAAGAAATCTTTCAATCCGTCTGTCCGTCCTGGTGAATTCCACAGTTTATATTTTATGTAGATGAAAATAGGAAGAAAATTACTCGTATTTGAGTTATCAAAGCTTCCCGGGAGTTTCCAATCACCCCTTGCCTTATAAAACTAGCCCTACTGCAATCAAAAGAAACACACTCCTTCTTTTTTGGTTTATTAACTTTGGTTTGGTTTGTTAACCCCCTCAAAATTTGATGTTTTACCTATCAAGATACGTAGAATCCAAAAAAGTATTTTCCGAAAGCCGGACATGAATATACAGGTACATCCCTACCCAGCATTCCTATGACCTGTTCTCCTCTACCACCTCCAGTTTCACAATAACGACCGATTCGCGCTCGTGATTCGGAACGCCATGCCACCGCCGTAGAGCTTTTTGATGGGCCGTAAACCGGCGAGGACATAACATAATCGACTCTTAGTTGTAAACCTTGCGTCCCGTACTGCTATATTCCATTCGGCAGACGGAGGTTTCATTTCAGTTCAGTATCCCTATATAAATATCATATATGTGCCTAATTGCTGAATAGCCATACGAAAACGTCTGCCATGTTTGTGGGCAGTATTATAGCTACTTCGATTTTGTAACATGGAAGTATACTAATGTAGGATCAGTTAGTGAAAATTTCATCGAAATTGGTTGAGTAGTTCTCGAGCCATGCCTGTTACAAAACATTTCAAGTTAGCGCATGCCCATTAGCTGATTCAATTGTATCAAATTTCAGGGACGGAAATGTAATTAGTGTAGTCATATAATTGTAGAATGTGCAATTTTAAATACGTATCCTGTACGATTTCCTCTGTATGAATAAACGAATTGAATTGAATTGAATTGATAGGTATCGTCTTGGAGCCACCCACCCTACCCTACCCCCAAAATTTTAGCGGAATATTTCCATTAGGAACTGAGAAAACTGTTGTTTAAGGAATATCTTGTTCGCACATACGCATACGCACCATTGGTTAGATGGCGATGAAGAAGACCGTTTGGGTGCTAACTCGCATAATCCCTGAAAATGTTATTACCACAATTTCGTACGGTTTTGCCCGGGACCAGGAATGGCCACAGATAGACAAAAAGACTGACATTGTACCAAATTGGATCAGAAAGCTTTGAAACGGAAAAAGCAGGTGGGAACCTTGGTTTTTGCTGAATTTGTTTGAGTTCATGTGCCAGTATAAATCTACCTTCGGTAGGGAGGGAGCAAAATCAATAGACACCGACTACAAATTGAATTATTATTGTGAAGTGACATCTAAATACCCAGTGATAGGGTAAATCTGCAATGCAACATCGGAAAGATAAACATTCTATTCTGTATTATTAGTGACTAGATAAAGGCACTACATTATATCTCAGGAACGTTGGCACTTCCAACTGGGGCATAACGTTTGGTAACTGGACGCGACTAATTTTCCGAAAGCAAACATTGGCAGTCATAACTGTTTTAATACACGCTAGTGCTCACCATTTTAGTATCCAGTCAAACCAAGTTGAAAGAATAATTCAATCCCGTCCTCTTACTATATGGGTCAAGTTTTTCCACTTCTCATTTTTTCACATGTACACGCTTCACACTTGTTCGCTCTAGTATAGATCACCGTGTTCTAGTTTGCACTTGGTGGAGGAGCTGACAGTTATATTCTCTAACCGCTTTTGGTTTTAATTTTTTAGAAAGCTCTCACATTCAGAGAAGAAGGAACTAGACTATTTGTAGTCACTGAATAAAACTAACCTGGCTCTGTGGAATGGTGATAACAAAACATACCTATCACAAGTGAGTGTTTCATGCTATGATTACTGTAGGTACTGCGTTTGTTCAGTTGTAATGTTTTATTAACTCAAATGATATGATCGTAAGCTATGATTATTTGAATATATCCTATTAATATGTTAATACTAAACCTACTATCTCCACTCAACGATGCATGAGAAGCCCATCAACAAAGATAAAGATTCGGCCAACAAATTCACTCAAAAGATGCTCTGACATGCTTTTCGCTGAGATTTTCTTTCAAGGCTGTAGAAACGTACTCTTATTGATAATATGAACGTCCTCGAGACTACAAGTCGCCTCTTCCAGAAACATAAAATATGCATACTTAATAAATATAAACATTCGCAGTCATTAGCTCCGTCACAATGCCAGTAGAACACTGATGACGGCACCACACCAATGATTTATACTACTGGTAGTATAAACAAGCGTTTTCGCTGTGGCAGAAGACCTGATTACCAATATTCATAAGCCCATTACCACATTTTCGACCCCAAACTAGGAAGCCCTCAAAGGAGCAGACTCCCAAAGAAACTGGATGCCTGTGGGATAGAGCTGCTTATCACTCTTTGTGCTCTTGATACCAAAAAATATCAATGAAAAGCAAGCAAACATCTATTTTGATGTAGATCTATTCAGTTACGCCCACTGACTCGTTTTAGAGTGTTTCCCTTTCAACATCAATGTCTTCCTTTAGTAATATCAGTATGCATTCTTAGGAAAAAGCACCAATCTCATTTCGAACTTAGGTTCATAATCCAAGTCGTTGTGGGAGTTTAAACGCCCTGGGACTCAGAGCTCAGCTTTCTGCTCTGTAATAGATACTATTTGCAGTGCACCGGACGTAGCCGCAATCCTACAAACCCTCGTGAAAGGTGAAACAACCAACTGGTCATGTCGAAACGCCTCCGCGAAGAAGGATATTGCAAAGAGCCACTTGCGGTCGTTCACCGCACGATCGGGAACCCGTTTTATGACTGCCAACGAAATTTCAAGCAGCAGCAGATTGAGGGGACCTATGAGGGTGTACATTTGGCCTCGCCAACTGAAACCTTATCCGTCTCGTTAGGTTCGGTACCTAGTGATAATGGACAACCCGGCAAGAACATGATCGGATTACGACGCCCCTGGGCAATGACCATTGATTCCTCGACGCTGCTCCAGTCAGGCGAAGACTGTTGAGAATTACATTTACTTTTTGAGGATGGAGAGATAAATTGTTTAACCATATTTTCAATCAAAATATGCTAAACCAATGAGTGAAGCAATCCCCTCCAGCAAATCAACATGGAGAGCAGGAGATCTGATATGACGAAATAGGGAACAAAATGCTGGAAAGAAGAGGCCTGTCCTCAGAAGGAAGAACTGTGGAGAATCTGGTGTTGTTTGGTGGCCTTTTGTTGAGTTTTGTAGAATAAATTCAGTACCATGTGTGGAGTAATTTTAGTTGGTGAATTTTGGGGAACAAATAGAAGGAGAAATCCATTGGACCGTGCCTGTCATAAAGCGAACCATGATGTTCTAACACTTTCCACATCGCATCAGTATTTTGTCAAATCAATGATCTTTGATGACATTTTATCTTTATCATCGAAAAAAGTCGAGCTATTGCACTAAGTATAAGTACCTACTTTGTAGGCAAATTTTTGATAATTTAATCCATTTTAGATTATCCTTAAGGCTGTGACCCAAGTTAAACTCGAAGTTATTTATAGTATATTTAACACACGTATATAAATATTAATACGGTAGATATAAGTTTATATCCTATATATAAGAACATGTGGTTTGTTCAGTTTCGCCCTCAGCTTTGTAAGTTGCTATAGACTTGGAATTTGTCAAATTCAAATAAACATTGTGGTATTTTGGGGAATGTAACAATTGAATGGAACAGTACCAGATCCCTGATCGAGCTTTTGGGATTATGTTGAGATTTTTTGATTTTAACTTCAATCAAAAACTACCTTTAATAAAGAAAGAATGCAATCATTCATGATGTGGGAAGTATGTATTAGCTCATTTCAAGTTTATAAGAGACCATTGGTGTTCAAGATCTCTGTGGACATGACACTTCACAGAACTCAAGTAACGAATACCTATGTATCTACTTCAAAGGGATTAACAACGGAACTTTACGTACAATACGTCTGATTTACTTACACGCAAAGGACCTTCAAGATGAAGGATTGTTGCCAACAAAGTAGCAGATGATGTCTTGCAGAAAGAATGCCAGTTCTGTGAGATTCAAAATATTTTCCATGATATTCCCATTTGTACCAAGAAATACTACGACCCTTCATTATTTATGTTTGATCCTTTTCTATGGAACCGAATTCTAACATCACAGTATTCTTACAGAGAAACAACGCTAATGCGCGGATTCGTGTACTGAACGCGCACGGTGACAAATCAAATGGTTTTATCCGTACGTTGTTATCCCACACGTTCTAAGAAGTTATCCCATGCCTTTTGAAGGTACCTCAAGGCGAGCGATGCTAATAGTTTTTGTGGAGCACCCAGAGAGCCGCATGTCATTCGTCAGGCCGCTTATGGTTTCCAGGACGGTGATACGTTATAAAAGACGGTTTAAGACAGGTTCCAGTCATTAGCAAGGCGCTGTAGATGGGAAGAGCAGTCTTGTTTTATGTGCAACGGGTTTTCTGAGAGGAGGTGATGCAAGTCCTTCTCTTGGGTACCTGACGTCCTCTCTCCCACCAGTTCGAATCCGAAGCTGAGTTCAGATCTAAAAATAGCGAACTCGGAATGAAGGATGTAGAAGATCTTGGTGGTCCCCTAGATTGTGTTGTTCATTTGATGGCAATGGAACAAATAATGCAAACTGAGCCAACGAAACACTTTGGTGATTTGAGCTCGAAGAGCCACCACTTGCGGTCAATTAAACTGCCACTTTAACGAATAGAATTAATTTTTTTTCTCCAACTGACTGAGGATGGAGAGAGATAATTCACTCCCCCATCGGACAGTAGGAGGCCACTTTGGACGAACTACCTCCACACGCAAAATTTCAGTACCGATAGAAAAATTACACTAAACCACTATCGAAATTTGAGCATAGTTGGACCATTGTTCCGGGTATGTGTCCCAGTCTCGGTAGTAGATAAATACCTTCCCTTTGTCTCCTGAACCCTTCAAATATTTTACATGAAAGGGCACACAATCTAACCATTCCACAAGTATGGAAAAGCAACAGGGAAATATTGGCAATAAAGTAAGACTAATGCGAAGCAAACCATAAATGGATCCTTCAAGTGGTAGCAACAAAATAAGGTACCTTGAGCCGTGAATATTCGAATCTCCTGATGAAAAATTCTAGGTTACCATTCACACTTTGGTGGAAAACTGTTTTGTTTTAGGTACTTGTTTGTATTGCCCCGACCATATACCTACCTAGTGAGGAATCCCAGTTACGACAATGGATTCAGGAATTGAGTGACATTTTGTATTATGCTCGAATATGTGTATTCAATTCGATGCTGATCGCGATATTAAAAATAATGAAGAGATCTAAAAAAAAAAAAAAAATACTACACGCTTCCAATCAGTATGCTAGCGATGGTTCTTTTTATCGTTGTAAATGTAGGTACGTGGCAGTGGTGTCATAGTAATCTGTTTTGAATTCATGATCAGCACATTCGCCGACTCGAGAGAACGGTATTCAGAAACTGCTTGGTAAGGTCAACACAGTTCGCACAGTCACGGGTGAGCAACCAGGTGATTCATAACTCAACATTTCTGCAATGTAAATAATTTTTTGAGTGAACCTAAAGATGACCACTCTTTTTTTGATCCAGGAAAATCTAGGTAGGTATACTTACTTTTCCTTCTCTGAATTTCAATTAGTGAGTTAAATATTTTTTTCTTCGGATAGGTAAATGAAGTCCCAATAATCTATAAATTCCGAAAAGTCACAATACATAGTTTCCCAGCTAAAGCGAAGACATAATATTTTAATACCCAGTCAGCTTATTTAGGGAAAATACATCGTAACTCAGAATATGGTATCCCCTGTAATTTTTGCGTTTTAAAAATATTAAAAGCATAATAGAAGTGAACATAATTATTTTTACAAAAAACACTCAAAAAGTTGAAATGACGACTCTGGAGTCGGCGAGCATAAACTTCATTTCTCATCAGTACCGAAGGTAGGTATTTAGTTCGTAGTAAAAGTCAAAAACATGTGTTTGCCCTCTATAATTTTTACTCGCTATTCTAGTTTCCAAGCATCCCGTATATGATTTTGGTTTGATGATAACAAATCCCGAGATTAGGAATGCAGTATGAGGTGCTGGACCAGACAGGTGACCACGATGGTGGTATGAGCGCGTGGAATGTAGCGAATTCCATGGGCTGGTTGATTGCGTGGCCTGACCCGATGGGGTCATACGCCTGATCTTGTGTTCCACACATGATCTTCTTGCCTTAACAAAGCGAATTGTATTTTTTTTATTTTTTTTATTTTATTCTTTTTTTTTAACAATAATTTTGTCTAGAAAGTCGATTTTAAATCCTGACGTGATTTTCTGGACTTCCTATAGAAAATAATTTCCTGATTTATCACTTCACTCTGTTAGTACATGTTCGTTTGCCTAATGAAGCTCGATTTTGTTCATAATTAGGCATCAGAGAGATGAAGAGGCGACTGACAGTTGTATCGCGGTCAACTTGATGGAAGCTGTGACTCCATTAATGAAGAAGGCTGCTCATAAAAGATGAGGTCGGCAGGCCAGCCGGTGAGACCACGAAACGGGTCAAGGAGGGCCTTAGGGTGCGAGGCCTGGCGAAACACTTCCTCCCCACCGGAGTGCTGTCGCCAAGATGTTTCAGGGAGATGTTCACTGTACCCCGCCTACATCCATAATCCATGTCTATGGAAATTCGGTTGAAATTCCGTTGGGCACACCGCGTAAACCATATGCGAAGGCACACAAATCGGTCGTTTGCGCGCATTGTCCATGGCAATCCCTAACATATTGAAGTAATGAAATCTCTGGCTGCTTCATGTACCAACACCTGAGCAGAATTGCCAAACTTTATTTATGTCAATCTTATTTCTCAATAGAATCGTGTGCCTGTATTGAACAGTATTTTCTAATAAAGTTTTTTTTAAATTATTACCGCAAGTTCAGTTTGGCAATAGTCATCTCTCAAAACCGTGTACTGCACATAAATGTTCGTAATTATCGGAATAGCGTGAAATTTTACAACTTTCTACATCAAATCTGAACAGGAAGTACTTCTTATGTCAAATGAAATAGCACCAGAAAAATGTTCGTGCTTCGAGGTGCTCAATAATAATTACTTACGAAACGAAAATCGCAGAGAGGCGTTATGAATGGACTAACGGAGTGAGAGGCTCTCTGCAAGAAAACACCACTGGGGTCTGGAAAACCCCAACTCGAATCAAGGCTCTATGAATTGTAGTATCTGATGGTCATATGAATTGTCTTCAATAAACTTCCGCAAGAGGGATCAACATCATTTCGATCACCAGAAGTGAATATTGGAAGTTTTTTGGGGCTTGCCTGTTAACCCATAGTGATGCGCGCTAACGGTTGGACTAACTTGATTCGTAGTGTGTTCTGGCGTGTCTTGAATGGCCTCCTGCCTCTTATTTTTATTTTATTTATTAGTTCCCTAAGATTCTGTTTGAGTGCTGCCCGAATCAGAGACAAATACAGCAATTATTCGTTAGGACTGCTAACCATAAGTGTTTGCCTTCGATTTCACACTCTTTCACACACTTTCACTCCACCATCTATTGCATGACCTAATGTCTTGTGTAACTTTAACCCTGAGCCATCTAGACTATACACTGACAAAATGAGTAGGTTCCCGGTAAACATCCATAACTGTAACACTAGTTAAAGCTTTACTAATAATCACGGTAAAACTCAGAACTTTTAAAAAACTGAGACACGGCAAAAGTCTTGTACCACCCCCAACACTGTACAACCCCCCAAAGACGGTAAACCACCCATAATAAACCGACTGAAATACGGAGAAGTTTACCGAGAAATTAAGTAAAAATTAAGCTAATATCAGGACTATTACTGAGTTTCTTAGGGCTTTTACCGTATTTGGGTAGACGTTTACTTTTACCGAGTTGACACGGTTGCTAATTGCCCTATTCAGGCCGTTTTATTCTCCGAGTGTAGGTTACAAATGTTAATAAAGAAGGTACCGGTAACAAGTTCCTACAGAAGGGTGGATATTGCATGGTTGTTCTGCCTATCGGATTGGCTCAGCAAATAAACAGCCCACAAAAAAAGTTGTGAGTTGGTAACTCGCACTAGGTGGTCATCAAAACCTAGCCTCCTACTGAAACCACACACTCCAACTAGTGACCAAACTATATTGAACGAGGGAATTCGCGAAGTACAATGAATGGCCTGCGTCCCAACTTCAACACGAGTCTAAAACCGCATGAAAGGAGGTGGCTTTCAGGCGAGTAAACTCCGTATTTAGCAGCTCAGGTTCATCGCAGCCTGGAAAACTTGTTGGTAGTGAAGGTGTAATTAAATTAACGCATCACCAGCTTCATTGATATTGAGCTCTCAAAACATTCAACCATCCAAACATGTTCACCACCAGAACTAATTCAATTTAAATTCAATTTATTCATTATCATCGAGTTACAAAGATGTATTGCAAGAATATTATTTAACACTTCAATACACGCCTCATTATCTTTCAGATAAAGGGCTATGTTCCTTTATGACAGGCTTCCACACATTGGTAGACTTGAACCCAACTTTTCCAACTCCTCTAGCTCAGGTCGCTCAACGGTTTGGTAGAGAGTTGGTCTTCGCCGTACACGTGTAGTTGGAGGCCTCTTTTGCCACCTTGTATCTCACAGACGGAGCGACTAATGAATCCCTAGAAGTATACAGTGAAAGGACCGACAGAGATGTCATTGACGAGTTTGGTAGTGCATAGAAGTGAGTGGCACAGGTCATGAGGTGTGGATCAGTTTTTACGAACAGCATGGGAGTTCATTAATTTGATGAAGAGTATGGGATGGTGTACTCTAGGTTCGTACATAGGTATTATGTGTAGAGGAGCTATGAATGTAGTGCATAAACATGTACAAGTTCATTAGTATTCAAGTAACGAATAATCCTTACTGAGAATGACCCAGGTCATGTACAACGGATCACATTCTTCCAGGAGAGCGAGTATCAAGTGACAACATTAAGGATGGGGGACGCCGAGATCAACTCGTGACCAAGTTTGGTCAAGCGAACGCGGCTAAGTGGCCGTTGGAACGCACTCATTAGCAATCGTAAAAGGACCTCAGAATTTCATTACACACGCTTTTTAAAAGGCAACGTCTAGAGAGCATCGAGTTCCCCGAATTAATCATCCGCAAAGAATGAAATTTCGATTCTGTTTATTGGAAAGTATGTTCTCCACGGAAATCAGAAAACACGGAAATCGGAGAGCATTCTGAAACGTTTCCCAAAGTTTCACTTTTATGTACCTATATGTATATGTATGGATGGATGTATGTATGTATGTGCCACTCCAGACTATATCTGACCCTAGGATGCATAAAAAAGGAACCAGTGTTAATGAAAAAAGTGGTCTATTTCCAGGAAAATAAAGAATTACAAAGTTCACAAAACACTTTTTAATTCATTATTTCCGTGGAAATAGATCATCAGATTCAGTTCATACCTAGGATCGTTTTAAAGAATCAACAACAAAAAATCAAAATGTCAATAGGTAGAAAGAAAGGAAGGAGTTCGTTGGCCAGCATTTTTGGAGTACTCCAAGGGGTCACATTTTAAAAATTAATGGTCGAAAAACCCGTTTTTTAGGTTTTTCGTGTAAATTATCATCTTAAACATATTCGGAATCAGCAGAAAATTTCCTAAAAGAAATCACCTAAGAAATCGGATAAAATGATTCTTTGATAATGGGGTCTGCGCATGAGAAATAAAAATTGGAAAAAACCCATTAATTATGTTATTCGAGTTGCCATGACTATTAAACTTCATTTATCAGGACAAAAAACTCCATGTGGGAGCAGAAATCGTCATGTTAAAATGGAATGTTTTGAATTTCGCGGGGGGGTGTGACGTAGGTACCTCCAGAGGTACGTACGTCACACCCCTTGCTGTCCCTTCCAAACACCGTTCCGATGGTTCCGACATTCTCCGCATGGATGCGCTTCGGCCAATCAGCCCGCTCCATTTCCGCGCGCATTTTTTCAAACGTTCACATTTCTCTTCGTCGATAAAAAAATAGGGAGACCACATAATTATGAAATAACCCCACTTCGGCCATTTTGAATCGATTTCCTTTCAATAAAAATTGTAAACAAAAATCATGCGCAGACCCCATTCGCTCATCAACATGATGCATGACTGGAACTTTTGTGGACTATTTTGGTTCAAAAGCCTGTATTCAGTGATCAATCCTTCAAGGGGTTTTTGAGTGTGCTAAATCCGATATTGAGGTCAAAAGTGGAAAATGACTACCCATGCGCAGACCCCATTCCAATGATTTGCATGGAAATCATCTGGGAAAAATCTTTCACGAGATATATTTTGCCTTCTGGCTTGATTACGACTGTTGAGAAATGTACACTTGGTACTTAAGATGAGATTCGATGTCTCAATTCTATCTCCGGTGGCGGTGGCAACCTCGGATCTCGCAAATGAGCTGGCGTTTCAACTCATTCCCTTGAACGACTAGAAATGGCGCATTGTGTTCAACACGATGTGACACAAGTTTATTCATCTATGGGTGTGCGGATGTACGGTTGAGCTGACACGGAATGTTAGTCTGTATAAGGAACCGAGGTTGCAGGTGTCGACATCCGGTGATTAGGATGATTCCAACAATCATTGAGACAAACAAAATAAAATCACTCTACTTGAGCGAGATCTTGAAGTCGATCTTAAAGGCGCAAAAGTGATCTACTATTTCCCCAAACGTATTGAGTTTTATGGTATCATGCGTGAGCTCTTTATTCCTAATCCAAAGTATACATTAATCCTTCAGTTGGCTTAGCCACCAATAGAAAAGTCTGCCAAATAATAGTTGGTAGCAGTATGGTTATAATTAGAGCCTGGAATTATATGCAAAACAATCGCCCGAAATATGCAACAAGAAGTGGAAATATATGCAAAAGACCCCCAAATTTCTCAAAAAAATGCAAATCCTCCTTCATTATTCAGAAAATCATTAAATCTGTGGCATATGGGTAAGGTAGATGTAGCCAATCAAAGTAGGTATACTGCACAGGTACTCAAGTCTTTATTATTCACATCTTTATTCAAAATAAGTCTAATCAAAATCAACTTCATTAAATTGAACAATCATGTGCTGCTCAAGATGCTTAGGTGTTAGGGCCTGTCTTTTGTCTGAAAGAAGAGCCTTCAACGCTGAAAATGACCGTTCTACGTCGACTGAGATAGGCTCACGCTTTAAAAATTGGAACTTTTTGTGAAGAACATGCCTTTTTTCCTAATTTTCAATAATTTTTAGGAAAAATTCTTGTAATATGCACATTTAAAAAAAAAATCAGATTTCCCGAAAAACTCCAAAATATGCATAATATGCAAATTTAAATTTGAAATTTTGAACCGGAGATGGGTGGAAATGATCCAGAACGTCGAATCCCAACGATATAAAAAAAAAAAAAAAAAAAAAAAAAAAAACCCATGGCGCGACAGTCCGCAAGGGACCAGGGCCAGTCGACCGGCTACAGGTATGATCCCAACGATATACATACTAAAAAGCAAATATGCAAAATTCCAGGCTCTAGTTATAATATTTTGATATTATGTGAAGTATGTTCAAAATTATCCGGGATGGATCTGCTTTATGTTCTAGCTCTTGGACTAAAGTGCTCATAGCGTTCTACAAACTAGAGCTTTTTAGCTCTATCGGAGACTGTTACACGTACCTACCTATCTATTAGGAACCATGGCACACATTTAGGTTGATAATTATGTATGGTGAATTCTAATGAACAAGTTTTTCGAGCGGATGAGGTGTCATTAACAAAATGTTATGAGCACAAGATAGGAAATATCGTCTGGAGTGTTAAACAAAAATATGATTGAGTATCGAACTTCCAGGATTATTCAGGTGATCTTTTAATGGACATGCATGAAGAAACACTCACTCCATCTCCACAGTATTCGGACAATAGCCCAAATTTAGCATTTTTTTAGCTGACATTGGTAAAACAAATGGTAAAACAAAAACAATGTATAATTAAAATGTGAATTTGGAATTGGGAGATGGAATATTATGAGATGTGAAGTTCATCGTTACTTGTCTAAAATAATGAACTAAAAATTAATATTGATCACCAAAGTGTGATCACAACCGACTTGTGCAATTCGGAAGTCTTAATCTTAACTAGAAAAAAATCTTGTTTTAAATTTTCTTCGAGTCTTACAAAATAATGCAGCGTTTTGTTGCTGGAGAGAATTCGAATCCAATAGCGTTTCCGTGATTTATTACTCAATAACTCCCTCGCAGCCTCCTGTGCTAGTTCGACCGCGGTCAGCGATAAACGACCACTAGGATCGCGGCAGTTCCCCACTTACCCCTCATTTTTGTCCGAGTTCGCTAAGGATGAAATATTTGTCGCATGAAAGCTGGTCACGTCGAACGGCCAATTTCTGCCTCAACAGCGGGCTGGACTCAACTTAGATGCCTCGTCCCAATTATGAGTAAAGTCTTGTAGACGGGCGATTACCCTCATGGGCTGTCCCCGACCCACTCGTACGTAATTATTTACTCATTAGGAACGACTCTTTGAGGGGTCAGGTACTGCTGATTAACGTCTGCATTCGAGTTGCTTTTCACCAAATTACTTCTAATTAGTGCTGTTGCGCATCATGTTTGCGAGATTGGAGAGAAGTTCATTCGAAACCCGCTTATTGTAGCGAGTTGGATTAATTCGATGAATTTGTTGTGAGCTGATGAATTTCTTGTTGTCGATCAAAATAATTAAAACATATTGTGAGCCAAAAGTTGGTCCTACACAGTACTCCGAGCGGTCTCATTCGATACTCAAATTCATAATCTGCATTCACATATTTCAGAAAAACCGTACTTACCTTCCTATTGAAAGTTGTAAAGCTAGGGTGTTTTGAAAATTGCACCTGTTATTTTTCGTCCATAAAACACACAGTGATGCCGCGTTTCGGTGTAAAACTAGACCCCAAATGGGAGCAGCAAGCCGAATTTCATTAATGGGGTCTGCGCATGAGAAATAAAAATTGGAGAAAACCCA
>JAEMON010000001.1:63182911-63213275 GCA_030264115.1 Lygus lineolaris
ACATTTCTCTTCGTCGATAAAAAAAATAGGGGGACCACATATATTATAAAATAACCCCACTTTGGCCATTTTGAATCGATTTCCTTTCAATAAAAATTGTAAATAAAAAATCATAAGTAGACCCCATTTTGATTTAAAAAAAATCATAAGCAGACCCCATTTTCTCTCGGGGGAGCTTGTAACCTCTAGAGAGCGCGTCCCCAGGTGGCGGATCGAGGAATGCCTCCCAGATATGGGTGGTAGGAAGGAAATCAAATACCTCCCGCGGACCAACAGGCAAATGCCAACGGCTCCCCATGGCGGATGAGACCATGGATCCAACGGCTTGGGAGGCGGACGAGCAAAAAAACCCGTTGCCTTGCGGCTAGGGTCTTCACCCAAGGGCTAAGGATGGGAATCCCGAAAGAATAAATCTGGCGTGTTCTCAGGCCTGCTGGGTACTCGGGAGCTGTGGGCTAACAACCCGCACTCCTTAAGACATATTGTTACAGAAACAGTAATAAACAGCACCCGGACTGATCGAATGGCACCGACCTTTGGCTTGAAACTGAAAACGCGCATTGGATTCTGGAATTTACGAACGCTAAGAGAAAAGAGGAAGCTGAGACAGCTGGAAAGAGAGATGGAGGTTCACAGGCTTGACATCCTGGGAGTTAGCGAGGTCAGATGGAAGGAGTATGGCGAGATCCGAACTTTCGGAGGCAACACCTTCTTATATTCCGGTCCAACAGACGAGGATGCAGAACATAGGGATGTCGTTGGCCTCCTTTTAAGTAAAAAAGCCAAGAACAGTCTGATGGAATGGAAACCGGTATCAGAACGACTGATGACGGCTCGGTTTAAGACCAAGATAAGAAACGTGTCCATAGTTCAGTGTTATGCCCCCACTGAGGCGGCTGACAGTGAAATGAAGGAGAGGTTCTGCCAATCCCTAAATGCGACAGTCAACTGTATACCCAAGCGTGACATTGTCATAGTTATGGGAAACATGAACGCCAAGGTGGGAGAGGACAACGAAGGAATGGACCACGTCATGGGGATTCACGGAGTTGGCGAAGTCAACGAGAATGGAGAGAGGTTCTCTAGCTTTTGCGCTGAGCGCGACTTGGTAATTGGTGCCACTATTTTCCCATACAAGAAGTGTCACAACCCATACAAGAAGTGTTCCCTGGGTTTCTCCCAACCATGTGACAGAGAACCAAATAGACCACCTAGCGATCAGCAGGAAGTTCCGCAGGTCCCTGCTGGATGTGCGCAATAAGAGAGGAGCAGACATAGGAAGTGATCACCACCTGATGGTAGCAGCTATCAAGCTTAAGATTGTATCTGCCTCTGAGAAATTCGCTAAGAAAGCAAAACGCTTCAACACGCGCAAGTTTTGCAACCCCCATACTCGAGAACAGTTCGCGGATAGAGCTGAAAAACATATTTGAAGCCCTCCAACCTTCTCCGAATGAAAACTTCAACGAGATGTGGGACGAAATCAAGGGTATATTCACTACAGTTAGTGAAGAACAACTTGGTTTTGTGGACCCCCTAAGAAAGGACTGGATATCTGATCAGACTTGGGAAGAAATCAAAAAGCAGAAGGAGCAGAAGCAGAAGGTGAATGAAAGCAGGACACGCCAGCAGAAGGTTCAAGCCCAGAAAGCCTATAGCATTGCCAATAGAAGGGTGAAGAGGAGCACAAGAAGTGACAATAGAACGTGGCTAGATGAACCGGCAGATAAAGCAGAACTTGCAGCCCAGCGAGGTGACTCCAAGGAGCTCTACGATGTCACGAGAATGTTGGCAAAGAAGGGGTTCCGGAAAAACAAACCAGTGAAGGACAGGGACGGCAATTTGCTTACCCTTCAGGCTGACCAATTGACCAGATGGAGGGAACACTTCGAAGAGGTACTGAACCGCAAAACCCTCGAACCTGCCCAGCCTGTATTCCGTTGGAGGATTCAGGATAGTGTGGATATAGCAGTTGGCCCTCCTAGCATAGAAGAAATCATTGGTGCTATAAACGAGATGAAAAATGGGAAGGCACCTGGGATAGATGGGATTCCAGCAGAGGTCCTGAAAGCTGATGCCAGGGTAACGGCTACTGCCATCGAACCACTGGTAAGGGAAGTGTGGGACAAGGAGGAGCTGCCTGCAGACTGGAGAAGAGGCCTGATAATCAAACTCCCAAAGAAAGGAGACACAACTATCTGCAACAACTGGAGGGGTATTACCCTGTTATCCATTGTCAGCAAGGTTATTGCAAAGATTGTGCTCAAAAGGATAAAAGTGGCGATTGAAAAACGTCTCAGAAGAGAGCAGGCAGGTTTTAGAGAGCACAAGAGCTGTACAGACCTGATCAGCACATTGCGAATTATTGTAGAACAGAGCGTAGAATGGCAAAGCCCGTTGTATCTGGCTTTTATAGACTTCGAAAAAGCCTTTGACTCTATAAATAGAGACGTGATGTGGGGCATTTTGGAAAAATATGGTATCCCCCCAAAAATCCTGGGGATTATTAAAGCCATGTACGAAGTACTACGAGTGCCAGGTAGTCCATGAGGGAATTCTTTCTGAGCCCATCAAAATCAGGACTGGTGTCAAACAGGGTTGTGTTCTCTCGCCGACACTCTTTATTATTGTCCTCGATGCAGTTACGAGAGGAATGGCCGGGGGTCGGAAGCGAGGAATCCAGTGGTCACTGCGGGACCGGCTGGAAGACCTCGACTTTGCGGACGACCTCTGTCTGCTAGCCCAACGTTTTGGTGACCTTTAGGCAAAGCTGACAGCTCTTGGCAATATTGCAAAGGGGGTGGGCCTGAAGATCAACACGAGGAAAACAAAAGAAATGCGGATCAAGCGGCGTGTTGATGATACGTTGAAACTGTGCGGGGATGATGTGCAGGGTGTTGATTCCTTTGTGTATCTGGGCAGCGTAATTACGGAGGATGGTGGCATCGCGGCAGATGTCAAGCTGAGAATCAAGAAGGCCAACGGGGCCTTTGTTCAGTTGTACCCGGTTTGGGAGAATGGGAATATTTCCAGGCAAAGAAGATACGTATTTTCAATACGAATGTGAAATCCGTTCTATTGTATGGATGTGAGACCTGGAAGGTCCCCAGGACATTACCAACCGGCTACAGGTCTTCGTGAACAGGTGTCTCAGGCGCATTATGAAAATTTGGTGGCCTGAGACAATAAGGAACGAAGAGCTTTGGGCAGCAACTCGCCAGGACGGAATTCCCACCGAAATTCTCCGCAGGAAACGGAAATGGATCGGTCATACCCTCAGGAAAGCCGACGCCATAGAAAAAGACGCTCTGGACTGGAATCCCCAAGGCGAACGCAGACCAGGAAGACCCAAACACACGTGGAAACGCACAATCCAGAAGGAGATAGAACGAGCCGGGAAGACTTGGGGAGAGGTGAAGAGGTTGGCTTTGGACCGAGATGGATGGGAGGCTGTTTATTGATGCCCTATGCTCCACGAGGAGTTCAAGGAATTAAGTCAAAGTAAGTCAAGACCCCATTTTGGTCCAGTAGTTTGGAGAAATTATACGTGTTTTTAGGGTGGGCGCGATTTTTCCAATTCGATTTTTGGATTATAAGTACCATGAACAGTAAAATAACAAATGTTGAGGGGGGGGGGGTTAAAAATGCATGCTCGATTCAAAAGGTTCATTATTGAAAATAATAAACGCAAAGTTACTGGAAAAAACCCGATATTTCAACACATTTAAATTGTTTTCCATCAGCGAATTGGCCTATATGGCAAAATGAGTAGGTATATATTTTTGAAACGCGACCAAGGTGCTAGTTAGACGAAATCCATTCACGTTATCGAAGCACAACTTTTCGTCCACTCTTATTCATATGAGGAAAGCCTAAGTAGTTTATGAACAGATCCTCCATAAGTGATCGATTTTTTTTCCAGTCTCCTCTCACTTTCTGGCGAACGACCGGAAGGGGCTGAATAGAATGGGTCGGCTAACAAAGACATCTTGGCCCTTGACCTAGTGTATTTTGAATTGGGCGCGATCTGATTGTTCTCCTTCACAAGAGGCGCTGGTTTCGACAAGGCGGCATCGCAAGGACTCGACTAACAACATGTCCCTACCATCCGTGGCTGAATAGGGTGGCGAAAATAGGCCGATGAAATGAACGGAGACGGAAAACCCTGATGGTTTCCTCGGAACTTCGTCGAATCATAATGTATATAATACTTAAAAGAAAAAACGACTGCCTAGGGGTGGGGCATGTGGGTGATTCCCAGTTAACGGGACAATCGATGTCCTTCTTTGATAAAAATAATTGCTTTTAAATTTTCCCAAAAATTATTTTTGCAGTATTTGTGTGGTAACTGGGCCTACTTATCGCCATCATAAAGTTTGGCTATTCTTCATCTTAGATGACAAAAATCGATCCATATATACCTCAAATCTCATTGTCATGGGCAGTTCTCATTGTCGTGTCCCTCAAAATTTCAAAAACTGATTTTTGAAGAATTTAATGAAGATCATGCGTGCTGGTACATCACAATACATTTACAATGACTCCTAGAATGTATATTCAAAAAATCATAAATTTAGGAGAACATAATTTTTTTTGAAATATCAAACCCTCGATTGTCCCGTAAAATAGGAATCACCCATGTAACATACGAACATCCAGGCGCATAATTAGGGAATCTGATGAAGGTTTCAACCAATTAAAATTAATGTTCTTGTTAAATCGGCACGGAAGTTTGAACTTTTCAATGATAGGGTTTATTATTAATTTGAATCAAATATATTTATGCTACAGCATAGTACCTTAACACGATCCACAGTTAAGGGTGCGCGGGACGCCTGGCTTGGGAAGCCCCTCAACGATGCCCCAACGCAGCACAAAATCCTTTTTATCATTTTCCACGTTTGTGATTTTGAAAATTCATCGATTTATGTATGTTATACAATAATAACTACATACTATACGATATGAACCATAATTTTAAGTTTATCCCATCCAGAGAAAACTGGAAGAAACCGATGAAAACCTGGTTTTTCATAGGTTTCTTCCATTTCTCTCTGGATCGAATGAACTTAAAACTATGATTGTCGTCGCAAAGTATGCAATTATCATTGTATAACGTAAGTAAATCGATGATTTTTCGAAATCACTAACGTGAAAAATAATAAACAGGGTTTTGAGCTGCGTTGGAGCATGGTTGGGACGCTTCTCGAGCCCGTCGTCCCGCGCACCCTTAACGGCAACATGTCTATTTTGAGCTACACCTTCTGAATGATTAAGTAGGTATTCTTTTTTTTATCGTCTTTAGTTGGATTCCTAGTTACAAGTGAACAAATAGATTTCATCCTCCTCAGAGTGTAATTATAAAAGCAATATTAAATCGGAACGCACAACGTCTTGACATGTTCAACCGAATAAACGGGGCTTTAAGATCAGTATTTAATGTAATTTTAGATGCATATTAAGCTGTCGGACAATGGCAAGTGCGGAAATTTGAGTGCGTCTATTGATTATTAGCTACCTATTATTTCCTTTCATTTTTCCTGGTTGCCTTTTCATATTCACGTTTCATCATTCAACTCAATTCACTGAATCTTGTTCAGTTTGTATCATCTGAGTTTTTATTTTATCACTTATTAGGATTTATCTATTATATGTTGATAATTACTATTGTTAATTAATTACTATTTATTTTTTATGGGGGGTTAGAGTGACTCATAGCAATCCAATTTCCCAGATCTCATTTCCTGTAAGGAAGAAGGCCGTCCCTCTACGTCACGACCTTGGGTTGAGCTTGTGACCGGATTGTGGGCTTTAAACTTTAAAAAACACCCACAGCTCAGCTCCTGCGTCGAAACCGAGGGACCACTCGCTGGCCCCCATTAGCATAAATATATGGTTTTCGTTCCGCATGTATTAAAAAGAGTTGTTATCATTTAATTTGCGACGTCCAAAGAAATTATTTTTATCAGGAATCCGCAGGATTCGTCTAATATTGGTGTAAAGGTCGTTTTACGATTATGGTTGGTGGTCTCTGGAAATAATCTTCATCTTGTGCGGGTGATGTTAAAAATCTGTTCCCCGTCAAATTACCATGTTCGCTCGATTGTCCACCAGATCATAAGAAAGGATCGCTGTCAAATGTGTGAAATTTTAACTACCAAAGGTGGACCTTCGAATGGAAAGATCGTACAGTTGTTTTGTTTAATTGCATTCGACTGATACAGAGAGAGCTTTTCGGAGTGCAATGTGAGGGGTTTCCTGATGAGTGAAAAGTGAACACCTATGCTTGTTACCCATGGCCTATGAGCTATATGAGGGGTTTCAAGGGCATCGACAATGAGTCTAATTTTGAGGTCAAATTCAATTTCCAACCCATGTTTGTTAATATTTGCCAATACTCATCCGTATACGATACCAGTTAGCCTTCCCCAGTCCTCAATGGCTCAGTTAGTGACTAAATGAAAGTTTAGGAGTGATAAACATTACTAAGTAATGTCAAGTCTTGAGTTTCTCAATGTTTTTTTCTAGTTGACATTCAGTTTTACAGTTTGTGGTAAGTAAATACACAATAATTATTTATCATTGGTAGGTGCCAGCTGGTAGTTATATCCCTGTAAGATTTCAGTGTTTGGGAGATCATGAAACTCATTCAATGACATCTCACGAATGAAAACGAAATAGTAATTAGGTGGAAAGTGCTCGAGGCATCGAACACGAGACTCATTTGGGAAGAGTGACCAAAGTAAGTGCAGCATAACTGGCAATAGATTGATCAGAAATTCTAGGGAAGGAGAAATTTGATCGGGGTACTAGAGTTTATGAAGATGCATGGTGAATATTACAATAAGAAGTTACACCGAATATTAATTTTTAATACATGGGATTCAACTAAATTTCTATCACAGATGCTTTTTCAGATTTACTTGGATCTGCGGATGGTGTTCCAGTTTTGCTTCAGGTATCATTGAAGTGATAAGAGATTAAAAGTACAATTTGCCAGATCGTTGAGTGAAAGTGCAGTAGCAGAAAAAACCTACCTAGCTACAGGACTAACTGAATCGTGGAACCTCCAATATTTATGGAGTTGGTCTTCTGAGATTGGCAGTTAGCACTCCAAAGACAGCAGTTCCTCTCACGAATTTTTCTCAAAGGTGTTATTATTGCCGTGGAACCAATGGAGTCTAAATTGCTCGATGATTACTGGGACCCCTGAGGCGATTACAGAAAAGTGCTATTAACATTTATATGGGAGTGGCTCGTTCTAACTTGCAAATCTTCTTATTTCGTTTCAAGTCACCCAGTTTAAAGGACCACTTATACGCTTTACAAAGGCACACTTAATACGCTCGGCAAATTCCTGATTATCAAGTCGTATTTTTCGTGGCTTTCAAGAAAAAAAGAAAGTGAGTAGGTAGGTGGTTAAGCTCGGGCTTCACAGTATTCAAAATTTAGATATTGAAAAAGTTGCATTTTTTAAATAGAGTACCTTTTCTTTTACTCAACTTTGATGTTATTGTGAAAATTCAGTTGGTTATTTAGTTCTATTCGTATTTGTAAATAAAGTATCTTCACAGAATATCAGGGTGAATGAAATATTATCATAGTATGAGAATATACCTGATTATGTGGAAGCGAGGAGAGTTTTTGAGCCGAGTTTTTATGGTAAATTTGCGTGGGGTGATTCTAGTGGATTTGGGTAGAAATTGGAGTTGATTGAAGGAATGGATGGGGAGAAGCAATTCTAGTTTTGATAGTCCTTTGAAAAGTGAAATAAATATAGCCTAATTATTACTCAGTGGTACTACCCAGTGGTCAGTTCAATTATAAAGGATAGTTATTGATATTTTGAGGTAGATAGGATAATCGATACATTTACGAGTCGAAAGTAAAAGGTATTGATAATCATGTTTTTGTGATTTTTAAACCTTTAGTACCCCCATAAACTAACTTTCGCCTATAAACCAAATCATCTCCCCCTGTTGTGGAATTCACAATATAGCCTTTGTTTTCCTGATGAACTCGGTTACTTAAAGTAGGAATAGGTCTTCTTCTTCTTCTTCTTAGGAGTAGGTCTTCTTCTGAAAACACTTCCCTGCGATTTTCCTGCGTGTCCCCGAAAAAAATGTAAGAAGAAGCTAAGAGAGCTCAGAGAAAACAAGACCGCCTCTGAATTGAGCTTCAATTAGGGGGAAAACTGGTGTGGAATTATCGGTGGGTTTTTTCTTCCCTTTCAATCAAAAAATATCTGTGAGCTTCTCTTCTCATCAAGCAAGCATCTTCAGGGACTTGTAATCAGCTAGTGATCATTTAGATTAGCAGTCGATTTTTCGTTCCTACAACAGGTAGCCTAGTAGCTCATAACACCTTTTTCCTTTAATAGAAATTCTGGCTACAGAGGTTGGAAGTACGAGTATAATAATTCATTTGGCCATGTTATGTTGCCTCCTCCCTTGCAATAACTCCACGAATCGTATCCAAATATGTTTCATTATATTTAATCTTTTATGGATTTCGCCCGGGTGCATCATACTCTCTATTCATTTTCAGGAAATGTTTGGGACTTGAAAGCGGTCACTCATCTATACGCAAAATATCGTCCATCATCCCTGGCCGTCTGACAGGTAGGCAGCAATGAACACACTCGCAAATACCTTATCAATTATCAAATACGTCAAGACCAATTATTTCCTACGAATAGAAAGTATCGTAACGAAGTACACGTATCTTTCAATCTAATCCATCTCTCTATCTCCTATCTCAACTGTTTCGCTAACGAAAGGCTATCCCGCACCCACAGCTAACGTGAACGTGACATAGTTCAAAAACTGGAGTTATTGGTATTTCGTAATCAGCCCCTCAACCGTCTAGGTAAGTACCTAGTTAACAATACGAACGATCCTGTCAGACAGGGATCCGTTTTTCTTGAACATAACTAACACGATTGTTATGATCATGATATCATTTCCACTATGTAAATTCTGTTTGCGTTTGATATCTGAACGTTTTTTGTTCACTCGCTATCTCACTTCATTGAAGAAACGATGGAAACAATGATAGTACATATCAGATACAATATCAATGATAAATACTTAATTGTATGACTAATAGAATAATGTGTTAGTTCATAATAATACCATTTAGGAAGAGGACGGATTGTATCAACCTGAGATGCTGATTGTATCACCCGAGAGCAATAACTCACTGAACACCGTATCAAGTGGCTGATAGTGAGATTGTCAATAATTTTAATTGAGCGATTGGTTATTAATGACATGATTGGTGGGGGTTGTTCATGGATTCACAAGCATTGAGAGGGATGCAGACCATTTGAGAATCAGAACCATAATAATTTATCATGACTAATAGTTAATCGAACCGCATAACTTTCTGACAGTATTGTTCATGTGTTACTGAATAGGTATATGTATAGGTATACCTTTTTTGTTAAAAATATTGAACCCTTTCAATCATTAACAAAAGTGAATGAGAGCAGTAGGAAAAACGTGTCCTTAAAGAAACAATGAATGTAAGGTGCACATTTTGAAACGAATACTATACGGGATACAAAAAATACCAAAATCCCACATTAATATCAATACGGTCCGGATTTACGGTTTGTTCAATTCGTCCTTTTCCAGAAAATCACTTGGTTAGTAAAAAAAAAACATTGATTTCGACTCACCCGCAGGTGCAGATCTCGCAGATGCACTGCTCGGTGGGTTTCTCAGGTTTTTCTGGTTTCTTGGTCACTTTCGTCTCCTTCCTCGTGTCGTCGACTGTGGTCGTTTTGCGGTCGATGGTCTCACTCACGACGGCCGTGTGATCAACAACCGTCGATGATCGCGATTCGTTTATCGTTTTGGTGATTTTGTCGTTCATCGTTCTGGTGTTATCGTCGGGTCGTTTGGGTCTTTTATCGTCAGGTTTCTGTTCGGTAGTCACAATGTCTTTTGGTTTCTTTTCGGGTGATGGGGATCTGATTAAGGTGGTTTCTGTCTTGACCACTTTTCCTCCAATCACTTCCGTTCGACTGGTCGACGTATGGAAATCAGAGTTTTCAGTCGTGATTTTTGGCGACTCGTAATATTCCACGATTTCCAACGGCTCCTTTAGCTCTGGGGCTGTCGAATATTCTTGTACCGTCTTCACTATTTTTCCACCAACCATTTTTATGTGCTGTGTCGTCGAGGTCTTCACCTGTGTAGTCGACGATTTTATCTGGGAACTTGAAGACTGAATACGAGTCGTTGATGTTGATGAGAACTTATCTGTTCCTGTCTTTATGCCCTCCACCTGTTCAGTCGTGGGTTCGTAGGGCTTCCCAACCGGTGCCAATTGATCATCTGGTCTAAATGGTTTCCTCGGTTCATCGCCAGGTCTTCTCTTGGATGTTTCCTGTGGTTCAGATTCCTTTGGACCAATTGTTTTCACTAAACGACCATCAATTATGGAAAAATGCTCAGTATCGTCTGGCTTTTTCCGTGGTTCGGATGGTTCCTTAGGGCTAGTTGATTTGACTAACCGGCCATCAATGATGGTGAAATGTTCAGTATGACTCTCAGAATCAATGAATTGTTGTGAGGTCGAAGTTCTACCAGTAGTGTAACGCACATCGTCTGTCTCGTCATTCGGTTTTTTAGATTTCTCACCTGGAGTCTTAGGGATGTCTCTAGGCTTGATGTCACTCTTCTCTTTAGGCTTTCTTTCTGTGGGTTCAGTCGGTTTGTCCTCTTTTGGTTTTGGCTTACTAGCTTCTCTCAGGTATGTTTGTTGTTTTTCATTATTATTTACTGGATTATATCCAGCAGGCTTATCGTGTACAACCTCTTCTCGTATGATTTTTCCAGCAACGATCCTAGTATTCTTATATCGGGTGTCATTGATATCAACATTCTTTTCCATTCTCATCACATTCGATGTTACAGGTTCCTTATTCTCTTCCATCGTTGTTCTTCCAGCAGGCTGAGCATGATGAGTTTTGGGTTGAATAATTTTACCACCAACCATCCTTACCCCATCCCTTGGCTCATCATTGGTAAGTTTTCTTGGTTGGGTGTGAGATAGTTTGTCATCTGAACGTTCATCACCAGGCGTTTTCTTATCTGGACTTACAGGTTTACCTGGAGCATCATGAGGTTTCTTAGGCATTGGCTCGGGTTTATCTCGTACTGTATTGATGCCAGCAGGTTGATCATGTTGAGTTTTGGGCTGAATAATTTTGCCACCAACCATCCTAACTACATCTCTCGGCTCATCATCATCGTTCGGTTTTCTTGGTTCGGTGTGAGGCCGATCATAACCAGGTGTCTTTCTCTCTTGACTTCCAGGCTTACTCTGGAATTTCTTTGGTGTTTGTTCGGGGTTTTCTGGAACAGAACTTACACCAGCTGGCTTATCATGGTGCACGTCCTCACGGATTACCTTGCCACCAATGATTCTTGTGTGAAGTGTCGTGGGTTCTTCAGCAGATTGTTCTCCGTGTGGGGTTTTCGGTTGTTCTTTTAGTACGCGGGGTTCATCCTTTGATTTTGGTTCAGGTTTTGTATCACCCACTTTTGTTATACCTGCTGGTTTGTCGTGTTTGATCTCTTCACGGATCACCTTACCAGCTACTATTCTAGTTCGCTGTGCCGTGGTTTCCTCAGTCACATTACCTGATTCCTTCGGCTGCTTTGGTGCTGAGGGTTCAGAAGGCTTTCCCTTGACACCAACGGATTTGGAATCATCCACTGTCTTCCTTCCAGCCGGTTCCTTGTGTATAATTTCCTCTTTGATCACTTTGCCACCAACCATCCTTATATGATGTGTACTTTGTTCTGAAGTGATGAAATCAGTACTAGATGAATGACTTTCACTCGATTCATTCGTAACAGTACCGATACGATCTTCTTTTGGAGACTTGCCCTGTTGGTCTCTTGGTGTTGACAGGTTATCACTTGGTTTTGGAAGGGATCTATCTGGTTTTTCTGGAACGGAACTCACTCCAGCTGGCTTGTCATGGATTACATCCTCACGGATTACCTTGCCACCAATGATTCTTGTGTGGAGTGTCGTGGATTCTTCAGCAGATCGTTCTCCTTGAGGGTGTTTTGGTAGTTCTTTTAGTTCACGGGGTTCATCCCTTGCTTTTGGTTCAGGTTTTGTGCCACCAACTTTCGTTGCACCTGCTGGTTTGTCATGTTTGATCTCTTCGCGGATCACCTTACCAGCTACTATTCTAGTTCGTTGTGCCGTGGTTTCCTCAGTCACATTACCTGATTCCTTCGGCTGCTTTGGTGTTGAGGGTTCACTGGGCTTTCCCTTGACACCATCAGGTTTGGAATCATCTACTGTCTTCCTTCCAGCCGGTTCCTTGTGTATGATTTCCTCTTTGATCACTTTGCCGCCAACCATCCTTACATGATGTGTTCTTTGTTCTGAAGTGATGAAATCAGTACTAGAGGAATGACTTTCACTTGTTTCTTTTGTAATGGAACCGATACGACCTTCATTCAAGAGCTCATCTTTTGCTCGTGGAGGGTTCGTTTGACCATCTGGTTTAGAAGGAGATTTGTCATGTTTGGCTGGAACTGAACTTAATCCAGCTGGTTTATCATGGTGTATGTCCTCACGGATTACCTTGCCACTTATGATTCTTGTGTGGAATGTTGTCGGTTCTTCAGCAGATTGTTCTCTGTGTGGGGTTTTCGGTTGTTCTTCCAGTTTTTGGGATTCATCCCTTGGTTTTGGTTCAGGTTTCGCATCACCAACCTTCGTTACACCAGCTGGTTTATCATGTTTGGTCTCCTCGCGGATCACCTTACCAGCTACTATTCTGGTTCGTTGTGTCATGGTTACCTCAGTCACATTACCTGATTCCTTCGGCTGCTTTGGTGTTGGGGGTTCAGAAGGCTTTATCTTGACACCGTCAGATTTGGAATCATCCACTGTCTTCCTTCCAGCCGGTTCCTTGTGTATAATTTCCTCTTTGATCACTTTGCCACCAACCATCCTTACATGATGTGTACTTTGTTCTGAAGTGATGAAATCAGTACTAGATGAATGACTTTCACTCGATTCATTCGTAACAGTACCGATACGACCTTCTTGTGGAGACTTGCCCTCTTGGTCTCTTGGTGTTGACGAGAAATCACTTGATTTTGGGAGGGATCTATCTTGTTTTTCTGGAACGGAACTCACTCCAGCAGGCTTGTCATGGATTACATCCTCACGGATTACCTTGCCACCAATGATTCTTGTGTGGAGTGTCGTGGATTCTTCAACAGATTGTTCTCCTTGTGGGTGTTGTGGTAGTTCTTTTAGTTCGCGGGGTTCTTTCCTTGCTTTTGGTTCAGGTTTTGTGTCACCAACTTTCGTTACACCTGCTGGTTTGTCATGTTTGATCTCTTCACGGATCACCTTACCAGCTACTATTCTAGTTCGTTGTGCTGTGGTTTCCTCAGTCACATTACCTGGTTCCTTCGGCTGCTTTCGTGTTGAGGGTTCGCTGGGCTTTCCCTTGAAACCATCAGGTTCGGAATCATCTACTGTTTTCCTTCCAGCCGGTTCCTTGTGTATAATTTCCTCTTTGATCACTTTGCCGCCAACCATCCTTACATGATGTGTAGTTTGTTTCGAAGTAATAAAATCCGTACTAGAGGAATGACTTTCACTCGAATCTTTTGTAACAGTATTGACACGACCTTCTTCTGAAGACATGCCCTGTTGGTCTCTTGGTGTTGACAGGTAATCACTTGGTTTCGGAGGGGATCTATCATGTTTGTCTGGAACGGAACTCACTCCAGCAGGCTTATCATGCAATACGTCCTCGCGGATCACCTTGCCACCAATGATTCTTGTGTGGAGTTTTGTGGTTTCCTCGACATATTGTTCTCCCTGAGTGGGTCTTGTTTTTTCGCTGGGCTTAGGCTCGGGTTTTGTATCACTACCCTTTGTGACACCAGCAGGTTTGTCGTGTTTTATTTCGTCACGAATCACTTTACCACCAACTATTCTAGTGCGTTGAGTTGAGGACACTTCCGTGTTGGTGGCTGATTCTTTCTGTTGCTGTGGCTTAGAGGTTTCTGACAGCTTCCCTCTAACGCTATCGGATTTGTAATCATCCACTGTCTTCCTTCCTGCAGGTTCCTTGTGGATGAATTCCTCCCTGATCACTTTACCACCTATCATTCTGACATGATGTGTAGTTTGTTCTGAAGTGGTATAATCAGATATATTGGAGGTATGTCTTCCACTTATTTCTATCGTTGCATTATCGACACAACTGTCATGCAAAGGCTTGTCCTGGTCCCGTGGTGATGAAAGATGATGACCTGGTTTTGCTGAGGATCTCTGACCAGGAACAGAACCAACTCCAGCTGGTTCATCATATTGTGCGTCTTCACGGATCACTTTGCCACCGACAATTCTCGTGCGAAGTGTACTGGATTCATCAACAGTTTGTTCCGTTGTTTTGTCAGATTCTTTGTTTGGTTTTTTCTCATGTTTTTCATCTCGCGGTTTCGTTACACCTGCAGGTTTGTCATGTTTGATATCCTCACGGATCACTTTGCCACCGACAATCCTTGTTCGTTGTGTGTGTTCCTCAGCAACATCAAATGATTCCTTTGGTTGCTGTGGTTTAGAAGGTTCTGATTGCTTCCCCTTGACACTTTCAGGATCAGAATCTTCCACTGTCTTTCTACCAGCAGGTTCCTTATGGATTATTCCCTCCTTGATTACTTTCCCACCTATCATTCTTACACTTTGTGTAGTCTGTTCTGAAGAGATGAAATCGCTACTAGAAGTATGCCTATCACTAGATTCTTTTGCAAACGAATCAACACGTACTCCTTTATTAGTCCTTTCCTGGTCTCGGGGTGGTGGATGATAATCACCTGGCTCTGAAAGGGATCTATCATGTTTGTCTGCTACACTACTTACTCCAGCTGGCTTATCATGGTGTACGTCTTCTCGAATCATCTTTCCACCAATTATTCTGGTGTGATCTTTCGTAGTATCGTCAATGGATTGTTCAGGGTGCGTGGATTTTGTTTGTTCTCTAGGTCCATCTGGTTTATCGCGAACCGAACTCACACCAGCTGGTTGATTGTGTTGGAACTCCTCACGAATCACTTTACCACCAACAATTCTGGTGCGATGGATAGCCTCATCAACAGTTTGTTTTTGAACTTCAGATTTATCATCATGTATGTTTTCCAATTTTGATTTTTCTGTGATCCTCACTTTATAATCAGTACTCATATCATCAAGTTTTGTTGTTTGACTTGAATGGACGGTTTTAGGGATTTTGACATACTCAGTGGTTTCCACTTTCACCAACTTGCCGCCCACCATTTTCACCTTTTGAACCTTCCTTTCAGTTGTTATGTAGTCCACGTCCTGAGATTCGGAACTTCTGTGATCTCCAGTGGCTTGGTGATGCTTTTCTGTTTCTGAACCATCCTTCGGTTGAGTGGGTAAATAACCTGGCCTCTTTCTCAGTTCATCTGACTGTGAACCAATAATATCCCTGGTAGTGGAGGTTAGTTCATCTTTTGCTAATTCAACATCAGTTCTATCAATTTCTAGACTCCTGGAACTCTCTCGAGTGATGAGGTCACTTGTTTCTTCTATTATATCAGATGTCGTTTTCTTTTTCGACGATTTATCTGTTTTTTCGTCCTGTTCTTTCGAGGCATGTTTCTTATCGGACTTGCCCCAAAGCTTACCAAACGTTTTCATTACTTTTCCACCAATAATCTTCACGGTCGACTCATGGCCATCAGTGGACTTGGATTTTGTACTATCGGCTTTCGTACTCTTCTCCACGATTTCGGATGATTTTGAATCTTTCACAGTTGATGATCTAGAAGAGGTAACATCATATTTTTCGACATTGCTTTGATGTGTTGATGAGTTACTCTCAAATGTATCGGACGCTGTCTGAATGGTAGTTGTTTGGGTTGGATGATGGGAACTCGTCGTTGTAGTAGTGTAATATACCAACCCATCATCACTCAATAATCTCTCTTCAATGTTTATGTTTTTGTCCTTTAAGTGACTAATATCGTCACCTGCCGATTTTATGATTTTCCCCCCGATCATTCTCACTCCTATGATCGGTTTCTCAGTTTTACCTGATATATGACTCTCATCGACGACTTTTGAAACGGTGTCGCGGACTGATCCCGCAACTGGTTCTTCATAAAGCGCGTCTGATTGGACTATTTGGCCTCCGACCATCCTCACACTTTTTGTGGTTCTTTGAGAATCACTCTGGACCTCTTCACTTCGGACTTCCCGGTCTTCGCTGAAACTGTCCACCCTTTGCGATGTGCTGGAAGACTCAGAAATGTAAGTCTCTGGTTCAGTGTCATAGACTTCAATTGAATCTGGCAAGTCTATAACCTCGGTGTATGTTCTGATCAACTTTCCATCCGCATCAAAAACTTCACGAGTTATTATTTTTTGAGATTTTACAGATCCAGATTTAATTTTGGCCGATTTTTCGACATTTTGGCCGTATATTATCCCAGTGCTGGATGTTGCCTGAGTGCTTCCGGATTTCGTTGTTTTACCTACCGAATTGGTTACTTGTGTGTCAGAACGTTCATCTACAATAGTTCGCGTTTTGGGTTTTGGCGTAGATTGAGCAGATGGAGAGCCATAAGTTTTGACATCAATAATATTTGATTTTTGATCGGTCATCTGACGAGTCGATGACTTTAAATCAATCCCGGAATCGCTGATGTTTCGTATTTCACTCGTAAAACTGGATACATTTTGAGTAGACGATTTTTCCGAATTTATGAAATCAGAGTTGTCTATAATAGGCACTGATGATTGGGTGTCATCACTAACCAATCTACGGTCAGATGATGAATGTGTGCGTGTATTGGTTTCTGAGGAAGAACTAGTAGAAACATGCTGTGCTGAACGTTGAATGTTACTTTCACTGTGAGTGGACGACTGTTCGTAGTTGGTACTTCCACTCTGAATATTTGAATAATCGGAGCGATCAATTTGAGAGGAACCGACAGCATCAATTAATGCACGACTAGATGAATCTTGGGATTCTATTTGTCGCTCAGAACTTTTGATATTGAAACCCTCTGATTGAGAAACCTTGGACGAAGATTTCCTGCTTTCTGACGAAGAAATTTGAGTATCAGATGTTTCAGGAATATCAACAACCTCAGTTATAGTTTTGATTACTTTCCCATTTTGATCTAAAATTTGCCTGGTGATTGTTTTTTGAGCCTTTTGAGTTCGAGTGACTTGTTGCTCAGACTTTGAAAGACTCTGCTGTGATGCAGCTTTCGATGTTTTGGTTGCGACCATTTTTACAGTCACCTCATGTTTCTTAGCACTAGATCGTGAACTGGAGTTATCGACTGTGGACATGATTTGTGTATCGCCTTTCGTATCAATAGCACCTTGCTGAGTGGAATCAATTTTTGACCTCACGTTTCCACTAGAGATAGTATGAGAGTCACGTGAAGTGATCGACTGGTTTTGTTCGGAAAATTGTGCATTAGTGGAAGAGCTTTGTGTTTTTGAGTCCAAACTTTGTGGGTTTTGTTTCGATTTTACGATTTTACCACCTACAATACGCACAGTTTCAGGTGCAACAACAGGTTTAACAGGATTTTGATTATCAGTTGAAAGCCTTGATTCATACATATCTTTAATATTTTTTAGCTCATCGCTTAAAGTTGATTTTTGGCTGCTTTGTTTTGTTTGCATATCAGTAAGTTTTGATTCATAAGTTTTCGACTCGGAAGAGGATTCAATTGTTTGAGAAGAATTTGAAATTTGTTGAGAACTGGTGCTCGCAGTGTTTGTGTGTGACAACACAGGATTCGTACCTGTTCTTGTGACAGTATCAAGGGACTTAGCGGCCGGCGTCTTGGCCAAATTTCTTTCGTTGTCAAGAAACATTAGATTGGGATCCCTCGGACCCGTGTACGCGCTATCTTGTCCAAAATCCATAACTGAGGAAGTGGTAAACTCACCTATCATCGGCGTCACTGGGTGCTCCACCGTGTATGTCGCGTTCGACGCTTGCCACATGGCGTCGTCTTCGGTTTCAACTTCGACGATCTCCACTGAATCCGACCTGACGATTTTAGACCCGACGATTTTCACTTCTCCTCCCTTCTTCTTCTTCTTATTCCCCATGCTGGCTCCGGGCTTAGGCATTCCTCCGAGCCGTCTTCACAATCGGATACTGACTGATGAGACCGCGGCCCGTCCTACACCGGCTCGCCGTACCCCTTCCTACGGGGGTCCCACCGGATCGCCCACCTCCACCGACTCCTACGTTACCTCCGCACTATGATTCACGGGTTCGTTTATTTCTTTTACCTTCCTTCTCTCTTGTTTCTTTACAATTTAAATACCATATGGCATTCTCTTGGTGGTTTCACCGAACGTTACTCAACAGATTCGGGAAGAGCGAGCGACAAAAGTTGCCCCGGCACCGCGATTTCCCGACCACATGTTGATTCAGCTGTAAAGCTGTTTTTATTCACGCCGGTTCATAACGTTCCACTAATCCTCTCAACGATATTCCAACTCTACTGCAACCAATAATAATTGTAATAAAACCAGAAGTCAATTTCATAATCAATCTTGTAGGTAATAAAAATGCTGCTATAAATCTCACAGCTTATCACGTCAAACTTGAACAAGAAAGATGTGATCCGGGGAAAGATCTTATTTGGACGAGTTCAACGATTTTTACAAGTTGTTCTAATTAGATTCTGTGAATCGAGATCAAAGTAAAAAAAATGTTAAATTTCAGGAATCGTTTTAGAATGGTCTGAAACGGATTTCCATCAAGAAAATTTTCAAAAATCTTCATTACAAAAATTTTGAAGCCATTGCAATAGCTTCATTTTCTTCGAAAATTCGCTAAAATATAGGTATAATATTTTAATAAATTTAAAACAAGACCAAATGGCTTCCTAGAGGATTCCCAACAAAAATGGATAACGCCTTCACCAACATCGAGTGCGCATAATTGTTCACGATAGCTCAAAATATGAAGCATCAAGTGATGACGGATCAAAAACATAAAGGTACCAACATAATTGTGTAGTTTATTGCATTATAATTGTGCAGGTACCATAATATGGTTGAAAAAAAAAACATGAAATTCAATTGAATGGAAAGAAGATATATGATCAGCTGATATTTTTTTGAATGGAGAATCGGAGACGAGAACTTTCGTCAGTCAAAATCGATCTCCGATTCACAATAGTGTTTTCGTTCTTTTTAATGTTCGAATATAAATCATATTAAACCCTCAAACCCTTCAACTTAAACTTCAACCCTTAATAGTAGGCACCTTCCTATTCGAAGCTTTCGAGCCGTGACGTTTTGAAAATATCCTTTTTCTATACTTCGGAGATGTCTGGCAGTAACGCCGAACTTCAATACACAAGCAAACCGATCAATCTGATTTTTGAATTCATCAAAAATATTCCACGTCTTTCATCATTCACAAGATGACATACCTAATCAAAAGAGTGGTCTCATATTGCATTACACGGATAAAAGCCTTGTTACTGCTGGGGAAGAGCTGTGTATCAGAATGATACAGATTCAGAAAAATATCAATAAAAGGTTCTTTGCAAGGAAAGCAAGTGTGCCCTTTTACTTATCCCAACTCGCCAGTCAGCAGGGTATCATGCATCGCAGGAGAGTGATTAAATCCCAAATAATATGTAATTTTTAGTTCAAACACAGACAGATAGAATTCTTGATGAGCAAACGTCTGTACCGTACCTACGAGGAAGGGGCCAACCCCACCATCACGACTCCCACGTCATGTGTGTTGCATACCCTCCAGCTAGGTACTTACATTTTGTGAAAATAAGTAGGTCCTAATTGGTAAATACTAGGAACTTGATGCTTAGTTGGTGAATAAATAATGAAACATTCATTGGTTCTAATTGAATTAATTAATTAATTCCTAGTATAGTTTACGCAGTATAATTTCCGGGTATCTTCATTCATTGATATGAACTAGGATGAGTCAACAGAAACGCCGCTATAACTTTCAATAATGATGGTCATTCTTAATAGTTATAATAGTAATGATAGGTTGTTTAGAATGGACCGACCTTATTATTTTTATACGTGACTTGCGACATAATGGCAGGGATTTTAATCTCCCAATCAATTTAAATTGGAAGGCACCTTCAAGTTACTTGTAACGAATTTAAAATGAGAATGCAATTCATACGAGTAATACGTAATACGATATTTTTCAGAAGTTGAGTATGATCTTACGACTGCTCTGACCCAACAAATTATTACTTAGCTGCTAATTATTTCGCATCCCCACTACCGAAGGTAGGAAGTTAATAACTTAAGATAATAAATGGAGATGTGTTCGTGTAAGATGTAAAAAATTGTCGACACAAACTATAGAAATACATTTCGTCGGAAAAACCATAGCGCTTCTAATGGAAGTTTACGGTATTTTGAAATGTTCAACCCCAGGTGGGCAGTATAGCTTCCTCTCGTAGCATAACAAGGACGTGAGAATAAATTCACGTATGAGCTTCCAAGGTGGCTGCGATAGGTCAGATGGCGATGAAATTCATATCGGGCACCGTCCAGGGTAGGTACCTAAATCTGGACAATGGGGAATTCCGGATGTTCCATTTTATTACTTCAACAGAAAGATTTCAGTGAGATCTCTCCAAAAAGGTGCTATTTGTGGGGTATCCGATGATTGAAAGTGAGCGAAAACGAGTTCCGTAAAAATATACAGATAACGTCACCCACCCCGCGCCAGCCTGGGGAGCATCCTCCGCTCCTCAGAACAGATGACGTCACGCGTAATCTTCTGACCCGTTTTACAGCCAACCTGATGATAATTTTGAGCTGAAAATTAGAACAAAGGGGGTTTCAAGGGGCTGAATCCGAATTTGAAGTTGAAGATGCCAAATTCCGACACACCGGAATTGCTCATTCCTGAAGAATTCATCAAAATTGGTCAAATATTTTTGGATCTTTCCCTGTGACATCACATTTCGAGTTCGCGCATATGCAATGGCTTCTACAGAACCAATCGTAATGAAATTCATGGGCTATCATCCAAAAATCGGTCCACTAGTTTTTGACGGAAACGTTTGTGGATGCTCACTCGGAATCATTGGTCCAACGGCATTGAATTTCATAGGAGACAGGCTAGAGGCTAACCCTGTCATTTCCTGAACCTTTTAATTAAATCGGACTCTAAGACCTTCGCAACCAAAATAGTTCAGAAAGCTCTGGATCGCAAAAAGCAAGAGGAGGTTTTGATTTTTGAGGACAACATTTTAATTGACTTCATAAACGATTATAAAACGTCCCTACTTTCAGTAGTGATGAAGCAAATAAGTTAATTGGGTCGAGTTGCGCGGAACAATATAATAAAGAACAAGAAAGGCCTCATTAACGTCCGGCAATAATGACACTAACCGTATTCACGATATATTTCTACTTCGGACGTCTGCAAGGTGCACTGGATGGTCAACTGGCGATGAATGAGATTGATACCTACCTCAGTAAGTCCGACCCAGATGAGTCAGTAGTAGGTATATACTCTATAGTATATAGTATACTCACTCCATCGGCGTGTCAACATGAAGCTGGTCAAGACATGAATTCATGAGCACGTACAATGAAACACATGAGACCGTGAAAACAGATCCGTCTCCTATAATCTAGGGGAGTGAGCCGATTTTGAAGGACAGAGAGTGCCAAGCTTGTCTGGGTGTGAGGCGGGTTCGAATTCTCCTCTCGCAAACATAATTTCGTGATGGGTTGTTGAGAGAAGACTCTTTCGATCGTTGGGTATGCACACATTGAGATGAGGCCCGTGATTATTTCTTACTGCAATGCTAATATGCCGTGATACGAGTGGTTACGTGCGTTGATGTGCTGAACACGGAATTAACGGGACAATAGTAATCTACCCTTTCTCCAAAAGTTTGGACAATATTAAAATGGCCCATCACCTTACATTTTCTAATTAAAAGACAGGTACTTGATACCTACAAAATATGTATACCTATTCCTAAAATATTGCCCATAGTATGAAACTGTATTGGACCAGCCACAGCGCCATGATGGCCAAAAATCTCAGATTTCCTCATTCCATTCCCTTTCCTACTCCAAAACATCCCTCCTTGTTCAACTTTGTGACATTTATAATGGTGTTCCCCCACATTGGACTAATGGAGTATTCCGGAGTGTCAGAATTTCGCATTTTCGACTTCAAATTCAGATTCAGCATAGCCTCGAAAATCCCTGATTACAAAATTGTTATCTTAAAATGTTCATTGGGTTGGTTCTGAAACGGGTGCAAAGATTACGCGTGACGTAATCCTCGTGCGTGGCGGTTGTGCGGAGCGGAGGGTCCCCCCCAAGGCGGGCGAGGGATGGGTGACGACATAGGTTGAGATTTTACAGCACTAGTTATCACTCACATCCAATCATGGGATACCCCACATGTAGCACCTTTCTGGAAAGCTCTCATAGAGATCTATCAGAAGTATAAAATAGAATAGCTGGATTGCCCATTAAAAGGGCTAGACGGGTCTAACGTTCGATTCTGTTTGAGTGAGTATGGTAGTGTCGCTGCTACGTTACCTTTTGTTTATTTGAAAAGAAAAAAAAAATGAATATTACTTGCTTGTCGAATCTCAAAGAGGTGACACGTTTACTTAAAAGCGTTAACTGCTAAGGACATAATTATTAGTACAAACCACACTCTGATAGCTTTCTTACGACATCAAACAGATAACGATTTTAAGCTTCGAATGAGACCACGCGGAGCCCTGTAGGACCAACTGTTCACTCTCCATGAGGACTTGAAGGATGACCGGGAAAAAGTGCAGAAACATGATTGTGTACCCCAAGTCGATTTTAAGTTGGATACAAAAGGAGCTGAATCGTCATTCAAACATTTCCTTTCATCAAGTTAAGTTTCTGGCTTCTCCAGAACTGTGCAAAACAATTATTGAAGGCATGTAGAAAGGCACTGTCTGATACTGCCGATTGGTAGGTACTGCTTGTATTGAAGAAATATGATTGTGAGAAAAATATTTTTTCGATCACAGAAAACAGTGATCAACACAAAAGGGTTATGTAAATATCGAAAAAATAATAATGAACTTGTGTTGTACGTAATAATTTTGCTGCTTTTTGGATTTTCTAATTATAGTACTGTTAATGTAAGTTATTCATAGTGTGTAGTGGTGTGAATTCATGTAGTTAGTCATTTAACAGTCAAATGGAAGAGAAAACTGGCAGTATACAATGATGATAATATGAGAGCGGACTCAACATTCCCCCGTATATGCCCTCCAGCTGGTAGGTAGTAATGATGTCTCAACTGCTGCTACAACTCTCCGCTTACGCTGTAATGCGATTGTTAACTATTGATGCACCGCACGCGCACTGTCCACTACCACTACACGGCCCACAAGCGTTCTCCCACTCAACTGACTAAGAAATGAAAGGTGCTGAACGAGTGTTGGATTATTTGCAAACGTTTCAGATCATACGAATTTGACGTCCAGTCAGTAGAACATACGAATGTACAATTGAAACGGCCAGATGATGAGTTCCCTCAAGCGAGAATTTAAGAAACCGTCGCTAATTACTTTGACTGTTATATGATTTCAAATTAGCATTTGGGTAGGTACCTACCACGCTCAAACATTCAGAATACAGTGTGGCTCTTTATTTCTTATGTCCCACCCAACATATGCGATGAAGCTTCAAAGAAACCCTCTCGTATTTCACGGTTTACTAATTCCTTGTTTGGTGTCGGTGTACATACAGGGTGTCCCAGAATTGAGTTCAGTAACTAGTATGAACTGGAGAATGATCTGCAAATTTGATAAGCACACAAAGGTTAGCGAAAAATCGGCCGGAGGTGCTGGCATGTACGAAAGTGCACTATTTTCTTCGGAAAATCAATTTTCTACCATTTATAATTTTAATTATTGTAATTCTAAATCTTTTTTATTCTAAATTATGTTAACTAATTTATCATTTTAATAATTTTTATTCTAAATTATGCGACTTATGGACATTTTACTAGTGTAAGGTTGAAAAGACGAAAAAAATAAGAAATCAGAAATACTCCCGAAAACATGAGGATAAAAAATCTCAAAGAAGAACTTTAGAATCGATAGTTTTAGAATCGATCCCTGAAGTTACTGAACTCAATCCTGGAACACCCTGTACACATGTGTAGGCACTGTGTAGATTACTATCTTTTGCAAATGTGATGAAATTGAAAAGATAGGTTAGTCCCAAAAATCAGCCATTCTAACGTTCCTAAAGGAAGTGCTTCTGAAGTTTGATTGATTGAAAATTGAATTGACTTCCGGATTTACAAAATTGAAGAAAAGCCTGTGATGACTCTGAAGACTCACGGTGTTCCTCGAGGAATGGCGGAATTCTTGTAGAATGTCTCACCGTCAATTTTTCATGAATTCACGAACAGAAAACAGCTCAGGGGTCTGAACATCATCTCTTCCTGGAAAAAAGTGGAATTCGAATAAAATCGTAAGTACCTTTGCGACAGCCATTAATCATGGACACAGTAATTTAAATCATATGTACCTATTGCAGTAGAGTCGAATATCAAATCTTGTCCTCCATAATCAAAATTTCCATTTGCTTTTTACGTTTCAGAGCTTTCTGAAAAAATTTGGCTCCGGGTCTGTCTGTCTCCGTCTGTCGGTCTGTCTGTCTGTGGTAAATTCCTTGTCCCAGGCAAAACTATGTGAAGTTATGGTCCAATTTCGATAAAATTTTCGGGGATTGTGCGGGTTAGCTTCGTGACGCTCCTCTACCAATTCCCTTGCCGTCGGACCACTAGTAGCGTGTACGCATGCGCAAACGTAGATTTCCTGAAACACCGGTTTCTCAGTTCTTGATGGACCGAATTCGGGGAATGGATCAATAATACCCACTGCGCATGCGTAAACTCGAATTGAATTTCATAGCCATAAATCCAATTACGGTAAAAATTTCAGGGATTGTACGGGATAGCCTCTAGACGATCCCCTATTAATTTCATAGCCACCGGACCAGTAGCTTTCAGAATTTCTAAAACTACGTTTTGTCAGTGCCTAATGGATAGGTTTCGCTCAAATTGGGAGGGTAGTTGGGGGCTGACTCCAAGACGGTTACCTATTAATTTCATCACGATAGCTACTGCGCATGCGCAAACTTGAAATTTGTTTTCATATGGATACCTCCAGGAATTATTCTACCAATTTAGCTGAAATGTCCACCATCTGATTGTATACGTCCATGTTACAAAATTGAGGAAGCTATACTGCCCACCCAACTTGGCAGACGTTTTCCCCTCTTATTATATTGTTCTCTAGTGCAGTTATACTAAAAACAGATATATTTTACAAGTGGAGTGGTATGTTAAAAACCGTATTCCCAAAAAGTAATTCAATAATATAGGTTATAAGAAGTTGAGTCAAAAAAGTTGGGATGATCGAATCTGATGATCCCTCAAATGGCATTATTTTAGCGTTTTTTTTTTTTTTTTTTTTTTTTAGAAATGTTTTTTATTTAGCTCATTGCGTGAGATGTTACCATTAAAATATTGACCATTTTTAAAATAGATTTGAATAAGTGACCATCCACAGTTTTTTAATAATCCCGCAGTATTAGATCTCCGAATGACCATTTTTAGTTAGGTTTGAAAATCACAGAAAAATAAATTTTGTTGTTCATTTGGAACCAAATTGCAACTCTTCCGCACTACCAGAATTGTTTAAGAACTTTACGGAAACCGGCCCACCCTAATCAACATATCGCAGTTACCACTCATCATGTGTCCAACAGAATGTCTATCGCATATAGGATCCATCTCTAGGTTCCAATACAGTATTTGTTGCCGATTCAATCATGCGGTACGTAACTCACAAGGCACAGTTTGACCCCCTCGTTCGAGCCTTGCTATTTGACATATCACGACTCCTGGAGTAAGAGGCCACTCAAAAGTAAACCAAACCCCCAACGAAATAACAAAGTTCGCCCGACGTTTCAATTGAATACACCAGAAGAAGAAGGAGTTTGAAGGATTCTTTGAGACTTAAAGAAATTTCATCAAGTGTCCGCGGGTTTAGAGAACAATAAAAAAAAGTTCCGAAGCGCCGGAGAAAAGTTGGGAGGGGAAAACAGATGGAGGGCTACAGAGGACTTTTGATTGACGCTGTGTCATACGGAACAGAGCTGGTCGTAGCTGACAGAAAGACAAAGAATTCCCTCCTTCAAAAGTTGGTCGGGAAACTAGCTTCAAGTAGTTGAGCAGAACTACTTGATTACTAAGTACAGCGCTTTGTGCCTGCCTCGGGCCAGGCGTTTCACTTATTCCAGTCCCCTCGGTTTTCCTTCTCTCTTTATTTCAAAAGAAACGGACTTTATTTTCAAGTTTGGAAGCAATTTACTACCAAGCTGATCGCTCATTTTTCGGCAGATCATCGCCTCCAACGACCCTCCGATTATCTTTATATAATTTAAACCTCTTATTCTGGTGTAGCAGCATGAACATTGCATGGAGGGGTATACATGGAGTGGTGGAGCAGCTGACACCAGCTACAGAGTTAAATTTATGAAAAAGCGGAGCTAAAACGGGCAGAGTGCAGCTCCGCCGGTTGAGAAAGATTATTAATTTGTACTTAACCTTTATCCTTCCAACTTTGGTTTTTTGTTTTATTTTTACTGTTAGCATAAGGCCCGATTTACCAATTCTCCAGTTGGAACACCAAGTAGCTAGTAACTGATTAACGTTAATCAGAGGACGTTAACTGGTCGGAGTTGAGAAAGCGTTTATCAATCAGTGCATGGATACTAAATAGCAGGTAGTTAGCTAGTCGACGTTTTGACACGGATAACACAGCTCTACCACCACGATTGCGTGAAAATCCCACAAAACTAAAACTCCTATTATCTTTATCTCTTAAATGGAAGTAGGAATAGAGCTATTCCTACTTCAATGATCTCCGCCAAGTACGACAAAATAGTGTGTAACTTCTTCTCCTTGTGTTTCTAATGAATGGGAAACTGATCAAGAGATGGAAATGGAACAGGAAATGAAAATGCGATATGGCTGCTAGCAACTCAGAGTTTGAGTAGGTAGTTAAATTATAACTGGAGCCTCGAATCTCCAGTTAAATATAGTCACTGATTGTAGCATGTGAAAATGCTTCGTTCACTAAAACTCGAATGAGCGCGGGAAGTGCCCAGGTCAAGGCATCGCGAAGACATTGGGGAGGCCGCCTTACCTCCATACAGGATGTGCAGACGCGTGTATCCATGTGACTTTCCCTTTTGTTGCTCGATCAGCTGTTAAATTGGGCAGAACTGGTGGTGACGTCACGGGCGTGTGGAGAACAAAGAAGAACGGATCGTGGGGCAAGGAGTTCTTTTTTTTTTTTGGTTTCGGGTGTGATTGAAGACGAGAAGAAGAGCTTGCAGGAAGCCGGCATTTCGATAAATTTAAGTGGATCGGCTCACTTCTATACAATTTCGCTGCGAATCTGCCATCTATGAACCTCTGCCGTCGGTTCCTTTTGATCGTCGATGTACCTGCATTCGTCGGAGAAAAGTGAGTCTTTGGCAGCTTTCCTTCACGCAGCTAGGTGCATTACAAAAGCCACGTTCCCGCTTAACCCCTCGTATCGTACCCGCAGGTCAATGAGATTGCCGAATATCAGAGTGCCGATTGAGTTTCGACGTTTCCAGAGTCGTCAGCTTGTTTGAATTGCCGTCTGTACCTACGATTCGGCCAACAAAGTGAGTACCTATTACCTACTTATTGCTGCCCACGTGCACGCCACCCGTCCCTTCAATATTTCCATGCAAATCATCCGTTGATTTCCTCACAGATTGTGTTCGTCTGTATGCTGCTGTGCAGGATATGAGTTGCGGAAATGGATACATACACGATTACGCTCACTGAGATCGCACGAGCGCCCCTCCACGGATTTTGGTAGGTACCTATCAATCACTCTGGTAGTTAACCCCTCTAGATGTGCAATTTCGGTATGCTTTCATTGTCAGTGGCTCCCTTTGATTACACAGGGAAGACTGCGGCTACTATTCAAGTACAGAAACCTGTGTCACAAGTTTTGTGAGCTGATAACCATTGAAGGAGGCCTACATGCTTGTGGATCTGAATCTCCGACTAGTCGATTGAATGAGAACACGGTATGTAATTAGAACGATATCAGTACTAGAAACCTCGTCGTGAATTACGTATCTATCGGTCACACAGTACCTATGTGCTTCTTTGTGTTCACAGGCTTCTTTATTGTCCTGTTCCCTTCCCTGCCTTCTACGTCTTTTGGGAGCTTATCAGTCATTTACGATCGTTGTTCGAATTTAGATTTAGACTATAGTTGAATTAGAATGTTGTGTAGGAATACCGAGTACGAGTAATGCATCGATTTTATGATATTACTCGAGCGATATAGATTTCCGAGTTACGCTCAATTTTATATTTTGTCCGCGAAGAACGACCGCCAATTTTAGTATTTTGGCAAACTTCCACACTTGTTGAATATTTATGTACCTTCTTAGTTAGACGTTATTTATTCCTGTTCGTGAAGAGCAATAGCTATTTTATTTTGTGGCAAAATTCCACACATCTCGAATATTGTGTACCTATCTACTGTGTTGTTAATTGCCTGTCATTATTGTGAATGTTAATGTCTTTTTATTTTATCAATTTCAGTGGTACCACTTGAATAGTAATTGAAAAGAGGCCCATTTATGTAACTACCTAGGTATATTAATCTGCGCAAATGCGAATAATTTCCACTCAGCTTCAAAAATCTGGTGAGTCTTGAATAAGTAAATAATTGCAAGTAAGCAGCCATTTTGTTGCTCGATAGGAAACACTCTGAAGGCCAGGCAGTATAGGCGTTATATGTTGGTGGTGCATTTGGAATTGAATTTCTAATAAAAGAGTTTTGCTAAATTTCGAATTCTGCGTCTGATCGAATTTATTGAATATCAATACCTAGCTATAACAATCTTCGTTTGCAATTCGTCCTAAATTGCATGGCGCCCAACTCAATTAATATCTAGAAAGCCACCCTGGGTAACCCTCCCAGGAAGGACTCGACGGATCTTCGCCCTGAATTTCACCACCCAGCCGGGTGTGTAGTCGCTATTAAATTACTACGTAATGGAAAGTGCTTCATGATTACAGGGATAGTCAACTGCTAGAGTGGTAAACTGGTATGGGAGAGAATATCAGAGATTTGTTTGAGTCAGATGAAAAAAGTGAATGGATCCAAATAGGATTCAATATTTTCCATATTGAATTCAACATTTCATAATCTGAAGGGAGAAACCCTACCGTGACGTCACTGGTGGTACAAAAATTATGGAACACCTGATCCTTAGTGAAGAACGTTTGCCCGTTGATCGGTCACCTCTGGTGGAAGGTGATTGGTTGGCGAAAACCTTTGAGTGTTTTCTCAAAATGTAATTTTGTGCTATGTGCCCATTCATCAACCAGCCGCCACATAGTGAGTCAAAATTGCAAAAAAGCTGAAAAAACTCATTTTTTAATTTTGTTTTGGTGGGGTAACCGTTTGTACATACGTATTAAACAGTAACTCAGGCCTTCAGAACTCGAATTGCAGGGCGTTGCAGAGTGCGGCCTCCCGTGGACAAAAATCCAAAAAGCAATTCTTCAAAAAATGACTAGGAACCCCATAAATTCATCCAGTAAGTTCCTAACGGCTTTATCTGGTGGAATATACCGGTTCCCGTGAGATCACCGAAGTTAAGCTATCGGCGGCGAGGTTATTATTGGGATGGGTGACCGTCTTCTTGGCTGGGACCACACATGTCAGTATTTTCGCGTCTGGCCGGGCGATCCCCTCTCCAATCAAGAGGGTGAGGCTATTAGTTGCCATGAGCGAAATCAACAGAACCAATTCTGATTCTCCCTTTTGGAGGACAGCAGAAAATCCAGCCTGAGATCGTTGTTTACTTTACTTTACTTTTCCGAATAAACTACTGATAGTGTAGAAAGTATTGGTAAACAAATATTGTAGTCTTATATGAGAGGCGAATAGCGGAAGTATACCTCATTTCTTCAGTTGTTTTTCGGAACTCCAGGGGCTCTGTTATAACGTCAAAAGCGAACATTTTTGTGTTGTCATAGTTGTATCTTGCAAATATTTTGAAATGGAGTCAACTCACCCAGGTCGGTCGTTAATTTGTATTTTTTAAATATAATGATGAACTCATCTAGTCTGAAATACGACAAACATATTCTAGAACTTGGGAATCTTAGTTTAGCTCAGCAAGGAATCGAAAAAACGTC
>JAEMON010000001.1:63215881-63227201 GCA_030264115.1 Lygus lineolaris
ACCAACTCATGCTGCATGAATGGAACTTTTTTTTCTATCGATCTGAAAGCAATAAAATTCACTGAGGACCATTTAGGGCCTTGAAAATTCAACGAAATCTGGCAGAAAAATTGATGCTATACGTGTGGCATGATCTTGTGAATGCACACACACCTTTTGGGACCGTTATTTATCAATGATGCAGTACCTATACTAGTGTCGGAACCTGAATGACGTCATGGGCTCCCTTTTAAATCATTTTCTGGTCAAACCAATCGTAATTTCAAGCTGAAAATTGGCACCATGGATCAATCTGAAAGGGCGATGAATCAGATTTTGAGGTTCTAAAATGCTAAATTCTTACCCCTGCGTAAAAATGCATGAGGAATTTTCAATTTTGAAAGAGACAATGTTTTTAGTTTTTGCTCGAACATCACGCTTGATGGGTGGTGAGGGAGAAAGAAAGTGTCTCAACCAACCCCGCTCCCCCCTGCCACAGACTGCGTTCGGATGTACAAACAACAGTAACGGGAAACAAACAGAGAAAAGAGGACTGTCAAACTAGAGGTCATTCGTCTGTAAGCAGAACGAGATGGGACAAGCGAGGCCTGAGAGTAGCAGTACACGCCTTGGAAGGTTCGTGTAGGTCGTGGCGATTCGCCTACATGCGGCCATACGCCTCGTCCTGCTAGCCTTGTTCGGAAATCGGCCAACGTCTAGAGGTGTATGTATTTCCATTTCCTTCCCCATCCGGGGACCATCCATAGGCGGGATTCGCCGGTCCAGGTAGAAAAGTTACTGCCTCCGCGGTTTGCAAACCAGTTTTCACCTTTTCTGTTTTAGTGATAATGTTGTTTCATTTTTGTGTTCAAATCTAAAATTCGTGGACTTCTCCATCATTGAAGTTCTTTGCCCTCGTTAATAGAATCTATGTATATCTATACGTCGTTAACTATAATTATGCCCACCTACTTTTTATTGTTGTTCGGCCTCTCTGTTTGTTGTTTTTGTTAGTAGTATCCACTTTCATATTATTTGTTATTACCTACCTATCTAAGTTGAAATGTGCTTAATAATTCTACATATTTATTCTCATTGTGAAAATTCTTTATAATTGGGCTTCTGCCCGTGTTGTTACCAATAAATCAATAACTACACAATCTTTACATAAGTATTTTCGATTTTATCCTCTCATTTTGGTTGAGTTTCTTCTTTTTACAGTTCCCATACATTCATTTCTACATATTTTCATTGCCTTTTCTTTCCATGTCGATTTTAACCCTTAGTGTGTATACAGTGTCTGACAGACACCTATTTAAGTTAATTCATGCTGTTGGGCAGGTACGTATACACACTGAGGGTTAAAACCCATATATCTATATGGGCACTAATTATTGGTATCCTTAGACTAGACAGGAGAATATTTTTGTAGCATAGTAACCAGCGCATCACCTTAGCGCATAAGTGCACGCAACCATTGATTCGACGGCGATGGAATCCATAGCGAACTGTCTATAGCGCCTATCCCGCACAATCCTTAGTAGTTTCGGAGTTTTTCCGGTCACAACGAATTATAATTTCACGCATGCACAGTAGCCAACTATAGGTTAAATTTGAGCGAAATAATTTACCAATTATTGGTCTATTAGGCACAAGAAACCGTTGATTCAGGAAATTCAGATTTGCGCATGGGCACAGGTTTATGGGTTGGCCAACGGTGATGAAATGAATGGAGGACCGCCTAAGGGCTACCCCGCACGATCCCTGAAAATTCATGAGAATTGGACCATAATTTCGTACAAGTACCTATGCCCGGGAAAAGAGAATGCCACAGACAATTTAACAGACACAGAACCAAAATTACACTAGGGGCTGCATAGTTGCTTGTTTATTTAAATTTTTCGGGATTCCGCCAATAGGGAAAAAACTTCAAAATTCTATCATCACTTTATTCCTTAGGTATGACGTTTCGGGTCAAACCTTCTACCCATCTTCAGGTAACGTAAGCAGCAGTCCAAATAACACAGACAAGACTAAATCGACGAATAAAAACTAAAAGACCCCCCACGATCCCCAAATGTAATACCAGATACCTACTACAAGTCTAAAAAGTAAACATAAGTAAGTAAATATGTACATCTGCATCAGCAGAAAAACAGAAGCAGGTGTCAAACACTGGGAAGAAATCAAAACAAAAACAGGAAGGACATGTCCAGAAAATAACATCAGCCAACTAAACATTTCATGAAATAAATAGTGTGCAAAAAAGGAACGAAATAATGATAAGATGATATGATATGGTGCTAGTGCACATGTTAACAATCTCTTGTCCTGCAGAAAAAACCCTATTAAGCAAAAAAAAAAAAATTAAGCAAATCCCCAAAAAAAACAAATTAAAGCAAATCTCACCAACAGCCCACTGGCCCACCACATCACCTAAGAAAGAGGATGAAATATTGTAATTTGAATTGAGGCAGGTAAGCTACAGATTTAAAAACAATGAAGAGAAACTACATGCATGATGGAATGAAAAGAAAAATTCCAAAAAACAGTATAAAACACTATGAATACACCTAAAACAGATTTGAATTCAGAGAGATCCACAGTAGGTAGATGCTAAGTGAACGAGACAAGAAAATGGTAACAGTTTCATTGAAGTATCCATAGGAAGAAAATTGACGCACTACATCCACTAACGTTCATGAACGTCGTAACTAAGGAATAAGGTGATGATAGAAGTTTGAAGTTTTTTCCCTATTGGCTAAATCCCGACAAATTCAACATACAGAACCAAAATTGTGCAGAAAGCTTTGAAAGGCAAAAACCAAAAGGAAATTTGATTTGGGAGTGCGAAAATGTTTTCGACTTTTTTTCGGCAATAATATGAATTCAAAACTCTTGATCCCTAGAAGAAAAAGAAGAAGAAGAAATCATTTTATTTGTCGAGAAACACAAGGTGCATAGACAATTGTCAAATTTTATGTACATTTCTTCAAATTTTACAGTGGAGAGCTCTGCTAGGTTTGGAGTTTTTGTATCGCCTATCCTGACTTTTATTAGATACAATGAATTTTTGTTACTTGAATATTCGTCAAGAATACTTTTTACACGAGGGATCGCTGAGGGAAAAACAGGGGTGGAGACGATTTTTGCTCGTAACCACCCCCGGGGAAAAACCTCAGCTCGACTGTGGTGGGCAAGTGCAGTGGGCCTAGTGACGGACGTAGTATATAGCCGGGTTTTAGTATCGGGGAATCATAGATTGTTAGTGAAAAAAAGTTCCATTCATGCAGCATGAGTTGGTGAGCGAATTTTCAAAGAATAATTTTAACCGATTTTGTGGGTCATTCTTATATGAAATTTCACGCTGATTCCGAATATACCATATGTTCCCATGTTTCGGATAGTAATTCACACCAAAAACCTCAAAAAACTCGTTTTTTGGCGATTTTTGAAACTAAATGTTCAAAATTTGACCCCTTGGAGTACTCCAAAAATTCTGGCCAACGAACTCAGACTTACCAGGTACTCATGATCTATCTATCACTATCTATCTAACTATCAGGTACTTTTGATATTATTGACATTTTAAAATTTTTTTGGATTTTTTATCTCGATCCCACGGCCAGATATCGTCTGGAGTGACTGGCATATATTTTCGAAGTAAATGAAGCTATTGCAATGGCTTCAAAATTTTTCTAATGAAGGTTTTTGAAAATTTTCTTCATGAGAATCCGTTTCAGACCATTCTAAAACGGTTCCTGAAATTTAACATTTTTTATATGTATATATATACATACAAAAAACATATACATACATACACACACACACATACATACACACATATACATATAAAAAATGTTAAATTTCAGGAATCGTTTTAGAATGGTCTGAAACGGATTCCCATGAAGAAAATTTTCAAAAATCTTCATTAGAAAAATTTTGAAGCCATTGCAATAGCTTCATTTACTTCGAAAATTCGCTAAAACAAGATGAGAGTATCCTCTTATAGCCTGACCAGGAACTGTGCCTTCATTTTGTAAAAACGGTATGGAAATCGGTGTAACCGTCCGAGAGTGATTGCAATACGAATGAACAGCCAGGCACACACTTGAAAATGTCATTTAGAGGTATGAATAATTGGATCAGGTATTTAGGAAGTTATTCCCTGTTCACTCAACTGATATAATACTAAGAACAACAACTTCCGTGCCTAGGGGCAAAGGGGACACACTACCCCAATATTGCAACCGATTTCAATGTGTTTTTCAGAGGTTGTGACCCGCTGAAATGGCCCCCTGAAAATTTCACTATGGTACGTATAATCGATAGTAGACCGATCGAACCACCGCTGCTATGTTGATATTCTATAATACCTACTCCAAACGGGAAATCCGTGCAACTTCTCCCGACCTAATGGTTCGATTTTACCCATTATTTTATCGTAGCAGGGGTCGTTTTCTAATAACTAGTCATACAAACATGGTCCTGCGAATGAGCAAACGTAGAGTAATTGCCTAAAATATCGATTCCTCACGGTTTAGTGGCGCGACTGACAGTGTCGAGGAGTTGTTCATATGTTGTTGTATTACATGTATTGGATTTTGATGGTGCCTCAACATCAATAGTACACAACAATGGCTCCACACCCACTTTGCCGGAGTTAGTTTTCTTTTTCTTCAAGCGTATCTTGCATCGTGGAATGTTTCATGCTAATAACAGTTTCATGCAGTTCATATTATAATTTATACCAAGCTAGGTAGATTGGTGGCTATTGAAGGGAATACCTACCAACTGATTTTAACTCGATGACAGGTAAATCACACCTGCACTCATGTCGATATTCACTATTGATATTGAGGGACAATGTGCAATGGGAGTGTAGAACCTCGAATTGATAATAAATTTCACAAGTCAAATCACATATATCAGATATCAGTACATCTCTCGAACCCATCAGTGCGAACTTTGAACACAGCTTGAAAACAATATACGTAACCGAATGAGAGGAACTTTTTGATTACTGAAAGTAGAAGAAAACAGTAATGTGAAATAGATATCTACACTCATTCGCCGTCGCCCTGCATAATATTTCAATTCGTTGCCTGTCTGAAATACCAGTAGGAGTATGAGTGTGTTTTTTCTTAAATGAAATTGGTGCCAACCGTATTCCCCCTTACGTAGAGTTGGTTACCTACCAAGTTTTCACACCCTGCGATTAATTTGATTGAATTTAAATATTGAGGACGGCACGAATATTCATCCCTTGTCGGGGGACACGGCGAGCTCTCTATTGGCGATGATTCAGACCTCTACTTCTCCCGCAGCACAACAGAGCGCTCCGCGAATTCTTTATAATTTCAATGCGGCAGCGGTTTCATGATTCACGGACACCTCAATTTACACATCGTCCTTTTCCCTTTATTTTTTTCTTACCAAAAGATAAGTGACAAAGTGTCTGGATCGGCTTACTCTTACAGATGATTTTCCAATCAAATAAGTCTGAGAAAATTATGAGTTTAGCTAAGAATTCAGGGAAACCCAGAATGCTTACAATAAATATTCTTACTCCAATTTCAGGTTCAAAAATTTGGCGTATGGAATGGATAGGTACAGAAAGGTACCATACCACCTCTGCACCCAACTCTCAATTATATCTGTATAATTCATTTATGTAGGAAAAAGTTCCATTCATGCAGAATGAGTTGGTGAGCGAATTTTCAAAGAATAATTTTAACCGATTTTGTGGGTGATTCTTATAGGACATTTCAAGCTGATTCCGAATATACCATATTATATTCCTATGTTTAGGATGGTATTTCACACCAAAAACCTCAAAAACACGTTTCGTAGCGATTTTTGACTATAAGTTTTCAGAATTTGACCCCTTGGAGTACTTCCAAAAAAATTGGAGGATAGTTGGTGGCTGACTCTAGGACAATCATCTATTAATTCCGTAAGGATTGGAACAGTAATAGCTACTGCGCAAGCGCAGGCTTGAAATTTGTTGTTATGTACGTAGCTACGGAACAACTGAACCAATTTCAGTGAAATTTTCCGAGATTAATCGAATTAGACCCTAGGGAGCCCCCCTATGAATTTCATCGCCATCAGACCACTAATAGCGCTTGCGCATGCGCAAACGTGAATCTCCTGAAACTAAGATTTCTCAGTTCGTAATGGACCGATTTCGTTCAAATTCGGTGTAAAGTTGAGGGCTACCATTACCTTCTAATTTCGACACGATTGTATTAGTAATAAGAACTGCGCATGCGCAATTTTGAAATGTGTTTCATGAACATAACTCTGGAACTACTCAACTAATTGCGTTGAAATTTTCAGAGATAGTACGGGCTAGCCCCTAGATAGTGCCCTATCAATTGGATAGCCTTCGGACCACTAGTACCTTGTGCGCATGCGCACACGTTAATTTCCTGAGACTACGATATCTGAGTTCCTAATGGAACGATTTCGCTCAAACTCGGAGGTTAGTTGGGGGCTGACCTAAGACCCATGAATTTCATCACGGTTGGATCAGTAATATCTGCGCAAGCGCAAACTTAGGGAAACGCCGTTTTTTCCCCGCGAATTTTAGCCGTTGCGTGACATTAAATGGCGGTTTTAATTCAGTTTTGCCCCCGTGCTTTGTATTGTCCAAAAATGAAGATATTTTCATGCATTCTATTGTCATGAGCATGGCGAACCGGTCATTTCTAGTTTTCTAAAAATTTAATGGTGACATTCTGTGAAGCCCACGAGGAAGCTTCTGTGCCATGTCCTTGGCGGTGTATTTTTGTTGGTCACAAATCCGAGTTTAAAATTAGAATTTAAAATTTCAAAATGTCATTTTTTTACCATTTATAAATTAATTTATTTCTCAATAATAACTTCATAGGGGATCATTCATGTGTTGATCTCTTGTTGAGTGAATGACGACCGCTTCAGTCCTCACAAACCACTGGCAGAGAGAAACCATCTTTTGCCACCAGACACCGCCCATTTTTTCTTGCTTCTCTTATTTTTATTTCAAAATCATCGTACCTACTCATCTGTCTAGTATATCAATCACCATCATTCTGTCTAGTTATATCCACCATAATTTTCAAAACATACTTAACTCTGGCTGGTTTGGAAAATCAGTTTTGTTACACACAATATATTGTCCCAGAGTGATTAGCATTTAGCTTTTTTCCCTTCTTTTAATATATTTTCTACTTTGGGTGAATTTCTAAATTAAATTTTAGGATCACGTTGATCTTAGTTAGCCACACCTGATGTGCAACACTGGGTTTCCCATTTCGCTTTCTTTTAAACTTTTTCCACTGATTAATATTAGTCGAAGTAACTTGATTGAGTTTGGGAAAATACCAATAAAGTCCCATTCATGCAGCATGAGTTGATGAGCGAATTTTCAAAGAATAATTTTAACCGATTTGGAGGCTGATTCTTGTAGGAAACTTCACGGTGATTCCGAATATACAATATGTTCCTATGTTGGTTCCTATGTTCCGATGGTAATTTACACCAACAAACTCAAAAAACACGGTTTTTGTCGATTTTTGAAACTAAATTTTCATCATATGACCCCTTGGAGTACTCCAAAAATTCTGGGCAACGAACTCATCCTTTCTTTTGATATTATTGATTTTTTAAATTTCCTTCAAAAAAATTCTACGAAATTTGTTCTGTTCAGAAGGATCCAGCAAAACAACAACCTGTGCGTGTACATTTCAAGATGACAATTATGTCATAAATTCGCCAAAATAAAGCAGAGGGAGTTGTTGCGATTAATCAAAAGAGTGCAATATATGACAATTTCTATTGTCTAATTAATTTTAGTGGTATCAGTGGGAATCGGGTGAGTGCCTTCAATGTAATCATCATCAGGGCTTGATAGTTACCACGGATTCTTCAATAAGGTAGGTAGGTACGTAAACAACTGTGTTCTGTGAATCTAGGTGGAACGTTGAAGATTGTTGAACGGGTATGATGGTAAAATTTTGCTTGATTTCGTTTTTTTTTTTTTTTTTCCGTTGAGTTTTAACTTTATAACTGGCTAGCTGGTTAACCCGCACGTTACACATGGTAGTTTAGTGATTAGCATGGTAAATTAATCGATACAGCTTCCGTTGTGTAAACTGATGCGACGGCAGAAATCGGACAAAGCTGAATAAGAAGGTTGTCATCATCCTTAATCCCCATCAACAATTCCAAATATACCCCTCTTCTCCCCTCCCCCTCCCTAACTCCAAAGTTTTTGGGTAGGGAATTCTCCTATCATCATCCCCATTTTTCCACCCATTAATGAAGACCGAGTAAAAAATTAATCCAAGAGTTTGTAGATGTAACTAAATTTGTAGTTAATTTCGGACCATCGATGATCTAGCTCAGAACTACCATAGAAATTTCACGAGTCAGGATTCAAGGGTCACTATACATGTATTCCAATTCAAAAAAACGCGCATGCACGAGCTCAACAACAAAGTCATTGCATTATTGTAGACGGATTTGCATTTTGGGCATTTGAAAACAAGATATTTGGTAGTTTTTACACGAAAAGAGTGACATTTATCTAATAAGTACGCCAGTGTACTAATGAGAACATGAGGGTTACGGCCGAGCCTGAAAATTATTTTTGATCAAATAGGTACCTACAAGTACCTAAAACGGGAAGTTGGATCAACACACGAGTACTTCGCCGACTCACCCATCGATACTTACCCACGTTGCACGAAGGCACTACAGGTTGGCATCTAAAAGAATGGAAGGAGCATGCGCTATGTACACGTACACTGATATTCATTTTTGTGGAGTAAGTATGTAACAACAAACCTAATATTATGTTGTTTTGATTGTACACTAGTATAGGTACTGCACCATTGATAATAACGGTCCCAAAAAGTGTTTGTGCATTCACGAGATCTTGCCACACGTAAAGCTTCCATTTGTCTACCAGATGTCGTTGAATTTTCAAGGCCCTAGATGGTTCTCCATGAATTTCATTGCTTTCTGATCGACAGAAAAAAAACTCCTCAATATATATATATACACGCAAGCGTGAAATCCCCCAAACATGAATTTCTCATTACCTACGAATTCTTCTCAAACTTGTATGATAGTTTTAATGGTCAAGACCCTCGACGATCTTATTTGCATTTTTTTGGCATTCATTTAATTATGATTCGATTATTGGGTACCTACCTACCACGGCGAAAATTTTGGAAGAGAGATGGAATGTTGGCCACCCGACCACAATGGGGAACTTGCATGGGCAGGAATTTTGCATTTTGAGCCTCAAAATCTGATTTAGCTCCCTTCAAAACCCTCTGGTCCCAATTTTCAGCTTGAAATTACGATTGGTTTGACCTGAAAATGGGTTGAAAGGGAGCGCGTCACTTCATTTGGGTTCCGCAAAAGATGGGAGCTGAGGGGCCCCCCCAAGCAGGTTGGTGACGTCAGTTAGATTCAAATTACTAGACCCTTTTTCGGTAACTGTCAACCGTCGGGTACCCCTCATATAATACCTTTTTGGAAAGCCCTCATTAAGATTTTCCAGATCACGAAATAAAAAATAACCATGCAAGTTCCCCATTCAGCCCTATGTGGTGCCCTATGATCTTCATCGCTTTCGGATCAATAGCAGCCCCTTCGCATCCGCAACGATGAATTCCTCCAATACCTAGGTACACCGATTTATCACGAGTGGACTGTTCGCTCTCTCAGGCTGCCGGGGGAAGGAGGGTCCACTGGGTTGCGCGCAAGAAATCTGCAATGACGGAAATATTTGGGAGACAAATTTAAAAAAAAACCAAATATTCAATAATTTCCATTGAATTCCTCTTCGATTTTCTTCAAAAATCAAAGCTTCATCAATCAGTTACACATTTTGAAACGTTCGAAAGGCCTGAAGGAATCAATCGGAAAATATTTACTTCCCGAAGCCTGAAATGGACCCGTTATTCCATGGATCCTTTGCAATGGAATCCTACATCAGATGCTGACCAACATGATTGTCTTCTCGGATACCTCTTTGTGGAACAAATGGGCCGCTATACTAGAGAAAACAGACCTCATCACATTCTGGGGCGAAATGAAACGAAATGGTGGACTTGCCGTTCACGTTTATCAAGCTCTTGGAGCGAGCCTTTTCTTCATACCACCTAGATGATATCTGCGATAATATCGTTCGATAGAGAATAAATAATTGGTAAACCTTCGCTCATGATTAAATAATATTAAAATTAATTATATTATTATTATTAAAATTAAAATATTAATATTATCAGAATAAAGGGACAAAATAAATCGGATTTTGGATATGAGGACAGGTTTACCTATTTATTCTCTATCGAACCCCTTTTCAAAAATCTGCGTGACTCTAGCTAACATCAAAAAGTCCCATTCATGCAGCATGAGTTGATGAGCGAATTTTCAAAGAATGATTTTTACCGATTCGGTGGGTGATTCTTATAGGAAATTTCAAGCTGATTCCGAATATACCATATGTTCCTATGTTTATGGTGGTAATTTACACCGAAAATCTCAAAAAACGCGTTTTTAGCGATTTTTGACTCTAAATTTTCAAAATTTGAACCCTTGGAGTACTCCAAAAATTCTGGTCAATGAGCTTGACCTTTCTTTTGATATTATTGACGTTTTAAAATTTTTCTGGATTTTTTATCTCGATACCTCGGGCAGACATCGTCTGGAATGACATATATATATGTCAAATTTCAGGAATCGTGTTAGAATGGTCTGAAACGGATTTCCATGACGAAAAATGTCAAAAATTTGAGTAATTTAAATTTTGAAGCCATTGCAATAGCCTCATTTTCTTCGAAAATTCGCTAAAATGTCAAATTATAGGTAAGTAGCTTAATATAATTCTACTATGTCAGCATATGGATGTAAGGATTCAAAATAAGAAGAAGAAGAAGAAGAAATCATTTCATTTGTCGAGAAACACAAGGTGCATAGACAATTGTCAAATTTTATGTACATTTCTTCAAATTTTACGGTGGAGAACTCTACTATGTCTGGTGTTTTTGTATCGCCTATCCTGACTTTTATTAGATACAATGAATTTTTGTTACTTGAATATTCGTCAAGAATACTTTTTACGCGAGGGATCGCTGAGGGAAAAACAGGGGTGGAGACGATTTTTGCTCGTATCCACCCCCGGGGAAAAACCTCAGCTCGACTGTGGTGGGCAAGGGGTACCTGCGAACAGAGGTAAAGAAATAAATTAGCGAAGCTTGTAAGTTCTCGAAGCTGTAGAGACACATGAAAGAGACATAGATTTAAGCTTCCCACAGTTTAGTTTGCCTATTACGAATACGTT
>JAEMON010000001.1:63229946-63243237 GCA_030264115.1 Lygus lineolaris
GGAAGCAAAATGAGATATGAGGTTCTCATTAAGATGCCGTCAATGTGTGAAATTAAAAATGCCAGAAAAAGATGGTTGATGGTTTAAAACAAAAATTTGTTTTTTCATTATTTATTTAGGAAAACTAGGTGGGTATTGAGAATGAGATATTCTTTTAAATTATGTGAGATATTGATGGTTGGGAGAATTGATTTATATTGATGTGGAGACACATCAACTAAAGTAACCGGATAATTTTAATAGAAGACGGTTTTTTAATAAGATATTTTAATAGAAGTCACATTTAGGTCAACTGAGGTTAGTTCAGTTTTCCGTACTTATGATGTCCTCAATGACCTTTCCACCCAGGATTTTAATTGAAAACTCCATTGTTGAATCGTGAAAGTACATATATAAGATAATTATTTGAATTTTTTGATCAAATGATTGGAGGTGGAATATTTAGGTTTCTTAGCTTGGCAGGCCTGCACAAATAAATCGTCTTTATAAGTCGTCTAAATCGCCTTTCCGAAAATAGGTACAACAATTTCAGTGTCGATCGCTCCTGACCGATCCCCTCCACCACCCTCTCGGACATTTGAAGTTGACAGCGGGTAGAAAGCCCCCTTTTTATATTACTTTTTCCCTTCGGACTAAGAAATGATCAACTAATGTAATAAGATTGTAAATAAACAGAAATATTGATATTTTGTATGTTAAATTAAAATGATCTTAATCTACTCGAACTTCGTCGAAACGATCATTGGAGGGATGGTCGATATTTCATTAATACACGAATATGTGATTGTAATGAAACCTCCTCCTAGTAATTCATTAGTTATGATTTTTCACCTTCATTATTTTGGTTCAATGTTCACAGTCTGGAGTTTACAGTCTGCGGAAAGCCTTGGCAGACGCGCTATTCCACTCCAAGTGGCAACCACTCACCACAAGGTTGTCGAAAACGCGTCAATTACCGTTTCAATCACCTGTCGTACGAAATACAGACTAAAAAAAATGAAAAAAACACATTCCCTGGATCAGAAGCCGGGAGTTGACCACCTTACACGCGATGCAGACCTCAGTGGGCCCCATGTGCTACTTGAAATAACTCGCGAATATCTGAGACACATCATGCCGAATAAGGGTATCAATAAATTTCTATTGCAGAACTCCTTCATTTTAACAAAGTAACAAAAATGATTTGCCCCTACATTGTAAGGCATCATTGGCCAACTGGACACTGAACAATGTTCTGTTTTCTGTTAAATTCGCCCTAATGTGAACTCCTGTTGATGAGTTAGTTGTTGATGGGAGGCAGAAAATCACCCGATGATACTCCAATCAACACTTATACCTATTTTTTATATTTTTGATGAATGTTTATGTTGGAGACCTGTTTGAGGAGTTCTTCCTACTGAACAGCAACATACACACAATAAACTCGTGATAAAGAACTAAAATACTTATTTCAGCCAATAAAAACCATGCCATGTAGTTGAGTAAAAACATCACTGCCAGACAGGTCAACAACGGTTTGTGTCATTCCCAGAGTCACTCCCATGAATTTTCGTCGACTTTGAGGAATTATCATGTTTGAGCTGTTTTCAATAATCTGATATGAAGAGGAGAGCGAACAATTTGCACGGGGACCTTATCATTATTATATGGGTAATTATATGAGTAATTATTAAATGGGGTAATAATTATTATATGGCTTATAATGATTATATATTGTTAATAATTATACTATGAGACCTTATAATTATAATTAGGGCGTTGCAGGGTTGAAATTTGAACAGTTTCCTCATTTTCATCTTACTTCTCTTCAGATTGTTGTAAATTAAATTTCATTCGAACCACGATTAGCAAATTATGTAAAACCGAAATATCGACAGAATGGTCTATTTTGATCGACTGAAAAAACCCCACTTGCCATTTCCCTCTTAGTATGAGGCGTTCTTCCTTTTTTGGGCAGAGATGTTTTGGATTTGAAGCCATTGAGGACACCTCCGACAACGACCTACCTCAAGGAAGAAGGACCTGCGGGGCCAAGCAGCCTCCAAGAAGTTCAGGACGCGATCGCGGGGCGGCGAATTGATTGTAACGGAGTGAACTGAGGGAGTTCAGTTGGTCCGCGGACGTGGTTCAACACACATCCAACCCCACAGGCCCGGCCTGCACCCCACAGCTCTCCCCCGCTCGCGAGCTCGACACGGTGGCATGCGACGCACAATCACATCTCTCCTCTACCTGACAGCCGCTTGTCTTGCTTCCACCAAGCTCACCGAAGACGAAACAGGTACATTTTCAAATAGTATTTGCCTTTTACCCAAGAAATTTGAAAAATCAACAATCTCTCCCGCTACTTGTAAATAAAAACGACATTATATAACAAAATAACCGTTACAATAATCCAGACAATCATTTGTATTGTCTATTACATCGGTCGATGCTGTATCCGGACAATTCGATCATGCATTTTTGACTGGAAAAGCGATGACCGTCATAACATACCTACTTCAAGGAATCACAATACTCGTGGAATCATCAATACTATTTCATTTTTGTTTCATGTGAATGTTCCCTATTCTATTAATAGTTGAAAGTAAAATATGTCATTAATACCTTCATCGAGGTGCGATGTACCAGTATAAATCCCACTTTCGAAAAATTTAAATTTAACTCATAAGACACCTCATTTGCCTTTCTTTTTTCATTCGTACTTTTATCATATAAGATTTTATATAGACGTTGATAGACATTCATTAGATTTATGAGGTACGTATTATGTGACTTTACACATGTTTTACAATAATTGGCTCATACGAGTACAAACCAGAAATAATTTGGAGGGAAATAGTGAATCTTTCTTCAAGTCTCTCAGTATAATTGTGATAAATCGCTGATTGATAGGTGCAAGTGGGTACCTACTAGTCGATAAAGTTCCTTTTAAGTTCGTCGCTCGTTGTAAGTCACTGAATTGAATTGGATACTTTTTCCAATTCAGAAGAGCAAGCTTTTCTGTTACAACTCGAGAATGAACAAACCTCCCTCATCAGCTAACAAAGTTGGTCATGAAATTATTCAATAGCCTTTTTCAACTGTTATATTATGATCGGTGATTTGTTCCAATTGTTCCCTCAGCCATTTCGCCAAGCATTGATACCTTCAATAAAAATAAATTGAAAAATGGAAACAGGCCTTGGGTCCCTGATGTTTGGGACCTATACCCTCATCCCGACAAACACTACATTTTTCTGTCTGTTCAGGGAGTTTTTATTGGTATAATACAATTTTAATGTTTTTTTAAAAATGTTTTTAGTGTTTTGACTTCGATAGCAGTCTAATATAAATATTTGAGACAAAGTGAGAGTTCAAGTTGAAGGGAAGAATGTTTGAGGATCTGAACTTCGAGAAAATATAATGCATAGGGTTTTTTCGTAAGTGAAAAGGGTAAAGGATAGATCAACTTTGCGGCATCAATGTGGCCTAAATTTGTTGAAATTTACATACTAAATTTCTGAAATATCTGTTCAGCAATGAATTTATAAGATCCTCGAGAAACAACAACAATGACTACCTTATATTTCCAGAAGAACCAATCTCTCTTTTTGACTCCCCATCACATAATATGCAATGCGACTCCCGTTTATCTTATCATCGGACACCACCCAAGATTTAAAAATACCTAGCGTTTCTTTCATGAAACAACTTCAAGATTCAACTTGAATTTGTCTTCTGAGAAAATGTCTGAACATTTCGTGAGACATAATGAGGTCAAATTTGAATTTTCTATAATGTGGAATAATTCACCGAACATTGTAGGAAATTTGTAATTTATTGGCAGGTTATCCTCACTAAGTCGTGCTATTCGGTGGGAACTTCATAAAGTTGCCAGATCTTCGAAAGAACTAAACCCTTTCATTGTTTGTGTAACTTCCTTCATAATTATCCAGATGTTGCGATACTATCAACTTTATCATTCAACAACAACAACAACATTGTATATTGTTGGACATCAACAAGTTAGAATCATTGAAATCACTCTTTTCTAATTATTTTTCAAACATTGTAAATATCGTTAATACACATTTTTAAACAGTTGAAATCGTCAAATTCGTTAATCCATTTCCTACTGTACTGTATACCATTTGCGTATGATTTAAAATTGACTCAGATAGAGCCGTCAAAATCTTCGTTTTGAACGATTCGATTGACTCTTTCAGTCCATTTCTTCTTCTCGTATTTCGGGTTTCTTCCGGAATGGAACATGAGAATTTTTTATGCAACAGCATGGTTGACAAATTAACAAAATATGACCTACACTACCTTCTGAGGTGGCGGGTCTTTGGTACTATGTTGATTAGCAGCTCTCATCCATACATCCAAAACTGATTCAAGAGATTTAATTTGTGCTTAGTTGGAAATTAGATTCATTCTGTTTCATAAGTTATGGAACTGAATTCAATAATGCTCAATTTATTAATGTCCAATTTATTATAATTATTAGTCCATATGAATCAATTCAATTGATTGTTTATTGGAACGTGAACTTGTTGTAGGTACCTATTACATTATTGTAAAATCAGCGAGTGAGATGTTTCATAGTCCTTGCTGTTCTATTTTTGCTACCTCGTAACGTGACCCTACGTCTCCACAATGGTGGTAAATAACTTCGTGTATTCTTATGCGTACTCAACAACAATAAGACGACATATTTCACTTAATTTCATGTGAATCTTGATATCAGTTTAACCGAATTTCCCTTAAATTGACTGCAAATAAAATGAGGCTGTCTACATAGCACTACTAGTTTTAGTTTACTCCAAGGGCATGCCTTTTCTAGAAACTCATCTTAGCATTTTGAATAAAAGGTCATACAGTATGAACACAATGAGGGTATTGAGTTAATTTGCAAAGAACTGTCCTCTTTAGAGCAACTTCTATTTTAAACTCATATAATTATACTTAATTTTCAAACTATTTTCTGAAGCTGTATTATTTATACGTAATACTCATTACACATGAATATGATTTGGTACTGCCGACTGGGAATTTTTACTGTTGACGGATTGAAAAATGTCCAGTCTTGTGGTAATAATTTAGCGAATTATCAATAAGCCAATCACTTACGAATTTCCCAAGAAAATTAATTTGGCATTTTAATGAGATTTCTATAGATTTCTGAACAATAAAACTCCATTGTGCCCCTGAGCTTTAGGGCAGTTGGTGACTGATCTCTAGATGACTATGAAGTGAATAGTCATCGGGTTGATGATAGCTGACCTCGATAACCCTGCCTGACCTGTTCTTTGCAACACGCATAATAAAATCCCAAATATTATTATTATTACCCTAGATATGTGTTTCCTCCACACGCTAGGAGACATTGACCGCCCGGCTCTTGTTGAGAAGCTGGAGACCATGACTCCGCAGTACCTCAGTCGTAACCCCTCTCTCCTCTCCGTACATTTCGCGGCTACAAACTACTTTATGAACCGGAATGTAACTCGATTGGCTTAAGAATGCAGCCCGGTTCTTCACATTTCCCAGCTGCCGACCTGTTCCACCACTCTCTTGCATCCTTCAAAACGACAGTCAACAATATACCTGAGAGTTTCAAGTGAACACACTAATTATTTTCCTCTGATTCAATGACCTACCCGTCTTCTTTTCATTTTCACATCATCGTATCTTCCATTGTAATTTTATCACGATCGTGATAGCATATCAACAACAATAACAATAACATTCTGGTACATACTATTTGAATAATACATTTTTATTTGTGATTTACTCGTGTAGATAAATAAATATTATCAGTACGCTTCGAAATAGACACGTTTTCCTAAATTCGTGCGAGTTGGACTCTGGATGGATTTTTATCTCCGTCGGATTAATAATAGCGTCAGCGCATGTGCAACCACGATATTCTTCAAATACCAGTTTTTCATCAGGTACCTACCTACAATAGGGTAAATCGAAATTGGGGTTAATTTTTAATTCAAAATTTCTACTTCGGGTTGAGCTTAAAACGTTTCAAATGGACCAATCATTGTGTAAAAATTTGGTAGGTGGTCTGACCATCTGAGTAAACAAGGCAAGGGCTTGATATGGATTTTGTTATCACGTTGCACCGTACTGACATGTTTGGTTCCCCATTGGCATTGGATGGTGTTCGATTGTATGAAATGTATACGTTTATTTATTATTGATTGTCAGGATGGAACGAAAATGAGGTAAATGTTTTTTCAGAACTGATACTTCGGGTATGGCTCAAAATGTTCCCAATGGATAACTAATGACTGCTTAAAAATGAAAATACTGATTAAAAACCACCTTCAGGTGCCGAAATGAACATAAAAACTAGATCCTTAACAAAATTGGAGCGGTATTTTCCAAAATGTTTTTATTCCAAGTTTTTACTTTGGGTATAGTTCAGAACTTACCAAGGGAATTAATAGTGAAAGCGTGAACATTATTTGTTATTAATTCAATAACATCTTCAGGTGCCGCAAAGAACATAGAAACTAGATAGTGGGAAAAAGTCAAAAAGCTGTAATTGAATGCAGTGTTCTCATTAAAATATTGAACGAAAGTAGTCGTATAGATAGATACAGTAGTTAAAATACCATTTTATTTCTTCAAAAGAATCAAGTATTTAATGCAATGAAATGGTGGTGGGGGATGACCACGAAAATCAGAATCAAGTCATATTCATCATAATCACTGCTTGGGTAGAATCAACGTCTTTTGATGGGACAGGTATTTCGATCTTACTAATTTCCTTAGATTTCTGTACTCTTTGTTGCGCCTTCTCTTTCGTCATCTCTCAATTCATGAGTTTTTTTCATGAATGCTTGGTAAGATGAGCCCATCATTATATTTCTTTCAGTTCTTTGTTCAATCAAAAACTTTTGTTCAATAGCTAGGACTCTGAAAGTTCAGGATTCAAACTGTGTAAAACTTGGAGAACATATTCATATCACTCCATCCTAGTTGATTTATCCTGAAAAAATCCTCAACTACGGGCCCAAAGGTGAATTTTGAGTTGGGGTAAATACTGTACTTATGCACACATACAGGATCCAAACTGAATGAACTTGGATAAATAATTATTTTTAATTTGGAAAAATTGGATGACAAGCCCTCAACTTCGAGCCCGAAAGGGATAGATTTGAAGGAAGGATTGATCTGGTTATTTTTAGACTATCAAGTTTCAAAATATGATTTGAACTAACAAAAAAAGAGGGGGGGGTCGAGCCAGTGTGGATGTTTGAGGGGAGTGAATTCGGGGTTTTAGGCCATCTTGCCTCCTATATGTATACATAATATAAAATTGGGGATATCTTTAAATCAGTCCAACCTGGATGACCCACAACCCTCGTTATATCTTTGAACCAAAAGAGAGGTTTAGGGGTTTGGGATGTATTCCAATGCGTAGAAAGTTGTGAGGTTCTCCCAAGAAGACCATTTTAATGAGAATTGCCCGGGATTAGGACAAGAGGGGGAGTTCAGTGATGGGTGTGAATAAAATAGTAACAAGATAGGAACTATGCGAGTTTTTTTCTCCCTTCAAATTGTAAGAAGAATCTATTCTGGCTGATCTCTAAAGTATTCTGTGCAACATAACGGTCAGCTACCTTGCACGGGACATTGACTATTATAAGCAGTCTCGCGAATGATCAATGTGTGTTGATTTTCATTGAAGTTGGTATGTACTTCGTCGTTGCTAATTCACTCAATATCACAAATTTTGTCCGAAATTCCATAAAAATGTCAATATTTATGGAAGTTCCTTTTCGTTGTTCCACTCTAACCTAGAAATCAGGAATAAAAAAATGTACCTACCCATGGAAACTGTACCTACTTTGATTTTTTTATTTTCAAATGAAATTAGATTGGTATTACACAAAAAAATTTTAACACCAACCGCAATCTCCTAAGATAAGTAGTTTTCATTTTACTAGTAGAGTATACTATTTATTGTGGCCTCACCACCGAAAGTAGGAAGCTATGTAATCGAGCAAGAAGTAAAAAAATGTTTACCTCTAGAATCGAAAATTCGAGTTGATTTTTGCGTTTCGAATCTTTTTGAACAATTTTGGTTGAGTGTCTATGGCTGTATGTTTTTCTGAGATAAATTCCTTGTCCAGGGTAAAACTATACCAAGTTACGGTCCGATTTTGATTAAATTTGCAGGGATTGTGCGGGTTAGGCCCAAGACAGTCCAATATGAATTTTATCGCAGCCAGGCGAATGGTATTGTTGCGCACGCGCAAACGTGAATTTCCTGAAACAAGAGTTTCTGAGTTCCTAATGGACCGTTTTTGCACGAATTCGGAGGGTAATTTGCGGGATGACTCTAAGTCCTATGAATTCGAGACAATTTAAGAAATGATAGTTACGGCCCACGCGCAAACTTGAAATTTGTTGTCATAGGCATTACTCCGGAACCGGAACTAAGTGAAATAACTATAACAGTGGAACTAATGAAATAACACAAACCGATTCAATACATCCATGTTACAAAAGTGAGGAACCTATACTGCCCACCCAACTTGGCAGACGTTTTTAAGAGTATGTGACTCCTATGACATCACACTGGGGAGGGGTGTAATGACGTCTAGGGGTGAATTCGAACTCTCAAACATTCAAACCGAACTCGTACCGAACTCGAATTCAAAATTTTCTTTTCGAACTCAAGCCCGAACTTTCGATAAAAGTTCGCGAACATGTTCGAGTAAAGGCCACAAGAGGTTTGAGCCACAATTGACTGTAGCATGTTTGAGTAAGGATTCGACGTTTTTTCAAGAATCCTTTCGAACGTAACCGAATAAATTAAGAACAACGATCAAAATCATTGCTTGAGGTCACCACGGGACCTCCCTAGAACATACTTCTAATACCTACTGCTAACGCTCGATTCTAGGGACACTACCCTCTCATAATATAGGTAGGTAGGTACATACGTTGAATTCTAGAAAATGGGGTAGGGGGGGGGGGGGGGGGGGGGGGGGGGGGGGGGGAGAGTGAGTAGGTAGTTTTCTAGGATTCCCCTCCACACAATTTCGCTTACTCACTACAAAAGGTGGGAAGCAACATTATGTTTGTGGAAGAAATTAAAAATATGTTTGTCCTACAAAATCAAAATTTCCACTTGCTTATTACGTTTCAGAGCTATCTGACCAATTTTGGTTCCGTGTCTATCTGTCTGCCAATGGCAAATTTCTTGATCCAGGCAAAACTTCATGAAGGTATGGTCTAATTTTGATGAAATTGTCAGGAATTACGCGAGTTAAGCCTTATATACAACTTGTAGCCTGTGCGCATGTTCAAACGTTAATTTTCTGGAACTACGGTTTCTCAGTTCCTAATGGGCCAATTTCGAGGAGGGTAGTTGGGAACTGATTCCAAGATCAGTATCTATGAATTTCGTAACAATTTAATCAGTAATAAGTACTTAATGTGCTTGCGCAAACTTGAAATTTGTGGTCTCCACCAATTTCGCCGACATTTTCACTAACTGATTCTATACGTGGCTGTTACAAAAGTGAAGAAGCTATACTGCCCACTCTACTTGGCAGACGTTTTTTCTTTCTTTCGATTAATGAAACGAACTCAAACTAGTATTTTCGAACTCGCGAACTCGAACTTTACAAAGTTCAATTCGAATTCGAGGGTTCGAAAGCACTCCTAATGACGTCACAGATGTTACATAACTTATCACTCGTGTTTGGTGTCTAATAAAAATGTTCAGCTCTTCTGAATCCGTGTTGTTGGTCTACTACTCGTTGGATAAGTTTAACGGAGGTGAGTACTCATGGATCATTTCACTACACACATTTACGAGTGTATTAGGTAAGAAAACAGTATAACGTACCTACATACACACGGAAACCTATGTAGAAACACCTACATGAAGTTAGGTTAGTTTCAGTATAGGTGGGTACCTACCTATGTTTAAAATATATTTCCGTAAATTAGCCTAAGTACCTAAATAGTGAGACTCATCGCTACGGTAAGGTGACCAACTCCTGATAATCAAAGAGCGGGACACCTCCCTCTAATTGTTGAGATTTTCTACAAGAGAAAGCATGAAAACGACAGTACCAATAATTATAGAGTAAATACAAATTTACATCCTTTATAAAAATATAGTAAGCACCTACAGCATGAAATCTAAGAACCTAGCAAGTTGGTAGGTACCATACACTATAGTATAGAAAGAAGTATTCATTTGAGTGCTTTGAAGAAAGTAGAAGTCATAGGCTAAGGAAGAATTAGGTACCTAGGTTAAATTACTATTACTGTGGGAGACTGAACCAGTCATTCATCATGAGTTGATGAGCGAATTTTCAAAGATTTGGTGGATGAGTCTTATAGGAAATTTTGCGCTGATTCCGCGCTGAGATATTGTCTGGAATGATAAACACACACACACAACATTCCACCCAACCTCACTCACACATACATACCTAATATGAAAAAGTGTTAAACTTCAGGAATCGTCATAGAATGGTCTGAAACGGATTTCCATGGAGAAAATCATGAAAACTTTGCATATATCAACAATTTTTAGGTCATTCAATAGCTTAATTTTCTTCGAAAATTCGCTGAAACAACAAGTAGTAGGTACCTACTTGTTGTTTCAGCGAATGTACGTACCGTACACCAATACACTGAATTGGCAAAATTATTGAAAATATTAGATCTGTTCCAGCTAGTGGCGGTGCAGGTTCAACTCGAATAATTTAGCTGCACAGATCATTCTGCGCATAGGTACTCTTCTTGATTTTTTTTTATAACAGTATCAACGCGCAGAAGGCCCTGCGGAGCTAAAATATTAGAGTTGAACCTGCAGCGCCGCTGGTTTAAACAGACCCACACGAAACCAAACTGTTGGTAAAATCTTATTTTTCAAATTTATACTTTCTGGAAGAATGAATGGAGTCTGCTCATGAATAAATTGTTTCCTTTGTAAAGGAAATTGTTTGTAAAGGAAAGGAATTGTTTCCTTTATAAATTGTTAGCACGTGATAAAATTCATTGTTTGTTGATTCCATGTTAGCTATGACGACCATCATGACTTAAATGCTGAGGAATTTAATCCTCTGATCAAATATCACCAATAACAGCAAATCAAACTTTTCAGCCCAACCAACAAAAAGGAAGCAGGACAAACCGGACTTTATCCCAAAAAGCGGGACAAAAGCGGAACTCATTATTTGGCGAGGTGGAGGTCAAAAAGTGGGACTCATTATTTTGGAGGGACGGAGGTCAAAAAGAGGGGACGGTAGGTCACCTGATGCTACGTCTTATTTTTTACCCACTTCATAAAAGGATGAGGGTTTCTCTTTTTGGTTTGTATATAGGCGACATCGTGCACACCGCATCTTCTCATTTCACCATCATTCTCCAAAAATTCGGAAATTATTAGGAAGTTGATTATTCGATGGACACAATGGAACGATTTTGGTAAACTGTGTAAACGAAACTGCAGGCCAAAGGGCTCCGATCAAACTATAGCGGTGACACCCGGTTATTGCAGGTCGTGAACAAAGATTTCTTTCATTAAACGGCGCGATAAGTTTCACTTCCAGCACAGAAAGTTGCCGAGTCCCGAAATTAGTTTCCAAGGTAATATTTTGCTCGCCTGTCCCAGAGTAATACTAAAATGTGCGCAGTGCGAGCGCTCACTCTACGCTCGTCTGCTAATGGAAGTCAATCAACCAATCAAGAAGAGCAGTTTTCGAATCAGAATCTGACTCCCCTCGAACATGGATCGAACTATATTTTACACAATGAAGGTAAATAATGCTGATTGGATTTCAGTAACTATAACTATGCAGAACTAAATCATGAATGATAATGTTTTATTTGATATGGCTTCGAAACCGTTGCGTTATGTGTTGAATTCGGCTGTTTCTTGTTTTGAATAAAAGGATAATCCAGTTGTCGAGGGTTTTTGATGCTGTAATGACAGTTTTGTCCCTGGCAAGACACTGGTGAGTATACCAGGTTAGTTGGGTATTCCGAGGTAATGGATCTATGCAGTAATAATACAACGCACAAATGTGTAACTTTCGATGCCAGTTTTCGGTACTGTTGGTTATTTTATCATATTTCGAACTACTGCCCCCGAATAAACATGCACATGTTCGTGGGTAAAGAAGGCGGATAAAAGCCGGAGTGATAAAAGCAACCCAAATATTCTGACGAACAAATTAATTTCTACTATATTGACACCTACATCAATACACGATGCATGCAAGTACTTATAGTGAAAAATAACAAATGACAAAAATGTCTATAGTCTGAAATGCGAGTCCCTTCAAGATAAATAGTATTAAAATACGTATAAGAATACGTATTAAAATAAATATGCACTTTTCTGGAACCGGCATCCTTAAGGCTCGAGAATGAATTAATTTGATAATAATAATTATAATTATAATAATAAATTCTTTATTCGCCATAGTTTTTATGAGTCAAGAATGCGTCACAAATTGAGTTAATAAATGAATAAACAAACAGCCAGCCCGACAATAATAATCATGTACGTAGATACTAATGGATAAATGAAATATGGATTTAGAGATGGAAAAAAATGCAATGAGTATAATAGTCCTCCATGTGGACGGGCGCCGCCTCAAGCGGTGCGGGGCCGAGGAAGCCCCGGCTCCGCCCGGGCCCACCCACCATGGTGGCGTCCCAAAACCGAAATCGCGCTTGGAAATCATACGAGGCACCCAACAAGCAACGGGCCATTGAACGGCACACCCGGAAAGCGACCCCCGAACGGGACCAAGGCCACCCCAGCCAACACACCACATCCATACAATAAATACACTCACACACAATGCAACAATAAGGAACTAATAGTCAAAAGTAGTATCGTGAGCACATGGAACAGAGAAAATATATAACAAGGGAAAGAATAAGGTATAAAGAAATAATAGAGTCGAGTTTGAGATTTGATGTAGAACATGTTTATTATGCGAGATGCAGCGCCTTATATACTGTCTGGCCAGGAGTGGGAGTAGATAGTCCCCACCCTGGTCAGACCTATCGTGGAGGCGGTATTCCCCTACAGGGGGAATCCGATCACCACACTACCCCCCCCCCCCCAGATGTAATTGAAATGTACAAATTTCTATGTTTGGCGGAAGTATAAAATGTAAGGTCCCGTGACGTTATATAATGGAAACGTATTGTGTGGGAGTTTCTTCTGGGCGGGGGGCGGTTGAGCTGCAGTCGTCTAGAGCTGTGCTGCTGCGTGAGGCTGGATTGCTGCGTGAGGCTGCTG
>JAEMON010000001.1:63257131-63284893 GCA_030264115.1 Lygus lineolaris
TTTAATCGAGGCAGCCCCTCAATGGGGCGCGTCAATCAGAGCGCATTCATCAATCACACCCATTACCCAGGGGAGCATGAATAAATCATTGACAATAGAATCGCCTCCATCTCGACGCATGTTTCGTTCTCGAAAAGTCACGAGGGGCAAAAGATGACGCGTTGGGATCCATTCTGTGGTTTTACCGGCATAAATACACTAAATTACACCACACTAAATTACAGGGGGAGGGGGTGTCTCCTATCCAATGTAGGAAATCGAGGGTGTCACTCCCACCACATAGGTAACGTCATTTTTTTTTCATGGAAATGGGGAACTTGCATGGTTATTTTTTATTTTGTAATTTGAAAGATCTTAATGAGGAATTTCCAAACAGATGTTATATGTGGGGTAGCCGACGATTGAAAGTTACCAAAAATGGGTGTTGTAATTCGAACCTAACCAACGTCACCTACCTCGTTGGGCCCCCCTTTTGTGGAACCTGGATGACGTCAAGCGCTCCCTTTCAACTCATTTTCTGGGCAAACCAGCCGTAATTTCAAGTTTAAAATTGGCACAGGGGGGCGCTGAAGGGGCGCTGAATCAGATTTTGAGGTTCGAAATGCAAAATTCCTACCCTTATAAGTTCACCTTCAGGTTTCTATTGCAGTAGATGTCCTCTCTAGCGGCGCACTGAGGTAACTACATATGTTGAACCAAAAATCACCATGTATTTCATTTCCCCATCGAAATAGACATTGCATTTTAGAAGCACATTTACGATTGCATTATCTACGTTCCCTATTACTCCTATGTGTCATTTAAAATGATAAATTTGTTGGGGATTGAAATGAAAACATATTGATTGAGTAAGTATGCCGGAACATTGGAGGTGATACCACTACAGCTGGGTGCCGGTGATTCATTGGATGGTATTCACTTCCACTTGCATCATTGCTATAATCTCCATCGATATTTTCAGTAAACACTTTTCTATTCGACATAATCAACACAGAAGGGTAAACTTGACCGGGACGAAACTGACAAAAACCTACGAATTTGAACGATAAACAAATTGCTAAAATGGACGTCTGATAACACCAAACTGACCTAAACATAACCTGTTGATGTTATTTACAACCCAAAGGAGCTCTGCAGCGACTAGAAGTAGGTACTTGGAAGGCACACACAGAGTCCTCTGCATCAGAAAATATGAGAAAAAAGAGCTGGAGGAAACTGTCGTCAGGAGTCCCTGGGGATCGTTTTACTTGGACGAATATTTCGTCAGGAGTCCTCAAAGGGTTAAAATAGTTTGAGGCTCAGATCCAGGAAAAGGGCATCTGGAAAACCTCAAGGTAAGATGACCTCTATCATAATGGCATTATTGCAAAGTTTCTACTTGTGGAGAACTGTGCTCCTACAAGATTGGCAGGCAAAATAAAGATAAGATTTTTTTATAGGTAGTCAGAGGTTCCAATCCAGGTGTTTCATCTGGATAACCTCTAGGAGTTATTTCACTCCTCCATTCAATGATGGAACTACACAGGTGTATTTAAATTACCCAACTTGGGCAGTTTCTAATCTTTAGGAATTTCAACCATATAAATTGGGAATAAAACCCGTTTAACTAAATTAATTTTGGAGGGATTTAAAACCCTAGAACAAGTGCAAAGGCATAAGGAAAAGTATAAATTAAATCAATGCTCAAAAGCATATGTGAAAATAGACTTTTTAAAATTAAACTAATAAGCCAACTTGTAAGCACATGGTACCTACAGATCTAGAGGATCTCGGAGTCCTTTTTGGGAAAGCTCTGCACCCAAATCCTCTTCTGAGGAGAGGTGTTGAAACAAAAGGGGGGGATTCAATACTGGTGAAATAAATCAGCTCAGTACTGAACCACGCTCTGCTGCCATGCCAAGGTAGAGAGGGGTTGAAATCTGATGGTAGGTCCATCATTTTCACCCTCCCCCTTGCTGCAAGAAAGGTAGGTGATGGTACATCATAGTCAACCCAGTCTAGCCGTTGTGTAATAATTTGAAAGATCAGGTGACAGCTCTTGTCTGGACTCACCATCCCAGAGCAGACATAGAATCAGCCTTAAAAGAACATAGCGGAAACTGGTCGCGAGCGATCCAGGCTCTATCTGTTGAGAGCAGGAATGTACCGTCACATCCTAAGTTGTGGAACCAGTTTTTTCGTTATTTAAATTCACTTCTTGCTTAAGATATCTCTGGGTGCCATCCCCTGGTATATATATATTTTTTAAATGCTCATTGAATAAGGAGCTGAACTAGCTCGCTTGATCCCTATACACAAGAGAAGCTTTTTTAGGATTTTTGGCACTATTGCCTTAGAAAGCTGATCAGGATTTTTAGAGATGCACACCTCCTCAGTAAAGAGTACCAGTTATATTTTAAGTCGCTACCGGTGTTCCCAGGTCCATCATCATAATTAGGCACCGTTAAGGATATATATTGTTCGGCATTCTTAACACCTTCAATAGGTAATTCAGTGTATGCTCCTATAGAAAATAGAAGAATGATAACACTAATACAATCCACTTCAAGTCTCACATAATGACTAGGGGTATTCAAGGAAAGTCCTAACACTCTTTAAAAAAATTGAACCTGCACTGATTCTAGGATTTTAGTGTACCTTAAGGCCCACGCAGGTGAACAGTAAAGCATTGTTCCAAGCACTATTGATTTATATAACCTCATATAGGTTGGCCAGAAAGACGAATGGCAGTGGAAGCCATCTTGGCCACTATACCAGAAGCTTGAGAGCTTAGAGACCCTACTTTGTGCTGCCAGAGAAAACTAGCTCGAGGAACTGAGGACCACCCCCAAATAAGTCGCGTTTGTAACCACCTCTATAGGTTCACCATCATAAGCAGAAGGAATCGTTCAACGCTTTTTTCTGCCTCCTTCGCAAAAGCACTCAATCTTTGTTTTTTCTGTGATCGGAACCAACTGATTTCTCCCAAAATACTCTTCTAGAGCCTTCAGATTGTTCCCCACATCTGGTGCAGAGTCTGCAAGCACAACTTGTTCATCAGCACATTCTATACTGAGTACATACGTATCCGAGTCCAGCCACACCCCCTCAAATCACCCCTGGTTCCCAAACCATCACCCAGATCAGACATAAAAAGACTAAACAAGAGTGGTGAAAGGGTTTCCCCTGTAAAACACCTGACGTGACATCCACACCCTGGCAAAGCCCCACGTTTGTTCTCACCGAAATAGTTGCCTGCCCGTAGATTGCTTGCAGGACACCCACCACCTTGCGACTCAAACCCAGTCCCAGCAATGTCTGCCACAGCAAGTCATGGTTAAGGCTGTGGAATGCCCGCCGGAGATTGATCAGAATTGCGTACCTATGTTTCCCTATCTCTTGCCAGTCTAGACTTCACCAAAGAAGACAATACAAACACGTTGTCAAGACAAGATCGGCTCTGTCTGAACCCTGACTGTGACTCAGGCAGAATCCCCTCCTTGTCCACCCAGATTTCCAAGGGGGCCAATAAAACCGAACACAGAGCACAGGAAATCAAACCACCTATCCGCTGATATGCCATTTTGTTGGGTAACTGAGCCATGCAGTCTGTTGACTGCACTCCAAGAAGCAGGACCACTCCCAACCTGCTCCAGTGGCTCCATCTGCTCCCTTTTATAACAGTTCCTTCTATTCTGGGTAAGATTTTTGTGTAGCTGCTTAACGGTCAGAAATTCCGAGTGATATTCCCCATCAACTTCAGTTTTACGAGCCAGTTTCAATTTAGCTTTGAAATTCTGTTTTGTATCCTTACAGTAGGTACCTAAGTGTCAAACTAGAGCTTATTTGCAAAATTTTGAACATAAGGCGGATCATAATTTTTTTATAGATTTGCAAATCCCCGCTTACTTTGAAGAACTTTTCATACAACCTATGAGCCTATCATAGTTGGAAGGAACAGATTCTTTCACGTCAAAACCCGAGTCCAGCAGGGACAACTGATCTTTGTAAGCCTTCTCCAAGCCATTTTCGAACTTTTAAATCTCCCTGTTTCCTATCAGAATAGGTTTCTTCATAATATGTCCAGGCCCTACATCCTACATCCACAGAGACGGCAACAGGAAAATGGTCAGAAAACTCTTCACCCTGGGGCAACTAGGGCATCCAGTACAACAATTGATACAGCTGTAATACAGCAAGTACCTGTTTTGTCCCCCTGCTGTACCAAGATACAGCACCTCAAAATACAGCTGTACCGGTGGTATAGCACCCTCCGCGTTTTCTGTGATTCAAACTTTTGCAGGGCCCTCAAACCACAGTGGGAGGGTTTACCCCCCAGTACAAAGGTCATGTTTACCTTTTCTCTGGGATACCCAACCCTGCGCAGTGCGCAACCCTCCCGCCACCCACACCAGGAATCCTGTGATTCACATCCCTCTGTAGTTTGTTTTCCTCCCATTAGTTTTCCCCGATTGGTTTTTAGTAGTTTCGAGTGCTTCTTGCATGATTATTCAATTCGAAAGAATTCAATTTATTTGAGGTAATTCCCTGTTGCTGTACCTTAAAAAATATATAGGTACACGTCTACGACTACAAATGTTTTTTTTTCCTCCTTGTCGGTGTGTTGCTGTACTACAGCTGGCCAAGTACAGCGACGAGTAGGTACAGCTGTTCTGAGAGTTGTGCTGTACTGGATGCCCTAGGGGCAACACTACTAGATTAGTAATCAAATCAATAGCTATTTCCCCAACCCAAACAAGATCAATTAAGCTTTTTCCAGCGTAAGTATACGTACTGGGTGAGGGAATCCCTGAGTGTGCGACCATTCAGCACTATTATCTAAATGAAAATATGATCATGAAAAGCTCTTGTTGACTTTTTGTGATGTGAGCAGAAAGGAGAGTGAAGTAAATTATTTAATGAATTGCAACTGTGTGCGCCTTCTGAATGGGAGTCTGAAGATTGTTTTGATTACCATGTCCTCCCGACTGCGCCACTTGTTGTGAACGGGAAATTCTTAAAAAATTATGGTAATTCGAGGGGCTCTGAACCTTATTGACACAACGAAATCTGAAGGATCCCGATGGGCTCACCGCTATGCCACCTTGGCCATCAAGGAACGGTTTTTTGTCTCTTCTTTCTACTGAGGGGTCAAGCTTTTGTTCACAACTAACAGAGTGTTGGAGTTTTCAGGTGGTTTTTAGTGCTATATTCTGGTTTTCCTTCTGGTTTCTTGTTGAACTCGGATAGTTTCTTCAAACTTTAATCAAGTGTATAACGGATATTTCTGTAAATTTGCAAGGCTATGGGAATGTAAATACGTGAATGTACGTTATGTAGAGTTGGGTCATCCAGCTTTATGATGTTCATCCTAATAAAAATCCCTATTCGTTTGTATTTTCAAGGTAAAGAGAATTACAAAATAATTAACGATGTGTGATGAACTAAAAAGTGAGGTATATTTTTTAAAAAATTGCGAAGCCAACAATTTTTCCTGATACAATTTCTAATAGTTATCACCAAATGACGTCGAAGTGGTCGCCACATAATGTGGCTATTGTGATGCCAACTCCACATAACATCACAATTTTTTTCAAAACTGAATTTTTTTGGCAAATTTGTGTTCCTCATATGGTGAAGATAGGTATTTAGGATGTGAAAAGAAAAAGAAGGAGGTGGTTGTTGTGAAACCATTGGGAACTGGTGTTTTTGGTTTTTTTAATGTTGTGTGGGGATGGAGTGACACCCTCGAAATTCTACTTCTATAGTGGGTTACTCACAGTTCGAAATGTTGGAATACATCAGCCCAGAACCTATTGAGAAAGTGTGAGTTACTGCAAGGCTAGAAATCTAATTTAGGTTAGTTTTAGGCTAAAATAGGTTTTTTGTTGGTTTTCTTTTTTCAAAGTCAAGCTACCTAGTCAGTTCAGTTTAGTCAAAAGTTAGTTAGTCAGTCAGAAGTGGTTGTGATGTATTGAGGAGTACCTAATCTAAACCTAATGGCGTAACCGCCATTTAACCGATGGCGTAATAGCTGAAATATATATTGTGATATTAAAATCTGGCGTGGAACAGAAGTAATTGCCCTTCCGAAAACAACATAAATATACCTACAGGTAAATACCTATAACGCGTAAATTTGGTAACTCTCCTGTAAGTGTACTTGTATACAAGATACAAGATATTTATACAAGCTATATTACAATTTTGAACTGCGTTCACCTCCATGACTTGGCCTAGGGCCACTAGTCATTCGGAGTTGGGTGTGGTTTGACATTTGTATGATTTCTCAGTAAGTAATAACAATATTCTCAATAATAATATAAACTACCTATACTAATAAATATATGTAATAAATAATTATATAAACAACTATGTTGTACAAATTCGGTGCAAGTCTATTCTTTTAGTCACTCACATTTTAGTTTTATGTTGAGCACTTCAAGTTTTCGTTTGGTAATTTGATTATTTTGCTATTTTTTGTCCATCCATTAGATATTTTTTACATGTTTTAAATGTTATAGCTTTATTTGGTATTCTGGTGATTCTCCTGCTTTCATCATCACTCATTAGGTGTGGTATGAGATCATTGAAGTTCCTTATTAATTGGTAGGGTGCCTGCACTCTTCCATGATCGGGGGCAACGATATTTTCAGGTATCTGCCTCTACGAGTGTTTCTGTAATCCTCAGTGAGTTACCTACGTATCCAAATTTCTCACCACCCAACTGAAAGCAACCCATCTGTACAAATTCTCCATACTTAGAAAGTAATCATTAGTTTCTGGCTTTATCCGCAATTGTTGAGAGTGTCCCCCTTTGCGGTACTCCTCGCCTAACTTTATTTTCTTTGCTTAGGTGCACTCCAATTTTAACTTTTTGTTGTCTGCCTGTGAGGTAACTTCGGAACCATTCCAGTTGTACATCCCTGATTCCTATTTTATCCATTTCATGTATAATTATATCGACATTAACCAGGTCATAGGCTTTAGCTAGGCCAAGGTATATGGCTCCTACTTTTCTGGGTGCTTCTAATCCTGAGACCACTGCACACACCTGCTCTTCAACCGCTTGATCCGTCGACCTTCCTTGTATGAATCTATACTGATTGCCAGAGAAAAATTGCTCCTTCTCTAAAAATTGCACTACATGCGATTTGATTAGTTTTCCTATTATTTTCGAAAAAATACGTAATAGGCAGATTGGTCTATAAGTTTTTAATTTAACTTTTCGAGCCATTCTTCCACACTGGTATGACTACAGCAGTTTTTAACCTGTCAGGAAAATATCCTTCAGCCAATGACTTATTGATGAGGTAAGTTAAAAGTTGTACTATCACCCCAATCAGAGGTTTTATTTCAAGGGAATTTCAACCATCCTCTCCTGTACTTCTTTTATTTGGTAGGCCAGGGACAGCTTTATTCTCTGAGACTATGTCTCACTTCAGTTGGTTATGGTTCCAAGCCACTGCGTTTGGATCTAATTGATTTTGGTCATGTTTGTTGATCTTTGACTTTAGATTATTCACCACGTTTCCATAGTAAGTAGTCATTGAAACAATTTGCTACCTTGGTTTTGTTTCCGGGGACTTCTATTTTTTCTGTTCCTACATTTACAAATTCAATCATGGATTCTTTTTCGCTTTTGTTATAAAGTTAATCACCTTCCAGAATGCTTTTGTGTCGTATATCTTGTTCGTTATTTTGTTCTTGAAATATCTCTCACCTTTATTTTTATGTGTAGTTTCTCTTACGACCTGCGTCACAGATTAATCAGAAAAATAAAAGATACCTACTCGAATACGAGAGAAAGGAAAAACCTGTATTTTCTACCATGAGAAAGCAGAGAAGAAACACTTGGAAAATTCAACTCATAAACGGATCCGAAACCATAACAACCATCACAAGATGATTGCGACAATAATTATAATAAACCTGTCACCCTGTATTCTGTTTTTGCACTTCCATCCTGAACAGTTCATGTTCTTGTAATCTCCTCTTCTTTCCTTTGCCTAGCTTCTCATTTAATTCATTTTTTTGAAATTGCTACCTGAACTAAGCCAGAGCTTATCCATGGTTTGATTTCCCGAATATTTGCCTTTGGGGTTACCACTTTAGTAACTTTTTGTTTGCACTTTTCGAGTGTATCCAAAAAATAATCAAATTGTTTTCTTAAATAAGAGATTTTGTATGTACATCTCTTCCCATCCAATTTTTTTCGATGCTTCAGTTAATTTCGAGTAGTCTGTGTATGTGTAACTTCTGGAATTTTGTTGATCTTTACTTGAATCCGTCTGACTATAGTGATCAGTTATTGTAGATCTTTCCAATGTCACTAATTTTTCCGATGTTAATAATGATCCAAATTTAGTTACTTGATCAAGGCATGATCTATACACGATCCGCTTACCTCACATGTTGGCTCATTTATCATACTCTTAAAGCCTTCAGATCTCATTTAATCCACATAGTCCACTGTGACTTCACTGTGAGTATGCAATTTTTCAGGATATTGATGTTCATATCTCCCATGATATGATTATTGTTTCGTTATTAGATTTGGATAAGTAATCACTTATATCTAGATGGGATTGTGGAATAGTGCTAGAATGTCCTCTATATATTACCAGAAAACTGACCTCCTTACTTGCTACTTTGAAATGAGAAACAGCATACAAGAACGAGCAGTTGAAATGAATTTCATATCTCAAACCATTATTTTATTGCTTAGGTTTTGTTCTGATCATAACCAAAATAGCAGCACAAAGATCACAGTGCAAGTTTGTAAAGACTGGATTTTCAAGGGTGGGGTCAATGTGGAGCCTTAATGATATGGATTTAGTATCTACACGATTCATGTAAATTCATTAAAATCAGATGAAAATGTTCGAAAAATGAAAATGGGTTACCCCCTTACTGGCCAGAGGGTCAATCTGCCACCACTAAAACTTCTAGAGGGGTCCACCGTTGCACGATGGGGTCGTTTGACCATGACTTGGGTAGGGATCATGGAAGAAGGAAGGAAGGACTTCTTCTATGGGTAGGGATAGGAAAGAGTTCCAAGGAGATAAAAATACCCTCAGTTACCATACCCCAGCAACCTATAGGTACACATCCACATCCACACACGCACACTCACATTCGCCGATGGTTTTTGTCACGGATTTGGATTCATATTCGTTGTGTTTTTTTTTCTCAGTTGAGTGTTGTCCCCCTCCAGCCTAGATCGAACACAGAAGGACGCCACTCACTAGTGAGGAGTGTCCTGAAAATTAGAATATTTACTGTCGTTCCAACAAAATTTTGTTTCTATCTTTCCTGCCTAATTATTTGGTGGGTCTTCAAAGGGATAATTGAGCTAATTGCAATTATATAAATATACATATAAGTATTGCAATGGCTTCAACATTTTAGTTATGCAAATTTTTGAAAATTATCCTCATGAAAATCAGTTTCAGACCATTCTAAAACGGTTTCTGAAGTTGAACATTTTTCATATACTGTACAGAGTGTGCGTTATTAAATGGATGTAAGTACATTTTGATTTCCTTATTTTAGGGATTTCTGAAACAACAAAGAAACACGCCTATTTATTATTTTTCTCAAAAATTCGCAAAAATTAAATTGTTCACACGTCCTCAATCAAGTCCCCATTCGGGGCATTGTCTGGAACTATTCTATCAATTTGATGACATTTCCAGGAGGAGGAGGGGGGGGACATGGTTTCATAAAAATTTTAACGCTAGCGGATCATCAGTAAGTACATACATACGTATATACTTAGTCTCTGCACATGCCCAAACGTAAAATCCTACAAACACAAACTCACTCGTCCGATTCCACTGAAATTTGCAAAAGGATAATTAGGTACCCAGGCGAGATAGTCTGGAAGGTAGTGACCAATATGATTATGGCCCTAGCTCATTTTACAATTATATATCCCTGTCTCTGCATCTATCCATAGTTTGAACCGGAGAATAGTATGTATTTTTGTTGAAAGCTACACATTTTTCAGTCTTTTTAGCGAATTTTCGAAGAAAATGAAGCTATGTATTGCAATGGCTTCAAAATTTTTGTAATGCAAATTTTTGAAAATTTTCTTCATGGAAATCCGTTCCAGACCATTCTAAAACGATTCCTGAGAATTAACACTTTTTTATGTATGTATATATATATTTCGGGATCTACACCGAATCGGTATACTATTTTCCCTTTTCTACCCTCCGGGCGCCTAACCTGAAGTGGTAGGCCTGGCGAACCCAGGAGGGGAGAGAGGGGTAGGGGGGATCCAACTTCCTAAGGGCTGTTCACACTTCTCTACCAAGTCTCTTCCAGACACCAGTTGTATTGCTACAGCTCAATAAAACCTTTTCATACCTAATTTAACAATTTGTGTCTTAATCAGCCACCCTCCTTCGATCCAAGGTTTAGCTTTCATAGTAAACCCGAAATATATATATATATGTGTGTGTGTGTGTGTTTATATGTTTGTATATATATGTGTCATTCCAGACGATATCTGCCCGAGGGATCAAGATAAAAAATCCAAAAACATTTTAACATGCCAATAATATCAAGAGTAAGGATGAGTTCGTTGGCCAGAATTTATGGAGTACTCCAAGGGGTCAAATTTTGAAAATTTAGTTTCAAAAATCGCAAAAAAACGTGTTTTCTGAGGTTTTTGGTGTGAGATACCATCTTAAACATAGGAACATATGGTATATTCGGAATCAGCGTGAAATTTCCTATAAGAATCACCCACAAAATGGGTTAAAATTATTCTTTGAAAATTCGCTCACAAACTCATGCTGCATTCAATGGGACTAACGAAAAAAGATTCTATAGATTAGCGTTGCGATTCGTCAGATACTATGTACCTACCTACACTAGTAGGTTAGGTAGCTTCACTACCTATAGGAGAAGATCTTTGTATGAAGACACACTATTTTTGATCGTTTCGGTAGGTAGGTACTCACAATATAAGAAGGTAAGTACCTACCTACTTATCTATGTTTTGATAAAATATAATGATGTTCTGTAGTGTAGGTAATGTTCCCACAAAATGAATGGGTAGGTAGGTACCTATGTGTGTATGAATGTATCTGACAAATAAGTAGGTATAAAAGGTAAGTAAAAAGGTAAGTAAAAATATGACTTTGGTAGTAAGTAAACTTGATTACCTACCATAAATAAAATAAATGCAAAACAAAAGAATATTAGTCCCATTGAAGAGTTTCTGTGGCACAAATAGGCATTTTTTTCGATCATTTACAAAACGCACAGGACACTTCCTGTTCTTTAGATTAGTCGGCCGAGGGATATACCTAATTAGATTGATTATGACGTCAACAATAAACTATGAAATAATTTTTTTTTCATTTGGGGGCCGATACCCAACTATCATAATCAATCTAAGACACTTCCTAGTTCCTACGGGAAAACCATGTAATGGATGTGGACAGAGACAAAAGAAGGAAGAAGGAAAATCTCCTTCTTCCATGACAGAGAAATGAAATTATACTACATAAATGGCGGCCACTGGGACGGGTGGCGCCAACAATGCTGTCGGAGCCCCTTTACTAAAAGTCCCGTCACAAGACTCAAAATGTCCCGTTTTGTTCCGATCTGACCAAGCTTTCTCCCTTTTTTCTCCCGATCCTATTTTTCTCCATGACGTTCTTAAAAAATTGCCATTTGTATTACGTTTCCCACGTTTAATTGTTTTTACTACGTATTAATTAAAGAAAAGTGATGATTAATTGAAGGTAAGGGGATTATTGTTCCTTCCGTCTTCGATAGGTAACTAGATATTCTAGGTTCCTTCTTGTTTTGTTTGATAAGATACAATACAGTAGGTGGGTAGGTGTGTCACAATAGATCAACCTTGGTCTAAGTGACAAAGGGCCAGCCCCGTCCCAATAGAACAAAAAAAAAGAAAAGAAAAAAGGTGGGTAGGTACTTACCTATCATCATCAAGGAACTTCACATTCGTAATTGCGTAAAAAAAGGTTTTTGCCAGGTACCTAATCAAGACACGATTTGGTGACCATAAAAGTAGTAGGCCCCTGAATAATATTGAGTCAGGTAGGTAGGTACATACTTACATTCAAGTAGGTAGATAGGTATAAACAAAAATGCTATGTAAGTAACTACTAAAATTAGCTAACTAAAGGAACTGAATTGTCACTAAAATATTATGTAGGTAATTAACTTTGAAATAAAAAAATCCCGAAAATGTTCCGAATTTTTCATGTTCCGATTTTGTCCCAATGAGCTCTGAAAATCCCGTCATTCTCCGCCAATTGGCAGGATTGCGTCAACCTCGATTATCGCAACCTCGAATCATGGAAGAAACAGAAACAGTTTCTTTCATGCCAGTCCGCTCCATTCGCCCGATAGTTCTTGTTCGTGCCGAGCAATGCAGTTTTGAGTTTGAAGTTCAATCGGATTCCTTCAAGATCAAGATTATCCTAGGAATCATGCCCGTGTCCGTGATCGGTTTACGCGATTTCGAATGTCCGCGATCGGTTAAACGGTTATATGTGATTGAAAGTCTCTCAATGCGTTGTGAATCCAAGTGATTTTTAAGTGTGTCTACCTTCTCACAGCGGAGATCCACCTACCTACTGATTCAGATTGATACAACTTTTTTCCTCACCCAGTTCTCGGGAAATCAACCACCTTCCTGTTCTGGCAATGCTAAGGTAGGTCGTAGTCGTAGGTACCCCTAGTTCAGTTTTCTATTTTCTTGTGGAATGACCACCCACGACCTACCTTTATTTTGTTATGTATGTACTCAGCATTGGAGTGTGGGTTCGCTGAAATTGACTAAAAGATGAGACGCCGCGCCGTTTCGTTTACTCATGGTTAGGTTGGTAGTTCCTTGGCCCTACCCTAATGCGGAAGGTAGGTACATCTACCTACATAGTCTCAATCTAGTTGTCCATCGTTCATCAGAGGGTTTCATCTGCAAAAGATAGATCGGTAGGTACCTAAGATGAGATGAGTAAGTAGGTACTCAGCTCAGTAGGAACCAGGGGAGAACTATTATTATGCAAACATACAACTTGCCAAGTTGGGTGGGCAGAACAGCCTCCTCATATAACATAACGTGAACGTAGTTATAATGAGTAATATATTTGGTATTATGCAAAAAAATTAATTGCTTGCGCATGTGCAGTTGATATCATTGACCCAATCGTGATAAAATGTATAATATGGGCAATAATCTTGGGGTCAGCCCCAACTACTCGCCAAATTAGAGCCGAATCGGTCTTTTCGGGAATTCATGTTTGTGCCTGCTGATAACCACGATTGGTCTATTGGACCCTTTGAGTATAGATAGGTAGATTATCTATACTCGAAGATTAGACCTTTTTCAGCCGGGAGGGTAAGTTTAGGTAAGCAGAGTCAGGTTACTAGGCGTGAGAACAAGGAATGAACGCACACAGTACCACAAAAGGAGTATTCCGTGTTATTTCCCTTTGTTGTTTCGTTTGATTTTGGTGATATTTTCTTTAATTGCGATGCGTTGGTAATTGTAATTTTGATTCGAGATTAACTCCACTGGGATATGCTCCAACGATGAAATTCTATCGGATTTCTATACTTGTTTTGTCATTTTTTGCGCATTAAATTACCTACCCCTGATTTCTGGTAACTTTTAGAAATTTTTTTGTTTCCCTGTGGTTTTCAGATAACCCTAGGCAGTTTATAGCACAGGAATGTACAACCTAATACAATTCTCAAAACAAATAGTTAGGTAAAATAATAGTTAGTTCAACAATAATTAGTTTTTGCCATTCGGGAGCGAAGAAAGAAGTAGCCATTCGTTTGGTAGCCAAACTGACCAGCTCACTCATTGTAAAAACGCTTATACTCATCAAAAAATTGTACAAAATACTTTGAGCTAATAATATTAGTTCAATAAATACTTTTGGAAACTTCAAATAAAATTGTTTTCATTTTTCAAGTTCCTACAATTTTATCACAAAAATTCATAAGCGCCTCTCAATAATATTACTAACTAGTTTCGACAAAACATTCTGAGAGGATGAAATGTCACAATCTAAATTTTATTATTGTACCTATTACTTATTAGGTATGAATTTAGGTAATCACAGGTAAACCACAATCAAGAAATTGGAAGGCGCATAACAAGAATATTGATATCAAACAGAATGGGAACCACCAATTAATTTTCCAAAACTGTCAGAAATCTACCTTCCGAGCATAAGTAGACGGTATCTCTGTAGGTATAAGTATGGAATGGACTTTGGATGGTAAGGCGTGGTTAGCACATGCCTCACATTATTATTCTCACTAACTCCTCACAATTTGTCAGATTTGTGGATCATTGTCCGAGACAATGATTTTCACGAATTTTTGAAGGAAATGAAGCTATTGCAATGGCTTCAAAATTTAAATAACACAAATTTGTGGACATTTTCTTCATGTAAATCCGTTTCAGACCATCCTAAAACGATTCCTGAAATTTATCACTTTTTTATATGTGAATATATATATTTATATAATTATTTATACATGTGTCATTCCAGACGATATCTGACCGAGGAATCGAGATAAAAAATCCAAAAATTTTTTTAAAATTAAGGACGAGTTCGTTGGCCAGAATTTTTGCAGTACTCCAAGGGGTCAAATTTTGAAAATTTACTTTCAAAAATCGCGAAAAAAGTGTTTTTTGAGGTTCTTGGTGTAAATTGCCATCTTAAACATACGAACATATGGTATATTAGGAATCAGCGTGAAAGTTCCTATAAGAATTACTCACCAACTTGTGAAAATTATTCTTTGAAAATTCGCTCATCAACTTGGGACTTTTTCGTAAGCCAAACTTCGCAAAACAGCTCCTAAGACGTCTACTTTTTTTGTAATCTGCTTAAGGGGCACAATGTCCAGCAATTTTGAGTCTAGCAGAACCAACCAATTGTGTCTACCGAACGATTCCACGAAGTCAACATGCAAACGTGACCATGGCTCAGTTGGAATATACAACGGTGATTCTGGATCCCGTGGCCTGTTTTCCCTGGCAGGCCTTGAATGTCTTCACAAATATCTCGATTCCCTTATCAACTACTGAGGGGCACTAACAAGAAAAAACAAATTTCCACCAAAATTTTCTTATTAACCAAGCCCTCTCATTGTTACTTGCTGTAGCTGGAATAATATTTAAATGGAGTTAATGAAAAACGTTGTCAATTTTCACGAAAATAATGAGTTGCAAAGTTAAATCGATTTCGACGGTTAGGCCATCATCAGTAACAAATGAGAACTTAAGTTCTTATTTGCTAACCGTCGAAATCGATTTAACTCTGTAACTCATTATTTTGGTGGAAATTGACAACGTTTTTCATTAAATCCGTTTTCATCTTATTGAAATGGGTTTTTCACAACTTCGTCGCGAGTGATATAGTTCGTAGGTATGTGCTGTAGCTGGGTCTATTGGTGCTATAATATTATCCTCTGTCAATAGCCTCTTTAATTATTTTTCTACCGCTGGCTTCCATGCGAAAGGGACTGCGGCCTGGGTATGTAAACTCCAGGTGAAGCATTTTGTTTTCAGAACTATTTTAATTTTTTGTCCCGGAATTTTTCCTTTCGATGGACTGTACAATTCTGGGTAGGTTCATACTGCAACAAAATATTTTAAATATTATCCGGAACATTGTTTGGATAAGTTGTTGGGGTCAATGGTTCTGTAGAAATTGGTGTATCCCTCTTGGTGGTGCAAAATTCGGGTCATGGAGTTATAAACCAATCCAAATAAGGTTAGTCATGTAGTGCTTCTTCACAACTATTAGTGGTAGTTCACATTCACGTCCGAATGCTGGTAATTGAACTCTCGCCAATCCTGACGTGGTTATTTACTTCCAAGTTCGTGAAAGCAATCAAGTTTGGATGTGGTGTAAATCTGACTTTCCTTTTTGTTTCCAAACTTTCTTGCAAATATGGGAGTGATGAGCTCCAGGATCGTAGGCACAACATGATTATGCATATCCATAATCCATGAAATTATTAGTTCTTCTAAATAGTTTTCCTTCAATTCTTGTAAAGTTTCCAATTAAGTATTACACAATAGGGACCACTGTAGTATGACGACCTTTGGTGGTAGCGTGTCGTGCGAAGGTGGTTCTTAACGCTAAGAATAAATGAGCCCGCTGAGAGGAAAACTGGTCTAAATGAAAATTTCTCGATTTTGAGTTAGACCATTCTTGGTGTTCTTCAGGTTATTCTCCATTCAGAAGAAAAGTGGCATGACTCTAGCTTGAACGGTAACCAAGAGATTGCGCCATTATGTTATTCCGCTAGACGAAACATCGCGCTCCCTGAAGAAAAGTGGTACAACTCCCTTGAGTTGTACCAACACCGTTGAAGTTGGGTGCGCTAAAGGTTTTAGTGGAGTAGTGGTACAAGTCATGGAGTTGTACCACGTTTCCTCAGCATCTGGAGAAACGCGAAGTGGAAAAGTGGTACTGTAACGTCATGGAGCCAGTAAAATTAGTTGTTGTGAAAAATAATCAATATTGTTTTCATACCAAGTTTTATTAACATCCTGTGGTTGAGAATTAAAAAAAATTAAGCACAATTCTGTCTGTACGTATTTATCACAAGCTAAAACGTAAAACCTTCATTGTCCGAAATTTTCCCTTAAATGCGGTTGGACCACTTTTCCTCCCAGCGGCTCAAATATAAGTTAAACAAAAATGAATATAGAAATGATTATAATAGGCTCTTATTGGCCGCAAAGAAAGTTAGCAATTTTGACTGAATATCTCGACTTGAGACTAAAGGTTAATTCTATTTACAAGAGATGACCGAACGCTGCGGAAAAGTAGTAGGACTTCGTGTCCCGTCCTGTGGCCTTCTCCGGGTTTAGTACTAGTACAGGAGTATATGCACCTCCACTGCACTGCACCAGGCCGAAAGAGCAGGTTCCCATTTCCCTGGGCGGAAGGAGGAGTATCTCTACTCTACTTCCGTCAGGAAGAGTCCCGGGGTATCACGTAGGAAGTTCGGGCGAAATGAGGAGTCTTATTCCTGCGACTTTGGCCGAAGGGAGCCCTTTGATCCTGCTCAATCGAAAGATTCTTCTTCTTCTTCTGCTGCCGCCGGAGAGAAATTTACCAGCAACGGTTTAATTCTTGATTCCGTTTTTATAGAAACCAAGCACAATATTCTTCTTCTGCGAGCGGGTTCTTGAGCGGTGTGTCCACAATGAGGGATAGCCAATTGCAACTCGGGGTTCAATCCACTCGAGGTTGGGTCCTGGGCCGAAAACGTGGCCAAGGGCTCGATTTCCACTGGGAGGGCGGGAGGCCTAGGGCTACTCACCGTCTACTGCCTGCGGTTCAGGAGATAACTCCTTACAGAGGTTGTATCAGACAACTCAATGTTTTAGCGTCTCACAGGAGGCTAGGATTCTCCGGAAGCAGGAGGCCTGGGGCAACTCACTGGCCGGAGAGGTGATGAAGATTCACAGGGTGGAAGGAGGCTTAGAGCAGCTCACTTCTCTCAACCTGAGGATGGAAATTACAGGGAGACAGAAAACCTGCTCCTGAAGGGTTCCCTGTACCCAATAACGGGAAGACTGAGTGTACTAACCCTGGGGACTGGCCTGCGGTTGCCGGTGGCGGTTGAGACAGTCCCTCAAGTCGTCCCTGGTCACAGGGTCTGTTTCCCAACAGGAATCTGAGCTTTTGCCTTCGACCTGGGCCCGATCAGGGAAGCAGGAGGCCTAGGGCTCTCACAATCTGCGCTCTGATGGAGGTTTGGTGACGTCCACAGGGAGTCAGGAGGCCTGGGGCAACTCACTGTCAAAGTCCTGTTGGAGGTCGGGGGATGTCCACAGGGAGTCAGGAGGCCTAGGGCTCTCACTGACACCGTCCTGCTGGAGGTTGGCCATTACCTCTGAAAGAGGCCGGGGGTTGATGTACGGGTTGATGTATCAAGGGGGGTGCAGAAGAGTCACACTCCAAAGAGGTGCCTCACGACCCTGCAAAGATCGACGACTCTTTTCCAGAGGGGGTTCTCCGTAGCTGGGGTAGGGCGAGTGCTTCCGTGGCGACTGCCTACCTCCTAGACCAGCGGTGAATCCCCTGTCGAAACAAGGGGTACAGTATCTACCTCAACCAAGTAGGGAGGTCAGAAATAACCTCTACCGATCAGGGAGGGCTGTGGATAACCTCGACCACTGGAGGAGGTAAGATAACCTCAACTACTCAGGGAGGACAGCAGATAACTTCTACCACAAGGGGAGGATGAAATAACCTCAACCACTAGGGGAGGGCAGCAACTAACCTCTACCAAGAAGGGAGGCGAAGATAACCTCTACCACTGGGGAGGGAAGCCAATAACCTCAACCGAGAAGGGAGGGTGGGCTAACCTCTACCACAAGGGGAGATTGTTTGTAGATCCTTGTTATCCCAAGGCTGAGGACTTCTCCAGGTCGGAGGTGGTCTAATGACGCTTTTAGCTGTTGGCAGCTGCCTTATATACAGCTGGTTTCCTTGATTTTGGTGGGTAGGGGCAACCCCCTCTGGGCATAGCCGCCCCCACCGCCGATGGTGCTGTTCGTAGTGGCAGAAGTAGGCAAGTCTTTCCCCCTCCTCTGACGCTCCTGTAGACGGATTTTCGTATCTTCTTCCCCTACCTATGATCCTCTGAGGTTTTACATGAAAGTTGAAGTTTTCAAGTTCCACACCAGGGGTTGTACAAAAAAAGAGTTTTCCCCTGGGATGAAACTTGAATTAACAAAAAAAAAAAAGAATTTAAAATTAACATTTTTAGAAGAGTTAAGGGGAGAGGAAAGTGGTCATGCTACACCACCATTCATTGCTCGTATGAAAGTGTTTGTTAAGGAGAGAGTATTACCACAATGGGACTATTGTCACCTATTTAGCTGTAGGTTATGGTTGCAGGTACACATTTCTTTTGCTGGCTTCTTAGAACATGTTTCAGTAAGTACCTTTCTTGCATAGTAGTGGTCAATTTGCTCATTTATGCGTGAGTTTCTCTGACCTTTCATTGAGTACTCAGCTAAATTATGTACCTTCAACTAACCAATGCAGGCTGAAGAAGTTGGTGACGTAACAACGAAACTGTACCTATCACTAATAAGTGAATGAATAACAATAAAATACATGACTCCAAAATGAAAAGATCCCAGAAGGTAGGTGTCCCTCCATACAACCTCAACAAACACGCTCAGATCGTTGTATGGTTTTTCTGTTTCCATAGTTGGTCTAAAATAGTCCACCAACATTTTGAAAGTTTGATCACCTACTTTCGTTAAGCATTAAATTCCACCGATCTTTCTTTTTATTTTTCTTCTTTCTTTATCTATCCAACTTCATTTTCAACTCAAAATACGGCAAGTAGTTAGTACCCCCACGTATGTGTTTCTTGATGGTATGACCTTATTCGATTCAGATTATACCTTACATTAGTGCGATCTTCCCCTCCTGCGAGAAGGTCCACTGCTAATAATCACGTCCAGTGGGCCGCTCCGTCCTCGTCTTCTGGGGGCCATTATCTAGTTCCCCAATAGGGTGTGCGCATAGTTTTTTTCCTTTTTTCAAATGATAGATCTTAGCGGGAGCTTTCCGAAATGGTGCAACATGATGGGTATCCCATTAGCTTACAAGGGTCTCGAAGTTAATAATGATGACGTCACCGACCTCCTCAGTGCCCAAATAGTTCTGACGTCACGCGCCTCTTTCCAGCTTAACCAGACGGAATTTGCAGTTAAAAAGTGGCTCGCGGGGTTTTTTGAGAACGGTGAACCCGAATTTGAGGTCAAAAATGATAATTTCCGACCTGTAAGCACACCCTATTCCTCTTTCATCAATGAAATAACTCTCTGTAGGATACTATTCACGAAGGGAGATAGTGCAAGAGAAACTATATCTCAATGTTATTCAGATACCTACTACTGACATTAATTAACTAATAACTTATGATGCAGCACTGGTCAGTCCCGGCAATTAAATTGCCCAAGTTTTTCTAGAATTGAAGATCGATGGTGTTTAATATCATTTGTTAAGGGAATAGTAGAGGGTCGGGGGAAGTTGGTCGTTTTCTGATTCGACTCTGGTAAGGTTTTATATACATATATATAAGTACGGGTTTTTTCCTTTCCGCTCCAACCAAACAAGAATTTATGGTTCCGCCATTACCGCCACTAGAAGGAGCGAGATCGGTGAGCCGTGCCCCCACCCCCACCCCCTCCCCCCCGCCCCACACACACACTCACTTTTAACTGGAGCCAACCCAGCATATAATATCCTCCTACCACAGTTTTGGTTACCTGTTCGGTTTTCTATAGCCATATTTCACACCTCATTACCGCAAGGAAAATCTAAATAAATGTATTCAGTGATCGTCTTTCCCCAACCTTTTTTTTTAAAGGAAGTATAAATAGCGTTGGTGTAGTAATTACTTACCCATTAATACTACGGAGTTATACGACAGATGTGTTACTACACGTTACCAAGTACACATTATTTGTTCATTGAATAGGCTACGATACCTACTGTCGACCCCCCCCCCCCCCCCCCCCCCCCCCCCCCCCCCCCCCCCCACGGGTTGTGTATGTGGGTCTCAGGGCCTGTTACTACCTTTTTAAAATAAGTTTGCTTTGGCTTCTACCCTCACACTCATTCATTCCGTTGCCCGTCACCGGATCACTGGTAGGCAGACAAGTTAGCTAGAGGGTATGAAAGGAAAAGTAAATGAGGAGAAGGAAAAGTGATCAAAAGGGTGGTGCTCTATTCAACGCAATATTCAGAAAAGCCGTGTTAGATCAAATGTTGGGTCGATATGTATTTGGAGCAAAGATACAGGGTGTCCCCGCATTTAATGCCAAACTTCAAGGATCGATTCTACAGCTAATTTCCAACAAAAAGTGTTGCTTAGTGTTTTTCTTGTATGTAACCCCTGTTTTCCGAGTTATTTCACTTTTAAGATTTTTTCTCATGTTCTCATGTTCTCATCCTTAAATCCCTACAGTGGATATAGCTCTCCTTACTACTCACCTACAGTGTGAAATTGAAAATAAGGCCAACGCTAGTATAGAACGTTAAAACTCATAATATGAGAATACAATTTTGTAGTATATCGAGAGACGATAAATCAGTTCGAAAAAGTATTTCCTAAAATAATAAGTATAATTCACCATCTTTTAAAAAGGGCTATAGTACTACGAGAATGAATGGGTAGGTACTCTTTGTGTCCCGCGGACGCGGAGTAATAGGAGGCCGATGCTTTCCGGTATTTTCGTTGATTGTGATCAGAGTTGGGCAAACTCATTTTGAAATTAAATTTGTTTTTGTTATTCAATAAGGCTGTAACCACTTAACACCCATATTATGCTATATGGTTGAAACCGCCTGAGTCTCTAGAATCCAATAGAACCAACGGGAATTAATGACTTGTGTAATTGGAGTAAATAATTAACTAGAAACTAATTCATAACACTAAAAAACTTGTTTCAAGGCCATAACTTAATTAGTTTCTAATTAGTTATTCACATTCACTCCAATTATACAAGTAATCAAGTTTCAACCATATAGTATAACATGTCTGTTAAGTGGTACACCCTTATTAATATCCAAAAAACAAATTAAGTTTCAGAATGGCGTTTGCCCAAATGTGATTGTGATCTGCGTTATCTGTAATCCTCACGAAAATATTCAAGAAGGGAGCGACCCGACGCACAGAGAGGTCAAATGGCCATTTTTTGGCAAAAACTCTGAAAATCTCTATCCTTATAGGAAATATAACGCTGCTCACGAATATCCCATGTATGTTCCTTTATACCTATTATAGATTATTTTAACGCATTCCTTGCCAAAAAGCTCGAAATACCTAACACGTTTTTAAAATCATTTTTCAATACTCACCCGATGAGGACCATTAAAAAAAATGTACACAGGTAGAGATACGATATTCCCCGAGATTTTAGGTATGTAGAATGTTATAAATACCCTGAAGGGGTCACTAAACCCAGGGGGCCTTCTGAGTGTGTTCTTATTCCTACCTAGTGAGCCTATTGAGCTATTGACTTTGTCAAGCCATACAAACGTTTTTCAGAAGTGTAAAATAATAAAATATTCAAACAATACAAAAGCTATTATACGTCTGAATCGTTATCCTTAAATGAATACCTAACAATATATCATGTTTTATAATTTAATTTGTGTTACTTATCTATTTTGAAACGAAGTAAACTCATGACTGTGAACATTGCCGAACAAAAATAATTAATAAACATAAATATAGTTTAGTAAAACATGCATTTCGGGGCACGTCCCTTTAGGTCGGAAACTGTCTCGGCACTGAACAGCACCCCAAAGTTTGGACCCCGTGCAATAGCTTCATTCTTCTCCGTTAGGTATCTCCTGCTTTCCAGCCTATGAAATCACATATTGTCTCCTTAATATTGACTCACTGCGATGATATTCTGAGATACGGGATTCCGTCCACTTGGATAACGCTGTCCATTATTGCCTATACGGAAATGGAGGTCTGAGAACCGCAGAATGTAAAGAGGAAAATGCGCCGGTGAAAAACCTCTCCTCCAAGAGCAGTCGGTGCAATGTGGAATATTCAAGAATTGGAAGTAAGCGTTTCCGGGCACCCCCTTTCATATAGCGAATGGAAGGATATTTTGAGCTCGCTGCAACAAGTACCCACTTCTCATTCACTTTGCTAGAACGATGTAGATTCTACGTGCAACTGTAACTCACCGACCGTCATTCATTACGTATACTCATTCCATTCTCTGATAATTTCCAAGCTGAGACGAGAAAATCGCTCGTTTGGGGACTGGAAGGGAACTAACAGATTTGTCACTCAATCTATCTAATTGATTCCCATTTTAATATAATAATATATACAGAGTACCTTTTGGTCGTACCGGATGGTAGGTATTATTCGATCTTAAAAATTATTGATCTATTTAGAATAATTGTAAGAAACCCCACATCCTCATTTTGACAGTTTTCAGCTACACCACTAATGTAAACTATCAACACCCCATTTTTCACTCCTTAGAGAGACCAACCAGCTTCGAGGACCAACTAGACACCGACTAGAACTCAAGTATATATTAGTGCGAGAATTGAGTGAAGCCTGCAAGAAATTGTTTTGAGCTAGATTGCTTAACTGTTGCTGTGTAAGTACAGCACCCTAAACGTGGAGCCGCGTGGTGCCAAAAAGGTGCATGGGTATTTTTGGGATATTGTGTCTGAACAGTAACGCCAAGCGCCAGGGCACAAATGGATCTGCAAGCCCAATTCCTTTCATGTTGGCTCAGTAATTCTGGAGATTGGTGGTGGAAAATTGTTGGTGACGAGTGTAAAAATCATAATCATCATACAATAATTTAACTTCGTCAAAGAACGGTATTGAGCGTGTGTCAGGGCTCTGTTGGTTGGACAGAGGCGGGCGAGGTGTACTGTAGGGGATAGTGCAAATGTACCTCCTTGAACTGATGTCAAATCGAGAATGAGAATGTGGGAGCAGCTCGAAGTTGATCAATTGCTCACCAAAGTGCATAGGTACCACTCTTGAACAGATGTCAAATCGAGCATGTTTCACCCAAACCTCCCTGCGTACCAACATCTAGCCAGAAAAGCCTTGTCAAATTAGTCTAGTTTTACTAGATCGAAAACGTTAGAGCAGTTTGTAGTTGAGCAATTGCTCACCAAAGTGCATAGTCTTGAACAGATGTCAAATCGAGCATGCTCCACCCAAACCTCCCTGCGTACCAACATCTAGCCAGAAAAGCCTTGTCAAATTAGTCTAGTTTCACTATATCGAAAACGTTAGAGTAGTTTGTAGTTGACCAGTTGCTCACCAGAGTGCACAGGTACCCCTCTCGAACAGATGTCAAATTGAGCATGTAATAATAATTTACAATCCGTAGTAACTTCGTCAAAGAACGGTATTGAACGATTGTCATCGCTCTCTTGGTTGGAGCGAGGCGCGCAAGGTGTAGAGTAGAGGATAGTGCATAGGTATGTTGCGGACGGGAAATCGTTAAAAAAATATGGTACTTCGAGGGGGTTCGAACCTTATTGTCACAGCGAAATCTGATGAATTCCACTATGACTCACCAACTAACGACCTCGGCCACCTGGTGTCTGTCTCTCATTTCTGCTGAAGGATGAGCTTTCGTTCACTACAGGTACCCCTCTTGAACAGACGTAAAATCGAGCATGTTCCCCCAAACCTCCCTGCGTACTGCCATCTAGCCAGAGAAGTATTTTCAAATTAGTGTAGTTTCACTAGATCGAGAACGTGAGAGCAGTTTGAAGTTGTGAAGTTGCTCACCAGAGTGCATATTTACCTAGGTATCTTGTACAGTTGTTCAAAAATCCAATACTAAAAAGAATATGCTCCTTTTGAAATCTGTTCAAAAGGGGGTACCTATGCACTCTGGTGAGCGGATGCTCAACTCCGAGCAGCTTCCACGTTCAGGTGATACTACACTAATTTGACAAGGCTTTTCTAGCTGGATGATGGTACACAGGGTGGTTTGGGGGAACATGCTCGATTTGACATTTGTTCAAGAGGTACCTATGCACTTATTATTAAATTCAATATCTGTAATAGTAAACAAATTAATAGACGTAGTAAAATCTGTTCAAGAGGGGACCTCTGCACTCTGGCGAGCAAATGCTCAACTTCGAGCTGCTCCCACGTTCTCGATCTAGTGAAACTACACTAATTTGACAAGGCTTTTCTGGCTGGATGGCCGTACGCATGGAGGTTTTTGGGGAACATGCTCGCTTCAGGAGTGGGGGTAATTTCGATGCGAACGTCGTGGAAGCAACAATAATTCCTCGTGCCGGTGTATGTAAAGGAGAAAACAGAAAAAAAGGGTTTGGGAGGAGAGAGAGGATTTTATAATACCTACTCTACTTTTTTTTTAACTAAATAGGTACCAAACTTGTTTACTCCCAAAAGATGTTCCCGTCTTGCAGCATCTGTTAATCGGCGAATTTTGAAAAGAACTATTTTTTTTATCGTACCCATATTTTTTTATATCAGTGGTCTACTACAAAAATAATTTTGCGCTGATTCCGGATATAGATGCCAGAAATACGTTCCTGTACCATGTGAGCCGTTTCTGGCGGTATGGATCTATTACTACAAATTTCCCGCCTACCTAGTCCTCGGAAAATTGTTTTTAAAAACGATTTTTGACCCTTGAATATTAAAAGTTGATCCCTTAGAATGCTGCGAAAATTCTGGCAAACTAACTCATAGTTTCTTATGATGATGTTATTGTTTAAGCTCCATTTTTTAACATCGTATCTAGCGTTTTATCATGTGGAGTGACACATCCATAACTTGTATACGTAAACATATACAACATATATACACCATAGTGTATCTACCCTTGGACAACCTTGCTGTACTTTCCCTCTCGGAATTCTCTGAAGGGATGGAAGTGACAAAATCGACAGATTGCTACCCACTCAAGTCACCATTCTGGGAGCTGGCTCTTCGCGCTGCTACTGGAACTTTGTGTTCCTGGTTTTGAATTAAAACGATGATTGAGTTGTACACTCGAGTAGTGAACGAGATAATCCATAGAAGGAAACGACAGATTTTGGTGCAGACAAAACAAACTTAGGTACCCTTTTAGATTCCTGGAAAATGGAAGCTGATTCCTGCAAAACTCAGCTGATTCACCAGAAACATGTCACATACTGAGAGACATTTCGGTCGCGAGCGAAGCGAGGAGACATGCTAGTAGGCAAATAAATGAGTCTCATGCTTCGCACTATATGTTTTCATTCAATGTTCGGATTCTTACCATCAAGTTCTGAGGAGAGGAATGTGTTACTTCTTTTCACGCTTAATTTAAAAGTTTCATTATTGATAACAAAAAAATTGCACATAAAAAAAAAAAAAAAAAAAAAAAAAAAAAAAAAAAAAAAATGGAATAATGCGTTCGTCTTTGACCAACGTCGCCATTTGTTAGGAATCAATCCAAGCCGTTCAGTTTGTGCCAGTATCCAAGCCGATGCAATGTGACACAGTTTGTTATTGTCTGACGGGTCATGTAGCGAACAACGAGATGATCACGCTGGCTGACTTATCAAATAAGGATCTCTTCCACCAATAAGTAACGCGACGCGACTCGACTAAGCTACTTCTCGATCCTTTATAAAGGATTCAAGATGCTGTGGTTTGACAACACTGACGCTTATATCCACGGGGAGCCCCCTCAAGGCAGATTACACCGTTGCTTCTATCTCGCAGCAGTTAACGAATTTCGCATGCACGTGCGGCAATCGAGAGAGCGGCTGTGTGGGAGCCCGCGCTTTATTATTGTTCGCTGCCGAGATATTGCTCCGTGTGAGGCTGCCGCGTTCAAACCTAAATATTTTTCCCAGTACATCCTGTCCCTAATACCAACGGTATCTATTAGATTAGGAAATAATGAGTTCATTAGATATGTACTTACTTCTCTCGAAGGATATGAAGGAGTATCCCTAATACCGAGACAACATAACATCGATAATATCGACCATCTACAATCGATTATCGATTGAAACGAAATATCCTGGGTTGTCGGAATTACTAAGTTACTATTAAAAAAATTTAATTATTCAATGTTTTGCAGTCTGTAGTAGTCTAAGTATTTAGGTCAGGTACATTTTCGTTGATACATCGTCAACTTCTTCAGCCTGGTGCAAAACGAGGTGGGTAAGTACAATAGATAGTGAATTATCAATGTCTTAAAAATACTTGAATTACCTAGTCTCTATCTGTAGTCATAAGCATTCATCTTTTAATATTATTAAAAGTAGGTCAATACACTTGAAATTTGAAAATATAAATATTTTCATAGCATGACAAGCATGGCTGCTTATAACTACTGATAGAAACTAGGTCATTTAAAAATTTTTAAGATTAAGATTGTAACGAAATTACAAACTAAACATCCTATTTCAGGGAGAAATTGGAGAGGGTAGGTAGGATAATTCGAGCACCTGCATATGTTGGGGTCGGATCCCGCTACCGTCAACTCATGTATTATTATATGGGGAGACTGAGGTCCGTTGCTCTTCTCCGAGCCGGATGAGAACTGAGGTTCATTACAGTGATGCATAGCCTTGCAGGCTTTTCCGATTCACCCATTTTACCTCGATTTTGATTGTAATTTGATAATATGTAAGTAAGATCGTCACATTAGGAGAAATGGTGAAATTCACATAGAATGTTAAACAATGAATGTAGGTATCCATGTTTCTAACATAACTAATAGTAAGTCGTTTGATATTGAGTTTGTGTTTCAAAGCATGGTTCGGCAATTATCAAAGCATGTGTTCGAATACTGTCACCGTTGATAATGAATTCTGCCATCTGAGTTCACCGAGTTCGTTAACTACCTCTATTTGGCTATGGCATCTTCCTACTATTAGTAGATGGGGAGTTGAGGAAGTGGAACTCCTTTGATTTCACATGCTGAGCGTCAGACCTTGTGGTTGTGGACTGCGGTTCGGTTGCGGAATATTCTGTTCCCCTTTAGTTGGATACCAGTGTCTCTGTGTATTTAAGACGAAGCTCATTGTTAACAATGTCAATTTGTCTTCATAACCTAAGTATATAAGGCAGTGGCGGCATGGATTGTGGGTGGCGCGGTCCCATCCAAAAACTGAGAGCTCACCGGATGTCTGTATTGCGATGAATGATTTAGTTTCAATAAAATTAACCCTCGAGCAGTCGCGTGTGCGGCTATTTGGCCGC
>JAEMON010000001.1:63290611-63319110 GCA_030264115.1 Lygus lineolaris
GCGGTTACAGGATGAAGGCCTTCGGTGCAATCTCGGAAAATGAGTCTTTTTTCAAAAAGAAGTTGAGTACCTTGGAAACACATTATCAGAATTGGGAGTACAACCTTGTGAGGGGAATGTTGAGGCGACCAAGAAATTGCCTAGACCTACCAATCTTTCTGAGCTTCAGTCGTTCTTGGGTAAGGTAAATTATTATCATAAATTCATTCCAAATTTTTCAACAATTGCTTCACCGCTAAAGTTTTGCGGAAGAAGAACATTCCTTATAAATGGGGTGAGCAAGAGGAAAAAGCTTTTCATGCTTTAAAACAGCACATTGTTAATGCTACAAGGTTAGTCCTTTACCGCAGTGAATACCCCCTCATATTAGCAACAGATGCTTCATCTTTTGGAATTGGAGCTGTGCTGTCTACCCGACACCCGGACGGAAATGAATATCCAATTGCTTTTGCTTCAAAGACACTAAATGATCATGAAAGACAGTACAGTCAGATTGAGAAAGAAGCACTATCTATTATATTTGGAGTAAATAAATTCCATTAGTACCTATATGGTAGGTGTTTTGAGCTGCTCACGGATCATAAGCCGTTAGTATCATTATTTCATCCCAACAAACAGTTACCAGTGTATACATTAGCACGAATCCAACGTTGGGCTATTACTCTCATGAGCTATCAATTCGTGATTCGGTATCGTGCTACAGAACAACATTGCAATGCGGATGCTCTATCAAGGCTTCCAGTCGATCCAGATCCTGCTTTTGATAAAATGGAAGAATCATGTTGTTGGATATTTGAAGATCAGATGCAACAGTTGGCAGCATTTCCTATCAATGCCAAGCTCATTTCAGAAGAAACCAAAAAGGACCCTGTACTGCGCCAGGTTTTGAATTTCCTCAATACAGGTTGGCCTGAAAAGCCTTCGGAGGAAATTAAATCATTTCACGAACGAAGATGGGCAATAACGGTTGTCTCAGGAGTGTTAGTTTTAGAAACTGATAATCCCCGAGTTATCATTCCAAGGACTTTACAGCCTCAAGTTTTGAAACAGCTTCATGTTGGCCACTGGGGGATAGTACGTATGAAACAGATGGCTCGCAAGTACTGCTGGTGGGTTCACATTGATAAGGAGATCGAAGCACTAGCCAAAACGTGCCAGCCTTGTCAAAAAGTGAAGCCTAATCCTCCAAGGCAATTTCAAAGTTGGCCTTCACCCCAGAAGCCATGGGAGAGAGTACACATAGATTTTGCAGGACCATTTTGGGGTTCTATGTGGTTTGTCTTGGTGGATTCTTTCTCTAAGTATCCTTTTGTGGTAAGAATGGCGCAAACCACAACCGAAGCGGTAATTCAAGCACTGAAACAAATATTTCTCACAGGAGGACCACCGGAAACATTGGTTTCAGACAATGGTCCTCAATTCGTGTCAAAGAAATTCGAAGAGTTTTGTGCACGGGCTGGTATCACACATCTCACGACCGCCCTGTTCCATCCTGCATCCAATGGAGAAGCTGAACGTTGGGTCAGAACGTTCAAGGAAGCCATGAAGAAAGCTTGGTGGGGAAAAGAGGGACAAGTCTTCTGCATTTGATACCTTACTTTTCTCATACCGAACTACAGTTCTGTCTTCTGGGAAATCCCCTGCTGAGTGGCTCCATGGCCGTCAACCTAGAACAGCACTGTCTCTTCTTCTTCCACACCAGCAAGCCAGCCACACACAGAAGTCTGGTTCAAAGTTCTCAATCGGGGAAACAGTCCATGTCAAATTTTTCACATCAGCGCCCTGGGAGTTGGGTAAAGTGGTAGAACATCTAGGAAGCATGATGTACGTCCTTGACACGGAAAGGGGTTTCGTCCGCCGACATCAGAACCAGTTAAGGAAAACAGAGAGCGTGGTCGTATCTGGTGAACGCAAGAATTCAAACGCCACAGATTTCACTTGGTTACCACCTCAACAACCAATGTCGTCAGGTTTGGTGGACCGAACATCTTCGAATCCAGAGGAAGTAACGTCTTCAGATGGTTTAGGGTCCTCACAACAACAAGTCAGCAGCAGGGAGGAAGAAGAGGTGAATAGGCAAGAACAGCAGGAAGAAGACTCCAGACAATTACCTCTTATGCATGAAGAACGACAAGGTTCCACGAGACGAGTGACTTTCCACCCTACAGTTCTACGACGTTCTGCACGAACGCGAAAGCCGGTCCAGCGGTATTCCCCCTAGCCAGGAATTGATGGGGAGGAATAATATGTTCATCCATTATTATTATGAACTGACAAATGTAGAAGTTGTTGTTATGTGAGAAGTTTTTGGTATCCAACAAGTTCATTTAATTCTTATGATCATTGTGTTCCAAATACACGAATTCTAAAAACATAAAAATTATTATGCATCTGGATACAGTAACGGTTGGTAAGTTACGAGGGGAAACAGCATGGTTGCGGTTGAATATCTACCGCGCGGGAAGATGCGTGTCTGTTGACCGGGACGGATCTTGTTTGTATCCACGTATATTAGTGTGAATATGATAGTTACTGACGGCAGCAGTTTAGAACACAATGAACGAGGATTCGCGATGCAGACAGGTTGGTATCATCTTTCAAGACACTTGATCCTGCTGGCAAATAAATACAACGTTCCTAGAAGTTAAAGTGGCTAATTGCATTGAACGACTAATTTCATGTTCCATAATTGGTAGGTAGGATTCTTTTAATGTAATCGCTATTTTCATTATCGTTACTAATATAATGCACAAAATACAACCAGCCATAACAAGAATATAGGAAGTAATAGGAAGTACACCAGAGTTACATACCTTCCGTTTTTCTTCCTGCAATTGTTCCAACGGCGCGGTGATTCATCTAGTTGGCCCACAAATCATTTGTTTTCTTCGTTTCGTGGCTACAACACTCAACTACTGCTGAGATTTTTTTCCGACCTACCTTCATGTGTCGTGCATAAACATTATTTTGATAAGTTTTGCACTGAACGAGCAATTTCGCCGGGATTATTCATTCTTATAAATTATATCAGATATGAGCCGTTTGCGTCTGTTCTAAATCACTAAGACTTTATTATATACTAGTAGGTTTTATTTTTTTCGATGTTTGGCTACGACTGCGGTTTTTTTTTGCACTATGAGCGATCTAGGACTGAAGATGACTATTGTTGAACCCGGTACCCGTTCCGAAGTAAAACTCGAGATGAAGTTGTGGAAACCCATTTGAATAAAAAGAAACCGGGGTTGTCTATTTCCAAGTCAACTTTTCCGTTGTTTATTTCCACAAAAATAATGAGTTGCAAAAAGTTAAATCGATTTCGACGCTTAGGTCATCATCACTAAAAAACAAGTCTTAACCGTCGAAATCTATTTAACTTCCCAACTCATTATTTTTGAGGAAATAGACCACTTTTTCATTGACTCGGTTTCTTTTTATCGGTACCCGTTCATTGAATGAAATTATAAATACCTCACGACGATTTATCTTGTTCGCAGGGTACCCCAGCTGGGAATCTATTAGATTAGATAAATCTATCTATTAGATAACATTTTTCAGAATATGGCCCAACGCTAGTTTTTGGTTTTAGCATGGAACATGCTTTAGCCATGGACTAACCTCCCGAAAAATGTCACGCGGAATGGGTAACGCGGGATGGGTGACGCTGATGGGTGACGAAATTTATTTTGGGCTAGTCCCCAACTTCCTATCATGTTTGAGCTCCAACGCAGTATATTATATATTATATATTACATATTATATATTTTTGTATGGTAATTCAATCACATTGTTTCATTGATCGTAGGGGTGCTGATTAAATTTCGTACATGCGTTTTGCATGAGAACCAATTCCCAATGAGAACTTTGGAGATCGAAAGTGTCACCTGACGTCACCTAGATGATAGTTCTCAACTTTGTACTGATTTCCTTTTCGAAGAATCGCAAGTGCTCAGCAAGAAAGTTGAGCGTAACTTCCTCTACAACGGCAGTAAGTATATGAACGAGGGTCGGAGGTCACTAACACAATACTGCGACCGTTTGGGGCGGCGACCCTCGGGGGCGGCCAACGTGGAGGGGAGGGGCAGGGGCTACTTTGCACTCTATTGTTTAATAATTGCTTCTATTCCCCACACCAGCCCACCGGACCCGGAAATGGCCTCTTACACTAATACGTTTAGGTGGGCCCTTGAAACCTCCTCATCCTTACAGTCCTTACGCTCTTACACTCCTTACACCCTTACACACAGCAGACTTGCCCAGGGCGTCCAGCTGGCCTCTCATCATAAATCATACGAGCTCGTAGCTTGACTGTTTCACATTCAACCGTTCCGTACATCCCCTTGCTGTGTGGCGAAACTCCTCAAAATTCACCCGCTATTTCAAACTCCATCCGTGGTCAACTTCAACGTGGCTTCAGCTCGGTTAACATTCATTATTAATCTTCCAGATCAATTCACTATATAATCAGAATAAATGAAGGTTTGCAACGTGTACATTAATTTTAGTTGTCGAATGTACATCACAGCTAGTTGCTCACTACAAAAATTTTGAATTCCGATCTTAATCTTAAGAGATATAGATTCACCTCAGTAGTAATACAGGATGCGGCCGTAAAACCTCCCAAATTTCAAAGTGTCAAAAAATTTGGAGCGTAGCAATAGAAAAACCTCTGGTTTATTGCTGCTTACCTAACTTGTATAACCAAATATATACATTATTGGGAGTTTTTCCGACGTCCATAGAGTAGTTTTTGGGAGATAAGGGGTATCGCATGTCACTTGTGACAACCTATGAAAAGAGTATTTATCATCAAAAGAATAAATATACCATAGTATCTCTACATGGTGGTCCTTAATGAATGGGTCATCCTTTCTATTTTTGTTACTTGAAGTGCTAGAAAAAAATTAAACGGTAACCCCCTTAATTTTTTTTTCACAAGGAATTGAAGTATAAAATTTTTGCGCACCACGCATTTGTGCGCGCTGCATACAAACTCCCTCTTTTTCAAATAGAAACCTCCTTTTTTGTATATTACAAATCCTCTTTCTACGCAAATTTTCATAACAATTTGACTCCTCAAACAATTTTTTTCTTCCATAGAGAGCCCGTTCAGCAAATATGCAAAGTCGCGCCATCCCGAAAAACGTCTGCCAAGTTGGGTGGGCAGTATATCTTCCTCACTTTTGTAACATGGACGTATAAAATCAGTTCGTTAGTGAACATTTCAGCGAAATTGGTAGAATCGTTCCGGAGTTAACCCTATGACAACAACTCGAAAGTTTGTGCAGTAGCTATTACTGATCCAAACGTGATGAAATTCATAGTTAATTTTCTTGGTGTCAACAACCCCCCGAGTTTTAGCGAAATCAGTCCATTATAGGAACTGAGAAATCGTGGTTTCAGGAAAGAAGCTACTGGTGATCTGGTGGCTATCAAATTAATAGAGGACCGTCTAGGGGCTAACACTTACAATCCCTGAAAATTTCACCGAAATTGGTCGAGTAGTTCCTATGGCTATGAAAACACATTTCAAGTTTGCGCATGCGCAGTAGATATTACTGATCCAATCGTGACGAAATTCGTAGGTAATCTCAGCCCCAACCATCCTCCGAATTTGAGCGGAATCGGTCCATTAGGAGAAGAGATATCATAGTTTGAGGAAATTTACGTTTGCGCATGCGCACACGCTACTACTTTTCCAATGGTGATGAGATTGGTATGGTACCGTCTAGGGGCTAACCCGAACAATCCCTGAAAGTTTCATCGAAATTGGTCGTGTAGATTCGGGTTATGGCTATGAAAACACATTTCAAAGTTATGCATGCGCAGAAGCTATTACTGATCCAATCGTAACGAAATTCATGGGCAATTGTCTTTGAGTCAGCGCAGAACTACCCTCCGAATAGAGCGGAATCGGTCCATTAGGAACTGAGATACAGGTGTTTCAGGAAATTCACGTTTGCGCATTGTTACGCCATTTGCTTAGCGGCCGCGGTAACTCTGTGGAGTGGGTTCTAGTTGATAAGCAAAAATCCTAAAAGTACGAAAATCACCAAAAACTGGGGAAAAGTTAGGAAATCGGGTGCCACTTCTCTTTTTAGGGCTAAAGGGAGAAACCCAAACTTTACCTACCAAAATAATTGAAGATAGGGAAAGTTGAATGAGCAACACTATATTTCCTCAGGTTGCAAGAACGTTGATATATTTTTAAGTACGAACAGAATAAGTATTCTTCTTGGAAAAAGTAGGTATACTTGTAAGAAAAGATTGTAATTGTAAGAAAATGATAGGGTAAAACGACGCCACGTGGTGCGCAATGCAAAGCAGGAAACAATAGAAATCCTACGAGTAGGTAGTATCTTCCAGCAAGCATGAAGGCAAGAATTGAACTGAGACGGTGGCGTGATGAAAAGGGAAAGGACCGAAACTATTATTGAAAAGAGAGCGAGATAATTAAGGTAGGTACCTGGTGGGCGAGGGGGGTTGCGATAGCGTTAATCCGCGATAAGCACCGAGAAAGGCAAAGGCTACCCGACATGTACGTTCAGGATAAACTGAATCGTAACAGCATGTGTGCACGCTACTAGTTGTCTGATGGCGATTAAATCAATTGGGGACAGTCACCTGCCTAACCGCATAATCCCTGAAAATTTCATTAAATTCGGACCATTAGTTCACATAGTTTTGCCTGGGACTTGACAATTTTGATTTTGGAGGACAACAATTTTTTTCATTTCGCGCACGAATACATAGCTTCCTACCCTCGGTAGTGAGGAAGCGAAATAAACGAGAGTAAACCCCATGTTTTATCATATCTGCTCTCTCTTACTTACGAGTATGTAAGTAAGAGAAAGTGGGAATTCCACAACCTACTGCGGGAATTCCACAAAACCGATCCATGATCGGGACTGTACAGCTGCCAAGCACCGTCTCTTCCTACACAAACACTAGGGAACCCCTCGGCCACTTGCTCTTTTCAGACGCCGAATGTGGGGGCTAGGGGACTTTATTTTTCCCAACAGAGGTCCACAACAAGCGATGAGGCTGACGAGCTACCCGGTGAAGAGAAATTCTACAGTAAATTTCAAGGGTCCTTCCCAGGACCAACACAAGGGCCATCTGCACAGCGGTCCTACACATCGGTGGTAAGTGGTACCACAAGCCGGCTCCGGTCAATACGAGAGGCTTTGCGAGAGAATTCCGCTTGAAGTACCTATTGGGAAAAGGCATAGGTAATTTTCAAAACCTACATGTTTTAAAATTGGTTTACGACGTGAAAGAAAATAGATATATCCAATTAAATAATTTTTAAAACCTAGGTACATGTTTTGAAATTGTATTACGATATGGAAAAATATGAACATACTCGTATGTCGATAACATCTTTTTCTCTCCGCTGCTCCATTTTGAAATTATTCACACCCACCCCTTTGAAAAGTGGGAGGTTTGAGACCAACGCAGTATTACGTGTGGCACCTCATCAAGAACCACTCATTTACCACCATAAGACGCACAGGAAAACATTGTAGACTTCGAATGGTCTTCATAGTACTTAATATTGAAGCGCCTGGAAAGTTCTTTATGCTGAATTTCACTTCTCCGCAACTAGTTCTCAACTTCTCTCCTCGCCCGCCGACAAAAGTGATGCTCCAACTCGCTAACTTCACCTCTTGTTTGCTTGCTGCCAGAGTTATGGTGGAAGGGGGGGGGATGCACTTGGGAAGTGAACTTCACCAAATAGCGGTTCGTTTTCTTAGCAGCGATTAATCGGCGACCGCTTTTCCATAGCACACCCCTCTCATTGTTATTCAAAAGGAAGGACACTAACAGAATTTAGTATTCATACCACTGTAGGAAAGCAAGATATTCTCGGAAGTTCATAATCCTGAATCGTATACATCGTAATGTAAAACATTCCAGTTGCCTAAATTTGTACCACATTTGGGCTACCTATTAGCACATTTTTGAATACACGTGAAGAAGATTTTTCTCTTCTTCTATTTAATTTTTTCCCTTCTAAAATTTTGAAATTGTTCCCTAAAACCCCCCTAGGCCCTCTTAATTATTCTGACCACATTTGCACTGTTACCACCCAATCATCAACCAGTCAGTTTTGCTAAGTCCAAAAAGTCTTTCACTTTGTTGATATTGCCACATGAACATTGTGTAAAAACTAAAATATTTATGAAGTCCACCATCTCTGTTGGAGACTATTGAAGAATGTAGGGTTTGTTATTTGTTGTTTGTTATGTACTTTACTTTCATAACTTCACTTTGTCTTGTTCCTGTAGATAACCCATGATTAGAACCCAGGCCCTGGATGAAAACGTTGTGAATGTAAAATCAACTCAAGTCTCTCAGGTCATTTCACCAACCTGCTAGTTGCTTCCTCACTATCGAAAATAGGAGGAATATGTATTCGTGCAAGTAGTAAAAAAAAAAAAAAAATTGTCCACCAAAATCCAAATTTCCACTTGCTTTTTGCGTTTCAAAGCTTTCAGAACATTGTGGGTTCTGTGTAGGGTAGTTTGGGGCTGACTCCAAGACGATTGCTTATGAATTTCGTCACAATAGGGTCAGTTATAGCTACTGCTCATGCGCAAACTTATTTGTATTGTCATAGGCATAACTCCAGAACTATTCCACCAGTATCGGTGAAAATTTCTCCAACTGATTCTATTCGTCCGTGTTACAAAAGTGAGGAAGCTATTGTTGAATATGAACCAAGAGAAACAACCTCCTTCGAGCTCTAACCTTGACTTGGGTATAACCTTTGTTTCTTCTTCCTTGTTGTATCCACTCTGCCTCCTTTCTACCTATGAATTTAATTTTAGTTAGTATTGCAAAGTTGTATTTGTTTCACTCCCAGTGTGAGAGAGAGTCCCAATCAACTCCTAAAACGTATACCGCTCAGCCAACTTGGCAAACTTTTTAATTTTTGTTCATACTACTTAGATGTACCTATCAAGTTTGAAGCAGATCTACACCTGCGAAATTGACAACGGATATGAAATAATATAACAATAATATTAATGAATTAACTTGTTCACGTTCCTACCCACTTAAAAATGAGACCACCGCCAAACGGCAATAAATCTCAATTGATTCCGTACTTGACCGTCGTCGTCCCATTTTGACTTCCAGTTATGAGTACGAGTATATGCAGTAGGTACCTAATGTGCGATGTCGACGCCCGTACAGCCATAATTCACTCTAGCTAAAAACCCCCTAAACACAATCGGTAATTTAGTGAGTTCGCGGTCTAACTGATGCCATGTTTAATCAAAATGACCCCCCTTGCCTCACTCAGGATAAAAAGCATATCCTTGCGTCCGTGTTCTCTTGCCTGGAGCCGGCGATGGTAGTTAGGAGGTGGCTGCAGAACTGAATGGCCATTACGGATTGTGACGGACGGGCTGGAGATTAATTCCAACTCCTGCGTATAATTGGTTGTTGCCGGTGAAGTAAACTCACAAACCGTGGCACCAATTATTTGTTTTCCATCCCTTGGTCGATGCTTATGAGGTGGTTTTGAAAACGCTTGATTATCGCGTCTTATTCCCTCAACTCCACAAACAAATTAACGCCTCGTACTTCTGGCTATCAACTCATCATCTAAACGGGAAACGAACGGTAGCAAAAACTTTGTTCAGTGTTGATCTTCCAGCGAGGGATTTTGGATAATAAAGTGTTTCGATTCAACATCACTCTTACCTATCGATAACCTTACCAAAAGTATCACATCGATGACCTCGAGTATCGATTCTGATTTGGAAAATATCAATAAAATCTAATTTTTGTACGACACAATCATACTCACAATGTAGAACCTACACCCGATCTCCCATCAAAATTTGGGCGAATTCAGACCGTTACAATAGTGACTGCGCAAGCGCCAACATGTGAACACCGTCGAACTCACGACTCATTGGTCCAAATTCGCTCAACTAAAATTCCAATTCCGAGCCATGTAATCCATTGATTACTGACCAGATGCTTTAAATGACCTACCTACATACCTACCTATTTTATTTTGAACTAGACATAATATGCAATTGCTTGTGTAAATTTCAAATTATTTGGACTGCTGATTGTTGTTGTTAGGTCATAAATATATTATAGTCACTGCCAAATACGAACACAGAATGTCCTTGTCCATACTATAATACCATACTCTAGTACTGATACTGGTAGGTCTAATAAATGTTTGCGTAAAAAAAAAATGTTAACATTGTTGGTGCGTTGTCGAGGGTCAAATTTAATTTTTTGGGGTCAAAAATCTGTTAAAATTACCAACAAATGTTAAGTAGAGAGTGATTAGTTTACTGAACGTTCCCATAACTGGAACTTTATTGTTCGATTTTAATTATTTATTGTATTGATGAATTAAACAAAATGAGGAAGGAGTGAGAAGTAAAAATATAATTGAAATGAAATCATTGTATTACTTCATCATCTACTTACTACTCGTACTTTCGGACAAATAAAAATTTGTGATTAATCATTAATCATATGTTGTAGGTATCCTAGCTAAATGACATAACTTCATAATCTTAATACAAAGGTGGGTAAGGTAGCTAATAGTTTCTTATCTGTCGAAAGCCACGTTGGGCAATCATACATCCCTGCACTTCATAGGCTGGGTCGACCCAAGTTTAGAATCGTGACACTGCTGGGGACGCTCGTTGGAGGAGATCTCTGTGGCTCAAACAATACAGTGAAACAATACTGAGGCCGCGTCGTCTCAACACAAACCAGACGTGCTTATCTTGCGCTATTGATATCAGGAGCACCTGGAATAGATGGGACTCTTTGATCTCTCTGTGTCCTACGTCAGCACACACGTGCTCCGTAGGATCAGTCGAGAATGGAGGTGTTCTCTGAGTCAAACGGTAATCTCAGGTAGGTACTGAACTTATATCTGGAGATGGTAATGACGAGCGAAGCTTTGAGGAATATCTGGTGACGAAAGCTGAAATTGACTGGGCTGCGGATCTGGTATTTGCTATGGAGGGTGTCCTCGGTGATGCATGACGTCTTATCCCTCAGGTACGTGCATTAAAAGGGAGGTAGGGATAGGCGACTAAAGAAAACGAGGATGTACGCGCTGTGGATCGTTCTGCTACAATGGTTTATAGTGGAAGGATCGGGTGTTGGGAGCTGGTGGTAATCCAACGTTTGGGTAGGGCATGGATACTATCGTTGCACAACCTGGATTTCGCGTTAATGTTGATGTTAGCGTCACACAGCAGGTTTTTAGCCCGTTATGTCATCGCGGTTCGTAGGCAGATGATCAATCAGAATAGGAACTTAGTTGACTGAATAAATAAATACGATTTAATTTGTATCTGGTGCGGCTGTATGGTTTTTCGAAGTCTAATAAGAGGAAAAAGAGTGGGTACATTTCTTTTCAATATATAATACACAAAATTAAAATCAAACATGTTTGTTTGTTGTTGTTTGTTTCTCAAGTTAACTATCTCATTGAGTTCACTCAACAGAATCTAACTAAAAAGAAAACAAATGCCGAAGAACGGTTCGAGTGCGACATCATCGATCTGAAAAACTGAAATATGGAATGAAGTACTTACCTACTTAGTGAAAAAATCAACACTCACTTTTTTCCGCTCCTACTCAACATTTCTAAATTTCCCTCACTTCGGGATGATAATTATTGTAGTATTTATCGGCCACGTTAATTCTTGATGAAAGTTTAGATAGTTAGTAAATCACCTCAAGTGTTTCCCAACTAAGTCCATTTAAAGCCTTTCATTAAATTTATTATTCATCCATTTGGGTCATCGCATAATGACATGTTGAACAAAAAGGAATTAATTAGAATGTTGTCGCGTAGAGCACGCAACTAAAACCCTTATCAGGCTTGCCTGGCTTCCACCATGCAACGATTTCAATTTTTCACATATTGAAACGCTGTTTTCATGAAACTCTCATGTCGTCGACATAACGATGCTTGCGGAATTTTCATGCGAAGGACTTACCTGTCAATATATCATATAATTAATAAAGAAGGTAGAATGTAGAATAAACCTCCTTGCTACGCTCTGATGAGGCGTTGAAGATCATCACCGTACGAGTATTTTAGCCTACGGCGTTTCGAAGGAGGAGATTCGCATAGTTTTAATCAAATGGCCAAAGTATCCAAATTGAACCTTTAGATACTTCAAATAGATGTAGAACAATACGAATTAGACCATTTCCAGCTTTCCAACAATTACTTCCACCTCTTGATATAATTTTACTAGGCTATTGATCTGGGGTTTTAACAAGTTCTGTACTCGTATATTAGAAAGTCATGTTTGGATGGTGTGGGTAACTCCTTCTACTACTAGTACAGTTCTTGACGTGCGGCTCATTCTAATATGCAAGATCTGTGGTTTTGCTAAATAAGCTTTCTGTTTTCCTCTACTATGGAAATGGAACTATGGAAATCGTCATGCTTTTTCTTTACGTTACAATAGATTTTTTGAAGAATGTTGAATGGAATTGATCAGTTCCAATTCTTTATATTGTTGTTTCGAATGCTTTTTAACAGCGCATCGACTGAGCACCCTGATCAAGTGGGCGACAAATTTAGCTCTTGATCGAAAATGTCGAATTTCAATTCGAATTACTTCCGATCTTTTAAATGATTGTTTTGAATGGTTTCTAACGTTGCTTTGATTGGGCACCTACCTAGATCACGTGGGTGAAATTTAGCGATTGACCGATTTTGACGTATGCATTCGAATCGGCAAGTTTTGATGTTTTGCAATCCCTTCCTAGTTCAAACCTGGCCATCTCTGTAGCAACTCTGCAGGTAATCGTCAAACACTACAATAGTTTCAGTAGCTCAACAATACATCTAATTATGTAGAAGAGCCGTACCTATGCTTTGTGCCACACCCGCGGCAAACGCTGTGTTCAAGCCTATTGCATTATTTTCCCTCACTTCAATATTTACGGGTTGAGTAAAGAAAGTGAAATAGACCCGTAGTTGTCTCTATTTTTCTTATATGCCTCGTCCTCCGTCCGTCGTCTTCTGGAGATCCTTTTCAAACTCTTCCTCTTCAACTTCACTACATTCGTTCTTTATTTTCTCTGTTTCTGGACTGGCGATGAGGGAGTCCAGATGGCCGCTCCCCTTAATGGACCCATTCACCAACGATGACTTACACTCACGTTGGCCGTTTCAAACGAGTGCCTTGTCTTGGAATGGAAGAACATTGAGTGATAACTGATAACCATTCATCTTTGTTTACGGCTGGTCAATTACAATTAAATGGTCATCAAAAGAAAACGTTATCGTTCTCAATTTCTTTACTCCATTTTAACGAAATTGCATTCAATGAGTCTAGTGGATTGATTTCTGCTGCCTTGCTACCAATAATAGTCTTAGCAGCTTATAGCTATAATAGTAGTCACGAGCTGTGGCTAAACCTCATTAATTTAGAGAAGCATCTTTCAACTGTTACGCTCGTGTTCTATCGTGGTCATGAAGAGTCTGAATAATCAGCAATAATTCACTTAAATTACTATCAACCAAACATTAATTAGATTACAACCTCCCTTCGGGCATTCTCGAGCGATGATACTTAGCTTTGCCCGATCCATTTTTAGTAACATCGATTGGGCTCCATGAGTGATCTGTACATTTGAAATTGTGCCACTAATAATATTATACAGTATATTATACAGGGTCTCCATGTTATTTAGGTTCAATCCTCAAGGATCGCTTTTCAAGTATCTTAGAGCCAAAGAAATTTGTAACCCCTTTCGAGATTATTCTCACTTGTGAGATGTTTTTCGTGTTCTCGACATTATAACCTTTGTTGGAAAAGACTGTACAGGTTTCAACTGCTACGTACCTCCAGCGAACAGCCTCCTCCAGTAGTCAGCTTATTATCGCCCAGCTACCTCCCGTGACAAAAGATTATGTTTTCCCATTCCGTTTATCGCCATTATGATATATTTTCCCGACTTGTATTTACACAAGTATTTTGTTCAGTGAATAAAACATTCAATTGCGTTCTAATCTATTCGTGTTCAAGTTTTTCCGATTGGTGTTAAATTCCAAATTCGTAACATCTGGCGACCGTGACATAGGACGGGAACTTTTGAACGTGAAAAAAGTATTGAAAATTACCTCGCGCGATATAATGGATACTGAAAACAGACGCCGTGGTTTAAGAGCTAGTTTTACGAAAGACGCGAATATTATGAACGTACTATTGGAAAAAGCCGACTCTGCATTGGTAGATATAAACGCAAGATTCAAGGTAGGTATTGACTGGAAGATTCGAGAAACTCGGAGAAGCAGACGAACTCGTCGTTCAGGACATCCTAGAAGACGCCAGTAAAGGTGATAAGGTTTTACTCCAGGAATATGAAACGATTGGTGAGTATGAATTCAATTATTTTCAACTGAAGGAGAAAGTCGAGCAGAGAAACGAAGAAAATGAGCTGCAACTACTGTACAAACTGTCAAAAAGGAACCTACCCCCATTTATCAGAATAGTTCCCACTCGTTACCATATTCTCTTCGTCCCCAGGGTCTTGCCAACAAATTTAATGGAAACGTAGGTGGATGGCTTGGGTTCTGGCCCCAGTTTTCCAAGTACCATGATGACCCTAAAATGCCAACGGAAGACAAATTTGATTTCCTCCTCCATTCATTGAAATTAGACTCACCCGCTTACAAGTTAGTGGAACGCTTCCCTTTCTCACGTGAAAACTATGCTAAGGCGATAAATTTGTTAAAATCCAGATTCGGGAAAGATGAATTCCTTATTGAGTACTATGTACGCCAACTTCTAGAACTACTGCTCACCAAATCCGAGAGTATGCCAGTTTCAGAACTCTACGACCAATTAGAAACACAGTTGCGAGCCTTAGGGCGTGATTTATAGACGGACCTCGAGTTTCAAGGAGACCTTGAGATGGTCTACTCGAAAATTGGAATCCGAATTTGTCTTACGGAATCCTCGAAGACCATCTCAAGGTCTCCTTGAAACTCAAAGACTGTCTATAAATCCCGCCCTTTGACTCTTTAGGTGTTATTAAAGAGTAGTATGCAGCAACGTTATTTCCATTAGTGGAGTCTGCTATGCCCGAAAACGTATTTAGGATTTGGGAAAGACACAGAATCAACAAAAAGGCTTCAATCACCAGCCCTGATGACTGCTTGAACACTCTGCTTGATTTTCTCAAGATTGGGGTAGAAGGAGAAGAACGAGTTAAATTAGGATATCATAATTTTGGAAGCCAAGCATCACCCAAATCTACCCAAAATACACCTTCCAAACCTAACAGTAAGCAGCCTTCCGCAGCTTCACTTGCTTCTACTGATAGTTCTAGTTATAAGAATCCATGCATATTCTGCGACAAAAACCACAACCCACAAAATTGTGCCACAGCTCTAGAGCCAATTGTAGATCGTTTGTGAAGTGTGCAGTCTGTAAAGGAAAACATTACCCTATTCTGTGTCCACAAATTCATGAGAAGAAGGAATCCGAAAATGAGTCTCAATCCGTCTCAATGTTCACCAAGAGTAGAGATTCGATTACCTACCTTTAAACTCTGATGGCCAAGTTGGTTTCAGATGGCCGAGAACATCCCGTACGAATCTTGTTAGATTCCGGATCCCAGAGGAGCTGTATTACTAATGATTGTGTCAATAAGTTTAATTTTGAACGCCAGGGCAAAATTCAATGGGGTCTGCGCATGATTTGTTTTTACAATTTTTATTGAATGGGAATCGATTCAAAATGGCCAAAGTGGGGTTATTTCATAATTATGTGGTCTCCCTATTTTTTTTTTATCGACGAAGAGAAATGTGAACGTTTGAAGAAATGCTCGCGGAAATGGAGCGCACTGATTGGTCGAAGCGCATCCATGCTGACTACGTATAATATCCACGAACGGTTTTTGAAGGGACAGCAGGGGGCGGTGACGTACGTACCTCGGAGGTACGTACGTCACAACCCCCCGCGAAATTCATAACATTCGATTTTAACATTACGATTTCTGCTCCCTCATGGAGTTTTTTATCCTGATAAATAGTGTTTACTAGTCATGGCAACTCAAATAACATAATCAATGGGTTTTTTCCAATTTTTATTTCTCATGCGCAGACCCCATTAGGCCAAGAATCTTTGGGGACCAGAGAACTCCACACAAATCACATGGCGTCTATAAAATTTGTTTGAAGGCGCTTCAAGATGAATATCAATGTGATTTTGAAGTCATGAGCCAAGATAAAATGTGTAACTTTGTCCCTAGAGTAAGTGAACCATCCCTAATACTTGCCCTGGCAAGCAGAGGCGTTGTTTTTACAGATGTTTCAGACGCAGACGACCCAATAACAAGTGATATCGAATTACTCCTTGGTGCATATCCATGGGCTCGGGTCGTCTTGCCTGAGCAAATTCAAGTCGAACCTAACATGATGGCAATCAACACCAGACTTGGATGGACACTACTGATATGTATCAGCCAGAAATCAACAATCGCAACAGCGCTTCTGACATTGAACAGTCAGGCTCCTCTCCCAAGCTTTTGGGATCATGAGTTTCTGGGGATAAACGAGGAGTGATATTGTCTCAAGAAGAAAAAAATGCCAAAGTGATCCGTTACTTCAATGAAACCATTAAAACAGATGTTGATCGAAGGTACATCGTCAAGCTTCCCTGGATTGATGGCAGACCTATGTTAGAAGACAACAAGAGCACTGCCTTGAGAAGACTGGAGTCCACCACTAAGAGACTGCAACAGATAGGGAAGTATGAAGAATACAATAATGTCATTCAAGGTTGGATACAAAGAATTATAGTGGAAATAGTCCCAGGTTCCTAAATTAACAACTATCTTCAAGTGTTCAAGGAAAACAGCACAACGCGAGTTACAGTGGCATCTGTTTCTGATTTTGATGTTTTTTCGTTGTCATCGTTGGCAGAAAACATATCCAGTTATGATAAAATCGTAAGAACAGTTGCTAGAATTCTGGATGGGCTTTCTCGAAAATTCCCCCGGTTCGCCAATCATTGTGGACTAACGTTGAATTGTCTTCAAACGAGGGAAATTAGTAGGTAGTGAAAAAATCATAAATGCCGAAACAATACTGCTGCGTACTATTCAAAAGGAATTCTTCACCACTGATTGAGGTAACGCCTCACTTATGAGCTATACAGTTTTCTGCAGATGATCGCAGCTTACTCCAAATGACGTCAAGAATCATGGAAAGTGAAGGAACCGAAGAATTCACTTACCCTATTGTACTTCCTGGAAAACATCCTTTAATACAACGAATGATTGAGAGTGTCCACAACCAAAACGACCACGCTGGAACCCTCACTTTGGTAACCATTCTGAGGGAAAGGATTTGGATCCTGCAAGGCAGGAGATCAGTTAACGCGGTTGTGAAGAAATGTGTGACCTGCCCTCAAACAAAAAGCTCGAGCATTGAAAGTACCGATACCTCCACTCCCAGTAGATAGAACTAGAACATCAGCAACATTCCAAACAACCGGTATAGATCTAGCAGGCCCTCTCTACTTGATAGATGGTGAGAAGTGTTGGATAGTGGTATTCACCTGTGCTGTTTACTGGGCTGTGCACTTGGAAGTAGTGCTATCATTAAGTTCTAGCGCTCTAATCCAGGCCATGCGAAGGTTCATCGCTCGCAGAGGTCATCCCTCAGTTATCCATTCGGACAATGCGACGAATTTCGTTGGCTTGAGTAGGGCATTAGACAAACTGAAGTGGAGTGAGATTGACAATGATTGTGGTTTGAGAAAAATCAAATGGAAATTTAACCCCCCAACTGCTGCCTGGTTGGGCGGCTACTGGGAAAGATTAATCCGAATTCATGGACTTACTCAAGAAAAATCTCGGTAGAGCCCGACCCAACTATCAAGAAATGCTCACTCTCATTTTTTGTGACTGTGAGTCAGTAATGAATAGTAGGCCACTGACATATCTGTCGGAAGAACCGGAGGAACTGGCAGTACTTAAACCAACCATGTTCATCATGAGTCTACCCAACACCACAACAGAAGATCTAGATGATGTGGATTCAACGATACTCAAAAAGAGATGGAAGCATTTAAAAAACGTCTACCAAGTTGGGTGTGGCAGATAGCTTCCTCGTATCCATAGCTTGATTATATATATAACATATATATTTAAAAAAATCATCAAAGGGATTACTACATGCACAATCCCTGAAAATTCCATCGAAATCGGATGAAAATTGTTGAAGTTATGAGAGCTTCACGTTTGCGCATGCGCAGTGGGTACCACTGATCCGATCTTGATGAAAATCATAGGACATTATCGATTCTCCGATCCTCAACTTTCCTCCAAATTTGAGCGAAATCGGACCATTAGGTCGGGAGAAATTGATGTTTCAAGGATTTCATGTTTACGCATGCGCAGAGGCTACCGTTGGTCGGCTGGTAATGACTTTCTTAGGGGACCATCTAGGGCCTAACCCGCTTAATCCCTGAAAATGTCATCAAAATCGGATGAAAAGTGTTAAAGTTATACGTGTTGCAAGGATGTCAAGTTTTGCGCATGCTCAGTAGATACCGCTGATCCGATTTCGATGAAACTCGTAGGGTACCATCAAACTTTCGATCTTCAACTACCCTCCAAATTTGAACGAATTCGGACCATTAGGTCATATCGTACTCATTGGAAGTGAGGAGAAGAAAAGACTCGATTGGATTTTGGCGAAAGTTATCGAACTAAAACCGGGACGTGATGGCATCACTAGGGTAGTAAGACTGCAAACACCTATAGGAGAAGCTCTCTCGTCCTCTGCAAAGAATTTATCCGCTCGAAATCCATTCTTCATCAGAAAAGCAGAATTCTTCAGTTGACCAGATTGAAGTAGATGAAGATGAAGAAGCTATTCCCTGATTTGGATGTTGGAAAAGACTAAGCTACAGGTTTCAACTGCTACCTACCTCCAGCGAACAGCCGCCTCCTGTAGTCAGCTTATCATCGCCCAGCTACCTCCTGTGACAAAAGATTGTGTTTTCCCACTCCGTTTATCGCCATTGTGATATATTTTCCCGACTTATGATTACACAAGTATTTTGTTCAGTGAATAAACGATTCAATTGCGTTCTAATCTATTCGTGTTCAAGTTTTTCCGATTGGTGTTAAATCCAAATTCGTAACAACCTTGATACGGAATAATTGCCCACAATTTACAGTGTAAAATTAAACTCAACTACGTATGATTGAAAAGCATGTTGAATTTCCTAGAAAGTGGGACCCAAGCTAATTTCCGAATATTGCATAAATAGTAGTAGCTTTTTGAGCCCAGAGTTGATATTTCATCAAACTGTCCGTCGCTGCACTTTGCTCAGTTATTACTATGAACCAAAATTTATGAAATTTGTTGTAACGATCTTGTAACGATCCTGGTTGTGTCCCATCGAGTTTTTCCATTGATTTCAAATAGATCAGCATATTGATCATCGAATAAGACCTCAACCTTGGCAAAACCAAACTTGGCGATTTGATTGGGCCCCTCCGAAAAGAATCTCAGAGGTTGGAGACGTCGACGTTCGGCTGTTCTTGTTTGCTGACCTTTGGAAGGACATTCAGAAGCGTTGTGACCAAATTTATGACGTTTGTAGCACTTATATTTAAATTCAATCTTCCCACCATTCTTCTCAAATGCAGGCCTTTTCGGTTTTTGGAATTTCTTCCGAGCTAACAAAGCGTCAGGATCGTCGTCCCTCTCTCACTCTTATTCCCGCTAGCTTCATGCTCTTCAATAATTTTCTTCCTAAGCTATGATAATTTTGCAATGTATCTTGAGACTCAATTGCACATCTGAAGTTCTCATATTCATTAGGTGGACTGTACAGTAAAATTATTGAGAGTAGATCATCATTAACTTTGATGTCCATATCCATTCATTTATCCACAGTGTCAAAAAAATGCATGACATGTTCTCGTACATTATCTCCTATTTTCATCCTATGCAGTACTAGTCTCTCGAGTAAAGTTGTCTTACGTGCAGGATTTTTTGGTGCATATACCTCGCGAAGTTTCTTCCACACATCATTTGAAGTTACCAGAGCCTTTCACTTTTTCAAGTTCCGATGGACTAATAGGAAGAATTAGGTCAGACCTCTCCTTCGCATCCTTTCCATTCCATGCAGCTACTTCAGCTTCGTCTGCCAATTTCGGTATCTTTCCACTGGCGTATTTCCATCCTCCTGACTTAATGAGCAATGCCTCCATATGCATGACCCAGGTATCAAAATTGTTCTTACCTCCTAGGCCCCGTTGGCAAAGTGTGGAAACAATAGCTTAATATGTCCAGTCTTAGCGATGAACGAGCCGAGTGCGTTCAACTTCAGGATGATGCTCATCAGTGACGGTCTTGGAAATCATAGTACTGCAAAACGCTTTCTGATTCTGAATCGAAACGGATTTACTCGTTCAATGAATTTCAGGATAGATCTATTCGCTCGAAACACGGTCCTATCTCCCTCAGTTAGTGAGTTTCGTGAACCCTACGGCGATTTGAGTTACCAATCCACACGTTCTTCGGTATTTTATTGCGGCACAAAACAGACATCTGTTGTCCTGACTGTATCCGAATAGGAATCCGAGGAACCCAACGAGGCGGAAACTTCCGGGAATGTTGCGAAACATCGATAAAATACAAGGAATCCTCAATCGTTCTGCGAGGGATCAAGTTCTTTCACCAGGAGATTCAATAACAAACGAGGTCGGGACTTGCCGCTTACAAAGGATCTCTCCTCCGGTCATAAAACACTCTATAACCATCAATCACTGATGATTCCTTACAGAGTTAGCAACGCTTTCGCTTCGCTTGTGGAAAATCAGAAGAGATAGAGAGTACATTTTTTTCTAGCCAAAAGACAATAGAGGGTAAATGTTTTTAGCCAAAAGATAATACGTAACAGATTTATTTTTGTCCAAAAGACGACGATGACGATGAGGTGCCTAACAGAAAAGAATATACGATAAACGAAAACGGCCGATGAAATTGTGTGATTCCTTCAGTAAACGAGAGAGGGCTGTTCTGTGGAATTATAGAATAGATTCTCCCTCGAGCTATGTAATACCGTAATCGACATTTTTAAGAGGAACTCAGGGCTATTGTCAGATCATCAGGTTGTGCCTGTCAAAAATGGTGCAGGAAAATTTTCATTAATAAAAAATGTCTGTTTATTGGTTGTGCAGCATAGGGAAATAATCCCTAATAATAATGAGTGCAAAGTGCCCGATAAAAGTACCTATGCAGAGCCACAGTGAAAATTCACAAATAGAGCATGTTTTTTCCCTAGTATCGGAGGAAAGGTTCAACGAGTGGCCTGTGAAAGGGTACACCATTTTCGTCACTATAGGTACGTTCGGCAAAAAAGGCATGATGAAACATGAGTCCATTGAAAAACAGTCCTTCTCCCGTTCAGGTTAATGGCCAATGAGGAACTTGCAAGGGTTTGAATTTTGCATTTTGAACCTCAAAATCTGATTCAGCGCCCTTCAAAACCCCCTGGTGCCAATTTTCAGCTTGGAAGTACGGTTGGTTTGACCAGAAAATGGGTTGAAAGGGAGCGTGTGACGTCCGTATAAGGTTCCGAGAAAGGCGGGCCCGCCCAGGCGGTTCAAATGGTTCAAATTCAGATTAATTTCATGCATCTAATTTATATAAAATATAATTCCACGCAAATTTTGGTAGTACCACTCCATCGTGTGGAAGACACCCAACTTGAAAGAGTGGAGAAACGTCACATGAAGTCATAAATCCATGACTAGCAGAAAGAAATCACCATAGTCACGGCAGGTAGTATCCATAGTTGTAAAGGCTTCGAACGAGCCATTATCTAACAGCAGCCTCAGTCAATTGTAGACAACGTGTACAAACCTGAATCTGCAATATTGCTGTTTTCCAAGTTAAAAACTTATGTTGTTCTAGGGTGGTGAGAAGGTATTGCAGATATAATCCTACTGTTGGGAGACTGTGAGGCTCCTCAGCCTCAGGAAATTCACCCCAAAACCGCCCTTGCCTATTTTGTATCATGGAAATGAGACATGTGCGTTAGGATGCCAAGAAATGGGATGATGGAACCTGTCTGAACCTGTTGATCGTAAGTGAGACGATTTTCTCTGGAGATGAAGAAGACCTGCTTCCTTATAGCACTAATTACAGCTCATGATGAAATGATTACCCGACCCTAATTTCCCCTCCTGGAGGACATGAGGTCCACTCCTGCACGCAAACACAACCAAAATTACCTACCGAGTCCGGCTCAGTGTCTTTCTCCACCTCCCGTACTACATTCTCAACCGCCACCACCGCAGGTCCTATCTTTCCTCTCATACCAGCTCTCTGCCACCCTCTTCTAATCTGTACGCCCGCCATTAGACTTTCAACTTGCCCCAAGGGGGGTCTTCCCGTTGTTTCCCGGTGACTGCGCCCTCTTCAACATTCCCCCTCTTGCCCCATCTTCACCGCATTACCCCGAAATATTCCACTGTTTAAAACGGCGAACCTTATGTTATAATGAAACTGCGAGTGGCTCTACGGTTGGTAGCCCACCAGCAAACTCACCTTCTAGGTGGGAAGGTGGCTACCTACCTACCTATCTAATAGAAACCCATTTACATCATGACCTAATTTTCAGTGGGTACCGCTACACTTAGCTTATATTCTTTTAATAGTACCCTGTTGGTGAATATACATTATAATAGAACTATCATAATATATTCATAAAATATAATAAATAGGCATCGAGGTCTCAATCTTTCCTGGATATAAGAGTATGACAACTACACATAAGCACTTTTTCCCAGTTTTTGAGTCCGTCTTTTGTACCAAGGTTTCACATTTCAAAACACTAGGATAAATTGATCTCAAGGACGAGACTAGTGACGGATCCAGAAATTCTTTTTATGAGGACCCAAGCGGAAAATTATCCCCCCCCCCCCCCCCATTCTACTCCTCTTCAGGGGAATTTGGTTGTAAGAAAACACCTGCATTGGTTACTATTTTAACCTTTCCTGTATGATAATACATGCCCGATTCACTGGTATTTTGTTCTCTCTGATCTATGTACAGAGTGGTGGATATCTTTTGATCTATTATAGGCTGTGGTCAAAAACTCGGGTCAGTCTTTATTGCAGATGGGACCACATCAAAAATTTAACATTACTAGACGGTAATTTATGGTGGAACCTGAACATCAACCCTGTTATATGATGGCTCAATAAGTAGTAAAACAGACTATGATACAATGCTTTTTTTTCAAATTCAGATGTTCTTGAAGGGCTTCAAAATGGCGCAAACGATGTGCTGTAATTCTTTAATGAGGTAGGATGGATCAAAGAAGTAGTTTTATACGTCTTACCCGTCTTCATGCATTTCCCGGGCTTGGCGGGCAAAAGTAGGTACTTAACACCTGGTAAATCTGATTCTCAGCGTTGGTTGCTGTTGTTGGATCGATGAACCCATTTTTTAGCGATTCTTGACTCTAACTTTTCAAAATTTGAACCCTTAGAGTACTCCAAAAATTCTGGCCAACGAACTCATCCTTTCTTTTGATATTATTGACATTTTGAAATTTTTTCAGATTTTTAGCTCGATTCCTTGGTGAGATATCGTCGGGAATGACACATATACATATAAATATATATATACTTGTACGTTAACTGCATTTCCAAAAAAAGTGCTGGAAGCTGTCAAATCTCAGGAAAACTTGCAAATGTGATCAGCTTTCTAATGGTATGGTCAACTTTGCGATTCCTTATTGATTTCATGGAGAAATTCACGTCTGAATGCGGAAAAATAGTTGGCACCTACAAAAATACGAGTACCTACCAGAAAATTAACAAACGGATTCTCAATTTTTTTGTGTTTGCCGTTGTAGTGATATGATTCAGATTGATAATTTCAAGGATATCAGGGCAAAATAAAATCTTCGTTGTAAGTCTGAGGTCGTTTTACTGAATTTCAGTTAAAAAAATAAGGAGGTTAAAATAAAATAATGTAAAAATAAAAGTTTTACTCCAGACTAATGCGATGACGAGGGGGGGCTGTTGTCGCGAGGCACATACTTATATCGTATTTTCGAAATGGTATCCATGGCTTCGTACATAAGCCTCTCTCTTTCTCATGGATCTAACCGTAACATTGTATGTGAGACCTGTTTTATTTTAACCTCCTTATTTTTTGTACTGAAATTCTGTAAAACTACCTCAGACTTACAACTAGGATTTCATTTTGACCTGATATCCTTGAAATTATCAATCTGAATCATATCACTACAACGGCATACACGAAAAAAATTGAAAATCCGTTTGTTAATTTTCAGGTAGATACTCGTACGTATTTTTGTAGGTGCCTACTGTTTTTTCGCATTCAAACTTGAATTTCTCCATGAAATCGACGAGGAATCGCAAAGTTGACCTACCATTAGAAAGCTGATCAAATTTTCAAGTTTTCCTGAGATTTGACAGCTTCCAGCACGTTTTTTTGAAATGCAGTTAACGTACAAGTATTTTCAGGAACTTAATTTTTCTTTAAAATTTGCAATGCTTGATCTGCAATTGCGGTCCTCAGGAGTTCGTTTTTTATTATGAATGGTTATTAGGCGTATAGGAAATTTAACGTTGAATTCGAAAATGTGGTCAAAAGTAGACAAAATTGTTTCCAGGTGAAAAAACGTGGGTTTTTATGGCAAAAACGTGGTTTTCTGAAAAACAACTTTAAAAAGTCATATCTTGGGAACGGATTGGGATAGAAAGGTGCGGTTGGCGGTTTTCTACTCCCATGTCTATGTTTGAGTCTAGTTTTACCAAATTTTTTCTTTTACACCAAGTGGCAAACAATTAAAGCAGATAACTATTATATACGCAGTGAACTCCTACCAGAATAGAATGTACCAATCTTTAGATTAGAAGAATACACAGTTTTACGTTTCATCAAAGAACACAGAATGAAATTTTATTTTCAACACATGAAAATACTCAACCTAACAACAATGTTATTGTAGTGACCAGCTTAAAATTCAACTCTCCCCCTTAAGTGGACACTACACCCAACAGGCTTCGAAACTGCTTGTATTTCAGCATAGGCAGCGGCTTGGTCAGAGCCGAGTTCTTCAGCAAACCATTTGAAGCAGATTCCTTCTTTGCAACATTCTGTGAGAGCCATGTATTCTGCTTGACAGCTTGACAGAGCAACTGTTTTCTGTTTCCTTGACTCCCAAGAAATAGCGGCATTCGCGAAGCTAAACTTGTTCCCAGTATACGAACGTCTGTCATTCACATCATTTGCCCAGTCCACATCTGAGTAACCTTCAATCCTTTTGTTGCCAGATTTCTTGAATTCCTAGGCAAAATCTTTTGTACCTTTCAGATAACGCAGTACTCGCATTGCTGCTTTCCAGTGTGAGAGGTCATAGCACGTGTTAAACTGACTCGACACATTACAAGCATGCGCTATGTCCGGACGTATGCCTACTGCTAGGTACATCAGGGAATCAATGAGCTCCTGATATGTCACGTCGATTTCTCCCCCTGGATCAGCCTTTTTCGGGGTTGAACCTGTCTCCATTGGTGTTTTCGCAGGGTTTGCACTCTCTATCTTGAACTTCTTCAACAATTTGTTGATGTAGTCTTGATCAAGACGAATTGTACTACCTTCTTTGTATTGTCTTATCCTCCAACCAAGACCTGGCTTCTCCCACGTCCTTAACTCCAAAAATCCTTCTGCAAGGACTTTTTGAATTCATCTTTTTTGTTGATGTCATTTGTGAATGTCAATAAATCATCCACATATACAGCTAGGATGAACACGCTTCCATTATCCATGTCAAAGTAATATACATCTGTCATGTTTTGACTGTTTCATACCCATCTTCATTAGGGTCTGGTGCCACCTCAAGTTCCAACTTCTTGGCGCTTGTTTGAGTCCGTATAAAGCTCTTTTCAGTAAACAGACTTTGTCGTTTCTGTTGAATGAAACCATCAGGTTGCTCCATGTATACAATTTCGTTCAATTTTCCGTTCAAAAAAGCCGTGTCAATATCCATTTGATAAACATTCAAGTTTTTCGCTGTTGCCAATCCAAAAAAAAAACCGAAGTGATGAACTCCTAACAACTGGTGAGAAGGTTTCATAGTAATCAACCCCGTATTGTTGAGAAAAACCTTTGGCAACGAGTCCGGCTTTGAACCTCTAAATTTTTCCATCTACCCCAATTTTCTTTCTAAAAACCCAACGGTCTTTCAACTAACTCCCAAACATTCAATTTCATAAGAGCATCATACTCTTCTTTCATTGCGGCTAATCACTTCTCTTTTTCTTCATTTTCAAGCACGTCTTTGTAGTTTTCAGGTTCATTGAGCTCCTCCTCTGCTGGGCTACACAGCAGTGCCATTGTTTAGGTTTTGGGATACGACTCGACCTTTGAACTGCCACTGTGCTTGTTTCTTGAGTCAAGTTTTTCACGATTGGTTCAGCATTGGTCAGCTCTGACTCCGTTTCATACCAGATTTCCTGCTCTGATTCTACAGCTTGCTCTTCTGGCAGCTGTTCTCACTGAGGATCAACAGAAACTCCAATCTCCGTTCCATCTACTTGAGGCTGGTCTGCCACAGGCTCTGAATGCTCCAGATTCACATTAGATATTACCACAGCATTTTCATTGTTAATGGCTTCTGGTATTTCAACTCCACGATTTTCTGTTGCTGTTTTATTGTAGTGTTTGAGCTTCAAAAAATATCACATCTCTTGCTTCAGTAACAATAGTGGGATTAGTGGGATCACTCAGTCTGCAGCCCTTTTTATCTTCACAGTATCCCACGAAGATATATTCTTTGCTTTTTGGGTCGCATTTCTAACTGTACCGCAGCATTTGGCCATAATTTTATCATCATTAGCTACCCTTATTTCCCTTTCCACTGGGCGCTTATTCTCTAGCCAATCATCTCTCATAGTAAAATGTGAAGTGGCACCTGAATGATCCACTCATCTTTATGCAGAGTCACAAGAGCTAAGGCCATTGATGATCCTTGCTCACTTGCATTTTTCTTCTTAGCTTTGCACTGAGACGCGAAAAGTCCCTTCTTATTACAAGCAAAACACTTGGGCACAAAGTGTTTCTTCTTTGACGCTTTCTTCAACGCTAGAGCTTTGTCATCCCCATACTTGGGCTTTTCATGTTGGCTCAACAGGGTACGAACTGAATCACTCGTAATATTGGCCCCTGAACTCTCCAATGCCATGATCATGGGCTGGTATTCATCTCCCAAGCCCTTCAGCATCACAACTCTAACAAACTCATCATCAAGCCCTGCATTAATCGAAACCAATTGCTGAGAGATACTGAGGATTCGATTAAGGTATTCTTCTATAGTTGAAAATTGTTTCAAATCCAATGGAAACAGTTGTTTCAGCAAACTTGATCGTCTACACAAGCCCTTACTTTCGTAATTTGATTCAAGCTTTGCCCAGACATCTTTAGCTGTATGCTGACTTCTGATCATCGGATACAGCGACTCATCGACCATCAAACAAATTTTTGATCGAGCTTTGGCGTCCTTTCTCGAAATAATATCTGCTCTTTGTACAACTGCCCACAAATCTTCAGCTATCAGGAACATTTCCATTCCGAATTTCCAGTTGGAATAATTATCCGAACCAGACAATTTCTTATTGTTCGGCATTGCTCCTAAACCTGTGACTGAAACACTGGTACATGCTGTAGGTGGCATACGACCACCCGCTTCTGGATCCCCTTGAGACATCTTGATAATTCTACAAGGAAGTGATGGCGGCCATAACCAATTAAAGCAGATAACTATTATATACGCAGTGAACTCCTACCAGAATAGAATGTACCAATCTTTAGATTAGAAGAATACACAGTTTTAGGTACGTTTCATCAAAGAACACAGAATGAACTTTAATTTTCAACACATGAAAATACTCAACCTAACAACAATGTTAGTGTAGTGACCAACTTAAAATCCAACTCAAACACCCTGTATATATAAAATGTTAAATTTCAGGAATCGTTTTAGAATGGTCTGAAACGGATTTCCATGGAGAAAATTTTCAAAAAATTGCATTGTTTAAATTTTGGAGCCATTGCAATAGCTTCTTTTCTTCGAAAATTGGCTAAAACTAGAACGACTGAGTTCCATGGTTACATCAAGTTTTCCTAGTTTACTTGTTTCTTTTCTTGGTGTTTGTTTATTTGAAATACTTTTTAAAACCTTACCGAACTTTGGTTTAGAGATCTACTCAAAAATTTGAGGGGAGCTACTAACCATTCCGAACATTACTCATAACCTGAAATTAAGGAAAAATGAACCATGGAAATGTCCCTGTAAACTAAATCATAGTTAAGAGTTTCTTACGTTCTGGTTTTGGCATTTAAGAAACATGAAGAGAGAAAAAATGGTCAATAGTAGATTATGAACATGATCATTCTATTGTTGAGCCCT
>JAEMON010000001.1:63391934-63408736 GCA_030264115.1 Lygus lineolaris
GATTCCGAAGGTTCATTATTGAAAATAATAAACCAAAATGCCTGCAGGCTGTCTACGTTTCAGAGCTTTTCGTACAATTTTGGTTCCGTAACTGTATGCCTGTCTGTTCTCCATTCCTTGTCCCAGGCAGAACTAGGTGTATGAAGTTATGGTCCGAATTCCATGAAATTTTTAGGGATTTTGCGGGTGAAGCCCATGATGTTCCACATTAATCTCATCGCCATCGAGCAATTAGTAGCGTATAGACAAGCGCAAACGTGAATTTCCAGAAACTACGATTTCTCAGTTCCTAATGAACCGATTCCGCTCAAATTCGTAGGGTAGTTGGGGAGTGATTTCGAGACAATTACTCATTAATCCCAACACGGTTGGATCAGTGATAGCTATTGAGCAAGCGCAAGTACATGAAATTTGTTGTTATAGGGATAACTCCGGAACTGTTCTACCAATTTCACTTATGTGTTTACTAACTAATTCTATTCGTCTATGTTACGAAAGAGAAGAAGCTATACTGCCCACTCAACTTTTTTCTCACGGGTTTGGATTGAGAAACATGCTAAACGGATCTTGTTCGTAGTTTCCCATCTCTCAGCTTTGTCTCTACTCGTTTTGACCCGAATCAAAAACATAGGGACGTCTCATCTGTGGCGGTAGAGTGAGTTTTACTATGTCATTTTGACCGGTAGTTTCCCGATTTTTGGAAGGTACGGCGGTCAGGATGATCAGGTCTGAACCAACAGCCCCAATCACTGGTTCGGAATGGGTCCAAATCCCCACACTCGCCTCACCCTTCTTGAAGCTTGTTGTAGAGGGAATTCAATTCAAACGTTTATTTGCTGAAAAATGATACATTACAAGTTATAAATGACATTTGGCACCTTACATTACTATTCCTTCATGTGTAATTGGTACACTTGTAACGTGTGTAGTTTTATTAAATAAATAAATAAACAGTTGCTATAACTCAAAAATAAATACAGCCTTCTTAATATCGACGTTATGGAAATGAATAAATATTTTTCAGAATTCAAATGTACATTACAGTGAAAGAAGAGCATTCGCCTAGAGCCGATAATGAATGTATAGTTATTATAAGTCAAATTAATAATTAATGCATAGTTAACAATCCACAGTTTTTTATTTAATAGTTATTTTGGGCTTACTGAATAATGGTAAGGTTGATTGGTGGAGGTGGACACATCTTACCACTGAGGGTTGTCTAGATTATAGATGAAACAGCATGTGAGGGAGTTGTGAAGATCGCTTCCTTCCAACGAAGCCTCTTGTATCAAACAAATTAACGGTAGGAATCCGCTTGGTGCAGCCCTCTCCCACTAATCACAGTAATAGAGGTGATACATTTTTTTCAAGACGTCCTCAGCCGTCATTATCAGGTAGTGAAGAAGTTGGTATTAAGTGGGATTGCGTGCAGCGTCACTCTCCGTCTCAAGGTCTCCTCTTGTCAAGTCGACACTCTTCCTCAAGTCACCTTCACGTCACTCGGACGTCGATACATTAAAAATATGACGATAAAAAGATTAAATGAACGGGTAGTTGACCAGTCCAGCTTCAGCTACTGCAATCACACGTAATTGATTACGGATTACGAGTTACGAATGCGGTTAGTAGGTACGTAGTTACGGCAAATAAGTGTTCATTTCTAGGATATTTTGGATATTAGGGCGACCTATGGTTAGGGGTTTCGTGCATGCTGATACACAACACACATAGATATATTCATGGACTATCTCGCTGCCAATAATACCTTTTGATAATAATATTGTCAGCAAACCTGTTTAATTCGGACGGATTTTTTCGCTCATAGATACTTCACTGTCAGGAACGAAGAAATATGTGAGTTTCGCCATCTAGGCCCTTAAAATCAAACCGTCAACTAGGCTCGTATTCTGGTTTATTCATTCCAATGATGAAACTCTGAAATCGAGTATTAAAAATTGATCTTAATGTTGATGATCTGTGGATATTGTTAGTTCATTCTAACTAATGGCCAACTCGCCCCCTAAACTGCGTCCTAACAACTCGGTCCGGTGAGTAACACGGACTATGCACTTTCATTCCAGGCTGACGGTGCTCACGGACCTGATCCGACTTTTTCAATGTAGTAGTGTGTAGTGGTGTGTGTAGAGGTATGGTGCCGAAGACAAATTTATGTGCAACAGCTATTTAAAAACGTTCATGGGAGGAGTAATTAGTAGTACTCCCCACTGTCATGAACCAAGTGTATCCATTGACTATTTGTCTCATCCAAACCTCTGAGAAGAGAAATGCTGCTCAAGATTACATGAGAAGAGGATCTCTGTGACACGTCGCCCTCATGGATTGAATAGTGTCTTTCCTACGGTTTTTGTAATTTTGCTTACTTTTTATTTGTAATTTCGGCGCATACGCCATTGACATGGTTAAATGTTGTACGTTCTTACATAAATTATAAGTTGAAAATCACAATGAGAAGCATTTTTCAAAATAATAAATACCATGTGTACAAGTGCAAAATTCAGGATATAAAAAGACAGAAAATAAAGTCTGAGATGATTGAGACAAGTTAATGCGTTTCAGATGGAACGACGTTTTCTTGCTAGATGTGTTCTTGTCGACCATGGATGGTACGCCAGAGACGTATCGGGTTGTGTGGTTTTGTTCCTGCGATCCAACTCAATTCCGGGATCTTGCAAGAATTTGTGTTGGGCAGCTGTCTGATGAGGTTGATAGCTGCCAAGGATTTAAGGAGCTGTTTGCAGCAAGCACATTCTTCACAGTGGAATAATTCTCGAAAGAGACGACAACTGGCCGGCCGATGCTTACTTTCGTCCTGTCTACCAATTCGTGTCACATGCGTTACAAACTGCGAAAACTCTGGTTAAGTTTCTCACGTCACCTTTTGATTGTGGACAGATCTCCCTTCTTTGTCGCCGATATATCACACAGTTTTGATTGAGGTTTGTCGTGTATTATAATATTGGTTGACCTTCGGCGTCTCTCTTCACATTCAGCCGCATTTACCTCCAGATCATGAGCACTACTTTCATCCTCTGAAATCGGAACAGCTCTTTCCAAGGCAATCGAACGCCTGTCAAATTCATCAAGCTGAATTTTCACTTCGATAATCATAGACATCAAAGTTTCATATTTCTCCAAGCATAAATCAATCTTCAGAACCAGACCAGGAATCATACCAGTTAACACTTTAATTGCAGCTAAAGCTTGGCCCATCGAATCCACTCTCATTCCCATTATCAAAGCTCCCAATGTACTTATATTCTCTAGAGGTGCAGATTGATTTGCAGTTGGTGCATTTCTTTCTGCTTTGGTCGTTTTGGGAAGGCACTGGTCGTTTCATTCAACCATGCCACCGCAACAAACACACAGACTGAGGATGGATTTGTACAAATGGAAGCTCCTGCAGAAATGTCAGCTTTTAACATCAATTAGATGGAAAAATACCACAAAAAGTAGGTTACAACTTTTTTTTAGCTTTCAACTTGTTGATAAAATTTTTTAGCACTTTTCCGACATTTTCTTCGAACTGGTTGAAGGGATTTCGATCTAAAAAAAAAAAAATCCAAATGTGTTTCTTACTCCTGTTATAAGTAGGTACAAGTAGGTCATTTCAAATACCCGTCAGCTCCATGAAAATACTCCGAGGGTCGTAAGTAGCAGAAAAACACTAAACAATAGCCACTTGCTGGTCTATACAGTTGAGGAAAGTTTTATAGCGCTCCAATAGTTTAGTTTTGATCATATGTCAGCTTAATTTTCATGGAAAGTAAGTCCTGAGAACATAACCTTCCCATTTTGCCTGTGATAATCTGATTATTAGGAGTGTTGTGCACACAGAGTAGAAATACGGGATGTGTTACCCAAACGCAAAGGTTCAAATTCGCTAGATTGTCCCATATATATCGCTGGATCATATAACCCGCACTGGCCCCCGCACTCCTCCATTTCACCTAAGGAGGACCGCATTTCTTTGAGGACTGTTGAAGAAGGGCATCAATCACATAATGACTCATTTCGAATTGATACAATCGCCATGGGGTTTCGCCGAGAAAAGGAGAACCGAGCTGGATGGGGAAAACTACTTAGCCCTGCAGGTGTGAGTGAGTTACTCAGAGCACGAGGGACGCTCGATTGCAGACTAGAGCATAGCAGACTAGGGGCGACTGTTACATCCGCTGCACTCATTCTACCTCCTTCAAAATTTCATAAGCCCCGGAGCCTACTGGACCCCAGGGGGTCTGTTGGGGTTGGTCATCAAATATTTCTATTATTACCATTTTTCTCTTCCACTTTCCCTTGTTTTCCGGTCTCGCTGGCCCTTGTCGCCCAAAGCGTGTGAGCCGTTCCCAATGAAATTTGCACGCCAGGCTCCGCTGATCTCTCGGTTCATAGAAAATTGAAGCCACTTCGCGATCACAGCGCATCTTGAATTAAATGCAAAAACAGGCATGTCATAAATCAAAACTGAACTGGATTCACAAATCGCCGATGCAACATAGCTTAATCTACTTTTGGCCTATTATGAGCTAAGCATACATACATTAAGAAAGATAATTTCACGCATATTAACATGGAATCGCATGATTCTATTTACTGACCACTAAACGGGCCGTCACTAGCAGAAATTACCCTACCATTTAATCAAATTTCTTTGTTTTCTTTGGAACGCAACGTTATCCACCGGTGTTTTGCAGTTCTCATGATTGGTCAGTCAAACAAAGGGGAATTGAGATTATGACGCCAACCGTCTTAAAAGAGCATGAAACTTTGAAGGAAGAACTATTAGGTAACAGGATTTATTGAAAGACTAACACAATGAACTGAAACAATAATAAATTTAATTGCCTATATTATCCATGCTCTGCAGTGGTAGGACTCTACTAGGTGAGTTGAGGTAGTACCTAGTGCTACCCTTTCCCCTTATAATCCCCCATGGGGAGCAAATGGTTGGCCAAAACAGTTTAAGAATCGTATTCCATAAACCGTATGAAGAACTATTATACCATTCCAAAAACGTTTTAGGGCCGACGGACGCGACGTTTTGAAAATTGTGCCCTATTTCCCCCTCAAAAGTGAGAGTGGTTTTGTCATCTCCCTTTCTTGAAAAATTATGTACCCTTTTATAACCCATTTTTTTAACCTTTTTTAACCCATAACTTTTATAACCTTTTATGTACCCTTTAATTATGTAACTTTTATTATATCCAAATGCAACACATCAGAAAAAGTATGATGACCATCAGCACAGGTAACTTCAAAGTGACGGCCAGGTAGCCCTATGTTTAATTCCGCATGCACGTAACACACCACGACTTGAGATCGAAGTGCCATGGTTCAGTAGGTGTGAGAATATGGATAGCTAAATCAAATACCTCATGATGATTATGTTTTTCAATGGACTTATGATTAGACTCTGAAAAAATTAAATTGAAAGAAGTGGGAGGTTGCAAAAAAGTTGGTTAACGGGAGAATGGAGGCTTGGAGTGGAAGAGCCTTTTATAAGGGCTCTCCCCTTTGTTTGGTGTCACTCTTCCAAACAATTGCTTCATTTTTCTCCCCCTCCCAACGTCTTGCAAGCTCACCTTCGTCTTCTTACTTCTTTGCACCTCATGAAGACGCAGAAAGGTGAGTAAGAGAGAGAACAAGGAAGAGGAGACCGTTGTAAAAGGTCGGACTCATTCCCATCATTTACCTTCTAGAGATCATTCCATCAAGAGAAATGAGCCCTCCCGAAGGTCGGAAGGTAGTTTCGGTTATTTAAACCATCCTTCTCGCGCCCTTCTACTGACCCTCACCCCTGGAGCATCTGGGGAATGAAAGAGGACGCTCTCTTCCAGAACCGTACCCAATTTTTTCTGTTGAGCCACGCTTGAACTGAATGTAACGTACAGTTTGTATCTACTAGCACCTACTTTGGAAAGTTTAGGTTCGAGTTCGAGAAGGAAAGTTCGAGGTCGAATACAGGGTATGGCTAAAGACAGGGTATGTCCATTTAACGTGAACATTCCATTTTTCTTGGAATAATTAGACTGGACGTCCAGTGGACGCAAATTCGCGCGAAGAGGGGAACGCGAATCGAGCGAACGGGCAAAACGGGCTAACTAGCGAATTCGCCGTTCGCCTCTTCGCGCAAATTCCCGTCCACTGGACGTCCAGCCTTAGGTAATCATGAAGGTTGGATGACTTTCCCTATATGACCGCTTTGTATGATCGGGTATTACCACATTCTCATCTGCTCTTGAGAAGGTCTAAAATGAACTTCAACTTTCCCACGGTGGGCGATTTGGTCGAGATGAAATAACCTTTCGGTGAAGAGGGAGGCGGTATGGAAAATATCCGTGGAAATCTAAGGGACGATGTAGTCGTAATTTTCTTGTTTGGAAGTACCTTCCAGGAGAAATTTTCGTTTGAGAAACATCTTCATACTGAGGCTTATATTATTCCGGGCAGATGCGATAACATCCCATCGTCCGTAACTTGAACGGTGTTTACGTCGGAGCACCATATAAGGAGCATCGCATAAGGTTAATTTAGGTTTCAGGTCTCAGCTCCTTCACCGTCGTTGGGAATCCTCAGACAATATAATCCGAGTGTTGATTAATTTCAGTGTACAACCCTCACATTTGGGAGAGACAAACCTGATAATCGAGATCAACTATACACACAACCACCCAAGGCTGAAAGAAAGATGCACCGATGACCGGGAATAACCACAATGTACCCAGCACAAATGCCAGCACAATGTAACCAGCTCAAATGTATTTAATTTCAATATTGATTACCACACTCATTTTTAAAGTGAATTTAAAAGGTGTCAAATAATAGTAAATCAAATAATAATAAAATAGTATATAATTTATTAGGTAAAACAATAAACAATACCATTCTGGGTTCAATATTCAAAATTGGAGGGGGAGCTGTGCGCCGTAATGTGTCGAAGTCGTGGAAAACAATGTCAGCCAAAAAGGTGGGTCGAAATCGAGTGATTTGATGGGCGCGAGTAGATATTAAAAATTAAAACCTGAGGGGGATTCTGTAACTACGGTGCTACAATACCCAATCTACAGAGCGAGAAGGTGTTGTAAGATCTTTTGACTTTCTGGGAGAGAATCACCACCCTGATATTCTGAATTGAAGAACTTCCCAAAAAGAATTTTCTTAATTCATCCACATGAATTGAATCGTACTTATGTAGTCACTTTAACATTAATTAATACTTTTAGCGAATTTTCGAAGAAAATGAAGCTATTGCAATGGCTTCAAAATTTTTGTAAAGAAAATTTTCGAAATTTTTCTTCATGGAAATCCGTTTCAGACCATTCTAAAACGATTCCTGAAATTTGACATTTTTTAATATGTATATATATTAACAAAATGTGTAGATTAACAAAATTACCAGTCTGAACATGTAGGAACAAGCCGATACCCGATAGGAGGGTCAAAAGTAGTATAACTCACTATGATATGACGTCTACTAAGTTGACTAGCCAGTTCTAAATGTATAGGGTCAAAGTAGGTACGAATTTGGTTCTGGCGTCCCAGATCAGAGGCCCTAAAACTAGGATTAGGCCTCAAATAAAAATATCTGCGTTTTCCGAGTACACAGATATCAAGTTGGACAGACCACACCTGAGAGTCTGGCAAATTGTCCAAGACCAGAATATTATGGTCAACCAGAAAGTTTAAAGCAAACTCCGTTGGATAAAGTAATTTCTCTAAAATCTTGAAAATGACTGAGCGCATTTATACCGATTGTCGATAGTCTTTTCCCCCTCGGTATGAAGGTTTCTTCTTGTGGAAAACAACTGAATATGGTTTACATGAGAGAAGATTTTGTGATTTAAATTGAACATAGATAGATTAGGAGGACAAGCAATCACAAAATGCACAAGGAAAATTTAACAACATGAATCAACGTAAAAAAAAAAATAAAAAAAAAAACATCAAACGAAGCAACCCCGAAACGACGAACACTCAACAACAGCAATGTTGAAAAACTAAAATAAAACAAAACAAAAATCAAAAAATTATTTTCACATTTCCATTAACTCCGTTTCTTCCGTTTCTTTGTTTGGTTTTCATGTTACGCAAATAGTTTAGAGATCCATAGATTACTCGGGTTGGCCATTGTTCAGTAAATACGTTGTGCTGATAACAACGATACACATTTCAAGCAATTCCGGATTGCTATCGGTTGTCAGTAATGTATGTTCAACGGCTTTCAGATTTGCGTATGTATGCAGTCACGATGGCTGTTCCGATTGAGTCGAAATTCATACGGGAACATTGACCTAGCCATTAAATGCCATCGGACTTCGGTGACAGGAATGCTACGTAATTCATGTTGGACCATCCCTCTCGTAGCCCCAAACTGCCTTTCTAATTTTCACACATACTCAACTCGACTATTCGAAGGGGATGGTATTTTGAATTTTATCGACTTCTAGGTTGTCGAAAATGGTTCGTCCTTCAAAACTTGTTCCTATTTGCCTGCTATAGAGAAGAAGTCTGACGAAAATGTGAAGATATTTTGGGGAGTAATACATTGGTTATTTGCTTCGGGAATATAAGGCTGCCAATCGATATTTGCTATCATTGTTATGGGATTGAATTCGGGTGAACCTTCCCTCCAACTTAAGCATAATTTATCTTGATGTTCTTCAAGCCGATAAGAATGAATTTGGACTTTTACAGCTGTACCTGTCATCATTGGGTGGTGTTGTTTATCTTAATTAGAGATCAGTTCCTCATTTCTAGACTCCAATCGGGTTGTTTTGACTTCTGAACCGTCATTTCATTTTTTGGAAACTTAATGCCAGTTCAATATTCGCTTTGCCGGACTTCTCGCTTAATGAGTTCGGTCTTTCCTGTCCTTGAATTTTTCAATTTCCAGTATGTCACTAGTTTTTATTTTTATTTTAATGTCTCTATTGTTGTTGTTTTCGCATGATGATCTACTATGACCTTATAAATAATCATGCGGTCAACAAAACAGTAAGGTTCCATGTTACGGTAGCATGAGGAACGTAGTTACTTATTATAATTATGATCAAAATGTGATCGACAATGATCCACACAATCAATAAATCACACGAGGAAGCTATGCGCCTCATCAACTTAGCAGACGTTCTTAAATGGTTTTTGAGAAAAGAACATTTTTTGTCTTTTTTCCCCAAATAGCTGTTCCCACTTCAAGGATAGGTATCCTGGTTTCTGATTTGTGTAACAAGGGGTGAGCTAGGAGATTCCTTGAGATTTTACTCTGCTGTTAACAGAAGTGGTCAATTTATTTCGCTGCCGATTGAGTAGGCTCTTACAAGATGCATCTCTAACAGTAGATGCATCTATTCAGCATGATTTCCTCAAAGGGTAAACTGATGGCAAAAAGGTAGCTTATCCGTACGTAAAACCTCTATCGAAAGGTAGCTGTGAGCTCATAATCCAATAGGTTTTATTATCATGCAAAAACGGAACTCGACCATAACCCCTCGATTTTTCATCCGTGAAAATAATAAAGCACCCCTCCATAAAACGGGGATTCCGCACCTCTTATTGGGTAGTAGATAGAAAAATACCAATATGAGCTCCTCTCAAGCGGGCAGGGAAACACTAAACGTTCAAAGAGCAAACCCGACCAAGTGCTGAGAGAGAAAGAGCAATAAATATGTAGTCGTTGTTTGAAAGTCATATATCTTTTTACAACACACTCTCAAAGGTCGATTCCTTGAAGGAGAATCTTTATGATTTATGCCACTTCCTGAGTGTGGCCGTGTGCGCGTTGGGAATGGTGTGAAGTTTTACACCAGTTGGACGGGTGAGCTTTGTTACCAGCGTAGGGGTGAACCCTGTTCCATATTATATATCGGCTATTCCTCCCTTGCGAGGGACGATCTTGTGTGGGTATTGAATCGAAAGCCATAAAACGATTGATTGTATTTGCAATCGCGGCGGTAGGGTGGAATTATTCGTTTCGTGACTCAGCGATATAAATCTTTGATGTGTTCAAATATGCAAATTCCCGTGATCGAAGAATTGTTACCTGGGAGAATGCATTGCAATACTCGTTGAGCTGCATTTGAAACACGTACGAGGATAGATTGAAACGAGGAAGAGGCAAAATGTGTCAGAGAAACCCCTCCGATTTCCCTGTAAATTGTTGTTACCTCGATCCTCTTTGACAGATCATTAACTTCGAATTAAAAATACTTTAGCTCGTGGTGCAATGCATGGGTGATGTTAATAATATCATCGCTACACTCGCAGATTCATTTCAAAACAGTTGAACACCCGTGAAACACATACTCTCATGTCCAAACTCGTTATAGTTGTGATTATTGCTGGGGGTTGGATAAGAATCAGCATTTTCAGCTATTTCAGATATTTCAGATGATCAGCAGTTTCAGGTATTTCGCATGCACAAACTTCCATATTCAATAAAACACGAATGTTTATGGTACTTAATAGGTAGTTGACCTATTTCTTATCCAAATTTTAAATTATGATAGAACCATCGGTTGCCATTGATGGGTAACTCCATGATAGGCTTTTCAGTCGACTGACTGTAACTCCGAGTAACCCATTGATAGAAACGACTGCTTTTATAAGCAGTATAAAATATTTGTGCTTCAAAAATTGCTGTTTGAAAACCTCAGATTCGTGGTCCAAAAATACATAGAGAAACAAACAAAATAATTTCCTGGAAGAAAGAGTCAAGGTAAAAGGTATTGACATTTCATGTTTACCCACCCTCGCCTGGCACGGTTACCGGGATTTTCCCTTATTTGGCATATTAAACTGTAATTCCAGTGCTGAATCTTTGTCAATTCATAAAAAGCTATGTACGACATGGCATATTGATAGAAACGACTGCTTTTATAAGCAGTATAAAATATTTGTGCTTCAAAAATTTCTGTTTGAAAACCTCAGATTCGTGATCCAAAAATACATAGAGAAACAAACAAAATAATTTCCCCGAAGAAAGAGTCAAAGTAAAAGGTATTGACATTTCATGTTTAGCCACCCTCGCCTGGCACGGTTTCCGGGATTTTCCCTTATTTGGCATATTAAACTGTAATTCAAGGGCTGAATCTTTGTCAATTCATAAAAAACTATATACGATCGGAAATAAGCTGTGACCCTTAGAACATTTATTAAAGCTACGGGTAGAACAGCGTCACCCTGTATAGCATTTTGTCTTCTAATTACACCAAATCTAAATCTTTCCAAAACATTAGACTTTTTAATTTTCAATTTAAATTGTTTCAATTTGAATTAAACTTCAATAATTTCTATTTAAATTATGGTTAGTATAAATTGAAATTAATAGGAGTACCTAGTTCAAATTGAAATTGAAATAGTTCAAATTGAAAACAGCAAAGCTTAATTTGACATTTGAAACGTCTAATTAGTAATTGAAAAAGTTCAATTTGAAATTAAAAAACTCGAATTCATGTCGAATTGCTAATGTATGGTTTGTGTATGGTTTATGTAAGGTTTAAATATCAATTTTGGTTAAGTACCAGCTCTGAGAATGCTAGAGGACAAGTCATATGATCCATTTGATCCTGCACAGCCAGACAATTCTCGACATTCCTTGTCTTGAATAAGTGGATGTGGAATTTCGAAATTCTATCCACCTTATTTATACTGTTTGGTGCCAATGGGCCACGATTGACTTTTCCTGTTTTTTGAGGCATTTCAAATGTATGACCGCAATACCACGAAAAGTTGGAGTGTTGACAAGCAAAAAGGAAAGAGCTAAAGGTATTCGCTCAGCAAACTCATGGAAGGATTTTCCTCGCTCCTTCCAAAGCGAAGAGAGAAACTCCGTTGAATATTCATGTTGCGCTGAAAATAAACTTGGGAACGATTGCCGGCGAACGGATCTCAACTGAGCACGGCTTGTAAATGAAATAATGCGCGACTTGGGCTGCTTCGGCTTCAGGATTCAAGCAATGGGTCAGGATATTGAGAGAACATAAATATGAGGGAAAACGTGCGGTACCTTGTGGTGACCTCAACAGGTACCCTCTCATACTTGCTTTTAATATTGTTTATGAAATTTTCCACGTTTAATTAGAGAGTGCCTTCTTTCACCATTTTGCTCCTCAAAGGCTCAACTTCGATAATGCCAACTCTTGGGAGAGAGCTTTAAAATGTTTGGCCTCCGGAAACATCTTCAATATTTCACCGGTCAGTTTTAGGGAATAACTCCGTAATATCTCCTTTCATGACTCTTCAATCAAAACTTGAGCAATTAACATCAACCAACCATTGAAATTAAAAAATAAATCTATGAATATGTTTAATTCAGACAATTCGGTCTTAGTGTTTGGAAGGTAGGTATGACAGGCCGTCAGTTGGATGTGCGGCCAGCCAATGTTTATTATTATTTGATTTTTAAATAAATTCTTTTTTTTTCAGTATTGAGTATTTTTGTAACGCTTGTGCCCAGAGTCACCTACAGGTGACATCCCAATAAATTTTGATGAATTTGAGGAATTTTGTTGTCGGAGCTATTTTTTGTCTCTTTAGGGTCTAATCAACCAGAATTGAAGAGGAAGATAACAAATTTGCAGAGGGGACCATATGGGCGTTGCAGGGTTAAGATTGGTTTCACGGAGAAACTCGAAGAGTTTATGTTTCCGAAGTCTTAGCCCACTGTGCGGCGTCGAAGTTTCCAGATCCAAATATTGTAGATCGAAAAGTTGTGGAGTGAGTGGACTGGCCTCACGCAGAGAATCTCAACGGAAAAACTGATGTGTTACGTTATTGCATGAAATGCAGGAAGTACTATGTATCTACCTTCTTTTTGTCGCTATTTTGAAATTTCTTGAGTGCTTAAATCTATTTGGAAACGTTTATTTCAATTTGGAAATGCTTAATATGTGTGGCACTTGGCCTGCACGCCCAGGATTCGGCAGCAAAACGCCTTATCACCTGGGTGGCAATATGGCGGAGCGGGCGGGATGTAGGGTATTTGTGATCTGTGGTGGCGGAGATTGACGTCATCCGCATACCTAGGATTCTTCGAAAGGTTTAAAATAGGTATTTGGAAAATGTTCATCCTAATTTGAGAAATGTTCATTCAAATTTAGAAAATGTTTACCTATCTATTGCAATTTGGGAAATGTTTATTTAAATTTGGAAATGCTATTCATAAGTTCAATGAAGTTCTGATACATGTACCTACAAAGGATTGGAAAAATAAAAATCAGATGGTCCCGTTCGAGCTTCGTAAATCGTAGGTCAGTAAGCCTCTGTATTTGTTACCCAAATAAGAAAACCGATAAGCACTGTTAGAATAGAGGGTAATTGAGGGCCTACAGAAGCACAGTGTGGCCCTTCCGGGAAGTATTACGCTCCGTTCCGAATGTATAGAAAATTTTGCGCTGATTCCGAATATTCCCCATGTTCGTATACCTGTAATAGCCAATTAGCACCCCAAATCTCAAGAAACCTGGAAGGAGCACGTTTTAGGCAAACGAAACCGGTGAAAATGGTTTTCATTTAATGACAAGTTGGAGACCTGAGACTTCTGCTTCGAATGAGACAAACACCAGCTCATCAACACAGTAACCATGATGTTTGGTGAATTGTCAATGTTTTCTGTGTTCACGACAAAAAAGTCAAGAAAATGGAAAACTTTGAAGAAGCTCCAAAAATCATGGTGACTGTGTTGGTGAGCTGGCGTTGGTCTCATTCGACGCAGAAGTCTCGGGTCTCCAACACGTCATATGAATGAAAACCACTTTGAGCGGTTCCAATGGTCAAAAACGTGCTTTTTCTCTGTATTTTTTGTAAGCTTTGGGGGCTAATTAGCTATTCTAGGTATAAGAATATGGATTATATTCAAAATTAGTGCAAAATTTCCATGAATTCGGGCGTAGCTTAGTTTTCGCCGTCAAATTACCATTTTTGGCATCGCTGTGGGGTCGCCAATGAATTCCATCTCTGTCAAGTCAATGATGATCCAGAGATCATCACAGACAGATCTTGACGCGTCTGCTATCGTGAAATTCGATGAATACCAACTAATCTCTCACGATTCTATTAGACCCCCCCAATTACCATTTCGTACATGGATCCTTTTTCGTGACCACTGGCATAGTAATTTTTGAAATTTTGTTTGAATCGCTGGATCTGTCGTAATAACAAATTTGTATTACCAAATTGAAAACATAAAAACTTTCGTGTATCGTATTACTGTAAAGATGTTGATTTTCGGGAAGTAAGCATTTTTTTTCCATTAGTGTTGTACCCTGCTCATGGAGTGAAATTAACTACAGCTGTTACCCAAATCGAAAGTTGGGTGCCTTCGTCACAGTAGGCTCAAGATGAATGACACGAAATCTTTCCGGGCATATCTAATTACATTTCAATTTTTCTCCCCCACGGTAATTACCCCACCTGGTTCCTGGACATGAAATGACCCTAGAAGGACGGGTAAAAACTTAGACCAGACACGCATACCAAACGGTATGCAAATTAGGTCGGATATTCCTAAGGGTTGAACCAGCGCCAGCCAGACCAGGTTTTTGTGCTTATAAAAATTATATTCATCCTTACTTTCGTTGGTTGATCATTATTGAGAACCAAAGCACGCTCAAGAAGATAGGAATGTGAAAAGTGGGCAGGAAAAACCTGGTATTACGTAGGTACCTTCTTAGTACATCCAACAAGGAATTTATGAATACCTCAATATCGTTCAGAATCATGAAAATTCCCATTTCTCTTCTATTTCGTGATATTTGACGGCACTACATAATTTTAACGAATTTTCTAAGAAAATTCAGCTATTGCAATGGCTCGGGGTTTTATGTTACCCTTTCTGGAGAAGATAAAAGAAGATATTTCGTTCAGTACATCAGTTTAAAGTGTACAAATCTACAGAAGCACACAGCTATTTCACTGAATGATTGAAAGAGTGAATAAAATCCAAGTGTTTGCCGACAGGCAATGTCATCTGTGCTTGGTAGTAAGAGTTCAAGCATTTCATTGTTCATTACTTATTATTATAGGTACCTAGTAGGTAATCCAGTTATCTTTCAATGTTCTGTTAGATAGGTATGTACCTAATGCATTGGTATAATAACGCTCGTATGAAAATTAGGTACCCACTTGAATATAAGTAATGTACAGTAGGTATGTACCTGCTTCCACTTCTTTGTTTTCTAAATAGAATTTTGGGACTCCTTAGTACGGGTAGGTAGTGGGTTTGTGGTACCCATGTCAATAGCAAGTTTTACATAATGACAAAATTTACATAATATATATTAAACATGTATTAGGTATATAATATATAAAGGCTCAGGTGGGGCAATTGGGAACAATATATATATATTTCACTTACTCATAGCCCTTGCGGCCAAGCAATAAGTTCAAAGACAGTTTTTTCGGCATGAAGTTATCACTAGACATCCCGGCCAAATTTTGTGAGAGACTAGCAACTCTAATTTCTTAAAATTGACTAATCCCCAGTACTATTAATAATCTGCTACCACTCAATTTTAGTGAAAATTGAGAAAACGTTATTGTACCCTAATTTGAGAGGAATGGTATGAACAGACAAGAAGTCAAAATAAGGAGAAAGAAAATATTATAATTTGTTGAGAGTTAGGATAGAAAGCCTACCTAATACTCTGCTCAAATCAAAATATATGAAATATAGAAATAATGAAATAAATGGAATTACCAGATCGATGAGATGCTGTAGGTAGTATCCACAAAGAGAAAAAGAATGAATGAAAATTCAAATTCCACGAGGTAGGTAAAATGGAGAAAAAAGGATAGAAGGTTTTAATAATGACTTACGACGCTGATGGCCTGGAGTAGAATGTAATTAGCTCCTTGAAATTACTGGAGAAGGGAAGCCTGCTAGCTCCCCTCACGGAGGATCGGGGAACTCCCAGGCATCCCCTCCATGATAAAGGAGAAACCTGCATGGAAGGCGGACAGATCGTACAGCCACAATTACTCGGTGTTGTACCGGTATGGAGGAAGAGAGAGTAGCACGGTTTCGGCCGTCAAGGGGCACCGTGACAATTTTCCATAGACCATAGAAAGAAACAAGTGTTTTGAATTGCTCAATGAATACTACTCTCAATTACCCACGTTTCCCCAATTAGGTACCCCACAGAGTAGGGGGTATTTGAGAATGATGCTTTATGTTTCCTAGACTTTATTAGCCTTTTTTAGCTCGAAATTCTACCTTTTGGCCACAAAACGGGTGGAAAGAACGCTTGTGGGGTGCTCAGGACCCCCCTTCTCCCGTGGGCATGGGCGTATCAAGTTGTAAAAAATACAAGACCCATTTTCGCTCATCAGATACCCCTCATGTTGCACCTTCCTGGAAAGCTTTCACTGAGACCAGTCAATTGAAAAAGTAAAAAATAACCATGCACCGTGCCCATTCTTTTCCACCTTCTCGAACGCAAAATAGCTTTAACTTGGCCGAAATTCACTGAAAATTCACGGTCATAGGAGCCATTTGAGAAAAGGAATGTCGGTGGTAGGTTAAATTTTGGATTTTTCAAATTCAAATCGGAGGGGGATATAGGTAAGGGGATTGTTTTTGTATAATCAGTCGAACTCAGATTATGGGATATTTCAAATCTTACAAATTTCAGGCCTTAGAAGATCTTCGGTGGATCTGGTTGATCCATGATTTAATTGGAATTCGATTGATACTCATGATTTAACGCAGGTATGATCTAAATATTGACTATTCACTATCCTCTTTAAGCGAATTTTCGAAGAAAATGAAGCTAGGTATTGCAATGGCT
>JAEMON010000001.1:63418129-63442859 GCA_030264115.1 Lygus lineolaris
AAGGTTCATTATTGAAAATAATAAACCAAAAACACCTAGAAAATTCACGAATGGCGGCATTCCATAAGGCAAGTCTGGGTCGCGTGGAGGATATCAGGGGTCCGTCGAAGGATGCCCCCAAGCGATTTTATTCTGAAGTAGCATAGCAGTATTAGAGTGATATTGATTTCGGAATTCAACTTCTAGCTGTGACTTATGAACTCCCCTGTATGACGATAAATTATAAAGTGATTTGTTTCATGATTCCTTTATCTATGAATAGCAGCTCTTTGTGCACGGTTCACCTCAAAGGTCCATTATTGTATTTGAATCAAACCGAAACCGTGGGGTTTTCATAAAAGCTGAGATGGATACTGTCGAAGAGGCCTGATAATAGGAGCCGTGATGTTGACCGTTTTGAAAAAGAGCACGTTTCATGGCGAGATGATGTAACGAACAAGATTGGGGATAGAAAGTTACTCGAAGGTTTTCTGTGAGTAGAAGTTCTGCGTGAGAAGTTGGCGTGGTGTCTATAATACCAAGCAGCTTTTTCCTCCTGACACAAAATCTCACCTTCGGTTTCGATCCCAAACATCGCGCCGTTCTGGCATCATTTTCCACTCACTGTCCTTTGGTCAAGATGAGAGGAGAGACTTAGTAAGACTTCGATAAGAATAGTTTTACTGTATTCTCTGTGTTTCTCCAGGTACCCAAGACTTAGATAAGATTCAATGTTTTAGAAATGAATTGAACGAGCGTCGGATACCCGTTGGATACCCGTTACTGATTATTGAAATCGGCGAATATTACTGTTGCAGTGAACCTACGCAAACAGTAGTTCACACAAAAACATAGATAATGAATAGGTAGGTAAGACCTCAAGTCATGGTCCATTTTTTCTTCCATGTATGTACCTACATAATTCATCAATTTTCTTCATATTTTATTTGTCTTCACAAATGAGTATAAAGTTCAGCAGTTTATCACACAGTTGGAATTTCTCATTCTATGAAATCTTCATTTTTTATGAGATCACGAACTTCATAGTTCTAGATACCTTTGTAATTATATACCTACTTTGTTTCGACTATCAGAGAAGGGGTTATGCACAAATTATAAACCAATTACCAATGGTATAACCTACCGAAATAATTTATTACAGTACCTAATTAATTTGATTATTATTATTAGTAATAAAATTTTATTATTAATTATTAATGATGATGATTAGTGATTTGATATTAATTATTAATGATTAATTGAATATTATTATTAGTAGTAAAATTTGATCGTATGGACAATAAAATTTGGGGGTTGCATGACAAACGCCATGCAAAAAGAATTAATTTGGGGGTTTTGTGGTTTTTCATTTACTGAGCTGATTTGATAGGTAGAACAACCACGCGAAATCCACACTCTTCCGGATTTGTGACGGGGTTTTGTGCCAAACTTTGTGGGCAGTATAAATAGCTTCCTCACATATATAGCATAACATAGACGAAATTAACGTCATCGTTACGTATGATGACGCAGGATGATGCAATAAGAATTTCAGCCCTCCAGGTCAATTAATAATGGGAGAAAATATTCAAAACAGGGGGGAAAACGTCGTTTTCAGGTCTACGGGTGAGGAAAGTAGTGTGAAGCCTCACACCAGATGTTTTATGAGTGTAAAAGTGATTTTTAGCGGGGATACTGATTGCGAATTCGTTGAGCCTAATGTGAGTCCAGTGAAGATGGCAATGGTTGAAAGAGTGAACGGTGGGCTCGTGAAGAATTATTGAATCAGAGAGATTGAACAAAGATGTGGTGCAGGTGGTTGGAGCCCTCTTTTTCGGAGTGAATATACCGGCCTGCCGTATTTTGTATATTATGATTTGCTGTATCCGTCTCCACTGATTTCTTGCGAACTCAATAATAGACTTGCTGTCTCAGCACAGTTTCGCTCAGTACCACAGTTCTTGGTTCTGCGGAGTGACAAAACGTTCGGTCCGTGTGTGTGGAAAACTCTGAAATGTATGACGCTGGTGGAGTTTCTAATTTTCGAGGACTCATAATTTATTAATTTAATCGTACCTTTCAGTAGATCGGAAACGATGTCCAGAGGGTGATTATAAAGTGATCGTAAAATTTTTCTCCTTGACTAAAAAGTTTGCACATTTTTAAATCATAATTTTTTCGTTTTCCTCCGTGAAAACAAGGGTTTCTTGCCTTCAGTTGTGTAAGAGGGTTCACCAGGTGTGGTGGAGTATGATGTATACGTGCATCCTATCGCACGCGGCTCTTAAGCTGTTGTGAACGGCGTGAAAATTCGCCATGAGTGGTAGAGCGTTTCTAGGTTCGCCCGCATTCTCGTCACGTCGTATTTCATTCGATGTCAATATCTCATTTTCCGATACGAAGGGTATTGAGGCCCGTGAGAATCGCGAATGCTACGCTAGTCCCTAGGAAGTTGTGAAGAGAGCTAACGCCGAACTAGTGACCGCCATGTTGTGGGATTTATGCGTCTTCACCGGAGCTAGCAGACCACTGTACGTTGGTAGTTACTGCGGCCCTGGATCTAACAACGAACTAACGGGCTGACTGGAATTGGATCTTGAGTCGCATGCCAAACCATTGTCAGCCGCATCTCGTATAACTTTAGAACCCTGTTTAATAATTATTTCAATTTGGGTACCTACTAGAGAATATTTATGGAATATGAATCAGCCCATAGGTATGTCGCATTTGCAGAATTTCTCATGTGAAACTATTATATTATGGAGATTCGAAAGCTGAAGATCATAACAATAATGTGCAAAGTGTGAACATTTAAATTACACAAAATTCAAATGATGAAGATCCAATTGCCTTCAAACTTTGGATATACATTTCGATGGACTTCTAAACCTTCTCTTTTCAACTCACATTTGGACTATGAATAGCTCGAAAAATTTGTACCTATCAGGCGACTCACACTCCATAGTTGAACGTTTGATGAACGCCTACATTGTGATAACATCTCGTCTTCTGAGGTTGGAAATGGATTTCTATTTGGAAACGGGTTCCTATCAAATTATTTGTGTCTGTGTAGTCCAATCCACAGATATATTAATATTATATATGTGGACGGAGGCATTTTCAAAAAGAAAACCTTTTAAATGAACGAATAAAACTTGTATTAAAAATATAAAAACGTGCGTCAAAAGTAAACAATCCGATTCGCGATTTCCGATCTCACTCCCTCTCTTGTGTAACCTTATGGGAGGTTCTCCTGCATGGATGTTCACTGCATGGATGTTACACTGTCTCCAACATGGACTCATGGAGGGAGTGTTCTCAGTGTTCCAAGGTGTGGAGAGGGGGTGTTCCCACATATAGTTCTATTATTTTATATTTATAATGGTTGAGATTTTGTGAACATTGATCATGAAAATAATACATTTTAATAGGTAGGTAGTATTTACATTACTTTTTTGTAGTATTTTTAGGACGTCCTTCAGTAGTAAGGGACGTCATTAAATTTTCGATCTAGGTTAAAAGGAGACAACACCCAACTGGTAGAAGAAAGAATCACATAAAATCCTTTTCAGACCATCATGAATCCTGGTGAACACATCTTGTATCCTTTTCCGGTATATCATCTTCTTCTTGGTAGTCTAACACCAGCAGTTTTTCTCTGTTAATAATTGAATTCAATAGACTGCATTCTCTCGACATGGTGAGCATTGTCAGTCAGGATATTGGACCCCAATTCAACTGTCAGCCAATGATGAGCCAATTCAGAATTTGCCAAAATTTGGAGGTTCCAATCTGTCTCCAGCAGTCCCCGGTACCCCCAATACAGCACCAAGAATGCTGGCCTACAAACTTATTGCTTTCGTTCAAAAAATCTCTACTAATCATTTTTGGCGTACGATCCGAAAATGACATTGATGAACACTGCAAAACGTGCGCGATGCACTAAACCCACACTGAATTTGTTTTCACAAACGAGAACCCCTGTTTTAGTACATTATTTTAAATATGCTCCCTGTAAGGACGTGAGGGTTGAACGGAATAAAGAGCTGAAACACGAGTGTGAATCCCAAATCTTTCTGAGTTGGCCAAATTCCCGTTCCCATTCAATGATCAGCTGATCAAATGCAACTTTTTTTCGTTTTCTCCTTATCGAGTTTCTTGTTTACCTTGCTCAGTTACAGAATCACGTTATGAATGACCTACAACGCTGGGATAATAAAAAGTACAGGTAGGTAGGTAACTCATTGTACACGACGAATTGAGAACCTCGCTATATAATTACGGTTGGTACTAATATAACAGTAGTACGTACCGTAATTATACCGTTATTATACGTACAGTTATACCGTAATGTGTTAAATGAATGAATTGTGTGAGTTTGACAAAATATTCGACCAACTACGTAGTCTTGATACTGGAAAAGGTAAGGTCTAGAAACGGATTTCCACGAAGAAAATTTTCAAAAATTCGCATTACTAAAATTTTGAAGGCCTTGAAATAGCTTCATTTTCTTCAAAATTCGGTAACAAGAAGGAAAAAGAACTACCTCCCGACTTGTTGTAGTTCTGAAGAAGATTTTATTTTTGTATGTTGGCCACTCTTCACTGATTTCCTGCCCATATCCAAACTTTACCCACTTGTGTCATCCCGAATATGAAACGGAGCTCTTGTTTGATGTTGGGATTTAAGTACGTGCAAACCATCACTCTTGATCTATCATAATATGGATGTTTATCGAAGCTGTTTATCCAAAAAACCTGGGAATCGAATGAGTTTATATTCTAGAAAAGGTACGTGACACAAAATAAACAAAAGCACTTTTTCAACTGCATCGGCATTTATTATTCATCGGCCAAATAAATACAGAATCACGTGATGGGAGAATAATTCATTGGAAACACTTTTTAATTCGCCAGGAGGATTTATACAGTGGAAGTCCGCCATTGTAAACCCCCAAATTACATTTTATCCGTTCTTGCCGATATCCAATTTGATACATGTATCAAATAATTGAAATAGGGGCGAAAAGGGACGACTTTGAATAGATTAGGGGGCAATGGAGCATTCGCTAAGGGTGGATGGAGAATGGTGTAAAATTGATTACATACACATTCGGATAAAACAAGTGCAATTATAAATGTCACACAGATAATATACATACCTAATAACAATGCCAAAATCGATAAAGACAGTGTGTATTTATGGTGGGTGGTGTCACATGTGAGATAAGTGCAATATCGTACTCATTGTCTCACGGTTTTTGTTACGGAAATTTTTCATAATGAATGTAAATTATAACCATCATGATGATTGAATTGCTTGAAAAATCAAGTTCATTGTTGACAATAATTAGCCACAAGGACATACCTCCTTTCGAATTAGGTGTGCATACGGTATCGGTAGTGTTCGGTTTTGTATGTCGCTAAAGATTAAAATGTTTTATGCACCTGAAATATATGCATTCAGATTATGCAATTAAAAACGCTTAATATGCAACTACAACAATTCTACTGGGTGCTAGTTAATTTCGCCGAATTTTCCGTAGAGTACTCGTTTCAATATAATTTCATAAATAACAGCAAACAGGTTGCAATTGTAAATTTATTTGGAACTATCACAGTATGGTATAGGTAAACTGAAAATATCCTTGAGGCTAAGTGTCCCAGGTTTAGTTTTAAAAGTTGCCACCACGTAGCGTCCTGAAATGATCAAATATTACTTATCAATTTTCCCTTCAACGAGAACCCGGATTTGAAATCAGTAAACGCCCTACTTTTGGTTTTGTCAGTATGAAATAAGGTACTTACTTGAAATTGTCCTCGACATTTTTTTCGTCAGTATTGAGTTGCATAACATTTTAATATTAAAAACAAAAATCAGGCAAAATTTGGAAAACCCCGTCAAATAGAGCCCTGAGGGTAGGTATGAAGATCATCATGTTTTGGTCATCAGAGTTTAAAATTAGGTTACAATCTCATCAGCTTCCAAAATTTACGAACTCCATTAATCAGCTAGTAAGTAGCGAAGGTGCTCACCTCATCGGGGATTGAGAAAGAATGAGTCAGCCCTAAGTCTTAGCACCTCACCTCCTGGCATTTCGTGTCCGGGAGTAATATGATATGGACCGTGCTACCAGGAATGAATTTCAAGCCACAGCGGAAATTCGAGCTTCAAATGGAAAACGATCGGTCTATAGCTCGTATTGATTTTTTTCCGTGTAGAATACGGCAAATATCTTTTGGATTGAAAAATCTTCTATCAATATGGGAAGGGATAGGGGGGTATTTGGCACCAGAATCACCTCTTCGGTAAGAGAGATTCCAGTCGGGCAACTAGTAATATCTAGCTACCTTCCCACTAATAAGTCTTATTTACCCTTGTCACCACTATATAGTTACGTATGTCGAATAAAAAATATCGGCTCACTTGAAAACATCGTTGTCTGAAAACTCTCATTTATGGTGAATTTGAATAGGTTTCCTATTATTGATTACACAGTAGTTTGTGAATCGAAGCAACAGATTCCGAAATCGAACGTATTTTCACTGAATCGGGTACAATATACATACGAGGAAATAACCAGGCAAGTTACCTCCTCACCAATAACCGGTACCTGTCGTATACCTAGGTACCGAAATGTTTGGCTCGAATTTGATATTAAATGTTGGTTTGTGAGGGGATTATCAAATTCGCTAACTTATAGGAAGTCTGGATAAGGTAAGTATACCTATTACACAGCGGTCGGGTTTGACTAAACACATACCTTCATCTATATTACCAAAGGAGTTCGCGACTGTAGGTTCGGCTTTCGACATAATTCGATTACGTTTTTTTCAATGCATTGAAGTTAATCTTGTACTTTATGGAACTTCAACGCAGTCAACTACAGGTAAGTAACTAATAACATTATTAATAAATTATTGCGCAGAAGCAATGACCTCGATTGAGTTAGCTCCAGACATTTGTAAAAACGAATGAAAGACGTTATGGTATGGTGGTATCCTATAAATAAGGGATATTGCAGGTACACGAATCCAACTGAATTGCGTTCAAGGTGACAGTTCAATGGAAGGGAGCACGATGATTCAAATAATGAAGATGAGTGGGTGGCCTTGATGACCAGCTCGCGGAAAAACCAGAGCGGATAGGCTCTGAGGACTTTATAGTTATGGTCACTGGGTAATCCCTAATACCCCATGGTTTTCGTTTTGAGCTTTCCTATTCGAGGTAGCTAGTCGAATCCGACTGAATTACATCCAATATGACAGCCCAATGAAAGGGAACACGTTATGATGAGGGTGAGTGGCTACCTCGCGAAAGACCAATGCGGATTTTCGGTACCTCTGAGGGCTTACGATTATTGTACTGGGTATCCCCAATCTTAATCTGAAGAGTTGTCCAAATAATCGATATTAATTAATATTCCTATTATTGTTTCTGATCCAGTGGTATTCATTACGTCGATAGGAATTTGGTTTTTTTTCGAAAAGTATTATGCTCATGGGCGGGATTCAGGTGGATCACAAACCATGAATAAGTCTATAAGTATCTAATATATTTTAATGCAGAAAGTAATCGATTGAGGAAGTACCTAGATTAAATTCCCTATGCATTTCACTAATAAGCTTTTTGTCAACGTCAAACTTTTGGGTGCTGTGAGGTAGTTGATTGATATTGAATGTGGGCGCGCATTCCTTGCTTACGCCCATTAACCCTCCTTCCATGAGTCCGAGCCTGGTAGGATAGGTAATTAAGTAGGAATATGTTAGGTGCGATCAATATTATCGAATAAAAACATTACCAAATCTAAATGTATTTTGCTGCATCACATGTCAAATTGAATTCTGATGTTGATATAGGTATGTAACTAATGTTTAATGATGATAACGTTAGTTTGACGGGAGTGACTATATTTCGGTTCGCCTATATTTATAAACCCCCAATTTAGATCACAGATCATACGCCCTCGCACTCGAGTCTGTACCTACCTAGCTAGGTCAAAGATGTTGGAAATTCTAATGACTAAGAGTGCCCTCAACCTCAGGGGAAATTTGTACCTGAGTCTCAGAACGTATGTTCAGGTCTCCTCTTGGGATACCCTTACTGAACAACCAAGCCTCTGTACGATTCCGTGAATTCTAATATTTCGTTTTTGATTATGTTAATTATATATATTTGAAATTATCGATTCTTTTCATGAATGACAAAATGGTTCTATAGGGAGTTATTTGGGGCTTTTGTCGAAATTCTGCTTAAATTGCGAGATAATTTGATTACCCTATCAAAAAACACCATTAATCGTTCGAAAATTTCGATGAAACATAATTACCTTACATTTTACTGGCTTTCTGAGCCAGAATCTGCAAAAATTATACAAATATTCCATTCCGTTGCTAAATGAGGAGTGAAGTAAATAACACCCCATAAGGGCTGCCATCTAACGGAAAAAAAATCTTAGTAAAATCGGGGACACTTAGCCTTAACCGCTATAATGACTCAAAAATTAAGGAACTCGTATAGTAGTCATACCCTAACTAAAATCGGGGACACATAGCCTTAACCGCTATAATGACTCAAAAATTAAGTAACTCGTATATTATTCATACCCCAAACTAAATAGTTCAAACTAGGGTAAAGACCCTCCATCAACGCAAGAAATTTAAAAGTTGCTCGCTACTATGCAGTTACTCCAAAATATGCATTTACATGCAAATGTAAATTACGCATTTTTGAAACCAGCTCGCCGTGAAGCGGATAAATCCATTTGGTTTTCTCGTTAGTCCCTTCAGGAAAAAACATGTCATTAGGTATACTATATAATCCTTACCCTATTCATCATTTGTGAGTACATGCGAATTTTGATGTTGAGAGCAGTTGAGCATATCGTACAAAATGCCCTATTTTAGTAATATTATGGTATTGAGGCAATACGATTAGCTATCGTGTTTCTTACTACTCTTGTACTATATGAAACTCATTTTTCCCCTAATGTTTATTAGTGCAGTTCTACTAGAACTCTTGCATTTTCCTTTTCGTCTTACCTACAGGTAAATACTGGGTCGGTATTGGCTTTCAATGTAGCTAACGAATGTAACACGTATTGTAGCTTTTAATGTCCCTAACAACATTGTCTAATCGAAAATCGCCGCCGTAAAGCTAGCTGGGAAGCGTAATTCGTCTCTCGTCTCTTCTTATTTTTCAACCAGTGATAAAGCTATCGTATTTCCATTTACTTTTCAGCCATTGATCAGGAACATGAGCTTGATCTTCCTCTTGATTCTCTCCCATTTCACTTCAGTCGGAGGTGAAACCGTATAGGTACGAAATTCATCCATATTCACAACAGAAACAAGGTTGTAAATCTTCTTCGTTCCCGATTGGGACCTTTTTTCTCTTATTTTCACATACTCGTAATGATCATTTCATTACCCATGGTGTCAATCTTAGCCGATGAAGATCAACCCCGGGTGTTCTGCATTTGAAATAAGAGCCATGATCGATATATTACCTCATTTCCACCAATAATTAGCCCGCAAGAGGTGATGGCTCGGCGTGGAGAAATGAGGGGGAAGTTGCCAAGTTTCTTGCCAACAAATGAATTAACGGCCGACGAATTAATTACCTCGGTAACAGCGAACAGGGGCATGACCTTTTCTTCGCCATTCCAGAATATATCAGACGATTTATCATCTTCGGCCAAAGTGTTATCAAGTTCAAGAAAGGAGAGGGGGTGGGAAAGGGAATTTGAAGGGTCGGCGGGTCGTAAATAAAGTCTAGTAAAGCAGTTTGAGAGCTACGGGAGGTGGCTGCCGCCGCACTTAGGGACATCCGTGTTACTTCAGGAGGTCCCCAATATCGGAAGAGCCTCGAGAGGCACGTTCGACTAATAACCACTGGCGAGGAAATCAACCCAACTTTATATTTAACGGCTTAAAACCTCTCCGGGGTTTGTGACGGCCGGGTCTATTGTGACCCGCCCGGCGGGGGTCAGGGATTTTATCTCTTTCCGATTATGAGCACCACAGTGGTCTGGACCTGTATTGACTCATTGGAAACGACCTCCCACGTGACCGTATAAGATGAAACTTTGAAAATTAGCAGTTGAAAGAGGTTTAATTCAATTTTTGGTAGTAACAAATACAGCGGTGTATTTATATCTTTACACAGATAGGCTAATACCTGTCATCTGGGTTGGCAATCCCTACTCGGCTTTTACAGATAAAATCTAACAATAATAGAACGATGCCAATAAAATGCACCGTGTCCTTTCTCATTCCGGTTTCAGAAAGAACACCTACTAGCTGCTTCATCTCTCCATGGCAGAAAATGTAAATGGCCTTGAACACCCATCCAGTCTAATAGACCAGTGTAGCAGTCCTCATATCGTGGCAAGTGGCTATTCAGAACCAACCCATGATAATGAGGATGATTTTTGCGGCAAAAAATAAATTTCAAATGCGATGAACATCCCGAAAAAAATGCCTGTGATTGGTCAAACCGAATCTCGAAGTCGTATTCTGCGTCCCATGTTTTAGGAAGTCACTCAATCGGTGAGCGGGTGTGTGTCTGTGAAGAAAATCTTGTGTGCCCTCCACTGGGTTTAGTTTACGGATTTACTTGTTGGGTATCGTTGTTCAAAGATTTTGGATTGTTGTTCAGTTTCAAGACAATTTCCCATCTGAAGGGACGTCCCCTGAAATGTATGCATTACTAAACTATTTGTCTACTTTGGGCAGCTTTTTGGAGACAATCAAAATAGGTTTTCAAGCACCCCATCACTTTGTATTTTGAAGAAGAAAAAAAACAGTCTTCCTCAACCGTAGATAGGTTATCGTCTACTTAAGGTTATACTGAATTGAGAATCTAAATAATTGGGTAGATCAATTCTAATTAATGGGGTTATTCAACGGTTCATCCTCTGGAGGAGGAAGTTTATTTGATTGAATTTTATTTGAGAAGCGACCCATACGACTCATTCAACCATTCCTTTTGAAATATTGCGGATCATACCGTATCTGCTTTCCTGCCTAATGTTGCATCATACAAATCTACCCACGTAGTTTCATAGGTTGGTTCCTCAAAAATCATCTTCCATTATATATGAACAACTCGTTTCCAATCAGCAGGCGGCGAGAAAAAGGTATATCTCTGGGAATAGGAGGGAAACATAGAGAACAGCTCTCCTTGTTGACTTTGCCGACGTATGTTTGCTCAGAGTTGGGGAGGTTTTCGTAGGGGGAAGAGAAGTGAGTGATGGTATTGTGGCATTTGAAAGAGGGAGGAGTGTTAGGAGTAGGGTGGTTGCCTTGCAGCACACATAGCCAAGGTAACCCAGATGTTTCTTCCAGTAGAAAACAGTGATGATCCCGCGGGTGGGGCCACGGTCGCGGAAGAAGGGGTTTGAGAGGGTTGGTCGGTTCGTTAAAGAAAAGCCCGTAGCCGAGAGGATGCTCCTCGGAATGGCAACTCAGTCTATCCCTAGCCCTAATTGTTGAGCTCTGTTTGACTCTGCCGCAGAAGCCAATTAATAAGATCGGAGCTCGAGGTCTCCGTCCTCCACCAGAAGAAATTGGACCTCCAAGGGGGCGGGGGGGGGGGGGGGGGGGGGGGGGGGGGGGAGGTTGCGAGGTTCTTCGGGTTCGGTCCTTCACTCTCGAGATAAGAATGAGAAGTTGGCGTTTTAATTAATGACGGGGAAAAGGAACTTACCCTCATAATAAATTGTGTTCTCGGAGTGTCTAATGTGTTCTTTTGAAAATGAGATGATTCTTTTCCTTCTTCCCTATATGTATGGAACCTATGGTGATGAAGGCCCAGGTGGGTGCGGAATGTGATTACAAATACGACTTTGGGATTCCATCCCACCAAGCTTCTAAATAATGAATTGTCACGTGTGAATCCAAACATAGTTTTTCTCGAATAGACATTTTGCGTTTTCCTTTCCTTGACGTACCTGAAAAGTGAAAAGGAAATTATTGCAGTAGTAGATTATAAACCCGAATGTTTTTAAATGAAATGGGAATCAGCCTCTTCTCGACTTCAATGTCGAGTCATTGCAAACCCGGAAGAGTTGTCGGCGAGAAAGAGACGAATTAGGGATTTTTGTGGCCATGAAGATGATATGAACTATTGACTTAGGACACTTTGCGAATTCTACAGATTTCCGCTGCACCCATTGCTTCCGAATATACCAAAGGTAGCGAAAGCCTTGTTTTAAAATTCGAGAGCTAGACGTTTTTTCCCCTGAAATCAAATTTTCCACTCGGATTTTACGACTCTAAAACTTGCTGACTTTGGTTCCGTGTCTGTCTGCATCCGTTCCTATGGTAATCGTTGTCACACGCATACATGTAAGTACCTACATTGCACAGTGTTTTTCCGATTTCGACGAAATTTCCTGAGATGGTGTGGGTTCTACCCCAAATGGTCCCCTATAAATTTCAGCCATATCAGATCAATCGCATCTTCTGGACAAGCACAAACGTGAACTTCCTCAAAAACTAAGTATTCTAAGATTTATAAGAAACGAGGAAGCTATATACCACGGCCCCTTGGCAGATATTTTCGATTTCAATCTTATCACGACTTGAAAAAATGTCATCGAAATCGGTCGGGTCGTTTCGGAGTTACGCCTGTGACAATGAAAATTTGTGCATTTGTGCATCCGATGATCTATGATGAACTATTTCCAATGTGTTACTGCCCTGCTCACTTGCCCACTCCACAGACTGTAGTACTTGATATCGATTTTACTCCCGTTCAGTCGTCGTAACACAACAAATAAAGTGATCGGCTCCTCTTGAAAAGATTGAGAGGAACGGAGTTAGTTGTGTAATCAACACGTTTTATCGTTACTCCAAACTGCCTTTCGAATCCACAGCTCACCGATCGCATTGACTCGATAACCCCTGGAGATTCACTTTAATAGGGCAACTTCCAGAACTTTCAAAGTGGTCAAGTTAAATTGAAGAAACTGAATTAACTGCTGTAGCCCCGAAGTTGAAAAGACGTTGTAAATAAAAGTTGTATCTTTGAGAAGAGATCACATAAATTTTTACCTCCTTCAGTGTGGGAGCCCAAATCATGTCAAATCCTCCGCCTTGAACCGAAAAATGATAAAAATGGTCCCACTCGTAAAAATACGCGTATTTTTTATTTCAAAATTCGGCGAGAGCTCACATGTCTACTGGGTGACACCAAGTGTCCAGCTGACTGGATTGTGAAGAGAAAGGGGCTTCCAAGCCCTCAGAGACATGTGGGGAAGGAGATGACCGCTCAGGCGGTCGTCCATATGTAGGGAAAGGAGGGACGACCGCTCAGGCGGTCCTCCGCACTGAAAATGTCGAACGACGAGAAACAGCTTCTACCTGTGTATGGGTGGGACCTTCCTCACACTTTTGAATCCCTGTGGACTAATACAGTGATTTCTAGTAACAACTCATTTTATGGCCTTGAGAGAAGCAGGATTTTCTGAGTGAAAATCTAGGTTTTTGCTTGTGAAATGACTATCCCTTGATATGTGGGTGGGGTCAAGTTAGGGGTCGCATTGTAATGTATTTTCGTAGGCTGAATCGAATGGAGATCATCATCTTCGCATGTGGGCTATAGCAGTCAGAATTATAAAGAAGGGGGTAAACACTAACATTTTTTAATTCCTTAGTAAAAGAAGGTACTCTCTCTCAAAATTTCAATTATAGAATTTCTAAGAAAAAAAGAAATAAAGGTTTCTTCTAACTACGAACTTAGCATTTCATAGTAATTGCTCGAAATGGCCACCATTTTATTGGAGGTGCAGCAGCGACTTACGTAATAATTATCAATGAAAAAGAAGTAAAACTATGAGTTTGCCCCTAACAGAGAAGTCCAGTGGCGTAAATCGTAAATGGCGTAAATCTGGGCTCCGGGGGGAGCGGGAAGAGGGGGGGGGGGAGGGGGGCGGGCCCCAAGGGTCCGTACTGTCCTACCCAATGTTTGAAGTAGTGTTCATTATGCCAAGCCGAGATTTCGATGCCGTTATGGGCTGGACAGCCACCACCCTCCAGTTCGTTGTCTTAGTGGAACGTTCTCCAATGAATCCGGCAAATCATTGTGCAGTAAGTGGAGGAAACCTTCGGCATTTAGTCGAACAAGCCATGCCAATGGCTCTGTCAGAAACCCATCAATAACTCTGAGCCAAATATTGACGGAAAATTCATATTGGAGATGGCGGTGAGAAATATGAAGTGCGTGAGGGTTTTCCGTAGCCCAGACGTGAGTTACCTGGTGGTGCCTGGTGTTGGAAATCCCTGATCGAGAAAAAGTCGCTTCGTCGGTCCACAAAATCATCCCGGCGAAGTAGCGATTGTTGGTGAGTGTGTGCTTCTGACCAAGAAACCATTCACAAAATGTGGAACGCGACTCATTATCTCCATTCTTTGGACTTTCATCCGATGGAATGGGTGAAGTCCGTCCCTCCTCAAGACATCGTGAATGCTTTACCTTGATATCCCAAGTTGACCCGGAGCCCGCCGAATACTAGTCGCTGGACCCCTCTCGAAGTGCTAGAGACCTGCAGCCGTCCTATCATCGCCGATACCTCGCCCTGCGTGCACCGGATGGTACTTGGCAAACACCTACAATGAATGCTTCATTTTGTTTTTACCGACTTGAAAAAGGAGGATCTACGTAGTTCCATGCTGCACCATGCGTAAACATCATATCTGCATACTCCTGATGGGAATACAAAACTCGCGGCATTTTGCCAGAACGTCAATGGACCACGAAGTGATGGGAGTTGATGAGATTGAGAGGCACGTTATCATTTCAGACCCCAGAACTTGTTGAATGAACACAAACCTTCTCTGAACACAAAAATTGCTCTTATAGAATTGTTGCATCTCACCAAGGTTCGGTTTTACACAGCCGGAATGGCTGGATCCATTCGATTTGGGCTGGGGCCATTCGATTCAGCTTGTAAACACAACACTAATGGATTCCTATACGACTCCTAACCTGTTACCATGTTATGAAAAAGTCATTTCTCACGCAAAAACCTCGATTTTAACTTTCTTTTTTTGTAAGGGGGTTACGGGTGACGAAAATATGATGAACCTTTATCTACCAACCGCTAAAACTCGATTTTGAAATCTCATTTACAATATTGTGTCTATGTTCGAACATCAAAACAATCAACTACTTCGATTTAGCTTATTTTGGAGTTCAACAAAGTTTTTTAATGGACATTTTTGATAATGGAGTGCAACGTGATAATTTAGTTTCAGGCTGGTGTCACTCAGCTAAAATGTAGAAGTTTTAATGATTCAGCGGTAAACTTCTTCATTAACCATAATTTAACGAGTTTAATTATGATCCCTTCCTTCCAAATGAAGGTAACTCCGTTATCCGTCCTCCCTCTTCCTCGCGGATCGATCAATATCGTGGACGAGATACTATGACACTGATTGTTTGTGGGGGACTTGTGGCCGGTGCCGAGCCGATAAGAAGCCCGTTGTGGCCCAACGACCCCAAGTGTACTTTAGTAACCCCCGCCATAAAAGTTCCAACTATTTGTTCGCAAAAGCATAACGAAAGGCTACAAGAAAAGGAAAATGTGAGTCCGAAATTTCACATTCTGCTTGTCTTAAGTGACAATTTGTATAATGCCTGGAAACTTTACTTTAATCGAATGAACAGAAAGTGGAGTGTATTGAGCGGGCTAAAGGCACATGAGTACGGAGTCTTTGCAAATTATTGTAGGCATTTTAGTGTCTTCAAATTTGGGATAAGTCGGAGCGTTATTTGGTCGTGAGAAGTTGATCGTTCGCAGCTGAAGAGCGTTTGCGCGGTGCTGAAAACTGATACCTATTCATCCGATTCTTATGAAATGTCCAGGGTTTGTCCTGGAACTGTGATCCCTACGATTCTCTACACAATCCATCGCCACGGACCAATCGTAGTGTGTGAGCGGCCACGACCACAAACGTGAATTTTCGAAAAGACCGATATACCACGACCTATTGACCCGATCCGGCTCTTTGTTGGCGGGTAATTGGATGATTGGGACCGTGATGAATTAATGAATAGGTACTTTATTCCGAGAAAATAACAGTGCAACCTCGTTGGGTGCCTATGTTGAGTATACGGAATATATGTATATCTCACAACCCGTTATAGGGGTAGGTATATATTCTCAGCGAGAGGTTCGTAAAATTTTCGGTGGTTATAGCAAGTGCATATTGGGTTACCGGAGCACGAATGGCAGTAGAGCCTCGTATATCGGCGTAATTTATCCAAAAAAAAAAAAAAAAAAACTGTCATAATTCTGCCAACAATAAGATTGAGTTGAAAGAAAATATTAAAAGACCATTAAAACATTATAACCCATTATAACATGATACTCTAACATCGCGTGCGAAAACTAGAACTTTGATGGCACGAATTTTATTTCAAGAAAAATTTCAATGAATTACCTTATTTTATTCTAACTTGACCAACAGAATGGCGTTTACCGATTTCAAATCCGAGTTCCTGTTCAAGAGAAAATTGAAAAGTAGAATTTGATCATTTCAAGACGCTACGTGGTGGCGACTTTTAAAACTAAACCTGGGACACTTCTGGGCTGACAAAATCGGACCATAACTTTGCCTGGGTCAAGGAATTGACCAAAGACAGGCAGACCGAAAGACCGACAGACAGACACGGAACCAAAATTATTCGGAAAGCTCTGAAACATAAAAAGCTAGTGGAAATTTCGATTTTGGGACAAACATTTTTTCAATTTCTTTTTCATTTCATTAAATAAAAATCTATGGACGCATTTCTGCGAACCGCCATCTCTACATGAACCAATGATCCGAAAATCAGAAATTGTGGTGGTATAGTTCGGGGGGGGGGCTTCTTGGTCCCATATTCATTTTGTAGCATTCAGATCAGTATTACATACTGCGCACGTGCAAACTTGGAGTACGCCGAGCCATGTTATCCAAGGATTACTCTAGACCAAATCGGTGATCACGGGTAGTTAGTTGTTTTAAAACTGTCTGGATCTTGAAACCAATTTCGTTGGTATTTTCGGAATTGTTTAGTAAGTACCTTGGATACTTACTAAACATTGTTGAAGATTTCACGAGCTGCACTTATTTTCTTGTTGTGGGTACAATATTGTACATTGAATATCTATATTTCGAATAATTAGTATTTGTATTTATCATTGTGCATGGAAGTTATTACTCCCTTTGAAGCCTGACCATTTATTTTTGCAGTATTGGTATTATTACCGTCAAAGTGTTTAGTGTTTAATGTTTTAATCATGGACTAGGAAAACCTCAATTTTAATTTAATGATTTCAATTTCTACTGTCTAGTGCTCCAGTTTTTAGCACACACGATCCGGTTTTCGGCATGGTGGAAACCGGGGGCGCACCCAGGATTTTGAATTGGGGTGGGGGGATGGAATACCCCCAAAGAAAGGGGGTCCGGGGGCTCTCTCCCGAAAAATGTTTAAAAATTGGGTGTTTAAAATGGCGTTTTTAGCCTATTTGGGCTCTTAAAAATGTACGTAAAACACATTATCTTAATACGTAAACATGTGTATAGGCGTTGATGTATTATTATGTTTCGTCTTGGAGGATGGATTCATCCTTCCTGTCCGCCCCCAGGGCCCTGACTGTATGGCTTGTTAAGATCAGAAGAGATCTCCATTGGTAATTTTTTTGTCTACACCAAAGATCACTTTGGTGCAAGTTTAAAAATGTATAAACAAGAATTCGAGGTTAGGGGAGGACTTGTATCACTCAACCCTCATCCAATAATAATAAAATTTAGAATATTCTATTCAGCTCTCTGAGCCTCCTCCGTGGGTGCGCCCCTGGTGGAAACCTATCTGCTCCAATGAATTTGCTTGAGATGTCTCCAACGAATTTGCCTGAGATGTCCCCACAACATCACGCCGAGTTTCATTTGGAGTGGACCGATTGGATGGTGCGTCCGCTCATGTGTTCGGTTCGAGTAAACAATGTGGGTGTGCCTGATCTAAACATACCAACCCGGAATGGCTCAGGTTCTTCGTGGGGGGGCGGGGGGGGGGGGGGGGGGGGGGGGGGTGTCTTCTTCCATCGTGAGGAGGGAAAGTAAGTGAGTCGCCCTTGTATTCAAGTTTGATTGGTTTTTCCGCACCTTTTCCCTCCTAAATCATTCCTTCCGTCGATACACTTCCGCGCTTCTCTGATAAGCAAAAACCCAACCGACCTGATAAGTCGCTAAACGTAAATCATGCAATGGAAACCTTCCCGGAAAACCGACCAGCGGAACCTTTTTTTTCTCTTTTTTTAATGGTAGGAAGGAAGATCTGATTCCAGTTAAAGCAGAAAAAAAGCAGAGTTAGCTCCGCCGGTAAAGCGGTATTCGGTAGGCATGCTGGGGTGAGGGATGGTTGCAGCGGTGGAGGGGGTGAAGAGGGTTTTCTCGGGTATTCCGGACGGGCGGTCCAGGAGTACCCTCGGCGTCTGGATTGATGAGGGGCCGGTGGTCTAGGAGACCGGCCCAGTCTCAGATTACACTCCTCCAAGCCGATCAGGAGCCCCATAAATACTCCGTGGCGCTGTTTCCACCACTTTTCCAGGTTCGGCCTCTTCCTTAAGCCGTTCTTTCGGAAGGCTCCCGCTCCTCCTTTTCCCCATGAATCCTTCAACTTCAATCGTTAACCCATTTGCTCTGTTTTCTTATTGATTTCGGTCTGAAGGCCGCACAAACTCACATAGCGGAATTTCCATTAAAACGCACTCAACATCCACCTCTACTCTTCCGCCTCCTTCTCCACCTCCACCATCAACCTCCTCCGCTGGACCACTCTGCTGTTGAAACACGTCCGTCCGACGGAAATAATTCTCCTCCTATTGCCCTCACATTTCTACTGTTTGTAGGAAAAGTTCCTACTTAGGCAAACTTCCGGGGCTGCAACCTTCCTTGATCCTCTGCCATACTAGAGAATTTTAGACGAACATGAAATTGATTTCTGAGTAAGTAAGAACTATAATATTTATGTTATTATTTCATTTCATAGCTTTTCCAAATCTAATAGGACATTTTCTAATTGTCAAATTCGACACTAAAAAGTGAAGTTGTACCTTGACCTTGTACGAAAATTGGGGCATTTGGCAAATAGGCCCAATTGCAGAACTGGACCAATTTTGGACTTTTCATTCTAACCAGGGGTGATTCTGGGCTGATTTGAGCCAAAATATTTCAGGGTGTCCTGAAACGCAAAATGCGAGTGGACATTTAGATATTGGAGTACACAATTTTTTTGTCATTTTGAAAGTGAAAACAAAGCTTTCGCTGCCTTGCAGATTCGGGAGCAAGAAAGAACGTTCAACGTCATTAGGTAATGACGTATGTATGAGATCAGGAATTCGGATGGTTTGAAACTAATTCGATATGATTTATCTTTCTCCCAGCTTAGTGTCCCAAAAAAACGGTTGAATTAGATTGCCAGCCCTACTCCGACAGCCTTTAAGATAGGGTGCGATACACTCGTACGTACTAGGAACTCCTCATTCATGGAGGGGAATCAGCGTTGTTGGGCACAGGAAAAATCATCGATATATAGAGTTTGCCTTTCGAGTTTAAAGAACGAATTTTCTTCTTTTGGAGTCGGCACGTAGACTAAGAATGAGTAGCACAACGGCTTCTGGTTGAATAAGGAGAAAATGTGTGTTTATGATTACCGTTGTGATGAGTGAGAAAATGGCTGTGGCGCACACTGCTATTTGTGTCTTATTCCCTTCAACATTCTAATCTCGTTACGGAGGACAAAGCCGCAAGTCTTGACTGAAGAACAAAGGGCCGATTTCAGCTCGACTGAGCACTTTTTAGGTGTATGCTGTGAACGCCGTACAGCAGCTGGTTTTTCAATTCAATTACCTACTTTTAGGCTCGTTCGCATTTTTTTCTAGTATCTTATAGTATCTTTTTAAGTTATTTTCATCATTCGAAAGAATGGACAATACATTATCGTGAAGAAAATTACCTGATGGTAGGTACCGAATTTTTTATCATCTTCCTCTACACGTGAGGAACAATTGGAAACTTGAGAAACAGGTGTTTTTCTGGTGAGAAGTGATTTACCTTGAGGATTTAACGATTTGAAATAGCTCAATGGCGTAGAGATGGACTAGGTCGAAATCATGATTTTTAACCGATTTGATTTCCCTCAGAATCGGCCGTTGAAAAGAAAAGTACAAAAAAAGTAATTGTCAAAGTTTATTGACAGGCCAAGCCTCTAATCCTCGCGCCGATGTCAGCAGCAGGATTGATGACCTTCGCTTTAATCTCGGAAGGGGGTCCTAAAATCGTATACTTTTTGTGTCCACGAAAGAACGCCATTGAAGAGGCTCTTTTCCGCTGAAGGTCTTAAAAAATAAAGTGCTCACCTTTCCCGGAGGGTTTATGAGCCTTGAAAAGTGTGTATTGAGATCAATTTATGGAGCAACTTCCTTCATCTCGGGTATTTAGTCGGTAGGGAACCCCCCGTTCTGTTATGAAGAAAGTTGTCGGGCGAAGTGAAGTGGTTGACGTAAAAATTAGAAATGAAAACGTCACGGACAAGCAGAGACACCTGTCAGAAACATAACCGTTGCTATTACTGACTCACTCGTTCGCTGTGCTGAATGTGGGCTGTCCGTTGATTACCTAATGGAATGGAACGCATCTCAAAGGGAACGGAGGATCCCTGTCCTTGAAATTCTACGTGAAACTCATTGTAAAAATGTTGATGTTCTTTCTAAGTTTTGAGCCATCGACGTTTTCAACGTTTTCAGCATCCAATTATGCTCTCTAGCAATCATAGCGTGAACCAGAGTAACTAGATAAGATGACCTCCCTGACTGGTAGAATTATTAATGAAGTGGGAAGTGTGATGGGAGGTGTGATTGGAGTTTGTACCTTTAATCCAGTCAAAAATCATTATTTATCAATGTGACGTTCCTGCCTGCGATAAAGGCCCTTTTCAAACAATGTGTTGTGCATTATGTTACACAGATAGGTTCTATATTGAACATTTCTACAATCTTTATCTTGACACCTTATGTTGATACTACGAAAACTACTCGTATGAATTGAATATAGAATAGTTAGTTAGTTACTTCATTATTTGAGAATGAATGATATCGTGTTTGGCATAGTTTCCGATGGTAATTGACCCGATGAATCGATTGCAACTATTTTCTGACCTCTTAAATTCTAGTGTACTCTTTTATGTGTGTACTTACTTGTGTTCACTTGGAAATGTTTATACATTTTTCGTTGGGACGAAGGTTGGAGTTCTGAAATTAGTTGCGATCGATCCAGCAAGTCAATTACCATCGATAACGATGCCAAACACGATGTGATCGATATTTCAATAATTATCTAAATGTATAAAAATGAATCCCTAATTACCTATTTCGCGTAATAACTTGAGAATGAGTGCACCAAATTGAACAATATTTTTTGTTCGTTATTGTCAGGAGAAGGTTTTTATAAAAGAAAATTTTTGAAAAGGGTTTAGGGCTCTGTCCCACTGGCCTTCAAAGGTCCACCCGATCGAAGCAAGCTTCGGGGATCTGGACCGCGAGCGAAGTGAGTGGGTCAACGTAGGGGATCTCGCAACGCACGGTATAACGGTACGTCGAGCTCTCCAAAGGTGGCGCCTGGATCGCTTGCGACAGGTTCCCACTATGTTATTGTTACGGCTGATTAGAGGCTTCTCTAAGATGGTGTTTCCATTCACGAGCTGTCTCCTAGTATGGCCAATAATTACACAACGGCTGGACCGGGTTGACTCAATATGACGTACCGTCATCTACCTTTCTTGCAGCAAGGGGGAGGGGGAAATTACGATGATACCTAACATAAATGATTTCACCCCTCTCTACCTTGACATGGTAGCAGAGCGTGGTTCAGTACTGAGCTGATTTATTTCACCAGTATTGAATCCACTCATATATTTAACATCTCTCCTCAGAAGAGGATTGGGGTGTGGAGCTTTCCCAGAAGGGACTCCGAGATCCTCTGGATCTGTAGGTATCCTTTGCTTACAAGTTGGCTTATTAGTTTCATTTTAAATTTAAATGTTCACATAATGCCTTTGAGCTTTTATTTCACTTTTCCTTATGCCTTTGTGCTTTTTTCTTGGGTTTTAAATCCCATCAAAATTAATTTAATTAAATGGGTATTTATCCCCTATATTTTAATGGTTGAAATTCCTAAATATTAGAAATCCCCAAGTTGGGTAATTTAGATATGTTTGTGTAGTTCCATCATTGGATGGAGGAGTGAAATAACTCCTAGAGGTTTTCTAGATGTTTCTCCTGGATTGGAACCTCTGACTACCTATAAAAAAATCTTTTCTTTATTTCTCTGTCAATCTTGTAGGAGCATAGTTCTCCACAAGTACAAACTTTGCAATAGCGCAATTACGATGGAGGTCTTCTTACCTTGAGGTTTTCCAGATGCCTTTTTCCCGGATCTGAGCCTCACACTATTTTAAGGACCACCATCTCAGTTTTCAGAAGAGGAGTATGACGGTACGTCGAGCTCTCCAAAGGTGGCGCCTGGATCGCTTGCGACAGGTTCCCACTATGTTATTGTTACGGCTGATTAGAGGCTTCTCTGAGATGGTGTTTCCATTCACGAGCTGTCTCCTAGTCTGGCCAATAATTACACAACGGCTGGATCGGGTTGACTTAATATGACGTACCGTCATCTACCTTTCTTGCAGCAAGGGGGAGTGGGAAATTACGATGATACCTACCATCAATGATTTCACCCCTCTCTACCTTGACAACGGGTAACCGGCTAGTTCGGTATAAATAAATTCGAATCAACAGCTTCGAATAACTAAACACTATTCGAAAATGGTATCCCTTGGTCGTTTTTTGATGAAAGATTTTTGATTATTGAAATGAAGTGGGTTATTAAAAGAAGGTAGGTAGTTATGAAAAAATTTAGTAAGCAACATTCACCTTATTGAAACTTACAAGATGGTAATGGAAATGACTGAGTAGCTTGCAGACGGCCAAGTTACTGATAAAACAGGTTGATTCGTTGTAAAAATACTCATGGTAACAAAAATTGCAAGATGGATGGAGCGGTTATGGTTGATTGATTTTAATCCTGGGGATAGAATAAGCAGGCATGGGGCAGCTGTTAGCTATGGCTGTGTGTATGTGAGGGTGTGTTTGGAAGTGTTTAACTGTTTTTTTGTTTACCAAGTTTCATCATAAATAATAACTCCATCAAAAACCTCTGTAGGTCCGTAATAATGTACCAATAATGTTCAGTGGAGTTTCAATAGAGAATGAAAAAATAAAGAGTGTAGAGATGTTCTACATATTTGTCATCTTGTAGGTTTGTAGAGGTCGTGCATATATCACAGGCAGAAACGTACCCACATAAAGTTTTCGATTGGATGAAAGGAATACCTATCAAGCTTTATCCACCCTTTCTATAATTTTCCGTTGAAAATATATATGATGAGAGTTTGATCTATTAACCCACTTGTTCACTACATTTCCTCCACCCCAGAGTAAAAAAATGTAGAGTAGCCTATTAGAGGCATATACAAGTACTAAGATGTTCTACAAATTCACAGGAGAAGCAACTGGCAGAGAATAACAAAGAACTAGTTTCATAAATTGTTCTCGTGGCACCATACCCATTGCACTACTTCTTGGATAATTTCGAATTGTTCGAGCACAACCAAAGCACCAGCAGCTACATTTTAAGGCAGATTCTAGACCCGTGGTACTTACATCATCGTCCGACACAGCATTATTTACACAACAATAATTAGTGAGCAGCAAAGTACAATTGCAAGAGAAAAATTTTGTGGCACCATGCCTGTGTACTGCAAATTCTAGGGAAATTTGGAAGCTGATGTACTCTACCCGAGCACCAGAAACTACACTTCAAGGAACTACTGGTACTCACCTGGTATTTATTCAGCACCTCCTGCACCCTAGTCGACTGATGTACCTACCTTCGGAAAACCCTTTTTAAATTACCCTGTGACACATGCCCCACATAAATATTAAAGTCCCTGATGAGGCCAAATACGGCTAAACTAGTCGGACAACCTAACTGAAGAGGCCACAATTTATTTCTTCACCCTCAACCCCTACAAGTAAAGAACTAGTTGTGAGCATGAGCAAATATATAAACCCTCAACTTTCATCAGTATGGGATTAATGTTAAAAATATTATTTAAACATGCGAGCCGAGCGCAACCTCTGTTTTCTCCGCCCCTCACAACGAAGAACGCGAATAATACACTACAGTATTTTCAAACTTACTTGAGACTCGAACCTTCAATGGCGAGGAGGTGAAGGGGTCCGAAATCTTACCTGGCTCACACCAAGGCCTCCTAATGCGACAGGCCTCAATGTCAGTGAATGTAAGAAATTTTGAAGAAGAAGATAAGCTCTTAGTCATAGTTAAGAAGATGAGCTTTAACAAAGGAACTCGTACGCAAAACTTTATCTCTTGGGGGCAAAGCTTGCACCAATCGTCCCCACCCTTGGAGATTGGAGGAGGGGGAGCTTGGTCAAATTATTAATTTAGTCCAGGCAACAACGAACGCCAAAAAACGGCCAAAGGTAGAATTAAATAGAACCCAAACGAAAATTGGCACAGACGTAGGGAGGGGTATCGTAATTAACATACTCAAAGTCCTGGGGGGTGGAGTCCCAGCTAAAGAGGGGGGGGTCCCTAAAGGTCCCTTTTTTAGGTTTTTCATG
>JAEMON010000001.1:63448309-63472741 GCA_030264115.1 Lygus lineolaris
GGCTCAACAGTACGTACTCATCAATCTGCGGAATTATTGGGTTGGAGGGAGGGTCTTCCTTCTTCCACACACCGAACATGAAGACATGATGACGAAGAACATCACCTTGGGGTGGGCAAAACATTATCCGAGCAGATTTTGGCTTCCCCTAAAATGTCACACACGATGTTGTCAGTTTCGGCATTTCATAGTTGCCAAAAGTGGGAATCACAGGATAATCATTGATTTACCAGGATAGGCTATCGATAGAAATAAAACATGTTGATCATCATTATCTTCAATTTTTGAATGTAAAATGAACAAATGAACGAAAAAACATGTTCCAAGAAATAATTGAAGTATAAAATGATTAATATGGTTTTTCTTCTTGACCGGTACATATATGAAATATTCTCTTGAGTTATGGAACCTGAAAGACTTAATATTTTTCAATGCATTTTTGAGGGCGTGTTATTTATACAAAAAGGCAACATAATTTCACTATTACATATGAAAATTGAGAAAAAACTTTTTTTTCGTCAAATTTGCTCCACCCTAATGTACATACAATGTATGCATAATGAACCATAGGTACCTTCATAATATCAATACGTACATACATAGGTGCACGCATAAAAAATAAAAAGGTATCTCGTGAAACTGGACAACATAAAGTAGAAGTAATACCTTACATTGTGGAAGAGCAGCCGTGACGAAATGAAACGCGGGAGGGTCCGCTGGGCGGAAATTTGTCCTCTAAACGCAACTGCCAAGAAGACGTCAACTTTGACACTGCCTGACTGACGATATGAGCGGTCTGGAGAAGCGATGACAACGTGATCTTACTTCATAGATAGTGAAGTGAGAATACCGTTGGGCCTCGTTAGTCTGTGTGAACCTGAAACGGCAGGGCGCGAGTTTTTCCAAAAAGGCGGACGGAATTCCAAAGTCAAGCAGGAATAAGTTATAAGTAAAATTTAAGTCCAAAAACAACAAGCATATAGGCATTTAACGAACAGATCAAGATACTAACCTTGTAAAATTGAAGAAATTATTCCAAACTATTGCACAAATGAGTAAAAAGCCAATTGTGCTATAGTTTGGAATAATTCCTTTCATGAGTACCTTATGAAAGTAAACAAGGAGCTTGCTAATTGCATACCCTTTTTTCCACCCCCACAGAGAAGACTGACTGTGACGCTAAGCTTCAGGGCACTACTAGACCCCAAATGGTATACCAAATTTCATTAATTTTGGTCCATGGTTACTAAGGAAGGTGCCGCGTACGGTTGACGGAAGGTTTTTTGTTCGCTTTTCGGATTCTACGTTTCTTGAATCGTAAACATCACTTCTGAGGGGGATTGAACGAATTTTTTGTGCTGAATTCCAAAGGTTCATTATTGAAATCAATAAACAAAAACGAAAACCACGAAATTTGGATATGAATAAGGAAAATAATATGAGGGTCAGAATTTATTGAATTATGATCTCAGTATTGAATTCAACATCCTCGAAATCTTGGGTATAAGTACCAATTTTCAGTTCCGAGACCTAATCAGTTAGGTGGGAATGCGCTAAAGAAAAACTCCGGGAGGCACCAGTCGATTATCTCCATACCATACTCGCATAAATATTTATGTACCAAACATTTTGGAGCTCATATCCTTCAAAAACTCGCTAACAAAAACCACGTAAATCGATTGAGAATTGAGGCCTGGGCAGCGTTTACAAGATTTTGTCAATCAAATACGTAGGTACAACACAGTTTGTATTGGTGCTGTTCTTTCCAACCCAGATCGAAAACATAAAGACGCATCTTACTACTGAGGGAGGTTTGAAAGAATGGGTTGTACATCATCATACCTTACAGTGCCCACACCACAATAGACCGATGAACTCATGAGGGTCGACTCTAGGTACCTGCTACAACATTTGGCGAGGTCGTTTCTGACGACCAGTTGCCGGTCGGGGACTTCTGATCAATTTTAAGATGTGACTTTTTGATCACTTGAGAGTAAGTACCGAAAACCCACCGACAAAGCTCTTTTCGATCAGTTGGCATGTCGATCACTTTCTATAGTCCCGATAACACGACTGTGACTTGCAAATCGAAATTGTCTGGCAGAATTATAGGTAAATCAGTAATAGGTATTATCTTGGTTAGATAATAAAACATTGGGTAAAATCAAATTTCCTTGAACATTCATCATTTCAACACTGGCAGATGGCGATTTCGAGAAAAGAAAATGCCGCTTCTACATCTACATTAAAATCAAATGTGTAGCGACTTGATGGAGTTTTTATTCAAATATGAAATAAGTGTCGTATGTGTGACTCGTCATGCCAAGAGGCCTGTTTTCACCAACTCTAATGGCGTATTCTTCACACAGCCCCTTCCATTCCTAATGAGTTAGCGCATTGTTTACTCTGCCCCTACGCTTAATGAGTTAATTTATTCAACCGTTTCAAATTTACGATGAGAAAACTGCTCTCAAATTCAATTATATTAAAATTCTCCAGCTTCAACTTTCTACCTCTGTAATTTAAATATTCTTTCCGTGCCTAATTTATTTATATTTCTCTTCATTTTACTTATTCCATCCAAGAGTTTACTGTACAGTCCAGTAAAGTACCTATGCAAAAAGCTGCACGACAGATCGATCTTGAATGAGTGCTAGACGTTGTGCGCCGTCAGCTGAAGTTCCTTGAACATAATCAACTATCGAGCTAATGAGATATTGGAGTTCTTCTTTGTGAGAGGCAGAGACAACAGAGGTTACCCTCAACTTGCTTGTTTTAATAATATTTGATGAACTATCATTTATAAACGTCAATTCCTTTCTAATGAAAATTTCGCCTAATTTCCGCCGTCTGGCTACACATACAAAACATATCGATATCAACATACCAACAAACTATCTTGTGCAACGCACGGGTTAACCAGCTAGTAATACAAACAGCCAGCCAGCCAGATAGTGTACATTCTTTTTCAGGGCTTGCATTGATGCATATCCCAGAGAAGCCATTCTGACACTCCGACCCTCTGATTTTCAGTAATTACCTATATTATCGTTTGTTGTGAGTGATTGATCATCGATTGATTGATTTATTGTTGATCATGAAATTATCAATTTATATTGCCTATATTATTAATTAGTATAGTATTAATTAATTTATATTATTAACTATTTATTATTGATCATGAAAATGATATTGATCATCGATCATGAAAATCGTTCGCCATTGGATGAAACGACAGCTCAAGTATCGACGTGGAACAGACTGATTTCAGTTAATGGGGCGTAAAAAATCGCGACATCCCTCGGACTGGGGCGAAAATAGGAATACGAGAACGTTATCTAAAAAGACGACGTCGAAGGAAGTGTGAGTGGGTGACCGCGGGGGCGGAGGCTCGGCTGAGCGAATACTACCTATTATGAGAGAAATCCTAGGCCATTGAAAATAATGACAGTTTTTCTCCTTCGAGCCCATCATTGATTTTATCTTGAAGAATCGAATGAGTGAAGGGGAGGAAAAAACCATGGGGGTCAGTGGTGTGTTACAAACTGTGCTATCCATCAGTGAGAGAAGGGTTCCCGGGGTGGGCTAGAGATTGCGCCCCCGCTCTCCTTTCCGACCCTAAAAACCAACCGCTACCACACCATCCCGATTTCAGTCTCTCAATAATGGAGTAGAAACGATGCCGTGGGACTAATGTCATATAACCCAATGAGTGGGGACCGCGTCTCAGTGTGTGGTCGTGTTTAGAGAGCCTGTATGTGTGTGGGGGTCCACTCGGAGATAAAGGGAAGATGAGACGGATCGGGGACCCTGGGATGCAGCGCTGGCAAAATAGCCTAAGGGAAAGGAAGGTCTGAGTAGTTAAGATAAGCTGGACACTTACAACACAACATTCAGCCCCGAACATCGTTTCATCTAATCCCTCTAAATCGATGTAGTTGATGAAATGTCGCTAAGTAAGACCGCGATTGAATTTCAGTGGGGATACTGGTTTTGCCGTTACTATCTGTGGGATTTGTCGTTCGGCTTTCATCAGACCTCGCTGGTGTATAGATGTAACCGAATCTTTACAGAAGAAAATTGGGGTCTAGAATAAATAGGGATGTACAATCTGTATTCACTACATAACTATAAAACAGCCAGTTAGTTTCCATGGTGATAATATGACGAGTAAACGGAGAAAATTAAAAAAATAAGTATCTAGTGATTCAAAAAGAAGGTACAGAAACATCCAGCGCCAGGGTTCTCACTGCTTTCCTCACCCGTAGTACCCAAAAGTGAATATTTCTGGGGTTTTCACGCTTATATCGGTCCTCGGGATGTTGTCCTGGAGATGGGAGATGTTGGAAGTTGTATTTTTTGGTATACAAATATATCCCGTGAACTACATCAAAATCCGTGGAGTGATTCCTAGAGTAAAGCTCAAAATCTGCTAAAAACAACGTTATAATTATAAATCGCATATCATTTTGAAGCTCTCGATGGGATCTTTAATTTGAATAGGTATGCCCCTTAACCTAAAACGTTGCTCCAAAATGTTACAGGAGCCAAAACGGCTAAATTCTTCCGTGTAAGGGAGATCAGAAATGGCAATTTTCGTTTTTCTCATATTCTAATGCTGTAGAATGAAATCCGGTTGAAACGTTACCACTTTGGGTGGCAGACGAACAATTTGTAAAACGAGTAAGGTCGTTCGACCCCGAAGCAGAAAGATGAGACCCAGACAAATATGTGAAAAAAAAGAAAAAAAAATCGTTCTCAGTGCCTTCCTCATTTTTGAAGTCGGTCAAAAATATCTCTCTCTAGGTTTCAAATCGCCAAGAAATTCTAGAACGTTGATCTAGAGTCCTGCAGAGATCCTAAAGTATTTGGTTCTTCAAAAACTGACTGATTGAGTCATGCTGCATGCCAGAAAGTTCTGAATGTTGCACGTATATTTCGAGCCGTGAATTTCCCTTGGAAATAACACAGTATTGTTGAAATCCGGAACTAGGGTGGTTTCAAGAGTTGCAATATCCTATTTTAACGTGAGAAAATTTCTAAATTCCAGGCACTCGAACTGAATACCGTACTGATAGATAATCAGTATTAATTCCTATCTTATAGCTTCGTTTGAAAACCACCTGATCGTACCTACAGCTAAACTATCTAGGAAACGACTTTTAGTAACCATACAAATGAAAAACTAGGAAAAGTATGGCGTGATGCCTCGTACCCGAGGTTTTTTCCGCAAAATTGTTTCCCACTTTCCCCGCACGATCGACGCACTGCATGTCAGCATATATGTGATTGATCGGCTTCCAACTCGTGACTATGAGTAAGTTGGTGAGTGTCGTCCTGCATTTAGGAAGAGAAGAGTTGGGACCGCTACCGTTACCGTGGTGGAGGTGAGAGCGCTGCGTCTCTTTCTTCTCTACTTATCTCGTCGTTCTGTCACATTATCTCCCTACACCCACGCATTGCACCAGTCTCCCTTCTGCCGTCCTCTTTGTAGATGGCAGCACATTCCTGTGGAGGAAGCATTTTGACTGTCTCGTCGACTTAAAAAGTAGCCGAACTGATTCCGATTATGCCACGTGTTCCTATACGTGAATTAGTCATTTAGCTGCCTGATCAAGGGAAGCCCCATTTATACGAAATGGGTTCAGGGTGTAAGAATAAAAATGTGGGCTCTTCAGGTATGTGTTGGTCCGACCGATTTCGCTTGCTTATTTCGCTTCATCACATACTTTGAGATGTTGGTTAGAGTCTTCGAAAATAAATCATGGAACTATAAGGAATTATAGTAGTTATACTATACAAGGGTGTCTCAGGTTTGAGTAGAAAAAAATTCAGGGATCGATTTTACAACTAATTTCCAATAGGAAGTTTCTCCCAGAGTTTTTTTGTTGTTTTGTATTTTTTGTTGTTTTTTCGTGAGTTTTTTCAATTTTCATTTTTTTTTTTTGTGTTTTCGACTTTAGCACACTAAAATGGCCAAAACTCCCGTAATTTATTATTAAAAATTAAAAATAAGAAAACCGTTGGAAATAGCGGTAAATTTCCTATAAGATGAAGTCATTCGTAAATCACTGAAACTGAACCTATTCATTGAGCTATTGTAGAGCCTAAACTTCAATTTTCGTCGAATATTTCACATTTAATCGTGGATTTCATCAGTCGTTTTCAAGTACATCTTCAGAAGTAATTCCGTTTCCAAGAACGGAACAGACAGCTCTGTTTTATTAGCTTTCCAGCTGAATTATTATTTTCAATTTTACTACCTATGGAAATTAGTGGAGTAAATCACGTTTGAATGCAAAAAACGTGGGTTATTTCTAGGAAATCGAGTGTTTGGGGTTTACACGTGATGATTTTAACTGGAGGAGTTAGCCTATCGTTTTCCTAGTAACTTTTCACGCTGATTCGAATGGTGACACTCCTGATCAATTTTGACAGATATAAAAGGGATTTTTCGAAAAAAGGTGACTTTTCTGACATACCTACCACCCCAATGCACTTTTTTCCCCGAAAAATCCATTTCCTATGTGTAAAAATTAAGAGACACTTTTTATTGGAAATTAGTTGTAGAATCGATCCCTGAATCTTCCCTACTCAAACCTGAGACACCCTGTATACCCAAGAGTTATAGTGCTGACAGGACTACTCTTTTAGGTAGTAATCTTCCTAACCTTTTAGAATTTTTGAATCATAAAAAGACAAGACTATCCTGTACCAACTTCCGTTTCATTGTACCTATTTCATGTGCATCAATAGTGCTATCCTAATACTACCTACTTACGGAATTCCAAAAAACAATTTAGCTACATTGAAGGATGGCGATGTACTTATAAACACAATCATTCCTCACTGCTGGCAGCACTGTAAACCTGTGTAGGTAGTCACACTTTAATTAAAAAAATGTTGAGGACTACCTTCCCAACCTCTCAAAGTCCCTGATGAGGCGAATTGAAAAAGCAAAACCAAATTTCAAATTCTAAATTTTAAATTGATAACAAAATGTGAAATTTTTGAAATTTAAAATTTCGATAGTTTGTTGCCCTGCAGAATTAAAAAGTTGGAAGAATACCGAAAACAGATTTGAAATTGATCGATTATTGGCTGAGAAAAGATGGAGAAATGTTTCACACTACTGGCGGAACCCCCTTAATGTGGGTGGGAACATCTCAAGATCATCTCATATTTTTCTCAAGTCGATATTCCAAACAGGGAATACGGGAATTAAATATAATTTCGGGGGAGTCGCCCGCGTCAATGTGTTCCTTATGGGAATCCGTGAGAGAGAAGGACCACTAGCATGAGTCATCGCCTCCCAGGCAAAGAAGTTGGATGGCCTTAGTAGCGTAGGTCCCGGACTAACACATACCTGAATAGGCCACATTTGTATTATTGCACCCTCAACCCCATTTCGTCTCATAACAAAATGGCAACAACCAACAATATACCCTATATAATATAATCGTAGAAAATACATGGTTGTGACCATTGAAACCGCCCAAAATTGTTTTGTATCAAATTCTGTATAAAATGAGACCAAAGTCAGCTTACCAACGCCTAGCCATGGTTTTTGGGAATTTTATGAAAATAATGAGGAACACGGAAAACTTTTCTTGCTGAGTCTCGCCCAAGGCACATGCCAACCCGCATGTCGAGCCTGGTTGGGGTGGCAATAGTGTTCATCAGGTATACTATACACATATTATACAATATGTATTATCTGTTGATGCGTACAGGTAATTTCAGGTAATTCCTAAAGCTAAACGGGTACACGATCGTAATTTTTACGATCATGGGAAATTAGGGGCGTGCAGCACGGAAGGGATTAAGTCGCCCCTGTATAATATAATCTCCCATTATGAAAGGGCATTGACGCGTCCCGTGTACATTGCTCTCACGGTACGCCAGAAATCCCCTCGGTGGTTAGCAAAAAAAAAAAGTCACTCCCAGTTATGTGTATGCGCCTGTTATCAAACATACGGATCTACGTACACCACAAGTTATAGTACCTAAACTGTGCTAGTTTCCCATCCTAACGAACGTTGTCAACGCCAACACCCAAATAATGCCCACTGTTTTTCACGTTTTCATGGGGTATATTTTTTACTGGCTGCTCAGTGGATCCGACCATTTTTATTAATTTCGTCCGTCCTAACTACGGAGTCCCAAAGTTATCGACTTGGTTTTTCCATCCTTATTCTATATTTTGACCGATCGTGCGCCTCAATCAGCACGAGCACAAGGACCCCCCCATCAGGAAGAGAAAGAGAGAAATGCCGAGTATTTGCCCCTCGTTGAGACGGAAGGAGGGGGTGGGACGCTGAAAAAGAGGTAACTGCCACTCCCATATAGAAACAATTTTTCACTGCGGTCCAAATAGACTGAGGCGTTCGAACCAACCAATCTCTTGGAGCAAACTCGTACACTGAAACTTCCCAATCCTTCGGTCGCAGCACTAGGTCGATTATATTCCCCTTTCCAGCACGACAAAATTGTCTATCGCGTGGAATTCATGATTAGTTTTCGATCACCTGAAGCATTGTCTCATCCCCAGTCACTTACAGAATATTCAAACGGTTTGTTTCGTACTGCCTGCATCGTTACAATTCTCTTGATGAGCCACTGATCTCGAAATTGACAGCGGTCCTGATTCATTTATTGAAAATGTGATGTATTTTGTAGTTTTGTCAAATTAATAGTGAGACTGCGTGAGATAGAACCAATTAAGTAGTTTCTTCACACGTTTTTGAGCATTTGAATGTGCCTCATTCCAGGTATTTCCTTTAGTAATTATGGCTCAATCATCAGCAGAAGTAATAATGTTTACTTTCCTCAGCCCTCCTGAAGTTGAAAGGAAAGTATTGCGATCAGCAGGAAACCGAATTTCTGAAACACCACCTTTAACTGGTCCTAATCGACATCTGATCAATTTTTCCTACTATATCTATTTTGAATTCATCATGTGCAGTACTTCATAGTTCCTGACCTCTCAGATGTTTCAAGGATTTCATGCTTACGCATGCTCAGAGGCTACCTTTAGGCGGCTGGTAATGAATTTCATAGGGGAACATCTGGGTGCTAACCAGCGTAAACCTGAAAATGTCATCAAAATCGGATGAAAAGTGTTAAAGTTGTACGTGTTGCAAGGATTTCAAGTTTTGCGCATGCGCAGTCGATACCGCTGATCCAATCTTGATGAAACTCTTAGGGTACCATAAAACCTTCGATCTTCAACTACCTTCCAAATTTGAGCGAAATCGGACCATTAGGTCTCGAGAAATTCATGTTTCTAGGATTTCACGTTTACGCATGCGCAGAGGCTACCATTGGTCGGCTGGTGATGAATTTCATAGGGGACCATCTAGGGCCTAACCCGCGTAATCCCTGGAAATTTCATCAAAATCGGATGGAAATTGTGGGAGTTATGCTTGTTGCAAGGATTCCCGGACAGACAGACAGACACGAAACCAAAATTCATCAGGAAGGTCTAAAACGTAAAACGCGAGTTGAAATTTTGATTTTGGAGATGAAAAATTTTCACTTTTCAAAAGTGAAAACAATGCTTCCGCTTCCTTGATAGACTCGGAAGCAAAATGAAAAAGTGGGTACCTATAGATTGATAAATTAAGAAATTGGTATGGAATGGTTATGAAAAACAAGGGTGATAAGATAAGATTGACTGATTAAGAAATGAGAAACAAAGTAATATAGGTACCTAATCAGGTTGGTAATATTATTGCTACTTACATATTATTGCATTGTTCAATAATTGATGTTGTTATGAAGATGGAAAAAAGTGGTTTCTTGTAATTAATTGTGTAAAACTGTGGCAAATGAAGTAGAATTGGCAGCAGGTTCTGTGACAATAAACAAATAAAATGAGCAGGTTGAGCAAGATGGAAGTGTGTATCAACCTATCTGGTCGGTTAATGTGGGGTGACAAAGGCACTTAACATAATGACGTATTATGATGAATTAGAACTAATTTAAATTACTTAAGTAATTGGTGTTGTTCCACATTTTCATGTTTTGGTAGATCACTCCTTGACTAGGACCCAGTCCCCGGGTGGAAACGTTGGAAGGAATAAAAATACTACTTCTCTCAAGTCTAGATTGGTCATTCAAAAACCTAGTTATTCCTAGCTACCTAGTTATTCTACTAGATCCATCATCACTTATTTTACATACATAAATGTATGTATATATATATATGAAACATATTAAATTTCAGGAAGTTCTAGGAATGTGGACATACTGCCTTCTGTTGCTAATCAGTGTACTTGTTATTTTTGTTACTCTTGTAAAGAATCGCCATGAACGAAGTGTCAATTTTGCCTGAATAAATTAACTTCAACGGACGAAGTCACTGATTTCACGGATTTCGAGAGAGAATGGGAAAGGTTGAAAGATTAGTATTTGTGTTTTCCAAGGGTTGAAGTGGAGGGTAATATATTTCCTAGACGGAGACGCCCCAGTTTTCCGATGATACTCTGCGGGTTTCCCGTTCGGAAAGAATTTACTTCCAGAGGCGAAAAGATTGAGGTAGGTCGATGGTGGTGGGGGCCTCTGCGCCCCCCATTGCCGGCTGAGCAGGGTCGTACCCCTGGGGAACTATAACAAACGGTTGGCTTATTTAAATGTCTCTCAATGCCGCTATACTTGAACGGGGCCGGACAGGTGGATGCGTTTTATTCTGCGTGACACCTCGTTCATTTCTCAACCTCTTCCTCCAATTTACGGTGAATTCTCAGAGGGGTGGCAAGAATGGTAATACTGAGTAATTTATCATCACTTTTTTCCTCTTTTTCGTACCCTTTTTTGTTCGGGTTGTTGTGTACAATTTACCGGGTGTCGTTCAGTTATAAGAGCGGTGTTTAAACTTTTTTCATACCCTACTCGAACTTGTTTGTACCCTGTTTTTAAGCAACTTCGCTCTTAGCTCAGTGTGTTCCTCTGGTGTGGAATTCCGACTACATGAATATTTAAATTGACTAGTGTTTACACCCTTTTCCGGCGTACTATAACATGATGTAGACTTGTAATCACATTCGAACTTTCAAGAGGGACTCTTTTGACTAGAAACAGAGTTGCGCATTGCTCCCGAGTCTATCAAGTTATAGCCAAATCTTTGTGATATTGTTGGGTCCATAAAACTGGTCTGAAAGCCTGGTTTAGGCCAGTTATAAGTGAACGCACTAAACTGGCCTAATGTCACTTATAAGTGGCCTCATACGTGAAACCCGCTTTAAACTGGTTTAAGTTGTCACTACACTCAATAATGTGACTCGTCCTGCGAGTGAGACAACCTTCATTTTAACAGTTGACCCAAAATTCATGGTCAATTCACGTCTGCCAAGTTGGGTGTGGCACATAGCTTCCTCGTATCCATAACGCGAGAAATTGATGTTTCGAGGATTTCACGTTTACGCATGTGCAGAGGCTACCGTTGGTCGGCTGGTGCTGAATTTCATTCATAGGGGATCATCTAGACCCTAACTCTCGTAATCCCTGAAAATTTCATCAAATTAAGATACAAGTTGTGGAAGTTATGCGTGTTGCAAGAATTCCCGGACACGCAAACAGACACGGAACCAAAATTGGTCACGAAGGTCTAAAACGTTAAAAGCGAGTTGAAATTTTGATTTTGGAGGTAAAAATGTCTCACCTCCCAAAAGTGAAAACGATGCTTCCGCTACCTTGGTACACTCGGAAGCAATTTTCGGAGAATTCTTGCTTTGGTAAAGGTGACTACACTGTGATCTTCAAATCTTGATCCTCCATATTCAAGAACTTTATTATACCTACTTTTGATATAGGTACTAAAGTTGTTGGTATATACATTCTAGCCATTCCATGCTCATATAGCAACATAGACAAATTCGACGGATCGACTACAGCTTGTAATAGACGCTCAAAGTTTATGGTTCGTACCTAGGGTTAAATAACCTGAAAACAATCAAGAATCAAGCAATCCGAATTAATTTGCAGGATTCTAACTCAAAGCGCCTACTCGGGTGAAAAGTGAAATTCGCGGTACGATTGCATTATTTTAAGCTGTTGGGCGGTATTTGAGGGGGACGCGGCGATGAGGAACTTATGCAGATGTGATTGGCTGCCACACGCACACTCTCCATACACATACACACAGATGGTGGCCCCTTCACGAGTGACGGAGTATGACAAACAACTCTTATTCCACCCAATCATCTACCTCGCCCGCTGCTATTGCTGTCGAAGCCCCTCATTTTGTTGCCATGGGTTGCTGAAACAGCTGCACGTCCGACCGAGCTGTTCCCGTCCAATTGAATAATTTTATCTGGTCGATAATATCCTATCAGAGAATGTCGTGGATAGTAAAACTTCTCTGGTCTCGGGGGAAATTGGGAAAATTCCCTGTCATAGTACTAGTTGTTATTACCTCGTCAGATACGCATACAATTTGACGTGGTTGGACCCCGCATCCTCTGCAAGCAAGTCGGATCAAGTGAGGGGGTGGTGGGGGGAGGGGGGGGGGGGGGGGGGGGGGGGGGGGGGGGGGTTGTAGAGGATTCAAGTGATAAAGTGTAAGCATAATTTCAAATGTCTAATGTTCTTCTTCTAATGAACCTCTCGTCATCATTCTTGTACGATCTCGTTTTGTGAACTTTACTTGAGTTTTCACCAGTTTGTAAAAACCCAATACCTACAAACATTGTACTTGAACTTGGTTTGGACACTGACAATCCCGGATGATAATTGTTTATTGAATCAATTCGATCATACCTATTTTACCAACTTCATTATAAAACACTAACTTAGGTATTCGTTATTTGTTCATCACCCTCATTATCCGCTCTTGTACGGTTTTACATCAATGATCCTCAATGGGGAACTTGCATGGGTAGCGATTCTTCATTTTGACCCTCAAAACCTGATTCAGCGGCCTTCAAAACCTCCTGGTGCCAATTTTCAGCTTGAAATTACGACTGGTTTGACCAAGAAACAGGTTGAAAGAGAGCGTGTGACGTCATTTAGGTTCCGCAAAAGATGGGTGCTGAGGGCAGTTGCTGACGTCAGTTAGGTTAAAATTACAAAACCCATTTCCGGTAAGTTTCAAACGTCGGATACCCCTCAAATAGCACCTTTTTGGAAAGCCCCCACCAAGATCTTTCAAATTACAAAATAAAAAATAACCATGCAAGTTCGCCATTCCTCATTGTAGGCTAATCTAATCAGTAATCTAATAAGTCTAATCTAGTAAGTAATCTTGGGGTCATCAAATTTTTATTAAAAAAATTGATGACCCCTTCGAAACTTTCCAAAACGGAAAATGGTTCAAACAGTACAACACCACCAACTCAATAATAAGTAATCATGTTGGCTACTGGTTGGAAGTAACCTTTCTGTTCTGACTCCAATATTGAAGATACACTCAGACACTACCACTAGCACTTTTTGCCACCCCTACATAATTTACTATCCTTTGGTCAGCTTAGGAATTTACTTTCATGATTCTAAGGAACTAGAACGCATGCCCTTTTTTTAGTGCATGTTTAGTGCATAGCCACCGTCGTAAAAGTCTCTCACACTGGTCGAGCTATCCCATAGGGAAAGTCGGTACTCATTGCACGCGCGCTTTACGTTGGAGGTGGTAACTAAATTGGGATTTTTGCGCACACCCTCCGAGTTAACGTCTAACGCCTTGGTCGAGCTATCCCGGAGGAAAGTCGGTACCCAAGGTAAGCGCAGTTAACCAAGAGGCGGCGACAAATTTAACAAAAATATGAAATGGAATTTTGAAAGCATTTTATAACAAATTCTTTCAAGGCAATATAGGTAAAAAGAGGTAAGCAATGAAAAAAGCTGGAATGAGTTTAGAAACGATACTGAGAAGAAGTAGTGACTTGTCAACATGACTAAATAGAATAGAATGAATTGTTAGGCTGTGGAAGCCAGTATACATACTGCCGCCCTGGGGGTATGACACCGTCCCTCCATTGTTTAGAAGGGCCGTTGCCCCGGTCTTGGGTTTTCCCCAAACACAAGTACGACTGACCTCCCAATTTCTGCTTTCGTACATATTTTATTGTTGAATTTTAATTATTAAGATGTTATATCCTTGACACTTTCTATTCCCTATCTAAAAGGACTCTACTAAACAATATGTATATTTAGAGAAGAATGAGACAACCCGGAGAACCTATATGCCGACACACCGTTCGCCACCTATTTGGCTGGAGTGTTGAACGGGGAAACAAACAGGAAAACAGCCAATCAATTCTAACTAACAAAAAGGGAAAAAACACCCCCAAATCAGTTGGGGGGTGTTGGCAGCCTCATACCTACTTCATAAATTATTTTCGTCGAATCCAGTTTCATCCTACTCCTTTGCAACTGTTCGTGTTCATGACTATTGAAGGTTGGTAGGTAGCAACCAACTTCAGGATATCTCAGAAATTAAAAACAACCTTCCCCCTCCACCGTTTTTCCTTTAAATTGGAAGAAAGGAACATGATTATGAATGAAACAAAACTGTAGGTATAATTTTTCCTTTTACAATCAGCCTAACACTTCCTTCCTGTTCATGTTAAATTTGGGCGTTCAGCTAATCTGATAGCTGAAATGTCTAATTCAGCTCATCTAATAGCTCAAGTGTTTAATTCAGCTGATCTAAGAGCTCAACTTTCGGTTTAGCTGATCTATGAGAGCTCGATTTTTAACACAGCCGATCTGGGATCTCAGTTCTATATTCTGCGTTACGAAATTATGCAGGTTACTATCAGTAACACACAACCACTTGCCCGGTTTAATATACACAGCGATCGCAGGGGCATCACAGGTTGGCATGCCATGGCAGCAGCGTTTCGTCATCACTATATTGAAAAAGGACCCCTCTTACCAGCTTCGCACGAACTTTCCCTCAAACTCGAATTGACCAGCATAGCAATTCGTTTGAAGAAGGATGGAAAACATAAAATAAGAAAAATTCAACACGAACGATTTCTGCAATCAGTTTGTGGAAGTGAGTGGACTATTGGTTACTAGAACCAGTAAATCCTTGAATTCGTTGAATACTGCGCTACCCGTTGTTATTATACATATTCTGGGAGCTTGGTCAGGCACTCGAGAAGAGTAGAATGTTTTTTTCATCCTCATAACTTCTTTAACACCCTATTCTTCTTTTATCTTGGGATTGGACCTGTAGAGTCGGTTGGTTTGGGATTCCCGTTGCACTCTAGCAGTTTTATCATTTCGTTTTACTGTCTTTGTATTGCTCTTGGTCAAATCAGTCATGAATGAATATCATTAATAATAAATACATGCGCTTTTTTCGATTGCTACTACCTACCTCGCAAAATTATTTGTACAATCACAAAAATCAGCCGTCATGGCCAGGTTGTTATACAGTTCTAGTAGTGCCTTTAAGAATTGCAACCCCTAAGGACAGTCATTTCGAGGTCAAATAGCTAAACATTGGTAAAAAACATGGAGCATGTTTGAATGAGCTAATTTTTGAAGAATAAAATGTAACAGATTTTTATCGATTTTGGAATAAGTACAGTGATATTTTAATAGTTAGTTGGTGGGTTATTTATATAGATATTTTGCTCTGATTCCTACATACCATTTATGTTCCTATGTTTAAGATGATAATTATTGTCTTTCAAAATTCGATAAAACACCTAGGTACCTATATATTGTGCCTACCACTCTTTCGCGTTTTTCACCAAAATGGCTCCAAGGATTTTAATGAAATTTAATCGAAAACCCTTTATTATGTAGGTACACACTAAATTAGCACTAAATCCTGATTATTAAAATGCCTTCTCACAGGTAGTCTCCTATTATAAATCGTTGCAAAATATTACATAATGGTTTATTAATTTTGCTAAATTTACTCTTATTAATTCTATTAAATTTATTAATTATTAATGTATCAGCTGGTGGTTGCTGCCAAATTTCGTTTAACCTTAGTTTAGTATCTAGTTTTGGAAAAGTGTCATGGTACGAACGGACCTTTTTTTAAATTTGATATTTTTATATTGATCACATACATTTCTTGAAATGTGAAACATTTTTTTAAGGGGGGTCTAAACAATTTTTTTGTGTTTGATTCCAAAGGTTTATAATTGAAAATAGTAAAACATAAACTCGCAAAAGCTTCAACCTCGTGGCTATGTTTGTTTTCCTTCAGGTGAATAGGAGCAGCTGCGCCTTGTTCTATGTCGTGTTCTACATTGCGGGCAGCCCCTTCGACCAGCCGCCTAATTTCGTGACACGGACTATAGTTAAGCTGATCTGAGAGCTCAATTTATGGCTCAGCTGATCTGGGAGCTCAATTTTTGACTCAGCTGCTATATAAACTCTATTTTTGACTCGAATTGTTAATGATTTGTGCGGTGTTCGGTTTGGAAAGTTTGAAACTCTGAACATTATGATTCAATTTCGATAAATTTTCATAGATTACGCGCTGTACCCTCTAGAATGTTCCTCATCTTCGGGCCGATAGTATCGGTGAAAAGTTTAAATTTGGAGGATAAAACTTGCTCGAATGCCTGCAGAAAACGGGTCGTCATCGCTATGCCACCTGCCCTTAGTTCGGAAGAAATTAAGTAGTGCTACGCAACGCCACCTGTTTCATCAACTTATTTTACCACCCCATTGGGTCACATCTATCAGTTCCTTGGTAGCAGTTCTTCTTATGTTACCAACATGTCATGTCAGCCCGAAATTGCGACCTCACGCGTTGGCTCAGTTATATTTTAGAGGCCACTGATTCAGCCTGCATAAACGGAGCCCATTCACGCTCAAAATCGACACAAAAAAGGTAACCATTGCTCGTGCATGTATCACTGATTTTTTCATTATGAAGTAACGACCCCAACGGGTAGTATCTACCCCCAAGTTTGCAACCCTGATACCCTTTGATAACTTCTTACAGTGGTCAAAACACCGCGTTATTTTCGCACTATTTTCAAGTTTAAAGAAAAAAAAGACCTCAAAGAAGCGTCCCACGGAAAATTTGACTGTTCCTTTCAAACAACATGAAATTTGCTATCAGTTGAGCCCTACCCGAGCTCTGTATGTCAATGGTTGCGGAGATACATGAACCTACTCAAAATCATTTTTTTTCAAAAAGCGAAAATTTTTTGTATTGTTCATTTTTGAAGTCAAATACTTATACCAATAGGTACCTACCGGTGTATGTGAGCACTAACTTGATCTTGTCAAATATATAAGGGAGCCTTCACAGTACGTCGACATTTTAAATACTTGACTATAGGGCAAGGTTTTTCTTTTTCCTTGATAATTGTCATTCCATAAGCTGTAACGGTAATTGTACGTTCATAGGCTAATGCAGCCTGGGGGCAACTCACAATAGATCTTAAAGGTCGCAATGGGGGGGAGCTGAAACTCAGAACCCAACAGTCCCTCTACCTCATTAGAAAAAAAAGTGTACGTTCAAGGGTTCGGTGAACCGTTATTTTTCTTAGGAACAGTTTACTTGAGCGGTGGCATACCGTAGAGTTGTCTCCTCGGATCTTGTGGCATAATGTAGCATTCCGAAAAAGGGGTTATCGGATTATTGGTGGTAAAGCGATGCTCGTTCGCACGAACATAAAGGCTTCCCCACCTTGAAATATAAACAAATCATGAAAGATGAAACGGAATGTAGTAATTCTATGAGTTTTTTCTTGTTAGTCATCTGCCAGACGGTGAAATCTTTGGGTAATTTCAAAGATGTACCGCAATAAAGCAAAAAATATTCATGGTGAATCACAGGCAAATTATGAGAAATGCCAATCGAAAACCGCGTTCAATTTAGTTCTGGAAGGCTTTTTGTAGTTCAGGCAGATCTGCCAAGTGGTTGGGCAATAGGTGGCCATTTTGTTCAGAAAGATGCCATTAGTTGGAAATCCTGGTAGAGAGAAATGCCGAGTGGGAAGGCAAGCGATCAGCCAATCACCGTCGAGAGCTGGGGAATCTCCTCATCTAACGATTATACTCGTATGACTGCTCGGACCTTTGAAGGGTACATCGTCGGATGAAAATCGTTGGGGATGGGTTTTCGGCTCGAGGTGACCGGCCTGAGGAGGGATGAACAAAGTGACCTTAATTAGCGCTCAGAGTTCAATCATCTGGATCTGAGAAGAGGACAGAGAGCAAAAGCAACCCCTGACGGTTTTCAAAGAGCTAACTGAAACCGCTCTCTTCGACATCACGACCGCCCACCAGTTAAACGCGTCCTCATCCCACCAACGTCCCCGTCAACCGCGAACATGACCACAGCTATTACCATCTCCCTCAGGCGATCGTCTCTTTAACTGAAACTTTTCTATCCCACAGGCCCCCTCTCAACTGCTCACTTGACCGCTCAGCACTCGAAAAGTCACATTCTGTTTGGCGGGTTAATTTCAAAGAGAAACATTAACCCCCACCAACACAAAAGGACTAGTCCCCATCGCCTTTTCCGAAAAAAAACCTCATAAAACTCTTGAAAACAGCCCCTCACCCACCATCCCTCCTACTACCACCAGTGACAGCCGCTAAACTTTTTCTCAGTTTCACCTGAAAGAACCCAGTTCCGCTCGGGTGGAACCGCAAACCCCGCCCTTATTCCCCACTAAGTGGGCTACTCCCCCACTTCCATCATAACCCCCCCTCCATCTACTGCTTGTGTTCTGTTTGTCTTAGTAATTTATTCTTCTTTTACTGCTCGTCTCCTCTGGTGCGGGTTAGTGGATTCTGGAATTTTCCTCCCTGCCGAGTTATGAAATTTAAGCTTTTGTTGTTTCTGAAGAGCCGCCTTTCAGATTGAGGTTTCTCTCTGACACGGTCAGTCAACTTTTTGTGTTTTCCCTTTGACTTTTCTCACCCATCTCAAAGAATGAAATGCATAACTAAAATTTTTAGGCCATTGCAATTTTCATTGAAAATTCGCTGAGGGTATAGTATTGCGTACATTCTGACGACCCAAACCCTACGAAAATCACTCAACATTTAAAAATAAAACCTGAATGATAGCAGAATCAGCAGAAACAAATTTTGAATATGATGAATTGGACTTGTGAAACAATGAATCTTCCCAACGTAAGTCATGGTATGCATTTTCGTAATGGTGATAACGGATCATTGTATGTCAAATTCACTCATACGATGAGAATTTTCACTTCCCTCATCCAAAGTGTTAGGTGATAGGACAGTATTGCGGAAGGCAGAAAGGTAAAGGTTGTAGTTTGGATAAACTATATCTACTGAGCTTGAATCCAATAAATTCCACTTATTAAGAAAGGGTGAGCATGAGGAAGGGATCAATTTTACTTTAGATAGGGGAGTTTAATTTAAAAATATATATATATGTGTGCGTACGTATGTGTATAAACACGATTGCGGCCCCTACGAAAATGATTAAAAAAATTTCGATTTCTAGGATTGTTTTCTACATCTCTGAGGATGAGATCCTAAGAATTTCAGCCCTCCAGGTCAATTACAAGGAGGAGAAAATATTCCAAATAGGTGAAAAACCGTCGTTTTACCATTCTTTAGCTTTTCTCCCAAACTGCTCTAACGATTTTGATGAAATTCACAGAACACAGAACATACTCTTCTAATAAGTAGAAACAAGTTCCAATACCCCTCATCTCCACAAAAATAGATTGAGGGCCGAAATCAGCGTTAAAATCCGCAAAAATGGTCATTTTTCAGGTTATTACGGGGAAGGAAAGTAGTGAAGCCTCGCACCAGATGTTTTGCTTTCCTCAGCCCATCTTAGAAAGTATTGCGATCAGCAGGAAACCCAATTTCCGAAACACCACATTGAAATGGTCCTATTCGACATCTGATCAATTTTCTCCACATTTTGGAGAAGTGTATGAAAGTCCGTTTGGGTGTATGTACGCATGTGTATGCCCACGATTGCCGCCCCCACAAGAATGATGAAAAAATCTGATTTCGAGGATTGGTTTCTACATTTATGAGGTTGAGACTCTAAGAATTTCAGCCCCCAGGTCAATCACCAAAGGGAGAAACTAAGAGAAACAGGTGGAAAAACGTAGTTTTTCCTAAATTTTTCAACTTTTCTCCCAAACTGCTCTAAGGATTTTGATGAAATTCTCAGGACATACTCTTCTCCCAAACAAAAAAAAGTTCCAATACCCCTCATCTCCAGAAAAATATCCTGATGGCCGTAATCAGCTTCATCAAAAACCCACTCTTTCCTATTCTGCTCAAACTACTGTAACGATTTTGTTTAAATCACAGGATTTTATCTTTCATCAAGTAAAAACAACTTCCAATACCCTTCACCTTCAGGGAAGTATTCGTAAAGCCGAAAATAGACTCAAAAACGTTACACAAAAACCGTTTTTTTTTTTTTTTTTTTTTTTCATTTCTGCGGAAACCACTTCAACGATTTTCATGAAATTCACAGGATTCACTCTTCCACTATGTGAAAACAGGTTACAATACCTCTGAACTCCAGAAAGTATCTTGAGGACCATGATTAGCGTTATCAATGACGAAAATTGCAATTGCAATTATTGCAACTTTTGTCCTATGCAATGTTACAGCGTTAGGTAGTTTATTAAAGAAAGAAAAACAATACAAATCAAAATATGCAACAACACTCCGTGTAGAAATAGGCGTTGCCAACAGTAGCTTTCACACGGGGTCCGTATCGTCGTTGTCTAGTGCATAGGTTGTGCCCTCATGCCTAAATCCATACCACGACCGACTGCCCTTGGGCTCGGGAAGCTGGCTCGCGTAGCGAGGACAGCCAAGGGCGAAACTGACACGTGCCGAACAAGGGCCAGACGAGCGAAGCGAATCTCCCAAGTCCAGCAAAATAGGTTTTTACCTACCCTAAAATCCTATATGTACAAAATAACCTCATCTCAAGGCTCATTATCTCTATTTTATTTATTTATCTTCTTTTTATTTTTTTTAAAGTATGGTCGTCTATTCCTCTCAAACAATTAACGATGTTCATGAAATTCACAGAAATTAGCTACTTTTCTTATATTTATGATCAAACAATATCAATAGGTACCTGAACAATTAGTTTGAACCGTTGAATAGCTTTGGCAGCCACACATACTCACACGCAGGTTATCACCCGCGACTCAAGGACTTTCCTGCCAGTTCTTCAACTTTTTTTCTCAAGATTCAGCTCAGAGATTAGCCACCGTACGGCCATATACAGTTGAGGAAAGTAGTGTGATGCCCCGCACCAGATGTTTTCATTTTATTTTGTCAAAAAACTAGGTTATTTCGTCATTCGAGTCGTTAGGCAGCCATAACATTTTTCTTTTTAAATCCTGACGCAATTATGAGAATCGCAAAAAACTGCGAATTACTTACCAAGGAAAATAAAGAACATTCAATTCTGTGAGATTCATCTTAATCTGACCCTCACCTACACTTCTTTCACACACGCACACACACATCCATCCAGACACACGCCCTTACTTGAACAAATGCATCCATGCATACCAAATCGTTTATAGCAATATATGCTTACCTACCCACCTCCTTCTCCCTTCGCGTATAACACCTGCCAACTCCCTCTAATATTCACCGAATTGACGAGGTCTTCACTACTGCAGGTCTCTCTTTCTCAGATTACTCTTGTGCTGACGACCCCACTTGTAAAAATATTCCCTTTTCCCTCATCTAGTTGTGAGATGTTAATGTTTTTCCTACATATGTATAATTTCCTATTCCTGTACCGTGAAAACCCATTCATACATTTTTCTGTATATAGCTATCCTAACGAGTCAATTCAATAACGATTTAACCATATTTTTCACAGAATAGAATCCCCGAGGTCGACAAGACCCAATCTTGTTGATAAAAGGTTAAATAGTTGCGTCGGTAGGGGACGGCTGGCGTCATTTTCCGCGATTATATTTTCCGTTTTCACCTTGAGTTCTCGTGCCGCTCAACTCCAAAAGATTGAAAGCAAAGTTTTCTCATCAAAATGGCGCTGCGATACTTAATGTCTCCGAATGGAAAACTTTTTTGCGCACCCCTCCCTTTTAGGCTACAGCTCATCCAATTTCTCATTTGAAAAAAGTAAAAACAAATTGAAATGTAGCCCGGGGTGCGATGTTTTTCAGGTGAAAAGTTAGTAGTATAACAAATGTAATTGCTTTACCTGAAACTAAATATATTTGAATAAGACCAGTTTTAAAAACTCAATATATTGCTACCAATTTTCGGTGAGTTGATAAGCAAGGTTTGCCTTATTTTCAACTTCTCAACTTTATATATTTTTCGTCTCACTCTCCTCCTTTTTCTTTGTTCCTCTCACTTTTTTTATCAAGTTAAGGGAAGTAGCTGTCCTTAGAAAATTTAATTAGATCATAACTTTAAGGCCTTAAAGAGAACTTCCCCTTTCCGTCCGAGCTGGTGATTTAACGGTACGTACATTTTCCAAGGTTCCGCACTCCTGAAATGAGGAGGGGTTTTATCTTCGTCGTGGAATAGTGAATATCTTCACGGTCTAGTTTCTCATAATACAAATAGGTCCGGTTAGTACAAATAGTTAAACTACCGGTATCGCAGTGGAATGGCAGAGGAGAACTTCAAGTTGACTGAGAAAAGTCGGAGAAAGAGATTCCCGTTACCAGTTATTCAAAGGGTTGAATTCATTCAGTATAGTTGGTACCTAGTTCACTGCAACAGGTCCCAAGTGAGTGGAAAACATTCGAGGTAATATAGGACGATCCTCTCATTCCTCACAGTGCAGGTGAGGGTTTGAGTGTGGTGGTCTGAAGTAGCGGAACTATACCAATGTCAGAATCGGTTGAGGATTGAGGCCTATTCAGATAAGCGACACACACATTAACCCTAGAAGGGCACCCTGGAGTTGCTACCACTTAAAGGTACCCACACGTCGATTCGACGAAACCCTTATAAGATTGTCTTAAATTGCCTTTTCCATTTCTATAAACAGGAACATTCCCAATATCAAGGTTCACAATAAACAGAAGTATTATTGTTCAATTCATTGAATCTTCAGGTACGTAATTATTTTTCCACACCATTCGTAGCTCCTTTTTTGGACTTTACCTTTAAGATTTGTGGAACATAAGAAAATGTAATTTGAAAACTTCAATTTTTTCTGTTCACTATGACTGAGGGGAGGCACTCCTAGAGTCACAAGCCCCTGCTGCGCTCCTACCGGTCACCATTATGAAAATAAAACGCTGCAAACTATTATACTAAGTTTTGTTATTTTCTGTATAGATCGCCCATCTACACAGATCCTATTGATATAAAATACCCACCTACCGCGAGGTTCACAATCATCTCTTGGCGACAGTGAGTAGGTACCTTCTTGTAATTATTATTATCGGAGAGTTGTATCATTCATTCTTAATGAAATTCAGTAACTAAGGAAGCTTCTGAAAGTAAACAAGAAACTTGGTTGGGTGGAATCGAAAGAAAGTTGAATTTGAACAGCTGATATTTGAACGGAGATTTTGCCTACTCGGGAAGAATTGCGATTCACACTCGTGTTTCTGCTCTTTTTTTCGTTCAACGCTTAAGTCCTTACAGGGAGCGAACGGTTGATCCTAAATCGCTCCACAGGGTCTCATTCGACGCTAAAAATTGTGTTATATTTTAAATCGATGGAAAAATATACCTTCCTATTTGAAATTTTCGAGCTATGGCGTTTTGAAAATTTCATCCCCTATTTTCTAACCCTTAGAGAAGACGGACGGTAACGCCAAGCTTCGCGGCACTACTAGACCCCGAATGGGGCCGGTACACCAAATTTCATTCATTTTGGTCCATGGTAACTAAAGGAAAGGAAAGTGCCGCATACGGCGTACGGCGGACGGAATGATTTTTTTTAATTCGATTTTTGGATTCTACGTATCTTGAAACGTAAAACCTCAAATTGTGAGGGGGGTTAAAAAAAAAATTGTTTCGTGCTCGATTCCAAAGGTTCATTATTGAAAATAATAAACCAAAATTGGACACACGTCGAATCGACGTAGGAGTACCCTTCTAGGGTTAAATACGAGTTTCTACATTCCCATATTCTATATAGTAGTAGTTCGATATAATACTAGTCATAATAAATAGGTACTCACTCAAAGAAACAAACACACTAGGGGTTTCGCGGACTCGGATCCAGGAAAGTATAGAAAGTATTTCTACGTGTTTTATTTCTCTCTCAGTTCAGTCTTTACGTTCTAATCTGGATCGAATTCGATTATATTCATACTTCTTGCTTTTCAGAAACGTTCCGAAAACTATAAAAGGCAGCGAATTATAGTGAGGAGAACCAAAGTGTTGGTGCCGAGTGTGTGCGAGTGAGTGCGAAAAAAAGTGTTCGTGCGTCTGATCTGAATTCAGGACCTTCCGTTCAGCCCGTCATTTGACTCAACTGTTGTCGCCTTGCAGTTGTATTGACTAACAACTAGTTTTAATGTAGACGAAGCT
>JAEMON010000001.1:63473741-63484814 GCA_030264115.1 Lygus lineolaris
CCTTTTTGGCAAGGCGGTCAGCTTCTTCATTTCCCTCTATTCACTCATGCCCAGGCACCTAGAGCAACGTCAGTTTGTTGCCCTGGGCGGCGGCTTTGAGAGAAAGAAGGCAACTCCAGGTCAACTTTGAGGTGATCGAAAAAGCAGAAACTGCCTTCAAAGCTGCCTGGCTATCGGATAGAATATAAATTCTCGCACCTTTGAGTCGTTTCCTGGCGATCTCTTGTGCACATATTTCTATGGCATGGGTTTCCGCCTGATAGATGGTAGCCACCGGGCCCAGGGGCTTGGCCAAACTAAAGTTTGGACCCCTGATTCCCAGACCAGCCATACCATCCATCACAGACTCATCTGTGTACCACATAAGTGAACCTGGTTCAAATTGAGGCAGTCCTCTCTTCCAGCATTCACGATCATTTATGATCACCCTGAAGGGTAGGTCAAAGTTCATTTTTTCCAACATCTCGTCGGGAACTGACATAGTCACTGGTTCCGTCTTTATTATGTCCCCTCCGTATATAGCCCCCTTATAGCATCCAGGTAGTTGAATATAAATATGCAAAGGGGTGAGGTCTTACATGATATTGTATTATGATATAGGCACTGTACATGCACACAAATTGATGTCTACTCTGGATTGCTATTATTAGTCCTTTCACAGAAATAACAATAAAGATGAAGGCTCAAACTTTATCCCAAACTTATTTCTCCTTCTATCCACTCAATAAAGACAAGCTTTTCAGAGGAAAACTCGAAATGACCGTTCGTTGCCAATGAAATTTCACATGCTTGAAAAAACATGGAGCTCGCGCCCCGCTATAATTCTTGCAAATCTCTGCCAGGTTTAGCAATTCACTTTGAACAAACGAATATAAAAGTTGATGAAGTCGAGAATTCTCGCACCGTGCTCCCGCGATGCATGCAGGATTTTTTCATTCTATGGGAATTTGAAGCGCTGCAGGCGCATATGGACATCAAAGCGGAAAACGTGATGGAACCGTGATTGAATTTATCTGTGAATTAACGCGATAGCATTGCCCTAGAAAAAACCGCACCCTACATCTACCTAGAGATCGGTATTGATACACAATTGTTTTGATTAATCGATTATTTGTTCCAAAAAATCGATGTGAATTCACTTTTATGACTGCTGGTTTCTCTTCTCAAGATTGCAGCAATATCACGGGCAATAGTGTCATAGGTATGTCGATATCCCACTTCTTCTGTTTCCACAATTTACAAAAAAATGGGAAATGTGCTGCTAGTTTGTCCAAAGTGGATTGAAGAAAATTATGCCTCTACATGTGAAGAACTGGCCTTTGTTTTTCGTGGTATTATTGTGAGAAGTGTCATTCCTGTTAAGTTGGTAATGACTGCGACCAACGGAAGACTCAACACACCTGGAAACAGACCCGACAAAACATAATAAGCTGATACTTCGAAATGTTTGATGGAATAACGTTATTTGTTGGGCACCAATAAAGTATGATATTGTTGTGAGAAGCTAGGCAATTGGTTTGGGGACCTAGATACACTGTTGTGTATAGTTTCAATAAAAATATTCACTTCTTGTTTTGTGACTCTTGCGATATATTGTGTTTCCTTTAACAATAGATTATTGCTTCTATTTAGCTTCTTTTCGATCATATCATAAAAATATATTTCTGGGTCCAATCGAGGTTAAAATTTAGGATTAATTTCACACAACAAACTGGGTTTGAACAACAAGGACTTTCTCACTTTTGTAACCTGGAAGTGCCTATATAGAATCAGTTAGTGGAAATATTACAGATATTGGTTGACTAGTCCCGGAGTTTTGTCTATGACAACAAATTTCTAGTTGAATAAAGAATTACTAATTGATATTATGAGGAGCTTGTTTCCATAGAAGGTACTGAATCCGTTTTGGTGAAATGTGAGGAAAACGAGAAACACCATTGAGACCTGAAAAACTTGCATTCAGCGAATAATTTTTACTTTCCTCAGCCCACCAGAAAGGTGAAAGGAAACTATTGTAATCAGCAGAAACCCCAATTTCTGGAACGCCACCTCAGAATGGTTCAAATCGACATCTGATCAATTTTCGGAAAAGTGTATGAAAGTCCGTATCTATGTACGTATATGCATGGGCACGATTTCCGCCCTTACAAGAATGATTTTAAAAAAAATCCGATTTAGAGGATTGGTTTCTACATTGATGAGAATGACACACTAAGAATTTCAGCCCTTCAGGTCATTATTAAGTGGAGAAAATATTCAAAACAGGAGAAAAAACGACGTTTTTAGCACATTTTCAGCTTTTCTCCCAAACTCCCTCAACGATTTTCATGAATTTCACAGGACCTACTCCTCTTTCGAGCAAAAACAAGATCCAATACCCCTCATCTGCATAAAAATATCATGAGTCGGTCAGTTTTATTAAAAACCCACTCTTTCCTATTCTGCCCAAACTACTCTAATGATGTTGATGAAATTCACAGGATTTCCTCTTTCATCAAGTAAAAAAAAAAAAAAAAACTTCCAATAACCCTCACCTCCAAGGAAGTATTCTGAATGCCGACATTAGACTTAGAACCGTTGCACAAAAAACCTGTTTTTCTGATTCTGCGGAAACTACCCTAACGATTTTCATGGAATTCACAGGATTTATTGTTGTACCATGTAAAACCAAGTTCCAATACCCCTCAACTCCAAGAAAATATATCCTGAGTATCCTGAATATATCTTATATGTACATGTATATATCCTAAATATCCGGATTATATGTTATATATATACATGTACCTATATATCCTGAATATCCAGAATATATCTTATATATACATGTATGTTTTGATATGTATTTATTTCTTGCTTGAGTACTTAGCCTTCGGTAGTGAGGAAGCGATTGATATATGTATGTATCTACGTCCACGTACATAATATAATACATTGTTTGAGGGGAATACAACATTCATAGTGGTGCAGCATCCGAAAAACCCCATAACATTTTCCAGCAAGGACGCATTTCAAACATATGATAATGATAACAATTTCCACTCATAGATGTTTTCTGCGGCCTACTGTGACCTAGAGATGTAATGGGCGACGAAGGGGTCAATAAAGTACCTATTCTCCAGAGACTCCTAAACACTTGCTCTCGTTATCCGAATCCTCTCGCGCATTGTTGAGTGAACGTTTTTGCGAGGCTCCAGCCAAATTTGCTGCTATTAGCTTTTCCCTTTCGACTCTGAGGGAGACTGTGAAGTGACGGTCCCGAACGACGAAACTCATTTCATTTGTACAGATTCCAATTTCGGGAACAGACTTTAGCAATATACTCGATACTCAACGAGTAAAAAATAGGGTCTCGTTTGGCAGCATCTTTCTGTCCGCAGCTTTGTACTTGTGTCAAATCAACTCGATACAAACCACCGAATGATTAAAACAACACTCCCACATTATTGATGTACCTACATGCTGATTTGCCTTTGCCACATTTATCCTTTCTATCAAATTAGGTGGAGAACAACTCCAACAGCCTCTAATCATCCTAAAGTTACATTGGAACGAAGTACCTGGATGTTTCATACCCAGGTGATTGACAATTTATAGATCAGACGATATTGGTATTGAATTCTTTTTAGTTGCGTGCTGAACCTATGTTCTTTTGGTGTGTACGTTTTTCTGAATGATTTCATCCTGCCTTTTACTTTCCTTACTTAACCCTTAGGTTAAAGATAAAGTAGTGCAATCAGCCTGACATAAAAATTCTCGATTTTGGTTACTTCGTTATGTATATCATTTATTGGCATTAAATGAATTAACAAAGTTATTCCTGCATTCATAATATAGGTAATAGACTAGTACATCACATCGTTGTAATTAGGTAGGTGTATGTATATCGTAGACAGAATCAGCAGATTAAAATAGGCAAGTTCGAGGGTATCGATGGGTCGGAGAAAGAGCAGTGGAGGCGCCTTTCCTCGTAAGCAGCGCCGGCCTAGCTCACACACAATTCCTGGACTTGTGGCTCAACAGAATCATGGACAAAATCCAGAACTCGAGAAGAAAGAAAAAACTGGTGGGACCAGAAAACGATTTTCCGACGGCTGAGCCTGGAAAAAACACCGGCTGAGCTACGTTATGGACATATTCGCCTCATACACTCAATAATATACTCACATTCCGAAATACGCTCACACTCTATCCTTTAGAATTGTATATAAAAGTCAACAGATTCTAAACCTATTAAGATAGAATAATATCATTTATTGATCTCAATATCCGGAAAGGATATAAATAATGTCCTAATAATAAATTATTAACTCGACGGTATTAACCCAACAGAAGCACTGTCGTCATTGCAGATGGGTGATCTATACAGAATAATAATAAAACGTCATGTGATCATTTCATTTATAGCATTTCTGTATTTCACCTAAATTATTCAAATCAATCTTTCAAGTTCTTAATGCTATTTGTCTAAGCACCTAACGGTGTCTCCTGGCTGATATTCCTCCTGTGGCCACTGATTCTCATTTAATTCTACCTCCCCATTGTAAGGCCCTAAGCAGCACTCTTGTTAGGAGTTTGTTGAAACTCTTTGATGAGTGATATCGATGTTTCATCGAGGATCTTCGGTTTTGTTATGCCCTTTACTGCCCACTCGAATTCCAGTTGAACTGACGCGAGGTTATAACTATAACGAAATCATGCGTGAGACGAGTTTCTGGTCAAACAATGGGGACGAGGAACTCGTTCAAGCAGAAATTAATTAAACAACAATCCGGAGCTCGGTTCTCCCGAGTAGAGGGCTGACTTCCCTCTCATGTATCTGGGTGAAAGTAAATACATAATATTAGATCTTGCTCCTTTCAAACTACAATGTGATTTTAGTGGCTGGTCGTAAACATCTACTTGCAGTGCCTGTGAATCCGCCGCTTTTCAAGTTTGAAATGGAAACCAGTCCTTGTTTGGTTTTAGATAGTACAGTCGCTCGTCTTGGACTGACTCTCGAAATTAAATTACTAAGATTATCATGATTTCATTTTTTCCATTTCAAGGAACAACAAGAAAATCTTATTAGTTACCTAGTAATGCATACATTTCTGGAGACATATCTCGTGAACTCGGAAGTAATGAGTGTGAACTCGAACTAAAGTACGGGAGGAGATTTTACCTTACACGTGTGCATCACTTTAATATACCGGATATGCGTGGGATACCTACCAATGCGTAAGGTTCAACTACCTTTCAACATTAAATACTCTCCTCAGCTCATTTAAAAATAAGTTATCCACCAATTTTACAAAATCCAATCAATAGTTTTAGGGATGAAATGCCCATGAATTAACACTTCGTCCAGACCATTGTGTGACGATAAGGGAATTTAAAGTAACAAAAGTAGGAGTGGGGATGAACCCAAGAGGATGAGACAACTAGCGGTAAGCATGGCGTTTATTCTTCAACGCACAACAAGAAAAGGAAAAACATATCAAGTCAAAAAAAATACTCAGGGATCACAGATATAACCAATCTGTACGGTATCGAGATATTTATACTTGTACATAGGTACAGACGAGACTTAAGCGAACGGACAGGTAAGTGCCTATAAACCTTAATCGTAAGTTCTTTCTGTTGTCCAATACTCAAGTACTATATGGGTATGTGGTCGGAAGGAATTTAGGTATATTTCTGTACTTCATCATGGGAAACTTCTGAATGTGTGAGGAGGAGACGGGAGATGTGACTACAGCGACAGTCTCAAGACGATGAATGGATCCTTTTCGGTCTTTAGATCGGTAGGTACCTAAAACTGATCAAACAAGGAAATATATATAGTTTCCATCGTAATGATGTTCGAATATGAATAATCAAATTTTTTTGAACTCGAAACATACCGGTACGGTAATATAGAGGTCGTATATGCACGGCGAATGAAGAGTTGAACATCACCGAGAAAGTACGACTCCCACGGAGCTGTGCTTGACGAGAGATGATCCTGACGTGGATATCTGTTACAGAAGAAGTCATAGGTGTTGAGGATTCCAGTGGAATTGATGGTGAAAAGGAACCCAAAGTAGGTATGGCATGTGCTACTTACCCGAGAAAATTATGTCTTGGAGCACAAAAGAAGTAGACGATGACAAACAATAAAAGACTCCTATGCTCATCAACAACCAGGAAGTACCAAAGTTTTGCCGGTAATAATTGGAAAAATTGAGCGAGTTCGGGAACAGGAAAACGGGAAGCCAGACGAGACCAATGACGATGCAGAGACGGAAAAACTCACTGCCAACGGCGACCAGAAGCGATGAAAAATTGGCACATGGGAACTCTGATCCTTTTTATGCCCCGTCCGGAGTTCCGCAGGGGTCCCATTCGGGCCCCCTCTTGTTTATGATCTTCATTAATGACGTTCATAAACGGTTTGAAGATAATATTAGTGATCTATTGTTTGCGGACGACCTCAAGTCGGTGAGGTCGGAGATGGACTGTGAGGTCATGAAGGATACCTTTTCGGCCCTGAATGAGCTCAGTCTAAATATTTTGAAATGTTCAGTGGTGTGAGCCCCCATCAGGGCTCACTGAGCCGTCAACCACCACCGAAACCGCCCAGTAGACGACGGCAGCGCCCCTGGTGAGGAGACTCTTCCCAGACCATCTTGGGGAAGGGCGCCAACCGATCCATGACCAACTTGATCCACCTCACCAGCTGGCTGACCAGCCTTTCCCGCCGTCTGCTGGGGCGGCGGAGTGGGGCATCCCCACCCTAAATTGGATACCGGTGGAGCGGGTGAGCTCAATCCTCAGTCCTAGTTCAGCTTCTACAAGTGACGGACGACCCGCTATTCCCTGCTTCATCGCGACGTGCATTCTGCGACCCCCAGTCACCGTGCTCTCGACGACCCCGACCACGACATTCGTGCGTGCTCGACCCTTCCGACTCCATGGTGAAGTCTGGCCTGACCCCAAACTGGCTTTTCGCGTCCTCCAGTATAACAGGAACGTTACATCCCTTCCCAGTGTCCAAGTTCGCCTTTCAAGACCAGACTTTCGATTGTGCATTCCTCCCAACACCCCTTCAAGACTTCGCCTCACGGCGGTGAGAACTACCTTCGGGCTTCAACCACGTGAGTTGATTTACAACACTATCATTGGCCAATGTTAGGTAGGTTCTCGAACTCCTAGGCACGCCATTTGTTTCGTTTCGCCCTTCAGGCTTTAACCTTGTTTTGCTTGAGCATAGCTCTTAGCGTATTGCGTGCGTGTAGTAGACACGCCTTACGTTCTTGGATAGCATCCCTCGTGGCGCCACCGGCGGAGGGTGTTACTAGTCGTGACCCTCAGTCACTTATTTTGAGTCTAGTTGACGCTTTGGCGTAGTGGAATATTGTGATCAATAGACACGGAGTTTGTGATTCAGTATTGTGAATACTTGGTTGATAGGTTGTTGAACCTAAGTCGTTGGATAATTCTTTTGCGACCCTCCGGGGCTTATTACTTGGAAACTTAACCCTGTTGAGTGTATTCTGTGTGCATTATTTTCATGTATTTTATTTTATTGAATAGATGTATTGAACTGTGTTTGTGAGTTTTCCTTTCAACTTACCCTGCAACGTTCTCGATCAGGTATTATCAAGGTGAGTGACACCCTTTTAGACCTACTTGCATTGTGGGAACACGCTACCATTTGTTTAGTTTGACCTCCTCAAGGTCGGTAGAACTAATTCCGTCCTTCAGACACCATTTTCAACACCTTCCTAAGTAACCTCCTTCCGAGGCACGGCTTAACCGTCCCAAGTACCAGCTTACAGTGGTCACATTCACCAGATCAACCTCGAGTATCCAATATGATTACGCAATAGGGGGTGAAACCTTGCAAAGGAAATCCTTAGTGAGGGATCTTGGAGTTTTCTTTGATAGGGAATTGTCTTTCTCTGCCCACATCAGTGGAATAAGCTCGAAAGGAATTAGGATGCTGGGATTCCTGAAAAGGAGCACCAGAGATTTCACAGACCCGGAGGCACTGAGACTTTTATTTACTACTCTCGTAAGGCCTTGTGTCGAGTTCGCATCCCCTGTTTGGTCACCTGTGTATGAGAATGCGGAGGAATCATTGGAACGTATACAGCGGCGGTTCCTTCTCCACATGTCCTACAAGACAAGGTTGTAGTCGAGGCAATTATAGCTACAGTGGTGCATTGGAAGAAAATATACTCTCCAACTTTGCTAACCGCCATTTGGTGTCTGGCATGACGTTAAGCCATGAATTGGCCAGTAACCGCATTAGTCCAGTCAACGAAAGGGTTGTAGATGGAAGGAAAGGACGTGGAAAGGTCGTAGGTCGGTCGGTCGGTGGTCGGTCAGGTTTTTCGGTTTTTTGCCTATAACTCACAAACGGCGCATACTACAAAAAACATTATTGTTCAAAAATTTAAGAGCATTAAATTTCCTACGAAATGGCCATATAAACTTTTTCTAAGTGTTATAGTGGTTGAGATACTCACCAGGGAAAATCGTCAATTTTTGGAAAAACATAATCTCTTGCCGAACTTGTCCGTTTAACATTTTGGCCTTTAGTTTTACAGGAAAGTTTTCGTAGTAAAAGTTGTAGAGCATTAAATTTTCTTTACAAATATATTCATAAATATAAATTTATCTTGAACAAGTCGTAAGATAAAGCATTTTAAAGTTTTTATTAGCTAATAATCTTGATTTTTCATGAAGACTTTGATTTTGTTAATATTGATATTCAAGGCTTCAACATAATAAAATAAGCTAATGTATTATATAGTAATACATGAAGATTATATATAGCTGCTAGAATTACGAATGCGAGGGAGGGGGGTGGGGGAAATAACGGCATGTTTGTTATGGTAGTTCATGTTATTCGACGCACTTATTCTATTATTTATTATTTATTCTTATCGTATTATTTATTATGTAGTATCGCCTAAAGATTCACAAAAATCCTATGAAATGAGAAATTTTCATCAAATTGAATATTACGGTTACATTTAAACATTGGTAAAGCGGGGAAGAATTTTAAAATGTATGGTTTCAAGTAGGTTTTTAGTATCCACCTTGATCTTTTACTTGATGCAGCTAATTCGCTCTAGTTTTGTTAATTTCCCATTTTTTGACTAAAAATGCTCCTCCAAAAACTGAATATCTCATTGCACTTCAATGTCCTAACAGACACATTAAGTACAAAAAGACCATACACGGTACCTGACTGAATAAAAAACTACCCATGTAATAACTCGAGTGGACAAGCCCGCACGATCCCATCCAAATATCCCTGAAGAGGTAACACCTATGTTACGAAACATGTCGGATGTCAGCAATAAAAACATTTAACCGGAAGTGAGCCGAAATGCTTCCCCCTCAACCCTAATAGTATAAATAATGGGTTTTTTCCAATTTTTATTTCTCATGCGCAGACCCCATTGAGACAATTTTGATGCGAAGCTTTTGTTTAGTGCCCAAAGTGGTGTTTTGAGAGTGGGCGGGGTGTGACTGACAGTGTCATCAGCAAGTGGGTTTTACAGGAAAGTTTTCGTAGTAAAAGTTGTAGAGCATTAAATTTCCTTTACAAATATATCCATAAATATGAATTTAACTTGATAAAGCATTTTAAAGTTTTTATTAGCTAATAATCTTGATTTTTCATGAAGACTATGATTTTGTTAATATTGATATTCAAGGCTTCAACATAATAAAATAAGCTAATGTATTATATAGTAATACATGAAGATGATATATAACTGCTAGAATTACGAATGCGAGGGAGGGGGGTGGGGGGAATAACGGCATGTTTGTTATGGTAGTTCATGTTATTCGACGCTCTTATTCCAATGTAACTCCTGCCAGAGCTCTATTCTCACTATGGCTTTACAGTAGGTATATGAATTTCATTACAAGTGCTGATAGAAGCTGTCATTTAACTAGAGCTTAGAATGAACTCATCATAACCAGCAGGATCTATCAGGTATATATGCGGTAGGTATTATTTGTTATGTAGATCGCCTATAGATTCACAATATTCCTATGAAATGAGAAATTTTCATCAAATTGAAGATTACGGTTGAATTTAAACATTGGTAAAGCGGGGAAGAATTTTAAAATGTATGGTTTCAAGGAATGCTCAAGTTAATTTCAACAAATCGAAAACCTTGGAAGAAAGTAGATGAATAATAATGACCAATTTTGTGCAAAACTAGATTTATTATTATGTTAAATGTATATTTATGTTAATCATTGGACTTGTACGACTTCAAATTACATGTAATTCATTTTTATAATTATGTACACTGACCTTTGTAGAATAGTAACAAAGCCATATCGTTGAGTAATAATCCGTTGTGTAATAATTTGCAGCACTCTTTCTTCTTGCTCTCTTGGTACTTCTGATACCACCTCCATTCTTTCTTCTCGTTCAAAAGTAGCCATCCAGTTCCCAGGTAGGATTCAGTGTCCACAGGTGATGCTGCGGGGAGAGGTTCCACAACTTCCTCATCTTCATCTTCGTTCATTGAAATGGACGCGCCGTTTGAACAATTTCCCTGGCAGTTGCGACATAATGGCGAACAATTGAGTGACACTTTTCTGCTACTACATCTGACACTGCTACGATCTGTAGAGCATATGATGCAGAAAGTCACGACGAAGATTTCCCTAGGCGCTACTGGATCCTTGGTGAACACTGGAGCTAGACAATTTGTCTTGATCTCCCAGCCCCATAGCTCTGGAGGTAGCTTGATTTTATCGTTCCCACAACACCTGTTGCTACACTCACGATATCAGTGGTTTCATGAACAGGTTGATGTTTTTCAAGCCATGTTGGGCGTTTAGCTATGTCCGTCATATCTTTTATTATTCTTGCACCCCCAAAATCCCTATGCTGCACACCAGAAGTGAAGAGAACATCGCAGAACTCTTCCAACGAAGTGCAGACGTCGTGGGTTGCACTCATCCATTCAACCCACTTGCTGATGACACTGTCAGTCACACCTCGCCCACTCTCAAAACACCACTTTGGGCACTAAAGCTTCGCATCAAAATTGTCTCAATGGGGTCTGCGCATGA
>JAEMON010000001.1:63499310-63527971 GCA_030264115.1 Lygus lineolaris
TTCGCTCATCAACTCTTGCTGCATGAATGGAACTTTTTATTCATTCGACCATTACACATTGATGATGACTTATTATCCGATAAGGCACCAGTACCAAGCCCGGCGGATTAGTTTCATGCAGAAAGAGCATGCGCTATTCGGGATAAGTGGTCGTGAAGTGCTGGTCCTGCGGACGGAGAGCTTTTGACTGTTAATTCATCACCCCCGAAGCCTCCGCTTGTTCCTCCATTAATTTATCAATAAAGGCCAAGAAGTTGGTAAGTTGGTGAAGGCTGAAGGGGTGAGAGGGGGCCGAAAGGACGGTGAGGGGCTGTGGGCTCGGTTACGTTGTAAAGTTTGCAATTTAGCTGTGCCTCTGGAGCCCACCATTCCGCCTCCACCGACCCGCTCAACTCGAACCACTTGGTCATTTTTCACTTTTGTTCACTGAACCATCTCGTTTTCTGGTTGGAAACGCAGGCAATTACACAATTAGGGTCGCTGATGTTGATTGCCATTATGAACCTTGAAGTTGATTATCACGCTGTCAAGTCGAAACAGACCATTCGAGTAGCATGCCTGAGTATCTAGAAACTAGTACCTAATACACAATTATTATGGATAAATTCTTCGACTGTAGACTATAATCGTTGTAATGGTCAGACACTGCATCATTAGAATATCATGAAAACATAGTGTTGATTTTACCAGAATAATGTGAACTGTCCATTCGAATAAATAATAAATACTAAGAGTTTTGCGCAGTGCAAATAATCTTGGAATTTGAAACGGACGGAATTTGAACCTTCAAGTGTCCAATAATATTGGCAATTCCAGGGTACTGGAACCAAGCATTGAATGTCTCAAAGTTAAATTATCAAGAAAGTCAAATTTGAGAGAGCTAAGAGTTTAAAACGCTGTCAGAACTGAATAGAATGAATTTATTCAACGACCGAAATATATAGAACTCTAAGCATTTTTAGGAAGTACCCTCGAAAATTGAAATAATTTTTACATCTATTGTCAACCTCTCCCGACTAAAACTCAAAACAAAAAATGAAAATCAACAAAATTATTATTTGCTACAACAATATCTCGATTAAACACAAAAAAGTTCACGTGAGCAACGGAGGCTAAAGTTGTGCGTTACATAAGGCAAGGTACCATGGTTAGTCTGTGATACCCCTTATTATTTCTAGGGCAAGCGGACAATATTCTGGTTTTGTCCCTGTACCTGATTTATAGGTGCGTTTTAGGCTCCGCCCAGGCCTGATGTTTTACTGGACTTTTTTCCAACTTTATCGTAGGCATCTACATCCTATGAAATTACTTACTCGACAAGACCAACATGATGCGCTAAAATCTTGAAAATCTAAAGGAGAATTGATGGTCCTCGTTTTGTAGAAGGGACCGCTTCAGCGAACATGTTTCATTATTTTTCTAAATTTATGTCTTGGTCAAATGATTTATAAAACCTTTATTTCGTATGATGATTTTTCATGTGTTTTTATTTTGATGATGAGGTGAAGTTTCCAAAAATATAATCGTTTCCAAATTGCTTGCCAGAAAAGTCTTGTATTCTCTGCGTAGTGTTAATTTTGTATATTCATCCTATAAACAGTTTAAGTTGTCTCTAGTGGTTCGCGTAGTATCTCATAGCAGTGAACTTAACATTTTGGTGCCGAAACCCAGTTTTAGATTTTGGAAGAATGAAGTTGAGCAGTTCCAAAGTTCTCCCGCCCCGAAGGGTGGTTCGATCGTGATAGTGACCACATACGTTTGGACAGCAGTGGGCGTACCTCTTGTGGGCAGTCAAGCGTAATGGCGAAAATTGAAAGGCTAAGAGCTCTTGACAAGGAACAGGAAAGAATCCAGGTACAAAGGGAGCAGTTGCTGTTGGATTTCAAGACGTCCAGGTTCCCGACACTCGTCCAGATCATCGAGGATGTCCGGAACTTCACAACGGGAAGTTGATGATCATCAGCTGAAGATGAACCGGATCACTGTTGAAGCTCAGGAAATTGGTTTGAGGGGAGAAGGGAAGCCTTTGTCTATGTCGCGAACAGGGAATGTTAGTCGGACAGAAGAGGAGTCCGAAATAGTGTCCTTTAAAATTTCAACGTGTGCTGATGATCCCAAGAAATTCAGTGTTTTTAATGCTCAAACATTAAAAGTCCTTGCGTTACAACCACACTCCATCGATGACAGCAGCTATGAGCAGCTAGCGATAGACTGGCCGTACATCGAGAAAGGCGAAGTAACTGAACTCAAAGATGTCATCCCTGGGGTAATTGTAGGACAGGATAATTGGCCTCTCTTGTTTGTCCGAAAGTCATACTCCGGGCCCTGGAGAGGACCAGTTGTTTCCCTAACATGGCTCGGTTGGTTGCTCTATGGAAACAACCCACAAAGGGTCACAAATACTTCATCTTGCAGTGCTACTCATTTTCAGTTGACACATTGGAGTGATATAGAGTTTGAAGACGAAGATGAAGAGCTAGCAAGATATCAAGTGGCTTTCAATGGTGACATACGAGAACTGTATCCCCAGATCCCAATCCGGAGAGAGGATTAAGATGGACTACGATTCTTGTGGCGGCGGAAGGAGAAGGGTAAACCCATTCAAGTCTGTGTGATGCAGTCGATGATTTTGGGAGCAATTTGTTCACCCTATGCAGCTCATGAGATACGATCTGGGAATTTCAATCAATCAAGAAGAAACACTACACAGACGACTATCTTGACCGTGGGCCATGTGAGGAGCAGGCCAAGAAGCTGGTGGAGGCAATCGACGGAATATATCAAGGTGGGGTTGATCGTAGTAATCGTCGACACCAAGAACTAGCGTGGGGAGTGGCCCCAGGGTATCACTATTGCCCTGTATCTGGGCCGGGACCACAACACAAGAGATTTCCGAGTCGAGAATCGAGGAGTTTGGAGACGGCCAACGAGGAAGCTATGTCCACTCAAGAATACAGACAGAACAATAAATACGTCAATGACTGCTGTCAGCGGGGGGAGTATTTCCGCTTCAGCGAACATGTTTCATTATGTTTCTAAATTTATGTCTTGGCCAAATGATTTCTAAAACTTTAATTTCGTACGATGATTTTTCATGTGTTTTTATTTTGATGATGAGGTGAAGTTTCCAAAAATATAATCGTTTCCAAATTGCCTGCCAGAAAAATCTTGTATGTTCTGCGTAGTGTTAATTTTGTATATTCATCCTATACCAGTTTACAGTTGTCTCTAGTGGTTCGCGTAGAATCTCATAGTAGTGAACTTAACAGGTACCTATCTTACAACCATTTATAATACCGAACCGAACAACAATATATAATTAAACACCGACTTTTCGTAGACGAGGTACCATCTCATCTGAGTGAAGCAAATTCGCTAGTTAGCCCGTTTTGCCCCTTCGCTCGATTCGCATTCGCCTCTTCGCGCAAATTCGCGTCCACTGGACGTCCAGCCTAAGGGAAGAAACCATTCTCCGTTTTCAAACCCACATTATCATTTGGGAAACAAGAGACTAGATAATACGATACAATATTTGTATGTATTCAAATTTTTCAATATTTAATTACATGAATAATATTGATTGTGAAAGTTGTCTGAAAATGAGAAGAAACGTGTACGTTGCGTCTTCGTGTACTTTACGACGTACAGGCTGACCCGCATGACCGAGCGGACTTGATGGTGAGTTAGCCCTTCTGCGCCGTGCCGAGTCTCCGAGCTTGATATTACCAATAAGCACCCTCCATGCCCAGTCGACGTTTGTCTTCCACCCTAAACATATTTCATAATACTCGAGGTATCTACCGTGAGCAGATAATAATATTCTTTGGTTCGAACCTGTGTGCAGAGAGTAGAATCTGGGACCAGAGAAATGGGAACCATTCTTCGCCAGAAGTGAGTGATGTGTGTGTGTGTGTGTGTGTGTGTGTGTGTTGTCTATTGGGGTGGCCGTGTGGTTAGCATATCCGCCTCTTGTGTGGAAGGTCTACTGATTGAGTCCGGTCACTCTTTATTCAAGAAAGAACTCGTCCATGACTGTCAAGTAACGTTCGAGGATACAAATAACGAGAGATTTTTGAAAATTAAAGTAATACCTTTGTTGAAAAACGCACAAGGAAACACAATTTGAATAAAAAATGTATGCCGATTGAGGAGCAGGTGTGACATTTTTCGTGTGGGAAAACCCCAGTGATTATTGCCGAACCCCTTGGAACACATAGTAGGTACCTACTACCTACATAATTCTTCTGCATCAAACATGATAGACATATGACAAACATGCCGAAGGAAGCTACTTCTCTTGACCCAGTCAACTATGCTAATAATATTTGCTAGCAAGTCATGACCTACAAGTGTACCAAGACATTTCGAAGTTTTTGTGTGAAAAAGACATGAATATTTGTGCGGTAAAATAAATTAAAAGTAAGTCCAAATTGTTTTTCATGTTAAAAAGAATATATAATATAAATAAATGTTATTACCTATTTATCATCATATAATGTACTCGTAGTGAGCACATGGCTGTCAACATAATTATGTATTGTAAAATGAAATGAAAAGGCTTAACAACTAGAAGTACCGCCACTAGCGTTACGTTATTGATTAGAGTGTACATGTGGATCGGGGGAGGTCGACGTTTTGTTCGATTTTTTAGACGAGAGATGATGGTTTAAAGAAGGGATTATTTGAGATGTCTGGAGATACAACTTACCGTGTAACCGAGCACACAGTCTCATGAAAGAAAATACATCCCTAAAAGAAATCATAACCTATCCAGAGAGTTAATACGTTAACACCCAGTTATAAGGTGGTTACTGCCTAAAGTGTTGGTGAGGAATTTGGGAGCGTTGGAGAAGAAGGGGGATACGGGTGAGAGGCCTATCCATTCTTCAAGTGATAAAAAGGTACCTCCTATTAGGAGGAGCCCTTGAGGGATGCAGGGAGCCCTAACGCCCAAACTGCCCAGGCATTGCTTCATCACCCTCTTCATGAGTTATAAGTTCCTCTGTCTACGCTCTTCACCTACTCGGGCGCCCGAACCCTTCAGGATTTGTAAGGAGTTGACCGCAGGAGCCCTTCGAGTGCTTCCCCGACCCATCGGTTTGGACGGTTGAGGAAAATCCCCCGTTCTAGTACCTAGTGGGTAGAGATAACCCCACCTCATCTTCCTTTCCATTCCCCTACACCTCCAGCCTCACTTCGTCTCTCCTCTTCAGCTCGGCTCAATATAACTTGGCTCTTCTGTCTTCATTCATTTTGTCATGCTTATCTTCCATTATGAAAAAAAAACTGTGATAGAACGATGCAATCCATCGTGTCTACCAGTGCCTGTTCCGGCCGTATTTTCATGTGCTCACATCTTATCGCAGTATACCTAGCCTAAAGACTTGATAATCTCATTGACTCATATTATTAAATTGGCTATTTTGATATTAATTGAACGATAATGATTATAATGCATCCCAAAAGAGTGAGTAGCAATCAAATTGCGATGGAATACTGTAAAATACGAGATACTGTGTACTGATTTTGTTTTCCACAGGATTTGAATTCATTCCCTCCATTTTCATCAGTACTGGTTCACGTTTCCCTGTGAACATTAGTTCGAAAATAAAATCGAACAATAGGCACGACCTGGAATGCTCCATCAAAATGAGACAAGGTATTCAACGACCTATAATATGATTCGTACTTCCGGAATGCTCAGGATTTTATTTATCGGAATGTGCGAAAATCAGTTTTCAACAAGCGTTCTTTTAGAGAATTTTCGGAGCAAATGAAGCTATTGCAATGGCTTCAAAATTTAAATTATGCAAATTTTCGAAAATTGTCTTCATGGAAATCCGTTTCAAACCATTCTAAAACGAATCCTGAAATTTAACACTTTTCTATATGGGTATATATATATATATATATGTGTGTGTGTGTGTGTGTGTGTGTGTGTGTGTGTGTGCGTGTGTTTGTGTGTGTGTGTGTCAGTCCAGACGATATCTGCCCGAGGGATCGAGATAAAAAATCCCAAAAATTTTTAAAATGTCAATAATATCATAAGAAAGGATGAGTTCGTTGGTCAGAATTTTTGGAGTACTCCAAGGGGTCAAATTTTGAAAATTTAGAGTCACAAATCGCTAAAAACGTGTTTTTTAGGTGTTTTTTTTTTTGTGAATTACCATCTTAAACATAGGAACATATGGTATATTCGGAATCAGCGTGAAATTTCCTATAAGAATCACACACAAAATCGGTTTAAATTAGTCTTTGAAAATTCGCTCACAAACGCATGCTGCATGAATAGAATTTTTTTAATATAATTTGAAAAATGCGCTAGCTCGAAAACTTGGAAAGAAGGAGCGCTGCAGGACCAACCGTTCGCTCACCATCAAGAAGAGCACATTGCATACTCTTGGATTATGTTGGGAACTGTCACTATTTACTGTCAAGACAGTGAATGTCATGGAAATAACCGCCAAAATCTATTAAGGGAATTTCACTAGTACACCCATAAAATTCAATTTTACAAACCCAAAATTGCGCCCTGTAGCGTCTTACAAACAAATACAAATCGAGTCCAAGAATAAGGTCGCAACTTTCAGCAACTTAAAGACCCTTAGAGTGAATAACTTTTTCTGTTAAGGTCCGACTTGTAGATGTAGAAGCCGAAGAAGCTGTGAAGGTAGGGAGCTCGGAGGTACGCGGGAAAGGGGACATTCAGAGAATCACAAATTAATCCGAAAGAAGGGCAGAAAGGTGGCGATGGAGAGGTGGAGAGGAGGTTGAGGCGTGATGAATTGTGATCGAATATTAAACACGGGCGAAAACGGTGATGGGTCGGATTGGCGGGGGATTAGAACTGGCTTGCAGACGAGAGAGGTGAGGTTGTCGCTCCATCTCCAAGCTAGCATTCAATCCCCTTCCCGACCTACTGGGACAGTTTTCCTTGCCATTTAATTTCTTCCCGGTGGAGGCGGGACGACTGGGTCGACGTTGGTGTTGCGGTGCGATAGCGGTGGGGGTGGAGAGAGAGAGAGAGAGAGAGAATGAGTGAGGGAGTGAGAGGGAGAGAGGGAAAGAGGGAGAGAGAGGGAGCGAGAGGGAGAGAGAATGAGTGGCTGAGAGGGAGAGAGGGTGAGAGGGAGAGAGTGAGAGAGTGCGAGAGAGAGAAAACAGTAGAAGGTTACAAAGGTGAGAGCCTTTATCAGGTATAACGCACATTTCTTCCGCTCTGTTGGCTCCCGTTGTCGATTATTGTAACCCATTCCAATCTCCAAGACACACCCCCCCTCTATCCTCCTCACTGCCGATTTCTACGGCTTCCTACTCTACCTCTAACCAACCTTTTCGATGGCTTTTCCCATCCTTGAACAACGTTTTTGAAATGTGTCCTATCTTGACTTATTATATCTTCTCTACAACAACTGATCCATCGGATTCAGAACGATTAAATTCATCTCCACCATCACTTGACTCTTGTTATCTAGAGTTTCATTTTCAACGCTGATCTGCATTAATAAAAATGAGATTATTTCTTTCTGTAGATACATTGATCTGAATAATGCCATTTCGCGTCTCTTTCCCGCTTCACCTACTCGAACTTGAAACTTCCCTCCATTTCCCTCCTCTTTCTGTCTATTATATTTTCAAGACCAGAGAGGACATCTGATAATTGATGTGAAGTTTGAACAAAATAGACGTTTGACTTTTTTGACTTTGGTTTGAAGTTTGGCTTTTGTGATTTTGTAAGGGATTAGGGTGAATTCGGCGTTTCCAACCTTCTAACCCCTATGCATGGTTCAAACTATGTGAAACCAGAGGAATAACATATAGTTTAATCAGTCCGACCTGGGTCATGAACCTTCATAACTTTCTCACCTTTGTACCCAAGCGAAGTGGTGGGTTAGGGATTAGGGTAAATATGGGTTTTCGGCTTGCACACTCCTTTACCTTCATACATGATCTATAAACTGAATGAACCTAGAGTATAACTCTATGATAGAGTGCCTATAACTATGTGAACTTTCGTAGGGAGTTTCCAGGTCATCAAATGAGCCGGCATAACCGATAACTGTTAAAAACCTAATTTTATCGTGATCACCCTTTGGCTGGAAATCGTGGTGTGCGGTGACTTGAAAATTATTATTCATTTTGATTAATTAAACCAAGATTGAACCGTTGGAGGTTGGATGCCGATGTGTTTTTACCAGACTACAGTGCATAGTGCTGAACGGTAATGTGTTTAGCCTTTTAGTTGAATTCTGAACCCAAACCATAACATTTTTAGTGGTCCCAGCCCTGTAGCATCATTTACTTCAAAAGTTTATAGGAGGGAACTCTCCATTTTAATCATAAATCCCACTGTTGATTCGCGATATTTAAGGTGGTTTTCAAGGAATAGTTTTTTCCAAGTCAAGAATTTCCTAATTTGTCTCCGATGAAGGATCACTCTGAATAGGTCAGAAAGAGAGCAAAGTATGCTAAAGGACAGAAAGCAATAATGACCTACCTAATGTGAGAGGGCGGGGTATTATGGTTAAAATATGAAATTGCGGAGCAGAGCGCCATTCACAACTAGATTTTTACCTACCTCACCTGTGGCTACTAGGAGATTCGAAATAGTCTTAAAATAGTACGAGTAAATTGTCTTTAAATCCGACCGCAAAGGCCTCCAGAAGATAGAAGGTACAGACTCGAGGAGGGAGTGTGAAAGACCACAAGACAGGTGAGGCGTAGCTTTGGAGTGATTTTCGTGGTAAATTCCGTGGAATTTAGAATGTGGCGTGGTAAGCTCACCAAGAATAGATGTTTACCTCACCAGACTCCACAGAAGAGCTCCAACAGTGATGGGTCGCGAACTCAACCCTCGAGGAAGGAATGAGCTTGGCGATTAATCCAGGATGTGGCCAATGGCGCGTCCGTCGATGCAAATTGCTGAAGTCTCGGAGAATCTCGACAAGAACGAGCAATTTTGAGCTCAATTTTTGGCACACTCCGCGCGGATGAACTGGGATAGAGTTTATTAAATTTTGTCAGTTGGAAGCCAGGTGGGTAGTTACTCTATCGAAAAGGATAATAAGCAGCTCGACCAAAAAACTAGGTAGGTAATCCTTGGTTCACCTTCTCGGCCGCCTTGAGCGCTGAGTGCGAGCGAGATCCACTTGTTCGTCAAATTTTCGCGACAGGTGCATAAAGGGGAGAAAAGGGAGAACCTCGACAAAATATCCTACTCATCAGCTATAAACATTGGGAGTGAGTGAAAAGTGGCAAGACTGAGAAATTAATTAGTATAAGAAGTGCTTAATTCGAGCGTGATTCAATTGACGAATCAGTGGATATCAAATATCAATCGAATGATTGATCAGCTGATCTTGACATAACCCGGCACAGCGGGAATAAAATGATAGCAACAGGTGTCATCAAACCGTACTGATAACAAGGTTAAACTGTTAGTTTTGTGCATTCAGCAGAATGAATTGTATGTTGAAAATAGTGAGGAAACTGGAAAGCAGATGTAGTGGTTATAAAATTAATATTTGAGAGATCTTAAGCTCAAAACTAAACACAAACAGTTTTGTAACACAGATCATGAACGTCCAATGCCGCCAACTGGATAAAATAATCTGACAATGTGGCTGTAGAAAACATTCCACTTGAACATGTGAAAAAATTGTACCCAACTGGTCCAAATAAAGATATTATTGTGAGATAATAATAAATGAATTGTGCAATATTGTTTTTAAATGAGAAAACATGGTTTTTCATAGGTAGGTGGCAACATGGATAAGTACATTTGAGCTTCCATGTGTTAAACTCCATGGATCTATAGATAAAATGAGTGGTCCAACATGGATTTATCTTGAAGTATCCTGAAGTTATCAAGGTTACTAGAATAATCGATGCTATCATGGTAACCTTATCAGAAAAAACTTTTTTGAACTCTCCAGCTGGTAACCTCAGCGTTATGTAACTATCAAGGTTGACCACAGGGTCACGTAACTATTAAGGTCACAGAGTTTTTTTGAACCAGCCCTTAACCCAGCAGTTTGAACATGATTCCAGTTATTAACGGCAAGTAAGTTGCACACAAACCAGTTGGAACAGAAATATTATTGGAATATTCAGTGTAGTGTTCGCAGTAGGATCTGAACGAATAAAATATTATATTTATGTTCTAATAGTTTAATCAGACCTTATGTATAGAAAGACTGGGTTAGTTCAAGCTTGTCAAACCCCTAATGCTACAATGGTACATACAAAAAAGAAACCAGAAATGATTACTACCTTGTCAAGGTACCTATACACACATTTTCCTTTTGAAATGTGTATGTATGGTTGTTGCCAAGGTACGAAATGAGAAAAAATAAACCTAGCAAGAGTGAACTCAGGGACGATTTCTTTTCATTCCATAGCTGTACAGTTTCTTCATAAACGCAGGAGAAAATGAGAGGCTCCTCCATTGTTTAGGTTTGAAGGGTTTGCCCAAGCACTCTTGACAGTCGGCTCATTAGCTGTATCTAAACGGTAATTTGATGTATCTGTCAACCCTGGGTTCATCTCTAGCCGCGAACGCTGCGTACACTAATGAAGATGGAGTTCCGTTTGTGAGTAATCTATCATCGCGTACCCGACATTTACTTGCCTCCGTTAACCCTGACCCGGCTCTTGACTTAACTCCCTCTTCACCCCCCCCCCCCTCCCTTCCTCACCGCCCACAACTCCTCCTAGACCTCCGTCGTTTTACGGTTTGTATCCTTCATCTGTCGCCAACAACCTCGGCGGCTCACCGACATGAATCCCGAAGATTCTCATGTTTAAATCAACTCGCGTCTCGGCTCGGGAAGCCTCCCTTGGCGTCTGCGAGCACTCAATAACTATGCTGTGAGAGAGAAAAAGCTCATCAACCGCGCGCGGTGTACCAAAGTTACTTCCAACTTATCACTTGCTTTCCCTCCCATAACCCTTCATATGGAGTGTGATGCATGGAATGTTAATCAACCCTGATATTCTTGGTTCAGTTCCTGTTGAAACCTGGAATCCGTTCAATTAAGCCAAGGTAATTTGGTTTGGAATTCTTACGGCGACGTGGGTAGGTAGTTCTTATTTTCTACCTACATAGAAACATAATTATTGTTTAATCTTAGTAATTCATAAGTATACATTTTACGTGACGTCTTCACAGATGGGGAATAGAGAGTCTACTCTCAAACAGTAGGGAACATTATCAGACATAACATATAAAATATGGCCGTATATCTGTCTTAATTCATTCAAAATAAGTATAAAATTATCATTGGGGAATACAGTTTATAGCGCGTGGGATCCTACACATAATACTAGTACTTGGGTTGAGTTGTCACCTTCGGCAATGATGATGTTCTCGGAAATTCCTGCCGGACTCAATGAAGCAAACGCCTCCCTCACATACTTACTGTCGAAATTTCTCTTGGGCCCCCTGAAGCGACTAGCCATCAGGTACACAACTCCTGTTATACGGACTCTTTTGAGTTCGTCGCCTATGCTAGGAAAGTCCAGGTTCCACGTCACTGCAGTATGTTGAGCTTTCATATAGAACAAATGTTTAGGCCTACAAGAATAGATGTTCCTAAGGTGATTGAAATAATACAGGACAATGGGTCCCTTGTAAGTTCGGACAAGTATCCCTAGGGAGGGTTTCTTTTGAGGTTATGCAAGGATTATTATTCGTACTTCCAATTTAGGGTGGGTACTACAGACAGGTGCGCTTACTACCTATGGAGGATTGCTTGTTTCCATGCCTGGCGGCCATTTTGGTCGGGGAACTCTTGCAATGGGTGGTACATACTCACCTACATATAGAAATAAAGACATTGCTGATACCTGGGCCGTTCTCCAAACGAGCAGGGTCCAGGATTTCCTCAAGGTATTGAATAGCTACTATCCCAATATAAGGTTCACTGTGGAGTTAGAGAGGCATGGGCGTTTGAAATTTCTAGATGTCAACGTGCATCGTATTGAGACCGGCATGTTGGTTTCCAATTAGAGTCGCAATGGGGTTGCTTGTGATAGAGTCCTTAACTATGATTCGTTTGCACTATTTAGCCATAAACGTAATGTTGCATTTTAATCTGTTGAACAGAATGTGCCGTCTAAGTGATAGTAAGTTATATGCGAATAATGAAAAGCTCATCACCACCCTTCTTAGAAAGAACAATTATCCGATTATGGGGGAGATTCAGGCTGAACTAAAAAGGAAGTTGAACCCTAGTTTGGATCTGGAACCGTCTAATGCAGTAGAGAAAGCCCCAATAACATACCATTCATTTACATATATGTCCCTAGTGTCAAATACGTTGAAGAATCATTTAATAATAGTATACCCATGTCAAGTGCGATTAAGCTCGGCTATGGCATACCTAACCCTGAGCCGCCAACACAGGGAATGGATAAGAGTAAAGTGGTCTATTAGGTCCACTGTGGGGCTTGTGAAAAACTGTACGTACGGAGCACGATCCAAAAGGTTAGAAAACGATTACAGGGACATAAGAGTGATATGCAAAACGTAAAGAGTGACACAGCTGTTACTAAGCACGCTTCAAGGAATGTCAACCACAATTTCAAATTTGAAGACCCCAAGATTATAGATGCATATACCCATACTAAGAAACTTCGACTACTCGAGGCTGACTGAGTAGGCTCCGTCTACTCTGAGAAAAGTGAGTGTGTCAAAAAAACTTGTAGCCCCAAGTTTGAAGTTTACCTTGAGGGTTCCCAACGATGGTAACAAAAGTTCCGTTCAAAAAAAGTAAGTAATCGATTTATTTTGCGACACATCGAAAAGTTTACCATCACCACCTAGCGTTAAGTAAAGTTTACCATGGTAAACTCTCAGAGCTCGATTCCTATTGGCCGAGCAGGGAGGTCTCAACTGTCAACTAGGAACGGAAAAACAATGGCTGACTACTTCTCAACCAAGTTTCAATTTTTTCGATTCATAATTCCTTACTTAACTCCACAGTGTTTTGATTACCTACTTATTTATCAGTAATTAGTTAATAAACTCAGTATATAAAACGCAACATTGATATAGGAAAGGAACAGAAATAATCAGACAAGGAAACTTGCTGACTTTATTGCAAACAGAATCTAGGTACCTTTGGAATCACATACCTACCTAGGTATTATTGAAATCATAAAGGCTTTCTTATAATTCATTCAGGTATGAGGATGTCCATTTTTTACTTACATACAGTGAAATGGTTGGACCTAAAGAAATCGGATAGGTACCTATAACAGTTCCTCTGTTGTCTCATCATCACACATCATTGCACTTCTTGCACAGTTCGTGAATTTCATGAATGTAGCTACATTATTCGCTGCCTCCGTAACTAGTTTGATATGACTCGTAAAGTAGGTAAAAATCACACAAAATTGGCAAAAATAGGTTCGAACAGACGAAAAGAAATCTAGATCCGGCTTCCAGTACAAAAATAAAACATTTGAAAATGAAAAAATCATGGAAGTCCAATTCTACCTACTTGACAAAATAATCTGACAATGTGGCGGTAGAACACTTTTTCACTCGAACTTGAAAAGACGCATGAAGTCGGTCCAAATAAATATGTTATTGAGAGATAATAATGAATGAATTGTGCAATATTGTTTTTAAATGAGAAATCATAGTTTTTGATAGGTTTTGATTTGAAGCAACGTGGATACTTAAAAATTAGTACGTTTGAGCTTCTATGTGTTAAAATCCATGGATCTATAGATAAAATGAGTGGTCCAACATGGATTTCTCTTGAAGTATCCTGAAGTTACCAAGGTTACTAGAATAACCGTTTCTATCATGGTAACCTTACCAGAAAAACGTTTTTGAACGCTCCAGCTGGTAACCTCAGGGATACGTAACTATCAAGGTTGACTACAGGGTCACGTAACTATCAAGGTCACTGAGTTTTTTTGGACCGACCCGAAGGCAATAATAGATTTGAGAAAACCCAACGACTCTGTAGCTAAACTATTAACCTTCAACATCGTGTCGAGGGTCCTGGGGTGCTTTGAAAGGATACAAGGTGCTTTGACACACTTCAAAGGCAAAGGAAAAAATAATTAGTACTAAAATAAGATATGGCGATGTAAGTCAGCAAAATTCAATATTAGATTATAGAATAGAACCAGGCCGTTAAGAGAGTACTCCAGTACTATCTCGAAGGCCTGATGATGATGACCTTACATAGAAAGCGCTCGCCACTTGTACTCGACTTGCTAGTTACGACGTATTCTCCAGTAAGGTACGTAAACAATTGTGTTGTTGTGCAACTAGTGGAAGTAACCTTTTAGATTCAATACTACAAGCCTTGTGGCGTGTGAGCAGGTAAAGCATAGGAAATGTCACCTCGTGACAGTGGCTGAAGGACTGACGCCTCCAAACAGCTGGGTATGTGGTATGAACACTTCAAGGAAGTGTTGGAAGCACCAGTTAGCCTTGACCAGCAACCTTCCCTCCGTTCATACCAGATCCAAATCATATCACGCATTGGTACCCAGCCCCCATCCATCTCCGAGATTGCAAATCCGTGATCTGAAATCTGGGAAGGCGCCAGGTATTGACACGATTTTGGGAGAAATATTGAAAGCAGACGTCGATACCTCTGCAGAAATGTTGCTTAAGCTGTTTGTTAAGGTGTGGGCTAACAAGTTTTCCTGTCCAATTGGACGCGAGGTGTACTTTTTAAAGTCCCTAAGAAAGGCGATCTGTCATGCTGTGATAACTGGAGAGGAATCAAGGTAATTCTCAAGCGTGTTGAGGGTAAAATTGATGAGACTCTGCAAAGAGAACAGGCAGGCTTTAGGACTAACGAATCCTGTGTAGATCTAATTGCCACGCTTTGAATCATAATTCAGCAGATCAATTAATTCTAGAAGTCCCTGTATCTTGTGATTTCGAGGAGGCGTTTGACAGGCTAAATCACAAATACTTATGGGATGCTCTGAGGCATAAAGGAGTACCTGACAAGCTCATTGAACTGATTCAAGCGCAATACAATTCCTTCATCTGCAGGATTTCTCACAATGGCAGTCTCTCAGCTCCGTTTTGGATAACTAAAGGTGTCGGGCAGGGGTGTGTTCTCTTGCCGCTACTTCTCCTTGTGGTAATTTACAAGATTCTATGTGCTGCTCTTGACGAGAAATTGGAACCTCTTGAAGATGGAGTACTGAACGATCTTGACTATGCAGATGACATTGTTCTTCTTGCCCAACGGCGAAAAGACATGACAAGCAAAATTGATGACCTAATAATAAGCTCAGGACTTTTGTGAGTATATGTCTGAGATCAATCAACCAGGTTTGGTGGCTGGCAAACTGGATATCCAATCTCGGGTTGCATTAAAGATGTTCCCAACTTACCATCTCCGATCGCATAAGGGAGATTAAGTGGAGATGGATAGGGTACACTCTCTGGAAAGATGCCTACGAAATATCGAGAGAGGATCTGGATTTGAATCCCCAAGGAGCCCTCCACCGCGGAAGACCTAGAGGGATACGGCATCCATGGCTGAAGCTGAACATGTGCATCCGTCATTGACCTGGATAGGTACATATAAAGGGGATGGCTGCTGATAGAACTGGGTGGAACCTCGGCACTGTACACCCGGGGTATAGCACTGGGTGTAATAGCAACAAATAATAATAATAATGCTGGTTTTGTTCGATTTGTATTCTTTGTTTTTTTTTTTTTTTTTTTTGTTTTTAATGAAGGTGGTTGTCTTAACGGCATTGGTCAGACGTGGAGGTTTTTGGTCTTGGATATGGTTTGTTTGGTAGCACTGGGACTTCTCATGATGTGTTTTTCGGCTTTTCAGGAGGTTTTCTGGGTAGGAATAAGTAATTTTCTTCCAAATTTGCATTTTAACCTCCTTGTTGAGTAAGCTTTGAGTGAAATTTTTCCTCTTATGGTAGAGAGTTGGTCAAGTGAAAACTGAGTTCCGCGGGTGATATAACACCAGTGCAGTTTAGGTGTTACTGTGATACTGTAGGCTTTTGATGACAGACTGCGATCCCTCTGATGGTTTTTCTATGGGGTGTGGAACATTGATTGCCAGTAGTATACTCTGCACCAATCTGTGTCAGTGCCATAGGGTAAATCTTAGGAGAAGTACATAATAAGCTGATGGTAATATGATTCCTATGTTGGATGCAAATGTTGGGTGCACACTACAATAGTACGTGTTGTTTTTCTTGTTGTTGGTTGTTATATTTTTCATACACTGTAGACAATCGTAGTTCTTATTCGATAGATGCAGTTTGTTAGTCGTTGTTCCAATTACGAGAACTTTCTTAATGGCAAGCTCTTGTTTTTTCTTTGTAGCCTGGTGAATTCAGCGAGTTAGCCGAGGAAACTGGTAGCTACAGTTGTGTGCTCAATGAAACTATTGAGCTCCCTATTGTTTTCTTCATTCATTCGAAGAGCCCCAGGAGAGTCGTTGTGGACCAGTATCCTACAAGATATGGACTTTGTGGACATCACAAAAAAAAAAAAAAAATGTTCTGGAAATAAGAATGAGGAATCTAGGGGCGAAGCAACTCAAGATGGGACTCAACGCTAATCCGATTGCGGATCCAATTTATTCTGTTGTTGAGTTTTTAGAGATATGTTCTATGTGGAGCTAGTTTGTAATAATGTATTTACATTACCGATCGAGCTTATATTCTTCGACGTTGCAAAATCCTGTGGTGACTTGTAATAAATATTGTTATTATTGAGCGATGACTCATTTCTCCCACACCAGTCATCAAGAGCCACAAATGATGATTGAAGCCGTCCACAATACTCGACCCGATCTCACCCCTGCAAACATCTTGAGATCGTGAGCGAACATCGAGTTACTTACTCCTTCTCCAATTTTAACATCATCGAAGAATACTAGGGACCGCCGCGCCAGGGGAAGCACCCGGACGGACGACTTGCGGTTTGCAAGAGTGCTGGCAAACCAGCGCAGTAGAGAACCAAGGAATCCAAGTACTTCTGCAAAACTCAGAGCTATTGACGTATTTGGACGCAGAATCCAATATTCAGACCGGTGGCGGGCCAGGCTTAACCAAATTTTTGATTGCTAACAAGTACCGGAATTCAAAATGTGTGGGAGGCTCAGCTTTAACTGACGAACTTTACCTCTAAGTCCACGAAGTTAGTGAAACCCTTGTAATTACTTCAGAGATATGAAAAATTCACTCGCATTTTAAGCCTTTATCACTTCCTGAAAAAAAAAATGTCTGTGAATCCATGTGACTCATCTTCCACAATCCTCATACACAAAGAAATCAGAGGTTTTGCGGGTTGAGCTCTTTGTGGCCTTCCTTGAATTTTATTGCGATCTTGGTTGGATCCTTGGGGTCTGCCCTTCGGTTGACCTCCGCTGAATTTCATGGTTAGCAAAGCTATTGCGCTGAACTAACGTGAAATCCCAGCGACACGCATAACCCTCACAATTTTCCTCTGGTTTTGATGCTAGTGGTGATTTTCATTATTGAGTGTATATTGAGATTCTCGGCTCGACTGGATGCTTAGCTGATAGATGGAGGGTCTTTGATTCAAGCCCCTCGCTCGAGCACGAAGATTCCCAGAAATGTTCCAGATTCCTATTGGGGTTCTCGGAAAACCGAAGTCTTCGCCAAGACGGAGAAATCTTATTGAGGAGGTTAGGTTAACCCATCTGTGAAATATCAGATGCGTTAGTGAGTTAGGTCTGGTATTCCACAAATATTTGAGCCATCACCACCTTAAACTGGAGCTTTCCGACGGAAATTTCGCTAATCACTATCCTCGACGAAGGAAGGGCGCCACTTGACGGCTTGTTATATTATAAATGTAATTATTGACTCTCCAAATTAATTCCGAGCGCGCTCTGAGGATTACGTGCGCTATCGGGGTGTTGGGGAACAGCGAGGATGAATAACCGCGCAGTCAGAAATAGCCTTCCTCTTTAAACCCACTCAATACAATGGTACTGGGAACGGCATTATGTTCCCTCGAACCCCATGTAGGATCTTCTCAGCGTGTCGTTTCTCAAGTGATATGTACCTACACGTACAATACGAATGGTTAAAAGGGTACGTGCAGTCCGTGAACTTCTCGCTTGATGGCTCCTTGACAGACATTTCGTTCATTTGCGATTACGAGTACCTATATTGAATGTCTGAGTTTGGGATGGTGCGATAACGGAGTTTGGCTATGTGGATAAATAATTTCTGCGTGGTTCAGTGAGATATAATTTGGCAGCCTGTGTGAGTTGATATACGATGTGTACCTACTTTAAATTCAGAAAAAAATGATGTGTACTATAGCTTCGCGCTCATTACGAATATGTATTGAATAATTTACATGAAAGGCCCTTTTATTTCCAACCAGGAACCATAGGTATTATTCCTGAACTCTGATTCCAACGCTGAGAAGAATAAGGACCGACGCTTCGCACTGTACCTAACTGCCCCGTCTATACAAGTAATAATCACATTTGTGTCGGATTTAACGCTAAATCGACCCTAGTTATATTTATTTATTTATGTATTAAAGTACCTAGTACTAGGCACTGAATACTTGATAGTGTATTGAACATGGTTGTTCTATATTTTTTACAAATAAAATAGGTACATGGTGAAACGTATTCATTGACTGATTTCAATTTAACAAGATAACCCAACCCATACATATTATAACTAACAAGCTAGTTTTGCATTTTTGTTATTCTGTCCTTCAATTCAACTCATTCTATAATTCATTCCACTGGCAGACAAACGGACGGAGCTTGAAGTAACCCTCTTTTTCTCTTTCAGTAAACTAATCCTAGAGCATACAGCATTTCATCTTTTACGTAATTAATTATATACATTAACTTTGCCTGCTCCTTTGTTGGCAACGGTCAATTTATTCAACACACAATTAATTCGCTTTCATCCCTTTACTACGCTTTCCGCCACCCTACGCCAGCGAAGTTAAAACCTGTAGGAAGAGAAAAACCTAAAGAGAGGACGTTGATAACGTAGACACCTTTCTAAAAACTTTTCTCTGAAACAGACGAGCTTTATGTAAGCTATCCCGTTTATGCGAGAAAACAGAGAAAAATTAAACTTCCACTCCGCTCCACGTATTAGGAAAAACTCGACGCTAGTGTTCACCTTGAATGGTATTTCATAATGCTTCAGTTAAACTATCGTGTCTGTGGCGGTGAGTTTATTTATGCCATGCGGTGGATACGCGTTGTACTGATTAGTTAGATTAATGAAGCAACCAAGTCAGTCAATTTTATGTACTTGTACCACAGTAGAATGCTTGGATCTGAATCCGAACTGATGTAAAGGGATTAGTTTTATTTTTCCTACTATTCCAATCAATCTTTTTCGACTAGTTTTTGGATCATGTGAAGGAAAAATAAAGAGCTGACAATCAAACACAGAAAATTATATTGGCTGAACGATTATAGTAGAGTACTGTTGTATGAAACAGTCCTGATGTCAGCCTATGGGACCTATGGCATAGCTACAGCTATGGGGATGTATAGCAAAGTCAAATATCAAAATTATCCAAACATTTAAAAAAAGTGCTATAGGGGATTTTGAATGCAGCATGGTCCGGTAGAAACGAGCATAATTATCTACAGAGACCGTGTAGTAGAGAGCGTCACTGATGTAATTCTGACGTATGCCTAGAGCCATGAGCAGCGGCTCTCTGTCCCTACAAATCCGGAGTTGTTCTTCCGGACAACTCCCAACAGACTCGACGACCGAAGAGGACCAAACCTCTGGACCGTGGGTGCTGATGTTTTTGCGTGATGTTTTAGTGTGGTGTTTGTTCATCATTGCAACATTAAGAATATATAAACTAGATAGTTTTGTGTAAATACCTATGTAACTAGTTGTTAAAGAATTAAAAATAGTGTGAAAAATGTCAGTCAATTGTCTCCTGAACCAAATAAGGTCCAGAGACCAGGACTCTATCCTGATACTGTTTCATACTACTAATCGCTCATTGAGTGCAATAGTCTACTTCTCGAACTTCGCAGTTTTCCGCTTCTCTACGAAAATTCCCTTGTTCGGGTACCTTCCACTACTGCTTGAGGCTCTTTTCTGAGCTTTCAAAACAAGTCAGTTGAAAGCGCTGACCATGTTACCTCTAGCTTCAAAAGGTAAAAGTACTCCCAGTTTTGACAAGCATTGAACCGAAAATATGCCATTGCACGCCAGAAACTGGTATGGGTCACTGGGCTTTTGCTTTTCTTTTACCTTATCTGGTGGAATAAACGGGTTCCCGTGAGATCACCGAAGTTATGCTAATAGCGGCGCGGCGTGGTTAAGGTGGACTTTCGCTTGGAGCCGCCGCGGCTGCGGCCAGCGGCTAGGCGCCGCGGCGTCCAATTGGTCTTCTTTCCGTCTTGAATAAATTTCCTCACCTTCTTCCTCTTCCAACAATAACATAATCGCGAGTTTCCGTTTGGACATGATGCTACTCGGAGACTGAATATCAAAAAAGTGCCATTCATGCAGCATGAGTTGATGAGCGAATTTTCAGAGAATAATTTTACCGATTTGGTGGGTGATTCTTATAGGAAATTTCACGCTGATTCCGAATATACCATATATGTTCCTATGTTCCAGATGGTAATTTACACCAAAAATCTCAAAAACCCGTTTTTGGCGATTTTTGACTCTAAATATTTGACCCCTTAGAGTACTCCAAAAATCATGGCCAACGATCTCATCCTCTCTTCTGATATTATTGACATTTTAAAAACTTTTTGGATTTTTCATCTCGATCTCTCTGGTAGATATCGTCTGGAGTGACAGTATATACATGTATGAAAAAGTTTTAAACTCCTCGAATCGTTTTAGAATGGTCTAAAACGGATTTCCATGAAGAAAATGTTCAAAAATTTGCATTAAAAAAATTTTGATGCCATTGCAATAGCTCCATTTTCTTCAAAAATTCGCTAAAACAAACTGCCTGGCAGCTGGCCGTGCCGCGTACTGCGAAAGTACCCTTTCCGGCGTCTGAACGCCGCGTCTAGCCGCCGACGCGAGCCGCAGCCGCGGCTGCTCCATGCGAAAGTCCACCTTTAGTACTTGAATGGGTGGCCGCCTCCCTTGGCTGGGACCACACATCTCAGTATTTTCGTGGTGGGCCGTCGGCGATCTCCCCTCCACTCAAGGGAGTGACGCAATGAGTAGCCATGAGCGAAATTATAAGGACAAATTCCTCCCTTTTGAAGACAGCTGATAACGTCGGCAACGCCGGCGCTGGGACAGGCAGGCGGACGGAAATCCAGCCTGAAATGATTGTTTCCTTCACGTTATTTTACTTACTTTACAAAGTACTTTGGGGTATTACAAAGGGAAACTCATGTCCATTTTTAATTATTTCAAAAATTAGATTATGTACCCCGTATGAATTATTGCAGTACTTTTTCAACACAACCACCTATATCGTATAGACAACAATGTGGTATGGTGGTCCTCAGTTAAGGCTTAGAGGCTTACATACTCTCTGCGGCAACAGTAATGTGTGTGTATACCCGCTCGGAAACGAAAAAGACCGTACATTCACGAAGGTACGTCAACAATGCTCCATCCAGTAGGCAATTTAATTTTGCTCCGATTTAACTCCTCGAAAGTTTAATAACTTCGAAAAATACGGAAGTTGTTTTGTTTCAGTTTTCAAACAGAAAAATATGAGAAATGCTAAGAAATCTATAAGGAAAATTATAAAAAATATGAATAGGAAAACCTGAATTATCACTTTATTTCGTTGCATAATAAAATAAATTTCCACATTATTATGTTTCATAAAAAATTAAATATCACATTGTTGCAAAAAAAATTAAATTTTCTGGTGTATTACTTTGTTACATGTTAAGAAAACCTGGTACCTATCACATAACTTCATTGAGTACGTATCACATTACACAAATGTCAAAAGGAAGGATGACTTCGTTGGCCAGAATTTCTGGAGTAATCTGAGTGAGGGGTCAAATTTAGAAATTTGAGGGTGAAAAAAACATGTTTTTGAGGTTTTCTGTGTGAACTACCATCTTAAACACAGTAACATATGGATTATTCGAAATCAGCATAAAATTTCCTATAAGACTCACCCACCGAATCAGTTAAAATGATTCTTTGAAAATTGCTCATCAACTCATTCATGACTAGAACTGTTCATCAATTCAATATGTGTATTGGATCGCACTCATTTGCTGTGATATTTGAAAAATATACATTCCATTTTTATCGACTTGGCCGTCACCATTCCCTTCTCTAACTGAATATGTCTAATTCTGTTAATTGCCATTAAAAGCGTTAATTAACAGTCCTGACGTCACCCATGTCCGAAGGAGGTCCGACGGAATCAAATTGGCGACTGACTCAATGCAACAAAAGCAGTGACTCTTTTCAAACATGAAGGTTCGATGTTTAGTTTATCACCTAAAATCGACTCTCTGGGCTCAACGGTCTAAGATAATGGCCTAATAACTAATAGATGACAACCTCCAATGAGATACCCGTAGTTCTTTGACATGACTTTTGAACACCTATAAATCGGTCATTTGTCCCACTGTGCAACGTGTCACCTATTAGCATGAACTGAAAGGGTAGTGTGGAAGAGTGTCACAAAACGTAGGATTTAAACGAACTATTCGTGTCTTAGTGTCAACTTTCAGTATATTATTGAGGGAGAAGGGCGTGAGAACAGAAAAGCAAGGTACGTTTCACAGTAGTTTATTTGATACTGTTGAATGCCAGGTGATCAAAATAAGGATACAATAAAATCGTGTCATGAAAGTTATATCACAAAAGAACATAAATAAGAAACATAGAATGAAGGGGGTACAGGGGGAGGGCACACGTTCTTCGATAACTGAAAGACATGACAGAACAGTATGAAGTGAAGCGTGTCACGATGAATTCGGCACGTGCCACGTGGAGGATGGAACGAGAACAACACCGCATCGGCTGTCATGTACACAAAAGGCCTAGGCTGCTTACGATCCAACCGAAACTAGAACTGTGATCTTACTGAGGAGATCCAGACGGGGCTGGCTGGTCCTTCCCCTCCGGCAGTCATCTTGGAGAGGGGCACTTTTACCCTGTGGAAATCCCCACTGCCATCTTTATGTAATCTGATATGGTTGGTGAGGATGAAGTCAAGGAGGAAGTGACATCCATTCAAGGTTCTGGGAAAGGTCCTCACCAGGGATTGCTTCAGCTGATACGGCGCCTTCAAGAGGGGGAAGAGACCTGTGAGGCTCGCAGGCTCACAGATGGGAGGTACGAACTTCTTCAAACCGACAGTCTTTCTCATCTGCATCCAAGGATCTTTTTGGTTTGGAATTCTTCCGCCATCTCAGCGTCGATGTTTTACCCGGAAGGTGCACCTCAGTGGACAGCCTCCACCGTAATTTATTATCTCCCCGTTTTTATAACTTGTACATTATAATGGCGCTTGTCATCATGTGGGGGCCACATTTACGTTCCTTAACAATTTACCTGTCACCTCACTCGATGTGTGCTACCAATGGAGTGTTGCGTTATCCAAAGAACAGAAATCATGTAGACAAATCTGGAGTTTTTTCGCTGCTGTCAAAAACAAAGACCAGTCTTCTCGCTCTTGTGGTTTGTTGACGAAAGTGATCTCCGGAGTCAAAACTTCTGGAATGAGGGAAGCGATTTCCAAACTGGCGAGAAATCCTACGTGGAAGGTGATTGGGGAGCTTCAGGACGGAGAGTCGACTCTGTGAGGGAGGAGGGGATGTGATTGCAAGCGACATGAGATATTGTTGGGGGAGAAATGGCGGGACAAATAACGAAAACTGGACCGAAGCCCGGAAATGACTGTGGAGGCGGGCAATAGCCGGAAGGGCTGAGCAGAGGCAACAACAGCGTTCCTTATCATCTCTTAATACTGCGGGGTATGGGGGTGTGGCTGGAGCGGGACAACTACAAGCCGAACCGCCGAAGTGGAGGGTGGGTTACAAGTTATCACTTATATTTCACCTTTTTCTTTACTCTCTAACGACCAATAAAGCCGACCTTTTCCCCCGCCCGTTACTCTTCTCCTAGCCCCATTTTACCCTTCACCACTGTCAGTGGTATCATCATTGCCTCAGAAACCTCTATCCGATCAGTTCACAAGCATTCGATCCGATTACCATAATATAAACACTACCATATCACCACACTATCAAACATCAAACCTGATAGACACTTTCAGTGTAAGCTAGACGCGTAATCATGCCTGCTTCCAAGTTCCATGCCTACTCTTTTCCGTTGACCAGCAGGCGATCCGCTTTCAACTTTCATCGCTCTCATCACTGACGCCTCACATCTTCTCTTACTGCAAGAACCAGCCTATCAAATAGTGGGAGGTCAGACTGGATATCTTTGATCCGATTTTCCCCTATCTTCGAGTCAATTCGTCTGTCATAAGCACTTTCCCACATACTCTTCAAACTTCATTAGTATCAGGTTGTTGGGATTTCTTTTCCCAACCGGCAATGATTAGAATTATTTTAGTGGCCTTTAAATTCAGGACCTGATGGAGAAACTCGTGTATACCTACGTTCTCTTTTATTCCCAGTAGGTCCTGCTGGGTTGTGAAATCTTCTCTTCCAGAACGTCAGTCTTCTTAAAAAGACTAACCAAATCACCGCTTATTGCTCTGACAGTGGACGTAGCGGGAGCTGCGTTTGAAATTGTTGATCTGTTTGCTGTGGCCCCTCACGTGGCGATTCGCGCTGTATTTTTTTGTTTTGTCGACAAACGGCAATAGCTTCGATCAACGGTTGACTATCGATTCGTTTACTATCTTTTCCCAAGTTTCAGCTTTTCCCTTTTGTTTAACCATTTTGACTAAGGTGATTGGCGATGCCCTACCATATCCAACCATATCCGGACATCACTAATCAAATCTTCCCAATGTCCAATAAAAATTGAACAAAATCTTAACCATCCCAGCACCAACATACCTACACTCAAACCGAAAATGTCCAAAAAGTGTGAAAAATAGGACTCGAACCCGAGACTCCTCCAACCACCATCGCTCAATCGAACGCCTAATAATAAAGGAGCCGAAGATCTATGATTCCCTTGATCTACGATCCAAAACCCTCCTCAGCCCATTTGAATTTGATTTCCGAAGTGGATTGTGTGCCAGTGACACAAATATATTTTCTTGAATGTATTGAAGACAACGATTATTCAGCTGCCACATTTTTTGATGTTTCTGAAGCTTTTGATTGCCCGAGCTACCCTCTTCTGTACGAATTTAGGACTTATCATTTCAATGGGACAGCAACTACTTGGATTCAAAGCTTTTTAGCAGACCGCTCAAGCTGTGGAACATCTGATTGTGGGCTATTGCCCATTGCGCCCTAATCACTCTGGTTATGCGATAATGAACGTGCACTGGGCTGAGAGGGAGGGGTCGTGTTAACATATTGCGCTCATCCGAGTGGAGAAGGGTAGAAGGGTCTATAGCGCCCAATACGTTCGCTGGGTCATTGAGAGAATTTGTCAACCCAAGTACGAGTCAAACAAATATCGCAACGTCCTTCTGGTGATTTAGAACGAGACATATATACAACTGAACTGTGTGGGACAACCATGTAATATATAAATTTTAAAACGCTAAATCAAAAAAGAAACACGAACTACTGATGAAAAATATGAATGACTTCAAAACTCAGAAATCGATGTATTTAGTTTCTTGCGATCCACTTACAGAACAACACAGAACACATAGGTACAGAAACACAGAAAACACATGCACCGAAATAATAAACCTTTATATTTAATAGGTATGTGGCAATGTAGGGCAGTTGCCATGGATCGAAAGTGAGTAGGTACATGTGCATCATACACAAAAATTAGAGTGATCCTAATGGATAATATCACTATCCATTGCGCGCTTATATCAGTTTCATTTTTTAGTACCTTACAAAACTTGAAAATTGGAAAAGTGAAATATATGATGAATAACTTGTAATACTTTTCCTTTTCCCCTCCATGAAAAAACTTCCTTCTTATAGGTACTGTATTTTTATTATACTGATTATAATTACTCATCCTAAAATATAATACCTACCTGATTCAATCGCCACAGGAGATAATTGTGAAAAAAGCATGAAACACAAAACAAAACGCAAATTTTCATGATTTGGAAATAAATATGTAGGTATACCTACTTACCCAACCGTGATTTTCATCAATATTTGTATAACTATATATGGTTACTAACGTTATCGATTCACATTCTCCTCGCGGGTGCTTCAATAGAATCTACGAATGATACCTAGGACCTGCTTACCTGATCAACAGTATTATTAGCTTAGATCAGTTCGTGTACAGTTTTGACAATTATATGTGTGTGCAGTACAAATCATGGAGACCAACCATTTCAAAATTCATCCGATTGATTTTTGTATATTTGTATGAATCTACAAATCACTAATACATAGATATACGAAATTCAAGAACACCTGCGCTTCTTGCAATCCTAACTTAAACTCAACTTTTATTTATTGTGTCACCATGTGACTAGGTCCAAAGTTTCCAGGAACCCTCAAGTTATTGCTTCCTCACTACCGAAGGTAGGAAGCTATGTATTCGTGATCAATTTCTAGTAAATGCAGCTAGAACAGTTGTCCAGGATCTCGACCCCCAGAATGATCTTCTAATGTGGATAACACGTATCATTGGTGCAGCCCCAAGACCACCCAGGGACCGTATTCTAAACAATAGCACCACACAGGTGACGAGAAGGGAGAAGTTCTCAAGGTTCAGGAGGCTGTGGGATTCTGACAGGACGGCTATAGCAGAGGACATTCTAGGCAATGTGACGGCTAAAGCGCGACATACTGACCAACAATTGAGAGATTATTGGTCTGATCAGTGGTCAGCTCCATCCAGCGAATGGTCAGCTGAAGAAGTTCGCCGTCCCCAGGACCAATCAATGAACCATGTATGGAATCCAATAATAATGGAAGAAATTAAAAGTTTTTGTCCTCCAAAATCGAAATTTCCACTTGCTTTTTACGTTTCAGAGCTTTCTGAACAATTTCGGTTCCGTGTCTGTCTGTCTGTCTGTCTTTCTGTCTGTCTGTCTGTCTGTCTGTCGGTCTGTGGTCAATTCCTTGTCCCAGGCAAAACTATGTGAAGATGTGGTCCGAATTTGATGGAATTTTCAGAGATTGTGCGGGTTAGTTCCGTGATGGTCCCCTATCAATTTCATCGCCATCGGACCACTAGTAGCGTGAGCGCATGCTCAAACGTGAATTTCCCTAAACCCCTGTATCTCAGTTCCTAATCGACCTATTTCGCTCAAATTGGTAGGGTAGTTGTGGACTGACTCCAAGACAATAACCTACGAATTTCGTCACGATTGGATCAGTAATAGCTGCTGCGCAAGCGCAAACTTGAAATATGTTGTCATAGGCGTATCTACGGAACTACTCAACCAATTTCGGTGAAATTTCTAGGGATTACGCGAGTTAGCCCCTAGAGGGTCCCCTATGAATTTCATCGCCATCGGACCACTAGTAGTGTGTGCGCATCCGCAAACGCGAATTTCCTGAAATTACGATTTCTTGGTTCCCAATGGACCGATTTTGCTCAAATTCGGAGAGTAGTTGGAGGTTGACAATTACCTTCGAATTTCCACACGATTCTATCAGTGACACCTACTGCGCATGCACTATTTTGAAATGAGTTTCATAACCATAACTGCGGAACTGCTCGACCATTTCTATTGAAATTTTCAGGGATTGTACAGCGTAGCCCCTAGACAGTCCCCTATTAATTTAATAGCCATCGGACCATTACTAGCCTATGCGCATGCGCTAACGTAAATTTCCTGAAACTACTATTTCTCAATTCCTAATGGACGGATTTCGCTCAATTTTGGAGGGTACTTCAGGGCTGACTCCAAGGTAACCACCAATGAATTTCGCCACAGTTGGATAAGTGATGGCTACTGCGCACAAGCAAACTTGAAATTTATTTTCATAGGCATGCTCCTAACTCTGAATCTATTCTACCGATTTCGTTGAAATGTTCACTAACTGATTCTATACGTCCATGTTACAAAAGTGAGGAAGCCCCACCCAAATTGGCAGGCGTTTTTTTTTCTTTTCTTTTAATGCATCCTGGGGCTCCTGGTTCAGCTGTCACTGTCCGCTCACTATCCATCCATAACATAGATCCATAACACCATCGACCCGTTTCTACTGGAAAATTACCGTTGGTGTCTAGTCTCCCATTGCCTTGGTCTCCGTTCTCGGTGACGTGCCATATTATTTGAGGGTCTACACAATCTTGGCACTCTTATACATAACTTGAATGAAGTCAAACCAAATATAGATTCCTTCTTCGGTTTCCATTCAATATAGTTCATACGGCATCTACCCATCTGAAGAGTCAATTTCCTTTTTTTTAATGATATTATCTCCCGTTTCAAATTCATAACACGAAACATCACATCCAGCTAAGTCGGGCCAATGGTTTAGCCACGTAACCAGGGCGACAGTGGCGGCACGTATGGTTCGACGCTTGCCCTACGTTGGAAAGATAGGCATGTTATATAATTCGACGGCTTAAAAATGCCAACAAAATAAAAACGCTGCAAATTATTACACAACGGTTTATTA
>JAEMON010000001.1:63549202-63570248 GCA_030264115.1 Lygus lineolaris
TGAAGCAGAGGGTATGTGATGAAAGAGGGTGAGGAATAGGGAATATTTATATCGGCCTTACATAATTTAATGTAGCTTCTCTGCCCTGCATGCTATTGTGACTGTGCTGATATTGTTATGAATCAAATTAAAATGTATCTATTCCAATTATCGTAATGAGCCTGAGCAAAGCAGTTGGTGTAGTGTGACTCTTTGCTCGATATTGTTACCACCATTTCTCTCCTAGCTGATTCATAGGCATAAATACGACTTTCCTTCTTTACTGAGTGTTATTTCATTGTTGCGAAAAAGTGCTCGGGTGTATCCACAGAGTAGAAAAATTGGAACAGGGATTCCCTCAGGAAAACGCAAAGGTATAAGCTGAAAACGGTAAAGTAGAGGCGGAATTTCATTAAGCAGAAAAGAAGGCAATAATTTAAACCCCTACGGGCGAGGTTCTGGAATGGCCCGGAAAACCACTTACAGTTATGTCTCTGGATGGTGCGGACGGGGTGGCAGGATGGAGTCGGAAGAGAGATGGCGTTCTCAGAGAGATCATATCGGAGCTGTTAATCATACTGCAATTAATTACCATTCATTATCCCAGCATTTACATGTTTGAATCTCGCGAGAAGCGTGCGTAATCTTTGGGGATATCATGAAGGAGCTTTGAGGCCAGAGCTGCTTGTCACCCCACCCCAGTCTGTACCTGATTCTCAGGTAAAGACCTATATTTTTCCTGAATGAATTTGTGAATGCTACCAAGAGATTTGAGAGGGAACGAGAACTTTCAATTTCCAAACGTAATCATGTATGTACCTACATTGCCATCATGGAACATTGACATCGTCAAAATATTACAACAGATTTTATTAGGAACAATATCGAGAGACACAAAAAGGTAGGAACGAAACGGTAGGAATGTAGGAGCCAAAGGAACGACACTTGCCCACACCACAATCTATACCTATTTAAAAATCGTAAATAATTTGTCTATATGTACATTGATTAGAATCATGAATTTATTTCTCAACTCTTCTCTGCACTGTATAAGTATTTCCGTGTTCTCAGGATGTAGCGCAATTGTTCACGGAACCTTGCAAGAAAAGGGTCGGAGGTGCTGTTATGTGAGGAAAATACAGTATTTTCTCGGAAAATCAATCATTTTATCTTGTGTTGACTTCCTGCGTTTTTCATTTTGTTGGTTGCTGTGGTGGGTGGATTGAAACTTTAAAACTTTTAATTAGGATGATAATTATTAGTAGATGTGTTCAATCATGTTGTTAAAAGGGCTAATTGCAAAGCTGAAGAAGTGGACGAAGCTCCCTCGAGATCTGTGGGGTCTATTTGGACCCCACATCGTTTTCCCATGACTGAGCTGCTTTTTTATAACTGAATCTTATAAACAGTAGGTACCTGTATTGTAGCGATAAAATAAGAGTTTATTCTCCATGGAAAACCTTTATAATTTTTTTCATGATAACTTCAGCATGCGTATAAAATAAAAAAGAGGAAGATCTATTTTCCATTCACCATTTCAACAGTCTCATAAATTTAGTCATCACCATTTTCTTCGGTGCTGTCTTCCTGTCCTCTGCAATTTCATCGAGATTTTCATCATTATTATTGTCATCAAGTCGACATCCAGGATTTTCTCTCCAACCGCTCCTGCTCCAAATCTTCATATACCTATATTTTTGGATATCTTCACCCAGATGAAGATATGAAATGGAGGAAATTGTTTCTCTCCATCTTCTGTTGGGAAAATGGTGTCTCTCCATCTTCCATGAAGAAAATGATTTGGTAAAAAATATAAGTAGTAAGAACAATAATTTAGTCCAGGCAAATTAGTGCGCTAGCCCCTAAAAATTGCTTGAGAGCTGGAAATCGTTTTAACCCCTTCTGGGAGTGCTGAATGACGGGTATTTGAGTTTGCGTTGGTTTCTAGGTTGTGCTTCTGATTTGGGAGCCTGAAAACCACGAAATTTTCGCACTTTTTTCAGCATTTCGCGTATAACTCTAAAACTACGCATCCTACAGAAAATTTTACTGAATCCTTTTCAAAGAGCATTGAATTTCGCGTCGAATACCTCTTGGAACATCGAAAGCCGTTCAGCCCGCCAAAAATGGGAAATTTTTACCAACCTGGCTTATAAGTTGACAACCCTTCAACTTCTAACGCCTGTAGATCGAAAAGGCCTGCGCCGATCGAAAAATGTCATAGAACCAAACTTGTAGCAAATTTGTAGCGAAAAATGAGAAAGGCAGTACACAATGTACAAGTAGTAGATGTGAGTCCCGGTCGTGTGTGAGAGAGGAGAAGAACATTCCAGCGGCAAACCGAATGATTCATTGGCAACGATTCTGCCGTACCTAAGGAAGAGACAATATTAAGAGAGGTCTCGTCCTGTGGAAGTCTTTACAAGCACATAATTTGTTATTCTTCCAACTGTGCGATGAAGGATGAAGATTACCGTACTACAGCAGGTGCATCAAAATTTAGTTATACAGTTGAGTTGTGGCTATTACCACGCATCCATCCTCTCGTTCACGACCTTTTCCTCAGCTGTCGTTTTTCTCAGCTTTCCTCTTTCTCAGCATGTCGAGAACTTTAGTCATATTTTCGACAGGCTTCTCAATTCATGGACGAAATGAAGTATTCTTTGAAGTTGAAAGCCACCGTTGATATTCTAGAAAAAGTAGCAATTATAATTACTTGGCCTTCAAATACTACCGGCTGATGGCTCCGTAGCTGTGTGTTTTATCACTGTTGACTCGGTTGATAGGAACATCTCACTGACATGAAAGAGGTATTCTGGATGACGCACGTAACAGTTCAAGTAGTATTGAATGGTTTGAAATGATGTCATTCGTTACCGCCTATTTGTTGTGGTAATAACGTGGATAGAGCGGGTAGTAGATAGGATAATAACGGATAGAGGTGTACCGAGGAGAGTAAAGTTAGGTATATAATCAATATTTCCGCTATAAATTTCTCGCTAAATAAGGGTGAATATAGTAAAAGCAGAAGGTTGTGGAACGTGAATATTCCTTCAGTGTGAACACGGAGCGGTGATAAACAAACGGCAGAGAACAGACGCAGTGGCTCGAAGGAGAAGTCCTTTAAATTGGGGGAAGGTACAAGAGTGCTCAATTTTTCCCCTCGGTGGCTGCACGCAGGTAAGCAAGATGAACGGATGGCTAATTCCCATGGCCCCAGAAGCAAACGTTTTCTTGGTTGGTTGCGTAGCTTAGTTGTTCTCGAGAGGACCCATTGGGACCTTTTTCTTTTTCTCTTGAGTGAAGTGGTTGAGAAAATATTTGATTGCTCGGTGAGTGCAAACCCTTAGCCTGAGTCTGTGTGGATTCCAGTTGGCGCGGTTGAGATACACTGGGAATTGGCTAGTGGTAGCACCGTGGTGTGTGGCAAGAAAGTACCATCCATCTGCCACAGCTTCCCCACGACACCGAGAAGGAAACTTCGTCTCGCCAGCCTGGAACCATGTTTTGTCGCATCCGATAGCTGCCTTTGAAACCCATTTCATCGAATCATTTTTGTATGTTTGTTTACAAATGATGTATTTTTTTGTCTGAATAAAGACATTTTCTGCGCATTTCTACGCATTTGCTCCAAGACTCAATTGTCCAAACCCGCTCAAATTTTGATGGTAGGCCTCTCTTGGATAAGGACAAGGCTTAGCGACTGCACATGTGCCAATATGGGAAACCGTTGAAGTACCGAAAGTCTTGAAACAATTACCAAATAGTCCGGATTCACCCGATGGCAGTTTGGGGTTTTGTTCCGGGACCATAGATGGCCTTGCGGAAGTTGCTGTAATTGTCTACTCATTCATTCAGGAACATCTATTTCTCATTTGACGAAACTTTGAAACATGATATCTGCCCCCAACGCCACCCTAATGTTCATCATTATGTGTGAACTGCATTTTTGTGAATGCACAAATCCAAGAGATCTGGTACCCACTTTATTAACGTCTGTTGGCCAGTAGGTAGGCCCTCCTCCTCAGTGAAAATTTCATTTAGTGTCTTGACATGCTGTAAATAATTGTACTTCCTCCGGGTTGCGCGTCCTTGAGCCCCAGAATTCATGTTCCGCATTGAAATCATCCCCTATAATGAAATTAATAAGTCCACGTAGTCGTCTTTCTTCAGAGCATACCTAGGCGGGCAGTATATTGCAGTAATGTTGATGGTTTTTTCTCACGTTTACTGTGGTGACTTCCATTTTTTCGGTCTAGGGTAGGGTGGGCGGAGCGATACATGTTTTATTTGCATATGATGTTCCTGTTAGGTGTGATTCTGAGATCAAACATACGTCAATTTTTTCTTGATTAGGAAACATCTCGAGTTCCTTTATGTTTTGAACTAGTCTATTGGCATTCCAGGTAGCTATGCGGAGTGTGTTATGACCCATATTTTCTATTTGAGGGTTATTGTTTTTATTTTATCAAGCCATCTGAATATATTTCGATTTATCTTACTGTGGTCTTCCAGTTTTTCCAGAACTAGTGCTAGCATATCTTCTGTGGTGGGTTTGACTTTCTGGGTTTCTCTTATATTGTTTGCTATTTGTGCATATAGAAGACTCCCCTTTTGACAATTTTCTATCACTGAGCATTTGAAGTTCCTTTGCCACATCACACCCACGATAGTTCGCTGGATGATTTTCTTTACAATTCACGCACTTTGGAGGCGTATCCTTGTTTTTGAAACAGCCCTATATGATTCACCATCGGGTAGGTTGATCTCGCATTAATAATATTGTTCATTGTGGTAGCTTTTCATTCTGCATTCGTCACTGGCATGATTAATGTACTGATTGCTCTGAAGTCGTCAATGCCAGTAATATAAATAGGCGGTGGAGGGTAATCTTTTTCCTGCATAGATTCTACCGTATTAGTAGATCCATTTAGGCCCTCGGGAGATTCTTCTGCTTTCCTTTTCTTATTTGATTTTTTATTCTTCTTTAAAATCCAACTGGTTTCTCTTTCAATTATTCCTCATTTGTAAGGTAGTCATCCTGAAGATTCTAGTTTTGCCCGGGCTGACCTAATTGGTTGCTCGAGTTTTTCTCTCTTATTTAAGTTCGTATTTTTTCTGTATCCTCATGTATTATTCGATTCGCCTCAAATAAGTATGAACTCCCCGATGAACTCACAAGGGGATAACTCACCGAATGCATTGCAAAGATTGACGTCATCAAGCTGGCTCGTCTAGTTTTGATGTTCTGCAGTTTTTGCCTCAGCACGAGAGAAAATTTCGTTCCGTCGGACTAAACGTCGTAAGCACAAATTCCCCGACATTGTTTACTTTTACCGAGCAGTTGAGGTGTTACGCGTAGACGTTACCTCGTCGGATGCTCGCGAGAGACTAGATTTTTTTGGATATCTAGGATGTCTCTGTAAAGTTTCAAATCTTAGAATGCATTTTCCTCATTTTCGAGAAGAGCTGTTTTCCCGCCAACCCTCAATTTGTGTTTGGCTGTGACTTAATCGATTGGGGACTGCCTTGGCGTAATCGCACGATGAAAAGAAACAGGAGTCAATAGAAACGTTGTACACAACCGAATCATGAGTTACAGAGTTAAATCGACTTTGACGGTTAGGTCATCGTCAGTGACGAACAAGGACTTCTTCTGAACACAAACGAGATATTCTGTTCTTCAAATAAGATCTTCCGTTTTTCAAACGGTTCCTTTTTTTTCAGTAAACTTTGATAAACTTTGGTAAACTTTGGTAAACTTGTTTTTCAGGTAAACTTTGGTAGTGGTGATGGAATACGAAGCAAAATACGCAATATAAAAAGGGATGGAAAGTAAAATATGAAATCGATTTCCTTCTTTCAAAATCAAACTCCGGAAAAAATGCTCGTAATGCATTTATTGCATCGATTAGGAAATATTTCGATAGACTGAATGGAAGCATCAACTGGGAGGGTCTACCCTTATTCATTCAGACTCGCCATTAATCACAGAGCAATCAGGCTGACTACCCTATATGTTTTATTCAACAGCGCAGCGGTTGAATGTGGGATCGAATGCCGGCACACGGCTCGGAGAGTATCGGTAATTCAGAACGAAAAGCGATCGGCAATTTGTTGAGATGCAACTCACCCTTCATATTTATATCTAGGTACTGGCGGGGTCATTTTTTGGTCATCTACGGTACTAGAATTCACAATAAGAACCCTTCCAGGTTCGACTGATGATGGAGCAAGATTAGGGACCTGTAGCGACCGTCAACATGGATATCCATGTTGAGGTCGCTCCAATTTAATATGTTATTATTACTCAGCATTTCACCATCAGTTTGTGCTCGAACATGATGACTACTAAATCGATGTTTATCTTTTTGCTAGATAAATCATTTTCCCGCCGGCATTTTCAGTCATTTGACAATTATAGATGCTGTGAAGGACTGCTGCTGCTTCTGTTATGAAGATTTTGGGTATGTAGCCATCGTCTGCTGGACTAGAAATCTTTCTAACGTAGAACACCAGACGTAACTATAGGAGCAGATAAAGACGAAGGTTTTTTTTTTTTGGGAGAGATGGGGGATGGAGGGGAAGAAACGAGTACTCAAGAAGTGTTGGGTACGAAAAATTTTCTGGAGGGGTTTGGGGATCCGTTAAAAGTAATAGGTACCGAATGGTCTAGAAATAAGGAGTTTAAGACTACGCTGTGAGTGTTCAATCCGTGCCTATTATTGTCTTTATTGTAAATGAAAAATTAACGCTGATATTTTTACTATTCTGTAAATTAATTTAACAGTGAATAAAACGATATCGTCGCTTAAGAAGCAACACGCCCTATGAACCAAATCCCAATTTTTCAGGAGGAGGGAAAAACTGAATCCAGTTTTTGATCACCTGTCCCTTATTTCCCGTTATTCAGTCACTTCTTGCCTCCCGGTAGTCGTCAATACTGAAAAAAGTATTAATTGAAGAAATTAGGAAATTTGAGTTGATACGGGTTGTTGTCCTAATAGGTTATTGAGGTATTGAGGTAGATGGGAGTGTAAAGTTTTTCGAGTATTTCTCGATTTTGTAGTTTAGTTGAAGCAATTTTGAGCTAACCAGTCGATGCAGCGTGAGAAATCGAATAAGAATCAGTCAAAACCTCATTTTCGTGAAGATGGTCGATAGGGCGTGTTGCTTCTTAAGCGACGATGTGTAACATTAACTTGCCGAAGTTTTAATTTCAGCAATAACCTACCGCGAATTAAATGAAAAATCCGTAGGAAAATCCATAGTAATTTAGTAGCAGTAGATCTCTCCGAAATCAATAGAATTAAATTCGACTCGTATCTAGGGTCCATTTTGAATTTTGGATGTGTCTGGAATTCAACATCATTCACCTCGAAGGGGCGAACGGTTGAGGATGCGATTTTTGCTTCAACTCAATAGAACGAAACACCAATGCGAATCCCTTCTTCTTTCATTATTTATCAGGCGCATTCGATCTTGATTATGGTCATTCGCACCTTGCTTAGATACAATCTCATGGCATCGTTTTTCCCACACTAAAATATCCTGCGTTAAGGGCTTATGGGACGACCGGCTTGGAGAGCACTTCAACCGCGCCCCAACGCAGCTCAAAATCCAATACATTACTCTATCATCGGTTTCACCAGGTTTTCATCGGTTTCTTCAGTTTTCTCTGGTTGGAATAAACTTAAAATTATTATTCAGTTGGTAAAGCATGTAATTAACATGTAATGTATGAATGTAATGAGAACATACGTTCATCGAGAAATCTTCAAAATCATGAAAGTGAAAAATAATAAATATGATTTTGAGCTGCGTTGGGGCATGGTATGGATGCTTCTCGAGGCAGTCTTCCTGCAGAACCTTAAACACCCCACACAGCCCTTTAGTCTGGTGGTAATAAATCGTTGTGTGATAATTCGCAGAATTTTTTTTCCGATGAGCAGAATTTTTTTCTAATTTCACAGTTCATTCACCTCGTGGTAAATCATTATTCTGGAACGTTAGACTCAGCCGAAACCTTTCAACTTTCTACTGGTTGGTTTGCAATCGCTTCGTAATAGGGAGGTTAAATATGATTGTTTTGTTTCGTATCAGAGTAGTACGCATAACAGTTCCTATTGGACTGTGCAATTTTCTGCTCGCTCGCACGTCCAGCTTGACCCATTGTAGGTCACGCCTGGTGCTTGTTCCATACAGACTGACTCCATCATACAGGATTGAATTAGGTACCTATAGGGCTGTATAGGGAATGCTGGCCGGCCGCGATGCGCGGCGTGGCGTTGGTTGATTGACATATCGCGTAAAACCATCGGCCCGTTTCAGACCTATTCAAGTTGACACGTTTCTGTTACCTATACGTTGGTTGCTATTATCCGAAACCCCATCCGCCCGCACGTCCATTAACCTTGGAGAGGAAGGCGCTTTTGTCTTTCGAAACCCCCACTATACACAGCTTTTGTACATACAATAGCGTCCCACGCTTGTTCTGAGGGTGGTAAACCCTGTTTAGGCTAAGCGATTTGGATTTATTTGTTCTTACATTCTGTATTTTCAGCGAATTTTCGAAGAAAATGAAGCTATTGCGATGGCTTCAAAAATTTTGTAATGCAAAATTTTCTTAATTGAAATCCGTTTCAGACCATTCTCCTAAAACGATTCCTGAAATGTAACACTTTTTCATATCGTCGCTTAAGAAGCAACACGCCCTATGAACCAAATCCCAATTTTTCAGGAGGAGGAAAAAACTGAATCCAGTTTTTGATCACCTGTCCCTTTCTTTCCCGTTATTCAGTCACTTCTTGCCTTCCGGTCGTCGTCAATACTTAAAATGGTATTAATTAAAGAAATTAGAAAATTTGGGTTGATAAGGGGTGCTGTCTTAGTAGGTAATTGAGGTATTGAGGTCGATGGGGGTGTTATGTTTTTCGAGTATTTCTCGATTTTGTAGTCTAGTTGTAGCAATTTTGAGCTAACCAGTCGACCCAGCGTGAGAAATCGAATAAGAATCAGTCAAAATATATATATATATACATATATATATATAAGTCACTCCAGTAGTTATCTGCCCGAGGGATAGAGATAAAAAATCCAAAAGTAAGGATGAGTTCGTTGGCCAGAATTTTTGGAGTACACCAAGGGGTCAAATTTTGAAAATTTAGTTTCAAAAATCTCTCTAAAAAAACGTGTTTTTTGAGGTTTTTGGTGTGAAATACCATCCTAGACATGGGAACATATGGTATATTCGGAATCAGCGTGAAATTTCCTATAAAAATCACCCACTAAATCGGTTTAAATTATTCTTTGAAAATTCGCTCACCAACTCATGCTGCATGAATGGAACTTTTTACTTTGTTCCCGTGGCAGAGTTGAGGTGTTTGTTAAGTTACCTTTGAAAAACTTGCAATTGAAAATAAAATGCATTTTAGAGCGTTCTGAATCGAACCTTGAAGTTCAACATTTTGGTTTATTATTTTCAATAACCAACCTTTGGAATTTCATGAGTGGTATCTATATTATAATATTATGTGTGTATGTCTATATTTGTTTATTTGTCACTCCAGACGATCTGGACTTAGTTTACTGTGTTAAAAATTCAAATGGTCAATATTATCAAAAAACAGGACGAGTTTGAAGCCAGAAATGTTGGTGCATTCTTGGGAGTTGATTGCATTTTTTGTGTGTATTCGAAATCAACAATTTTAGGTATCCCAGGTAGAATATGGCTTCTTAAGAATCGGCTCAAAAGTAGCTGATCAAATGTCATCTCCTAAAATCAAATTCGATAGGTCATCAATTCCAAGATAACGGTCAAAATATTACACAGCATTTAATACATATATAGCATTACATAAAACGTTAGTATTCCTTGAAAATTAGCTCAAAATACATGACTGAAATTTGAGACCGCATCGACATCACTCAAACTGAATGATGTCAGTATGAATATCGATTATACCCCTGAATTTTATAAATTTCGACTAGAAATTGTCACAGGATATTGTTAGAATTACTGTGGTTCCGAGATACGTTCCACGGAAAAGGAGCAAACAACCGCATGCACCTTTTTAAGGTTCGGCAGTCGAAGAATCGGCCAAATTCTCTTGTGTTTGTTGTCGAAGAATCAGCCAAATCCTTTCGTTGATGCACTTGTTAGATAAACTTCATTTTATACGTCATATAGGTAGGTGGTCCGACATGAATTTCTTCTACTTGCCTAGGTGATATTTCGTGAATATCTTCGCTATTGGAGTATTTGTAGCGTTGTCACAAAACATACATCCAAATTTGCTATTATTGTGTGTTTTGTTAGGGAGGTATAATTATGTTTCATGGCCAAGCCATTCAATCCATGGAATATTGTAAACAAGTTGTTTTCTCCGAAGTCTCCGTTATCAGCTAACATTTTTGTAAGATATATGGTCTCACGAGTTATGCACCACCGAGTTTCCCTCTACTATGCTATATGAAAAACCGGGAAAAACGGTACCCTTGATGGTTTTTTCACGAGAAATCCAACCAACATATTTTCGCCCTCCATCACACAAGCGCTATGGCGTGCTGTTTAACTTTTTTTTTCAAAGGAGAACCCCCATTTTTTATTGCAGATTCGAATTATACGCAAAATTTTATGAAGAAATGAATGATCAAGACATTTGAGTGCGCCATTACGCTCCAAATGTCCTCTAAAAGCAAGAAATCGAGGTTTCTGGGTGTAGTAGACTATCAAGTATGACACATGATTTTAATGTGTTTTTCACGCTGAATAACGTAGTGATCTTGGTTATTCGCTTCCAAACTCAAAATTTCAAATTTACATGAAAAACAAAAAAAATTCCGGGTTGCTCAATTTTGTTGACTAATCGAAAAATAATATCACCACGTTATTAGGCGTGAAAAAATACATCAAAATCTTGTATCATAATAGTTTACTTCACCCAAAAACCTCGATTTCTTGCTTTTAAAGCACATTTGAAGCGTAATTGCGCACTAAAATTTCGTAGTGAGGGATCATTCCTCCAAGAACTTTTGCGTAGAATTCGAATCTGCAATAAAAAATGGGAGTTCCCATTTGGAAAAACAGAGTGAGTGCGCCAAAAGCATCATAGCGCGCCGGTGTGACGCGCAAAAATGTGATGGTTGAATTGTTCGTAAACAATTATTACGGGTAAAAATTGTTCCCGTCTTTTTATCTCGCATAGTAGAAGGAGAAAACTCGGTGGTACGTAACTCGGGAGACACCCTGTATAGACTGTTTTATTATTATTATTGAAGACATTGTACTATCATATACTGTGTCTAATCTGGTTTATTTATTTCAAACGACTTTTTCCGTTCGAAGATATTTTTTCATTGCTACACGATCAATTTATTGTTGTTTATGAAATAGGTGCATGTTCGTCATGCAGCGTATATATAGGCCCACTGGTACCCGCAGGCACTTCACTCCTTCCTTACTCCTTGTCTTGGACATTCTACCTATAAATCTAAACCTGCCTTCTCATTTCTTAAAAACTTTCTTATGAGGTGCGTAGCTGGTTTGCCTTGCTCCACCAATTGAATTCAGTAAGTTGAGCTGTTTCCTCTCACGAGGAGTACTTGTCTCCTTACTTCTTTGAGGTGTAGCGGTTTTTCCACTGGAAGTACTTGCTCCTATATCGTGGTATAGCTATTTCCTTCCTTCAGACGGAGTACTTGCTCCCACACCTTGCATGGTGTAGTGGTTTTCTCTTAAGGAAGTACTCGCTCTCATACAAGGGCTCGCTCTCAACTTTCCCCTTCAAGGAAAGTACTACACCGTAGTGTAGCTGTGCCTCTGCTACTGAGGTGACCTGCTCCTAAACAGTTCCCCTTAACAGTTCCCATTCCCCTGCTCTGGAGTTCCTCTTCAGGGAAAATATTGTGGTCCAAAAACCAGAGCTTGTATATAATGTAAATAGTAGCATCTAAAAAGTAAATTTAACTTTATTGAAAAGTCCCAAAAAGTAAGAACTCCTAATTTAATAAATTCCCTAAATTTAAGATTAGTTAAGGAAAAGTCTTAACAGTGTAGATAATAATTGTTGAGTTACCATTGGATTCCATAGATATTGTGAGGTTGGTTACCCCAATCTCACATGTTGATAATTGACAGTTGAGTTTCGTTGTTGTGCATGTAAAACTAGGTTGATTTTCAGAATTGTTATTGTTGGGAATAAAACAAGTTTGATCAAGTGTTTTACCGGTATTTTCCACTTTGGGGGCCCGTCCAAACATGCCACGTCAGCCTCAGAGAAAACAGACTGCACGGACAGTGTCGACTTGGAGTCGACCTGCGGATCCCTCACCACTACACATTGCTTCAGCCCCCGCCCATCAACTTTCTCAGCCAGTTTCTGTTTCTACATCGGCTCCAACCCAGGGGTTTGTGGTTATTCATTGGATGTCACGACTTGAAGCCACTGTAGATCAACTACATCAATTACTAACCCAATGACCCTCAGCCCTCAGACCTCAACATGATCCTTCTCCTGCTGCTCCAGATCTTTTAGGAAGAGTGAGTACATTAGAAAACTTAATGGGTGCAATGAATGAGCGTTTTTCGACCTTATTACATCAATCAGTGAATCACCAGTCTTTAATGGCAGCAACTGATTCCCAGCACCATCCACACACTCCATCTAATACTATTCCACCTTCCAATCCGCGTGAAGAACCACTCAGTCTGTATGATGACAATGTCATTTGGGAGGAGTATCAGGTACATTTGGAAGTGACCTCCCGTGCTAATCGCTGGGATGTTCAGACAAAAAGAGACAGGTTAGCCTGCGAGGACCTGCTTTATCTGTCTCGGCAGATTTGAACACTCAGGAGAGGTTGGACTACTCTTCTCTGGTTAGGGCAATAGCAGGACATTTTGGGCGAATAAGGTTACAACCCAACTATCGTATCCAACTGAAGACTTGGAAGCAGCAATCAAATGAAATGCTTTCAGACCTTGCAAATGACATCGAACGATTAGTGAGTTGTGCATACCCTGACGAACGGCGTGACCAGAGAGACCAAAAAGCTGTTAAGTCTTCATTGATGCTGTTTCAAGTAGGGACGTCGCAAAACTGATAATGTTAAGTAAGCCACCGAATCTTCAACATGCAGTTGCCACAGCACTGCAGTTGGAAGCAGTTGCTCCTTCAAGTGAAAGTACTAAGGTCGAACAGATGCTACAACTGCAATGGGGTCGGACATTATAAATATCACTACCCTAAGCGCTCACGTCCTGATCAGGAAAACTAGTTCAAGCCAGAGCAAATGGCCATGCACTGGCTACTACCCCAGGCCCACATATTGATTATGAGAGTAGACAGATGGGATGTGATGGTTTTATTCGAACAGCACGCACTGGCGGAGAAGCACTGTTCATAGAGATCTATTTGAATGGAAAACACTATTTTTTTTGTGGATATCGGTGCCACTGTATCAATCTTGAGACGTGATGTGGCGCAACATTGCAGATCTGCTGTCAGGAAGTCACAGTATACTGGATTGAAAACTACTTCAGGGGATAGAATTCAATTGGATGGAGAATGTAGAGCTTCACTTAGGTTTGGAGCCCATGAATTCAGGCACTCTTTCTTGGTTGTCAGAATACGGGATAAAGCCATTCTTGGACTGGATTTCCTCCGTCAGATAAAAGCATGTATTGACCTGAGAAATTCCACCATCGATCTACCATCAGGCAAAGTACCACTTAAACAGAGATGGGAGTGTGTGCAGACAATCATTCGGGGTAATTTGGAGGAAAAGGACGAAGCTTGGCTGCTCCCTATCCTTCAGAGTACTGACCTTCCCCCTACTCCAAGGAATGAAGAGCCTTTGCATCTCTTCTGAAGAGATTTAAATCGGCAACAGCAACAGATGGAAAACTTGTTGGAAGGACCCATATTGTACAGCACACCATTGATACAGGGAACTCTCAACCAATATAGCAAGCACCTCGTCGTATCCCAACAAGGAACTTGTTGTTGTGCTTACTCTCAAGGAAAGCATGTCAGTGACTTGATACAGGAGATGCTTGAACAAGGAGTCATTGAAGAGTCTGAAAGCCCTTGGGCTTCCCCAGTAGTGTTGGTTCCAAAGAAAGACGGATCAACATGTTTCTGTGTTGACTACCGTCAGTTGAATTGGATAACTAATAAAGACTCATATGCTCTTCCATGTATCCAAGACTTGTTGGCTGCTTTGTCTGGATCAGCGTGGTTTTGTGTTTTAGACTTGAAGAGCGGATATTGGCAAGTAGCACTGAGTCCAGAAGACAGAGAAAGTACAGCATTCTCCATCTACTAAAAAGGGCTGTGGCAGTTCAAGGTGATGCCATTTGGGCTATGCAATGCCCCCCGCCACCTTCCAGAGACCAATGGAGAGACTGATTCCAGCAAACTTGGCACTGACTTATCTTGATGACTTGATTATCCATGGACCTGATTTTGAAACAGTACTAGGGAAACTGGAGAGAGTTTTTGAATGTCTAAAGAAAGCCAATCTTCAGATAAACCGGAAAAAATTAACCTTTTTCAAGCAGGAGACACGATACCTCGGGCATATAATATCGGCAATTGGAGTTCAAACTGACACCACAAAAACTCAGGCAGTAGCTGAGTGGAAAACCCCAAAAACGATGAAGGAGCTCCACAGCTTCCTTGGTTCCTGCTCGTATTATCGGCGGTTTGTGAAAGATTTTGCTGAGAGAGCCAAACCACTCACGCGTTTGATAGAAGCTCACAATTTTGTTGGGATGCTGAACGTGAAAAAAGCTTTCATGACCTTAAGAAATCCATGACGTCCACGAAATTGTTAGCCTTTCCAGTCCTAACAGAGCCTTTTATACTGGACTGTGATGCAAGTGCCCATGGAGTAGGAGCTGTGTTATCACAAGTGTATAAGGGAGAGGAAAAAGTAGTTGCTTAAAAGACTTGCAGAAGGAAGATATAGCTACCAAACAGTTCATTCAGTGGAAGTTAGAAGGTAAACGTCCTGAAGTAGAACAACTGTCTGCAAGTGATCCAAGGATTCTGCAGCTGGTGAGCCGTTGGGAACTGCTGGTGGTTCGAAATGGAGAGCTATATCACCACTGGTTAGATAGGTGTACGAAGAGACTTCAGTGGGTGGTACCTCAAAAGATGATTAAGAACATCTTACTGTTGAGCCATGATAGACCAACAGCAGGGCATTTTGGGTGTACAGAGTGTCAACGTTTCGAAGGTCCAGGCATAGTGAAGCCTGCACCACTGAAGCAAATTATGGTCGGCGCGCCATTTGAGAGAATGGGCATTGACATTCTAGGCCCTTATCCAGCCACGTCTCGAGGAAACAAATACGTAGTGTTGGCATGTGACTATTTTTCCAAGTGGCCTGAAGCGATACCGGTTCCTAATCGAGAAGCTGGAACGGTGGCAACTGTCTTGGTCGCTGAGAGAGGTTGCTTCAATCTTGAGGTTTCACCGAACGCGCTCAACTCCCTTACATCCACAGTCAGCAGGATTAGTTGAGGGACTGAACCGAACCCTCAATAAGCATCTTGCCATGTTTATGAATGGAAACCAAAGCGATTGGGAAACAAAGATTCCACTCTTCCTGATGGCATACCGAGCCACTCCCCATCAAACCACCTCCTACTCCCCAGCACAATTAATATATGGCCGTGACTTGAGGCTTCCTGACATGTTGGTGCGACCTCCTGCTGAACACCCTTCGCAAATTGATACGTCCTACGCCTTGGACCTACGGAAGAACCTGGAATCGATGCGAAGGTTTGCCCAGGAAGACGCAAAATTAAAGATGAGGATCCAAGAACAAGTTTCCGATCTAAGAGCGCGTTCTCCACCCTTCCAGGTAGATGATTGGGTATGGGTCTATAACCCTAAACGGAACCGAGGTTTCTGCCCAAAATTACAGCCAGGATGGACTGGCCCATGGGTAATTGTGAAGCGACGGAATGATGTCCTATTTGATGTTCAGCTGGCTGGAAGACGAAGACAACTGCATGCCGATAGGTTGGTTAAGGCTAATGTCCGCCCAAAAGAAGAAGGAAAAGAAGAGGGGGAGAATGTGAGGTTGGTTACCCCAATCTCACATGTTGATTGTTGACCGTTGAGTTTCGTTGTTGTGCATGTAAAACTAGGTTGATTTTCAGAATTGTTAATGTTGAGAATAATACAAGTTTGATCAAGTGTTTTACCGGTATTTTCTACAATATTTTTCAACGTCAACATTCAGGGTAAAACGTGAATTCAACGGACCAAATCGACGATGAACAGTGGTGAACAGGTTGACTGGTAGCAAAAATTATGCATTGCCTCCCAATGCATTTTTTCTCTCACTAGCCTTGGGAAAACTCATATTGAAATCGGTGTTCGGAAAATATTGGAATGTTTGGGCATGAACAAACACTGTACATACCATTGGTCCTACTGCGATGAAGTCCGTTGGGGACCGTTTTGGGGCTAATACTTATATCAATCCTTGGAAATTTCTCAGCATTATTACAAAAAAATAAAAATAACTTTGAAAATAGAAAATTAAATATATAAATAGTAAATAAAGAAAACTATAGTAAAAATAGTAATAAAATAAGTAAAAATCTGACGTCAGTTTGGATTTTAGATCAGGACAAGGAATTTTTTGTGGAGGATTTTATTTATTTATCTTCGCTTCTCTACATTCGATAGTGAGGGCCCAAAAATACCCACATAAGTTGGAACTTGTAGACATGACTTTGTTAACTGCTCTTGGGTCGTCAAGATATTTCAAAAGCAACCTTTCATAACATTGATTCTGTAATAGGTACATGAAAGGTAATACAAGTTTCGATGCCTGTTGTATATCAACCACATAGGCTTCATGACGAAGTGGCCTTAATGGAATGACGTGAGTTGCCGTGAATATCTTGTAGATAGAGCTGTGTGTGAGTAAAGCTTTACGAATTGTGTAAAGGGGGGTCAGAACCCAACAGGTGGTTGCGAGTGGCGTGCTTGAGGGGGAAATCTTTGAAAAGAATAAGGTTGGCAGAGGCCGAATACTTCTTGTTCATTCGTGTATGTAAGTTGAATGAGAATAATGGAACCCGTTTTGAGATGTCTTTACTTACTAGAAATGATGATTCCGAATATTTGTGTGAGAAATAATTATGTAACTAATTTGCGTTTCATCAGTATTAGTGAATGTTTATTAATTTTGCTTCCGAGTCTGCAGAGCAGCGGATGCTTTGTTTTCACTTTCAAAAAGGAAAAAATTTTTGTCCTCCGAAATCAAAATTTTCACTCGCATTTCGCGTTTCAGGGCCTCCTGAACAAATTTGGTTCCGTGTCTGTCTGTCCGTCTGTCTGTCCACATTTCCTTGCCACAGCCATAACTTCCACAATTTTGATCCGATTTCAATCAAATTTTCAGGGTTTGTGCGGGTTAGCACAAAGGGTTAGATTTCGTCGTCATCGGACTGTGGGTATCGTGAGCGCATGCGCAAACGTGAATTTCCTGAGACCCCGATATCTCAGTTCCTAATTGACCTATTTCGCTCAAATTTGTAGGATAGTTGGTGGCTGACTCTAAGACAATCATCTATCAATTTCGTGACGATTGGATCAGTAATAGATACTGCGCAAGCGCAAACTTGAAATTTGTTGTTATAGACGTAGCTACGGAACAGCTAGACCAATTTCAGTGAAATTTTCAGAGATTAATCGAATTGGACCCTAGAGAGTCCCCTATGAATTGCATCGCCATCAGACCACTGATAGCGTTTGCGCATGCGCAAACGTGAATTTCCTGAAACTACGATTTCTCAGTTCGTAATGGACCGATTTCGCTCAAATTCGGTGTGTAGTTGAGGGCTAACATTATCTTCCGATTGCGCGTATCAGTAATAGCATCTGCGCATGCGCAGTTTTGAAATGTGTTTCATGGCCATAACTCTGGAACTACTCGACTAATTGCGGTGAAATTTTCAGAGATTGTGCTGCGTAGCCCCTAGATAGTGCCCTATTAATTGGATAGCCATCGGACCACTTGTAGCGTGTGCGCATGCGAAAACGTCAATTTCCTGAAACTACGATATCTCAGTGCTTAATGGAACTATTTCGCTGACCCAAGACTCATTAATTTCATCACGGTTGGATCAGTAATATCTACTGCGCAAGCGCAAACTTGGAGAAACGCCGTTTTTTCCGGTGGGTTGGTCACGCATGAACTCCGATGCTGCAATCGGCACTGAGATGAGGCTGGGTGAACACTGAGCGGCTATTGTACGGGGTGCGTTGATGACGAACCTCTCGAGGACATAATTAGATTCGACCGAACCCTTCAGCAATTTATGGAACAAACCTACATCAAGAACAAATCATCGTGAATGCAGCGTGTCCAACCCAACCCGATCCAGTATCTCGCGATAGTTCAACTTTTCAGTCCCCATGTCCATCTTGAAATCCCAAGTAGGTACCTAAGAAATCTCCGAACAGTTTGGTGAATGTGGATGGTGTAACTGTTATTATGCTACTCAAATACAGGGTTTGGCGCCCATATGGGTCGTTCACCTTTTTACAAAATTGGTTTTTGTGTTTGATTGAAGTTGAGTTGAGAATATATCCCTGAATAACCAATCTGCGCATTAATTTATAACAAGGGTTAGGGAAGGCACGCGATCAAATGGAGGAATTGAAAGGGCTAGTAGAGCAAGTGAAGAACAAGTAAACGGATACGGTCCCTTCAAGATTAGTTCATTAGTCAAACTAAACAAAAGGAACTATTAAAATTGGAAGTTCAATTTAGAATTGGAGCTAGATGAACGAGGATTATTGGATGTGATAAATTAAGAAATAGAATCACCGTTGATATCAAACGACAAAAAAGAAAAGCATACTGGGTGATTGCTAGATCAATAAATGAAGAAATACAAGCTGGTATAATTGACATAAATGTCAATGGAAAAAGCTATCTATCAGATTCCAATCAATGACCAGATTGAGAAGACTCCAAGCATCAAAATCCCTTTATATGGCAAAAATGATGTCGGGGGGGGGGGGGGGGGGGGGGGGGGGGGGGGGGGGCTGATGAACAAATATATAAATGTTGCTAATAAATGGATCGCCAGAAGAATACGAAACTACCATCAGCGTGTTATGTACGTTCAAGGATGAAGATTACACTACAGAAAACATAGAATCTATTTTATGAGAAGAATTCAGAAGGAAAATGTTAAAAAGAGAAGAAACTAGCGATTCAGCCCTGGTAGCTCGTACGAATCCTTATTACAATCAAAATTACGATACAAGGAGAGAATTCAAGGATCAAAATCAATATTATGAAGCTAGACAAAAATTCAAGTGTTACAATTGCAACAGAAACGGCATATAGCAAAGTATGGTAAGTATGAAAAATTAAACCGAAATGATCAAGAATGCCCAGAACAAAAGTCAATGATTGTCTCAGGTTCATCCACTGGGAATGGAGAGGAAGGAGAGTGGTTATTTGATTGTGGAGCAACTGGTAATTTTACCCCATATCGAACAGATTTCACAAGTTACGAACCAGTGGAAGGGGAAAGGAAAAGTTACCTATAATTGTATCAGAGACAGACAGATCATGGTAAGATAAAATTAATTTACACGTCCTCTTCCACGAGCCAGATTTTCATTTTAGATTGTTCTCAATGGCTTGAATTGAGGAGAAAGGTTACACAATTTCATTAGAAAATAGTCGATTTAAAGTTTTTGAGGGGAATGAATTTATACTATCAGCGAAACGAAATGAAAGTACTATGTATGTTCTACAAAATTACAAAATTTTGACTCAACCTGGGCAATTCAACCAGTGATAACGTTAATAGACTGAGGCAATTCCGAAATGTGGGTTTCAAATCAAACTTGATGTTCAGAATCAACCACACTATGATATGGCTTGTTTACCTTTTTACAAAATTGGTTTTTGTGTATAATTGAAGTTAAGTTCAAAATATATCGGTGAATAAATAAACTACTTTAGATCGTTTGCGCGAACAAAATACCATTGTTCCTCCTAAGGTTATTCCTGACACCGTTTTTGAGCTTCAGGACGATCAGCGTGCCCATATGGAATTGTGATAGGTACCCTTCTAAAACTTGTGGATGTTACATTTTGGTACACAGCTGATCTGGGAACTAAATTTTCAAATAAGCTGATCTGAGAAGAAAGAAAGAAGCTGTCTCTGCTGATCTGAACTCGTTCGAGTTCGAATTTGTTGAACTCCTCGGTTCGAGTTCGAGTTCGTCACGAACTATTCGAGTTGAATACAGGGTATGATCAAGGAAGAAATAGATCTTCTGTTATGATCAAGTTTCTTCCGTGGTAGGTTGATCCCTTTAACGTGAACACCCCATTTTCCAAGAAATAATTAGGTAAATTAATACTTTCTATAGGTAGGTCACAGCTGGTACCTACCTATAGAAAGTATTAATTTACCAATAAAACCAGCTATTAGGAATACGTACATAACATAAAATAATTAGGTTATTCATTTATAAAAATGGAGAAAAAAACCTGCCAAGCTGGGTGGGCAGTATAGCTTCCCAACTAGCAAGCTGTAGCTATTGTTGATCCAATTGAGACGACTTCAAAGGTAATCGTTCCGGTATTGCTCAAATACTCTCCTTATTTTAGCAAAATCGGTCTATTAGGAACTGTGAAACCGGAGTTTCAGGAAATTCACGTTTGCGCATGGGCACAAGCTACCATTGGACCAACGGTAATAAAATTCAAAGGAGACCGTTTAAGGCGTCAGCCTAACAAAGAAAATAAGACAACCCCTCAAAATATCATCAAATTCGGACCATGACTTCATATAGTTTTGCCTGAGACAAGGAATGACTACAGACAGAGAGACAGACAAACAAACCGACTGACAGACAAAAAGCTCTGAAATGTAGAAAGCAAGTGGAAATTTTACATTTTGATGGACAAACATGTTTTCAATTTCTTGAACGAATACGTAGCTTCGTACCATGGAAGAAACAGAAGGAAGTAGTGATGGGAACGATAACGCATAACAGTGTTTCTA
>JAEMON010000001.1:63574465-63585562 GCA_030264115.1 Lygus lineolaris
AACGTATAGATCCGTCAAGAAAAATTCTTCAGGTATTTTTTCTCGGATTCACTATTCTTGGACACCTAATGACTGGACAACACGCTAACATCGAATACTTACTCAAACATCTTATAATAAAGTTCGCTAACAGTTCGATTTCGAGAACAAAAGTTCGAGTTCGAATATCATGGAATAAGCAGTTTGAGTTCGAGTTCAGTTCGTGTGTTCGAGAGTTCGAATGCACCCCTATCTATAAACTCTAGTTTTTGACCTGATTTGTTAGGGATTCAGAAGTGCCCCAACCTTGATTCGAAAATTATCCGACCCGTCATGGCGAGTCTTTCGAGTTACCGACCAGTCTCCTTTATGTAAATGTTTCAGGAAATTCACGTTATCTCCATTGATCCTACGGGCCAGAAACTTAAAGGGGACCATCCAGGCCCCGAATCCTGGATTACATAATCCCTGTACGTTTGATCAAAATCGGACCATCAGTTTCGGAGTTTTCCTGGGACAAGGGATTGACCACATCCATGTACACACAAACTAACAGACAATGGACAAGGAGGCAAATTTCAAGTATTTTTTTAACTTTAAAGACTGAAGCTTTGAAACTACGATCCGGCCATGACAAAAACTAACAGCGGACACGGAACCAAGTTTCAAGTGTTTTTATGCTTTGAACGTCTGAAGCTTCGGAATTATGATCCGGTTATGATAAAATTTACATGGATTATGCGATGGGTCCCCCAGGCGATCCTCTATGAACCAATAGCAATGCAAACATTTCAAAGTTATACAAAATGGTTCGCATGCCTGGACGAACATAAGGCTTCCCTACAACAAAATAGACCTTCAAAAACCACGCACGAACGTATTAATATGGTAATAAAACGTAAAATAACGAATGTTTTTGATACATTCGAACCAGCCTAGTACATCAAATGTTCTATGTCTTCTCAAATTTCAGGAACGTCATCCCATTTGCACATCCCCCCACTGAGAGGGCCACTCAAAGGGTCGAGTATTGTCATTGTCAACAGGCACATGTTTCACAGATTAGACGTAATACTGTCTTAATGAGATGGAATTGGTTGACTGCATAGTTTTATGTGCATGGCTTGAACCCGACTTTAAGAAAAAGTCTGCCAAGTTGGGTGTGGCACATAGCTTCCTCGTATCCATAACATGATTGTTATGTATATATATATATATATATAACATATATATTTAAAAAATCATCAAAGGATTATTAGTACCTGCACACTCCCTGGAAATTCCATCGAAATCGGATGAAAATTATAGAAGTTATGAGAGCTTGACGTTTACGCATGCGTGGTGGGCACCACTGATCCGATCTTGATGAAACTCATAGTGCAACTCCGATCCTCAACTTTCATCCAAATTTGAGCGAAATCGGATCATTAGGTCGCGAGGAATTGATGTTTCAAGGATTTCATGTTTACGCATGCGCAGAGGCTACCGTTGGGTGGCTGTTGATGAATTTCATCTGGGACGATCTGGGGGCTAACCCGCGAAGGTAATCCCTGAAAATTTCATCAAAATCGGATGAAAAGTGTTAAAGTTATACGTGTTGCAAGGATTTCAAGTTTTGCGCTTGCGCAGTTGATACAGCTGATCCGATCTTCATGTAACTCGTAGGGTGTCATTGAACCTTTGATCTTCACCTAGGTACCCTCCAAGTTTGAGCGAAATCTAACCATTAGGTCCCGAGAAATTGATGTTTCGAGGATTTCACCTTATCGCATGAGCAGAGGCTACCGTTGGTCGGCTGGTGATGAATTTAATAGGGGGCCATCTAGGGTCTAACCCGCGTAATCCTTGAAAATTTCATCAAATTTTATGGAAATTGTGGAAGTTATTCGTGTTGCAACGATTCCCGGACACACAGACCGACAGACACGAAACCAAAATTGTTCGGGAAGGTGTAAATTGTAAAACGCGAGTTGAAATTTTGATTTTGGGGGGAAAAAAATGTTCACATCCCAAAAGTGAAAACAATGCTTTCGCTACCTTGGTAGACTCGGAAGCAAAATCGCAGGCAAATAAATTGTTAATAGGCATAGTGTAATGCACTTATTATACGTGCGCAAAAGTTCCTATCTAAGCGATGGATAGTCAATGTTTTCTAGGCAAATACTACCCAACACAAATGGGGTCTACAAGATATTTTTAGTTCTTCTACTCTAATATAGTTCAACAGAGTTAATGACAATTCTTCAAATTTATTTCAAAATTCCCCTTCCTCAGTTACGAGTACCTATAACTCAAAGACCACAATATTTTGTTAGTAATGAAAGGTGAGTTGAATTGTTTACCTTCATCAGCGTCACAGTTAGAAGTATCCAATTTAGTGATGAAGAAAGAGATCTGACGCGTAAGGGCTATGTACTTAAACGAGTTTGTAACGAATTTATTGGTAGTTTACGGTCCTTAGGCCTTCATCCTATTCTGTTATTGCAGAGGGGCAGGGCCATCTCCTGGCGATAAGGGGAGAGCTATTTCAGAAATACGAAGGTGTGCGGAGGGAGGGGGTATTACCCACTTTCAATCAACTAATGGACTTTGATTGACAGGGTGGTGCCTCCTATGTCGTAAATTCAGAACTGCCGTCACCCCTAGCGTGCTGCTGAGCTCACTCAATCAGTGTTCACAAGGCGACCTGGAATCGAGATTCGGCCAGATATGAGTCTGATTCGAGGAGTCACGGAAGGCAGGACAGTGATACTCGTGGGTGGTCCACGCAAAATGTGACATATGGGGAATGAATAATAATCTTCGCCAACACCCCATAACCGCGAATCTGCAACATAATCATTTCGAGAAAATTGAACTTTGTCTTGATTGTTCCGGAAATATCGATATTATTATTCTATAAAAATAATAATCCTCGTAATAATACCTATGGGGCCCATTTTTCATGCATCATGCACCTAGGTACCAGAATGGACGTGGCAAGTTCAGGGGACTTCAAACTGTATATTCACGATTTTTAACCGCTGATTCACACTGTATACATTTTTTGTGAACAGTAGGTACCAAAAACTAGAGATGAGTCGAATAACGATTAATTGTTACAAATAACATTTTATTTCAAAATAAATCCAATCTATGAAATAACAATTGAAAAAATGACGACAAAAATGTTTTCATTTTTCTTGCTGTTTTATCTTTTGGTTGCCATACTTACACGTAATTCAGAATTCGCATTAATTTAGTAGTTGTTAGGTGTTTATTTTTTTGTGGGAAAATGTAGTTTGGTAAGGAATCCAATTCGTTCACCTTGAGAACCGTGAGCGAACGAGCTATTCAACATCCCGAATCTGCACGTATGTTTTTTTTCTCTGAATGGTGTGCGTTGAATGTTAATCCGAAGTTTTGCAGTAATTTTGCCCTCATTTTATCATGATTCAAACTGTATGAAACCAGGGAAATATCAATAAGTCAGTCCAACCTCTTAAACAAGATTAATATAACCATTTCACTGCAATCATTATATTTGTGGAGTGAGTTTATTCAGAGAGTACCAGTACAGTAGAACTTCAACAAGTCCCATTCATGCAGCATGAGTTGATAAGCGAATTTTCAAAGAACCGAAAACCGTTTTTTTTTTCAACCGATTTGGTGGGTGATTCTTATAGGAAATTTCACGCTGATTCCGAATATACCATATGTTCCTCTGTTTAAGATGGTAATTTACACAAAAAACATCAAAAAACGCGGTTTTTTAGCGATTTTTGACCCTAAATTTTCAAAATTTGAACACGGAGTACTCCAAAAATTCTGGCCAACGAACTTGACCTTTCTCTTGATATTATTGACATTTTAAATTTTGTTTGGATTTTTTATCTCGATTCCTCGGTCAGATATCGTCTGGAATGACATACATATATATGTATATATGAGTGCGAAACGTTCTGACGAGTCGTAAGTTCTATGACACACCGAATTATAGAGAACTTCCTCCATTTTTTGAAGTCTGTCATAGAAACCGTCTCTCTTGCATGAAATTAATCTCCTCTTCATAACATCTATTGAAATCGATCCATTTTGGTTTATTATCTTCAGTAATTGAAAATTCGTAATTGAGCACGGAAAAATACGATATTGTTTTTTTACTAAGCTTTTCAGAGGAATATATTCATAGAACATCCATAAATAAAAATAATGTAAGACATCAAGATCGGAGCCAGTAGGTATTTCGTTATAATTTTCACACATTTTCAAATTTGAAACTACAAGATAGCAAAATATGAGACTCTGCAACCCTTTGATTGCACTGTTTGTTATTGAATGAATGGTGGAAGGACGGCGCTGCGCACTGCATAGAGATTCCTTCGAGAACTTGAAATGAAGCTGAATTTACTTCCCGAAAATAATATAAAGTTGTTGTATAATCAGTATCGCCCTCATATATATCCAAGTAGGTCTCGAAACCAATTTCGATGCGGTATGTTTGGCCCAACTTGTGGAAGCTACGATCGTGATGCGCCAGCTTAATAAATTAGTTATGTATACATACGGACGAGGGTCGGTGGATACATATCATTCCCCTCCCCACCCCTCCACCGGCCATCCATCCCAATGTACTTCCTCATTTGTAAGTCAACAGGATTCGCCTTATGTTGCGCATTCTACCACTGCATCACCCTCGAGTATTCTAGTCGGCTGAGGCACAAGAGAAACTGTGCTGAACTCTATAGGTAGTCGTTTTGTGTAGATCGTATGTCTGATGGAGGTTTTCTCTCCTGGGTTAGTAGATACCTGGATCACGCAAAGCATAAGTGTTGCAATACGTGATCATATTGGTTGAATCGAGAGTAGTGCGTCCCAGAAACATATTCCAACTTCTGTAAACTATTGAATGTGATATGAACATTAGGTTCTATCTTCTAAAACAGAGCGATCGACACAATTTGTTTTATTTTGAAAAATATTTGGGGTCATACTGTTCAATGTGAACTGATTATCGCGACGATTATATTGTCATTGAGAATGAGGATATTCAAGGAATGTTCTTCTCATATGGATTTTCTTTTCCGGTTGTTGGTTGGTGGTTAGCAAAAATGAGATGGACCGATTCATCCCAAAATTTCCGTTATTCCTGACAGACGTCATATATTGATCTGACAAATGTTAAGCAAAATCTTAACTCTAGGATATGATTTGGAATACTACAAAATGGACTTATATGAAAACAATTTTTAAATAATTTACTTGCCTAGAATTTTGGACGTATTGCAATACCCTCAAATCAATGCAATATCCTAAATTTAGACATCCCATACTTGCAATTCCACATTTGTCAACATGAAAAATGAACAACATACAAGTCTCTCTTTTTACTTCAGCTAAAGAGGACCAAGACCTTATTGCTAGACCAGCATAGAGTTTTACCACAGATATTTTATTAAACTAAGAACCGAACTAAGTGGACCAGCCAAGAATTCACACAAATAATTGTTTACCTACATTCCCTGAAGAGGCAACAAAATGCGAAACATGTCGGAATGAGAAAAATAAATCACAATCTTGGAGTCTTCAGTTTATTTGTAGTTATCTTTGGTACATATTATTATGTTCCGGTGGGCTCTGCCACTTTCTTCAGCCTTGTCTGGTGTAAAGATGGGGCTCATCCCATTCCTTCCAAAGAGTCTTTTTTCATTTGCATCATGATTTCACCCTCATTAGTAGATAATTTTCTAGATAGGCTGTGTTGGGAAAAGTATCCATTCCTTTTCCTTTTTTCATTTTAACAGGCGAATCACTTTCCATGCATTTTACAATAATCAAAAAGGTGATGAAATTGATCATTTAGACATGTAGTAACTTATTGTGCCTATTGTTTATTAAATGGGCTGCTATACTTGTGAAAACAGTTAAAAGGAGAACTAAAATTGAGCACACGCTTATGGGCAAAAAACAGCACAAATGTTGTTTTATCTAGTTGAGTAGATCTATGCAAAGGGCCGTGAGCATATTCGGTCTCTGTTGCTTCGCCAGTTGGGACCAGTCAATAAGCTCACAGAGTTGTACACTTAGCCGAGATGGTATTATAGTCCTCTTGGAAGAAGTTACGTCATTGGATGCAAGATATCCTATCATGAAGCAGCTCACTGTTCTGAGTGCTACTCTCACCATACGTCAAAGAGCTATTTGCAATACCTCACGAGTTAACACGAATAAATTACCCACCGACAGGACCCTCGGTGAATGGAGAAGGGAACATCATGAAGTTGTGTGTCCGACCACTAACTAGATCTCCGGCCGTGTTCGAGGATCAAGAGTCGTGTCAACCACCCCCCTCTCAACCGCCCTCTCTCTCCCCGACTTCACGCTACATCACCTAAGCTATCAGTCCTCTTCTAATCATTGTTCCTCACTCATTAAAATTCGATGTTGTGATGATGAAGAAAATTCTCGATGTTACCGTTTGTAAAGTCGGTGTTAGGTATAGGTACCTACCTAAGTACTTCCATGCATACCTCATAAGTGCAAATTATTTTCATATTCGAGAACTATGAATCCAACTGTGTCAAGTGTGATACAACTATAACGGACTTGTAGCGGACGCTACAGTTTAGTTTCACAAAATTATGTTTCAATCATGTGTTCACAAAATTCAAGTTTAGTTGATTCCAAAATATCGTTACTAACTGTTTTCGATTTCGTTCGGTACAATATTATTTTCCCTTAATACAATTGTTGTTGAAACCTACTTAAATTCTTTGGAGTCAGATTTTTACCATACCTAATTATTTAGTAGGTACCCAACAGACTCAATAGTCTTTCAAAGTGAAGCAACCAACCGGCGACTTCTGGAGGTTATGAAACAGAGGAATTGCGATTATGGCGTTATTCAACGAAATATGCAAACATGAAAAATAGAGGAAATTGTCAGATCAAGTGCAAGTTTAGTGTTGTTTGGAGAAAAAAACTAGTTCGTAGAAATTCAGATCGTGTTTTCTCTATTTATTTTCAGTGTAAGATTTGATGATTGTTAGAAAATACCTATTATATAAATAACTATGATTGACACGTGTTATCTGTGGATGGTTGGAATTTACTTCATCCCCATCACATTCGAGTTGCCCAACAGAATACTCATTTTTCATGCTAATTCTCTCTAAGCCGTCCCGCCGCGAGGTCCCACATATCTGCCCTCTCCAGTCGCCGCTTAGTCTACCCCACTGAACGGCCGCTGTGCGCCTGAATCGTTTTTTTGGTCAGTGGGCTTCCGTCCAGGAAAGGGCTCGGTGGGTCAGTTTTTTCTCTTCGGGCGATGACAGTCATTTTTGATTCAACGTGGAGTTCATGGAATGTTTTCATGGTTTACCCGAGCTAAGTACCTAGCTGTTTAGCAAGCCGGTGACTGTTCGTAGTATAAATGATTGGTAGCGGGCCAAAATACAAAGCGCTTGTCCTTGCGGATGAGTGACCCCTCATTTGCCAATAACGTAGTGGGTGAGGTGCGGACCCAATACTCATTCATCCGCGCATTGAACCCTGGCAGTGGTCTAAAATTGAAAAAAAAAACGATCAAAACTCTGGAAGTGACTTATTTCATGTTTTTCGGAACAAATATTGGAACAATTCTAAACCCTCTTGTTTGGGTGACATCATATTATTTAAACCACAACTTAGCCCGAAACTTGTTAGAAAATACGCTGTAGAAAGCCTTATTGAAATAATGTTGGTCAGCAAATGATTACACTTGGTATATCAATGAGAGTTTACAATTTAAAAAGAGTTGCACTCACGCATCATTAGGTATTTTCAGTTTTATTAGCGTGATTAGCGTGTTTTCAGTTTTTGTACAATTTTTTTTTTTTTTTTTTTATTAATGGTTCGTTCTTATTGGAAATTTTGTGCTGATTCCGAAAATACCATATATGATCATATTCTCAGAATGGTAATGTCCACCAAAAACCTAAAAACAGGGGTTTTAAAGAGAATTTGACTCTTAATGTTCAAAATTTCACCACCCAATAAGAGTGCTCCGTGAAGTTATAATTATTGATTCTACGGAACAAATCACGAAGAATAGCGTTTATCCTTTTGTTTGAATGATCACAATCCGGCAATGAATTTGGAAAGTGATTAAAACATTTTTTCCTCCAGATTGAATTTTTCGTGTTCTGTCCAGGTTTTTCAGCATTTTGACCGCTGCGTTTAGGCACGAGTGAACTAGAAAAACGATACGCAGCCTGGGCTTGTAGAATGGAGCCTTGGGACAGCTGGTCTAGGTACATATAGTAGATCTGAACTGGTTTTAGGTCAGAACGTTTTAGGTCAAACGTTCGATAGGTCAGACCTAGAAAATCTATATACCGTGGGGCTCCGAAGGTTGTGCTGAAGGAACTAACATTTCATCTTTTAAAACTCAGATGAGAATCAAGAAGAGCCTCTCATTTTCATTTTCCTCGTGAAAGCTTAATTGTATTACACACTTTAGCAACAATGCCTGTAATTGGACCCACCTCACGTTCTCCCCCTCGGAGTAATTTTACATCAAGAACTAAGTATCTTGTTCAAGCCGCCCTCAACTACCAGTCCTCCCTTGGACCTCAACTAACTTTTTTTCTTCCGCCGCCAAATTTAGGGTCCCTGGTTAGTTGATGTCTTCCAACTCAGTACTGAACAGTTTATTGATTCACCTTCCGGGTATCAATCAATCAATCAATTTTTATTTGCAGAAGCCTGACAAGGCAATACAAACGTCGGGGATTATACATATAAAGCTAAGATAAATCATTAAAAATTACGCATAACTGTGAAAAATTCCCACCACGATAACAACAATTAAACCAACCACTTGACCTCCCGAAACTCATCCAGTGAATATATTTCTGCCCGGAGAAGGGACTCCTTGACTACTCTGGACAATGCATTTACCTCCAGGTCGCGCATATGTAGTGGTAGTGCATTAAATAGTCTCCATCTGGATTGGACATGAATTAAGCGATACGCTGAGGCGAGTGAACGGCGGGTATAAGTTGTTTCGACGTCTTGTAGGATAATCGTGGTGATCCGATGTGCTTCCTAAAGTCAAGACTCCAGACTTGACATGTTTCAGGACTGCCAGCACATACAAACTCGGGACCGTAAGGATCCGATGTCGGGAGAAGGAACCTCTGCACGAATCTTTCCAGGCTAGATGACTAATTATTCTAATTACTCTCTTTTGCAACCTGAAAACATCACTGTCATGGCTCGAATTTCCCCACAGAATTATACCATATGCCACTCTCGATGCAAAACAGGCATGATACACTGAGTTCAGGACCTCTGTGGAGGTAACTTTAGCCAGTCGTCTCATCATGTAAACCACCGATGAAAGCTTGGACACCAGGGGGACGGGTACCTAGGGCAGAGAGATTAATTGGACGATTAAGGTACCAACAACGTGCTTAAAACAAAAAAAAACAATCAATCAATTAAAAAACAACAATCAATTAAAAAAACTCGGCGGATGCCCTTTAATTACCCGTTTACCAATGTCGACCACTCTGGCCACGATCCGTGGATAAAATGTTAACCCCTGCGGAAGTTTAGTAAGGTACCTATGTATATTTACCTGCTCATGGAGAAGCACTTCGAAGAAAAGTCCAGGGCTGCTCGTGCGGGCATTAACTCCATCTGGTACGGCCTCTTCTCGGCAGGGCTTCGAGGCTGCGACTCTGGCCTCTGTTTGCTAAGGAGTGCAATTCTTGGGGCACTCGGCATAATGAGGAAGTAGAAATTGTGAAGAAACTCTTCCTGTTAGAAATTGTTCCTCAAAAAACGGTTCAGACTGCAAATGAACTCTCCAAACTACATCGTTTACAACGAAACGGAGCAGGGAACTGTTCTATGTCAACGCTGAAACTCAATGCGGACTATCTGCTGAAGGTTCTCAAACAGCCAGATGGGCTATTCACAAGGAGTACAGCGCTCGAGGTGATAGGCGGGGGATTGTTTGGTGCCGAGGTGAGCTGCTGAGACTTAATTGCCTGCCTTGAATCACTTGGATGGTTCATCTCTGTGCCCTGTGCAAACTTAGAGCGGATGGAACAGTGCAACACTTCCTTGCTGAGTGTCCAATCCTCCAAGGAAAGCTGAGAGTCCTGAATGGGCCGAATCGGGTGGGTCTCTATTCTTACTTTCGCGAGGCCTGGCGATACAGAGAATTTCTCATTGCGGAATTTAATAACAATAGGTACCTAACTGAAAAAGACAGAAAAACTTCATCTCTCTAGGACCCCTCCTAATTAATTATATTTGTTTATTCATTATAGTTCGATATTATGGTCCATGTCATGCATCTCCTGCATTCATTAAAAATATTTTTACATCAATTAAATATTGTTCAAATTATTACCTACGTAGACGTATTAGAACTATTGTTTATTCAGCAAATTAAGTGTAATGCAACGACGGAGCTTCCACTGATGGTCTTGCAGACCAAAGCGTATCATGTTTGATAATATTTGTTTTTGCTGTTTTAATCTAAATAAACCTGTGTTTCATTAATTCACGAATTCCAAAATGGTTATAAAAGTAGAGTCCGAAATTGCTGTAAAATGAGTATGGTGGTTTGGGGCCAGGCCATTACAGGTCAAACGTGAACGTGCATTATTCGTGTATTCTGTGTAAGCGTTCTGCCATTCAATTTTTCATTGGTCTAGACCAGCCAGATCAACATGAATGTGAGAAAAACGAAGCTGGGTGGCGGAATTTGTCACAAAGCACTATGCTGCCGTCCAATGTAAAATAGACGTAGACTCATATTTTGGCAATTTTGAGATTTTGATACTGTTAGATTCGTATTTTAGCTCTATTTTGTCACCCAAAAGAAAAAGATGGGACATTTTTCCTTGTTGAAAAGTTATTGAGGAAAAACATCTACGGTGTTTTGAGTTTTTCATGGTCTCTCAACGTGAGAAAACAGTGCCTAGTCATTTATCCAACAGGGGAAATCGGTAGATCCCAGACTTGTCATGTTTTCTCGTTAGAATTAGGTGTTTGACTTTCACTGCTAAGATAAACAGTAGTGCTAAGATGGACGATCGCCGAATTGTCCCAATTCATTCAACCGTACCGTTTTGGTTTATT
>JAEMON010000001.1:63594430-63604540 GCA_030264115.1 Lygus lineolaris
GGGGGGGGGGGGATAAAAAAAGGGTGATAGGTGAAAAATACACACTTGTCACACGAAATTCACGATGACCGTGTGAACTAGCAACCCGAGGAGGAAATTAATATGTTTTTAGAGTGCATGTTCAATATAGGGATGTGTTTGTCGTCTATTGCATGTGTAATAATTATAATAATAATATAACAGCTACCTACCATGGAAGAAGGAGAACCAACTGTAAATAAACAGCTCTCTCTGAACCCACATTTGTTTTCCAAAACGCGTTTTCCTCATCTACATACTTCGCATTTTAGCAAAGTTGTGAATGCCTTGAAAGTTGAGGTTAAAAATCAGTTTAAAAAGTCGTCAACTCATCTTGTGTGACTGGCAATTTAGGGGTTTCTGTGGAGGGAGTTTCATTGCATTTGGGTTTTTTTTCTCTACAGCTACAGGTGTTTTAGTGGATACAATTTTTTGCAAGGTCTTTAAAAAGGAAAATTCTTAATCAGTTTAATTAAACATATGAGGAGCTTGTTTCCAAAAGGTACTAAACGCCATTTTTTTTTTTTTTTTGAGTTAATGATTTTCCGGGGTGTTAGGGAGCTGTTCTTCAAAAAAATGCATCATTAAGTTAGGCCACCAGTTAAGATCACCAAGTTGAATCAAATTAGTTAAGTTAATCAAGTTAAAACAAGATAAATCACCAAGTTGAATCAATCATTGTTAAATGCATCTTTTTTAAACTAGTAATAATTATTTTATGGCTTCCCTAACCTCGTAAGCAACAAAATATCTGATGACATGCTAGTACCGTTTCTTGTGGTTTCCCTTTATTACTTTTTATTTTTTATTTTATTCATTATTTAAACTAGAGATTGCAGTGGTTTCAAAGTTCGTGAAAATTGAACAACAAGTTTACCCTGTTGAGTGGAGAATTCATAAACAACGAAGAAGGTGGCAATTTTTCTCAGATAACGAAACATGTCATGCCTGTGCCTTCGGTTGCGATTTCTCATTATTAGGACTAGAAAAATAAACTCATAGATCATTCATAATCAAAAATAAAACTCATAGATCATTCATAATCGAAAATAAAACTCATAGATCATAGTACATCAGATTAGTCAAAATATGAGCTCATAGATCATTCATACCTTCACAGGCTAGATTAGCTAAATCAAAAATTGAGCCCACATGAGAGATCGGTTGGAGATCATCAGAGTCGGAAATTGAGCTCGTAGATGGCTTATAATTATTTGGGTACACTTTTCGTTTAATAGATTCCATGAAATCACTACAGGCTGTATCACTACTTATCACGGTTGTTGGGTGGTGGTGGTGATTGTAACAATGGTGATGGCTCACTTGTGTGACAAAATGGCGGGAGGAGTGAGGCTTTTTTGAAAAGTTTTCAACCTATGGTGATCCTAGCGGGTAGTTAGGTCTGTAGAGAAGAATATGTACCTATTTAGCAATAACTTAGTAGTAACATGATGAAGGGAATAACATAATATTATAGAGCCTAAAATGATTGAAATTTGGATAATGATAAGGTACCTACCTACTTGAGTGATTTATGATAAACATTAGACAAACTTTTCACATCCCATCCATAGTTTATACATTTATCCTCGTTTTCGATCATATTATGAGCTATTTCTTTCCGTCTAAATTGGGTTTTCTGCTGACCGTAATACTTTCCTTTCACCTTCATGCTGGTGAAAGTAAAAGTAGAAAATTCGCTTATTAAAACATGCTGCATGGCTGGTACTTTGTGATTGTTTCTCAACGCGAATTCGCTGTCAACACCCCCCCCCCCTCCCCCTCACGGCTCCACAACAAGCAGTTTCTCTCCTCCACCACAAACACCACCCGTCCTCTTTCGTTGCGTCTTTTCGGCTTATTGCATTCCGCTCCCCCCTTCCCTCCCCTCCGCCGTTCTCCTCCGCCCTCGCTCGTACAGTCCAGCACGCGGAATTTCCGGAAACGAATAATGCGAGGAAATCTCCCTCCGCCACTCCATCATGCGGCGTGTGCGCCTCCTATTCTGGATGATGCGCCTCCTTTTCTGGAAGACGCTCCTCCCCCCTTCCTTCGAAGATCCACCACACAACATAGGCTATTCTGGATGTTCTGTCTCCAACCCCCCATCTTCCACCGACTCTGCCTTTTATTCTGGATCCCCCCTCACCCTCCCCGACCATCATATCCTACCAAAGTAAATGCCACCGTCTCCGCCATTGCTATCTGAATGCTCTCTTTTTTTCGTTCATCCTCCCGTCTGAACCACCTTTATTATTTCTCTCCACCCTTCCTCGTCTTCCTTTCTTTCTGAATTTCTCAGACTGAACGTACTGTCTACCATAGGGCCGTTAGCGTAGGGGCCGTCTACCATAGGGCCGTTAGCGTAGAGGCCGTCTGCCATTGGGGCGTTAGAGTGAATCTCTCACTGGTTTGTTGGTTAAGACGCCTTTGTTTCCCGCGTAACGGCTCGAATATCGTGGAAAACGAGGGAATATAAACTAGCAATATCAATTCAACTGTCTGGAATGACGTTCCCTCTGTTCCTATTTATAAATCATGCAAATAATTTGTTAATATTTATAAATCATGTGTTTCTAGCTTTTCCAAATTTATTTTAAAATTTTCTGATCAGGATCACACATTTTCCAAGTTGAATTAAACATTTTCTAAATTGAAATCAACATTTCCAGGATTGAATTCAACAATTCCAGAATTGATTTCAACATTTTCTAAATTGAATTCAACATTTTCCCTATAGAATCCACAATTTTCTAAATTGAATCCAAGATTTTCCAAATTGAAATCAACATTTTCTAATTGAAATCAACATTTTCCATATAGAATCCAACATTTTATAAATTGAATCCAACATTCGCCAAATGGAATTCAACATATTCCAAATAGAATTCAACATTTTCCATGTAGAATTCCACATTTTCCATATAGAATCCAACATTTTTTAAATTGAATTTAACATTTTCCAATTAGAATCCAACATGTACCAAATAGAATACATCATTCTCCAAAATCAAATTACCATTTTCCATATAGAATTCAATGTTTTTCAATTTGAATTCAACATTTTACGAGATACAAGATTCTTTATTCTTTTTACTTTCCTCAGCCCACCTGTTTTCATTTCAATTACAATTCGCATTGCTACCCCTATAGTACATGTGGGTTTGTCTTCCTACATTTTTGAATTAACATTATTTCTATTGGTACTATGTTATTTGTCAGTTCCATACTATTGTGAGCCCCCAGGGCTCACTGGATTACCTGCACCCAACGAAGATCACTAACAGACGGCAGCGCCCCTGGTGAGCAGGCCCCTTTCCCCAACATCCATGGGAAGGGCGCCAAGGGGACCGATGCCAGCTTGACCCCCTCACCAGTTGGCCAACCTGCAAGACTCGCCGTCGAGTGGGGGAAGGACCCCCACTCCAAATCGAAGACCCATCCGGCGGGTGAGCTCCCCACTCAGTCTCTCGCAGCCTTTCGTAATACGAGGACCCCCTTGCTATCCGCGCTCTCAGCTCCTGCCAATTTAACAGTGCTCCACCACGATATCCGTGCACAGTGCACGCCGCCGGCACGAAGTTCGTGCATTTCAGTGATACAGTGAAAACCGCTACCGCCATATCCCAAAACCCCTTGTACCGCTCAGGACCAAGACTTTCGAGTGTGAACTCCTCCCATTCCCCTTCAAGACCTCGCCTCATCGTGCACGAACTACCTACGGGCTTCAACCACGTGAGTTAAAGAGACGTATTCATTGGCCAATAATAGGTAGGTCCTTGGTTTTCCCAAGCACGCTGTGATTACTTACACGCCCATCAGGCACTGAATTGTTGTTTGCTGATTTATCTGTTCTTAACCTTAGGTGAACGTGTGTCGTGACACACCTGATTAACTGGAGAACTTTCCTACGTGGCGCCACAGGCGGTTAGGACTTGATTCCCGATCCTTCAGTATCGTTCCCGATTAGAGTTGATGTTGGCACTGAATCCAACCAGATAGACCATTGTAATAACCTTGTGCATTCTCATATTTTAACCTGTGGCACCATCGGCGGTGAGTTGTAGAGAGCGCAGTTTAAGCACGTAATCCGTGCTGTGTACTAAATTCACTAGTCTTCCTACTCATAGGACACTCTGCCTACGGGCACGATATTCGTTCATTTTAGGCACTAAAAACTTGCTTCATTTCAATCGACCTAATATCAATATTGTTAGGACACTCAGCCTACGGGCACGATATTCGTTCATTTCAGGCACTAAAAACGTGCTTCTTTTCAATTGACCTAATATCAATATTGTTAGGACTTTCAGCCCACGGGCACGATAATCATTCAGTCAGGCACGCATTTCGTGCACCTCCCTAGCACACATTGTGATAGGATTTCTAGCCCACGGGCACCCTATTCAGCCCTTCAGGCACTTGTGTTGATAAACTAATATACCGTTATTGGTGAACGGATGCTGTACTGCATATATTTCATGTGGATGTTTAATAGATGTATTGATTGATTGTGTGAGTTTTCTTTCTTTCACCGTGAACTTCGATTGGATACTGACACGGTAAGTTCTGGTTTACTGAACTGTTTAGTTCATAGGGCACGCTACCACTAGAGTTGTGTGGACCTCTTCAAGGTCGTTCACCCGTTTACCTGGTCCTTCAGACCCCATTCTCAGGCATTCAGTTGAGTCCCCGTCAGGGACACGAGTTCATTCACCCAAGTACCTGCTTACACTATATCATGTCTAATTATAATAACAATAATGTAGGAAATTCTTTTTCAGCGCTTCTAGATCAGTGTACAGGGAATCTCTTTCATTATTACAAACACACTCTCATATTCTCATTTTGAACTTCAATCATCTGACAATAATGATCACTAGTTGCCTCAAGTACAATGACATAACTGTCTTTCCAGAATAGTTTCTCTCACTAATGGCTCATCATGAGTTATGAGTGGGTTCTCACCGGGATATCCTGCGTCTCCAAATGTTCCGTACTTGTTGTGGTGGGTAGCCGAGCTAATGGTTATTGAATCCAGTTCTGACCAACTTTCGGTTCTGGAAGTTGAAAGTCTGATAGCCTTCGATCTCTAGAGTTGAAAAAAAGTTGGCTGATCGCGTACAATCCTCCTCTTGAGTGGGAAGGTCTTGGCGTTGAGTTATGGGAACAAACAGAAAAGGTATCAATCACACGGGGTGACGTATCGGATATTTATAAATCGAAATGACCTACCTTGAAATGAAGAACTTCTCCCAACTTTTCTATCTCTTGGACGATACCATTCCAGTTTTAAAGTTATAAAGTTGCATCGTCAAGCGATGACCGTTTAAACATCGTAGACGTCATGTTAAAAATTTGGAGGTGTTTTCATATTAAACATGATTCGTCACTCGATAATTTTGTTTAAGCTCGATACCGTAGTGAAAAAAACCAACAAAGTGTCAAAATATCAAATAATTCAAGATGAAATTATGATTATGAATTTGATAATTATTTGGGGTGTTGCTGATCTAAATTTGCTTCTAGATTCATTATTGTAAAAGTTTCGACGGGAACCGTAGGTGCCTTGAAATAACCCTTTCAGAATGAAATTTATTTTGAAGTGAAAAAGTCTAAATAAATTAAATTGAAAATTTAAAGTCCACCATTGAAAATCCAAAGACTTAAATTTTTTAAATGTTTGTACTTATGTTTTTTCGTTGATATGTATTTGACCTAATAGTTTGCTGGAGGCACTTTCAGACAACCGAAAGGTGCCCTTTTTGGACATCTGCAGCTGAACGCTGCATAGAGGTCCCTAACGCTAGTTTAGATTATGAAATGTTATTTCATTTTTGTATTTCATTTTTCATTATTTGTCCTCTGAAAAATCCTCTATTCGTGTTAGCTCCTCAGCCTTCATCTCTTGTGGTAGTCTATGTAAGGAAAAAGAAAAAGAAACCTGAAATGTACTGGCACCCACATTCGGCGTCATTCTAAAAGAGCCAGTGATGGCCAGTGTCTCCCCTATTGGGTGTGTAAGAAGAAACCGTTTGTGGAAACCTCGTTCCCCCGGATGGGTTCGGGAACGAACCAGTTGCAAACTCGTAATCCCCTAACTAGTGTATGGTTGTATGTGTCCTATCTTCGTTTAAACGTCTCCCAGCCAGGGAGCTGCGGATCCGGGGAAGATGAGCTGGGCGGCACACAAACGTCACCAAGTCGGTAGCGGAGATCTCTAAAACCCTCGTCAGGGTATGTCTGGGGGTTGTGGGAGGTACCACGATGTTCCGTCGACGGAGGCTTGCAGGCAGGAGACCACTCAACTGCCCTATCAGGAAGTATGAAGGACAGGTTGGAATCGCCCGCAGAAAGGTCAACCTCAGCATCCTTGTCGGATACGTAGGCAGGCGTTCCCTCTGCTGTACCTTCCTCTGTTCTTCGTGGGATCTTGGTTCTTGAAGAGAGAACGAAGAGTTGTTGTCCGCTTCGTAGTTCCAAGCCTTCATGACCCTGGCCAATCATAATCGTCTAAAAGGCTCGGGCATACAGCTGCGCTCTGGTTCGTCCGCTTACTTGCGGGGCCGCGATAAGGTCGCCGTTCTCGAGGACCCCACGGTGACCAGCCGCTGGCGGCTTCTAGCGGCCGCGTCCCGTACTTCCGTCCTCGCCGGTCCTTGACTTCTCCGCGGGTCGCTAGGGTAAGAAACAAATAAGTATTTATTCGTAATCGAAATAAGTAAGTATAAACATATAAATATATATAAATGAACAAATATTTGTCTTTCATATTTTTCTTATTAGTTCCTTTTTTTCTCTCGTTCGTTCTCGAGTTTAATAGAATTTTCGGATAAGGTTGACGGCTTAAATGCGACTGCGGGTTTTGTAAAATTCCCGCAGTCGGATTTTCGCCACAGTTTAATATTTTCGACGAAGAAATGAAGAGTTCATTGCTTTGGCTATCATGATCACGTGAAAACACGACGGCTGTGTGTCTTGTTGAATCTGAGTTGACAAACTTTTCCCCACCTACCACCCCCAAGACAACACTTCTCCATGATGATACTCCTAGCGATGCCTCCCCACAGTCAAGACCCAGCCCTCGTTCCTGGTGCCTGCCTCCAGTATAAATTGCTCCACATTCTGAAGGCCTCCTTGGAAGGGGATTTGTCAACTTGAAATCACTCCCCGGCGACTTGAGTTCTATCTGTAGCGCAAAGCCCAGTTACCTTCTGCCACCCCTATCGCCTATATATCCAAAGCATCCCCTCACTAGACCAGTAAAAATAGGGGTTTGGGATTTGCAATAGGTATATAGTAGAAATATTAATAGATATTATTTACAGGGGACAATTTAGGGGCCAACCTTCAATATACCGGGACATTTCATCGACATCGGATCAAAGCTGTGGAGGTTATGCGTGGCAAGTATTCGCAGAGGCTCATACATCTACCTGTGCGCATGTACGAACGTCCCCAAGGGGAAAGTAGTATGTACGAACGTCCCCGCACTCTACTACTTATCATGTACGAACGTCCCCATGCAGCTACACCAACGTTCATAGACGGTCCTTGTGTTTCAAGGAGACCTTGAGATGGTCTCCTCGAAATGTGGAATACGGATAATCCTTGAAAACCATCTCAAGATCTCCTTGAAACTTGAGGAACTTCTATAATCCCTGCCCAGCATGTGAAAGTATGTACGAACGCTCCCGCCCCTGAGAGGGAAAGTGAAATGAACGAGATGTTTTTATAAACATATTATTGTAATCATCATTATTATAATCAGTCAATAAATAACAAGTCGTTTCATCATTTTTCGGTGATGGTCTTTGGCCGGTATTTGAGAGATATTATGTGTATGAAAGTTATGTGACCGTTTATGAAGGGAAGTAAAATAATAAAACTACTGCCATCAGCAGTCCTCCCTTCCTTCGAGATACACCTTGCCTTGGAGCCCCCGAGCCTCGGTGCAGTCGGTTATTATTCGAGCTCTGTGCAAGTTCTCTCCGTGTAAATATATTTTTGCAACCAAGTGAATTAATAAAGTTTGGGAAAATTCAAATCGGTTTAAAAAAAAACTAAAACCGGACCCTCATTTATATAAATTGGATATGAACGCGATATCCAATATGGTAACGTATCGTGAACGTTTTCGGATTATGGACGGATTCGGACTTTATAGCATTATCTTCAATAATAATCCTTTGGAGTCGCTCTCGTAAATGGGAAGTTTTTAGTTGTGTAATAATTATTTTTTTACGACGTACCTTAATTTAGACAGGTTCAGATCATTAACATTCCGTGCACGTTGAGATCCAATGGCAAATACGGAAGCAGCTATTACCCGATCTAGAATATATTCAAAAAAGCGATGACTTTGTTCACGACCCTGATTTTGACATCGAAAAATTTAAGCATGCTTTGGCCATAGCCCCTGCATCCCCTGACTGAGTACCTTCGGGTCAAGTAAAGATAGCGTACGTTTAATTTTCAATGGTTTGTTGGGACAAAAATTAGGACAAGACACCTGATAAACACCGGTGGCATTCAAACACTACGATTATTTCACACTCTGATGATTCTACGGAAAAACCACACATCTAGTTAACATTTTCAGTTCATAATATTGTTCCAAGTATTATTAGCCTTTGCGAAGTCGTTGATTATTCTTTTAGCGAATTTTTTAGGAAGATGAAGCTATTGCAATGGCCTCAAAATTTTAGTAATCCAAATTTCTGAGAATTTTCTTCATGGAAATCCGTTTCGACCATTCTAGAACGATTCCTGAGATGTAACACTTTATCATATGTATACATTTATATATCTATAAATAATTATAGGTATATGTGTATGTATGCGTGTGTGTGTGTGTGTGTGTGTGTATTTATACATGTGTCACACCAGACGACATCTGACCCTGGAATCGAGATGAAAAATTCAAAATGTCAATAATATCAAAAGAAATTATGAGTTCGTTGGCCAGAATTTTTGGAGTACTCCTATTTTAATACCTACTAATTTTGAAAATTTTGAGTCAAAAATTGATTTAAAAAATGTGTTTTCTGAGGTTTTTTGTGTAAATTACCATCTTAAACATGGAACATAAATGGTATATTCGGGAAATTTCCTATGAGAATCACCCACCAAACCGGTTAAAATTATTCTTTGAAAATTCGCACATCAACACATTCTGCATGAATGGAACTTATTAATTTTGAATGATGTTTTCATATTTTTACTCTAATATGAAAAGTGGAGGGGGGTTTCTTCCAGTGTTCTTATTACCACAATAATTGTTTGTAACTTATGTCCGTACATTCTTACAACCATCGTCAAAAAACTCCTAATTCACGAAGTTCAATTCACTATTAAATTCATGATAATATCACCATGTTTTCAATGTTTACCTATTTATTACCTTTTACTTATTTACTCAATTGCCTGTTTCAGGTGAGTTGTTGGTGAAATCGTGGGACGAGTCTTGACTCATGAGGTATGTTAGATCTTATATTTTCATGAGGTTCGAAAGTTATAAATTTGATCAATTGATGAATACGATAGTTTCGCCTATCAAATATAAATTTTTTTGTACAGTAAGTGAACAAAAAAATGTTTGAAGTAAGAGTATTGTACTCTCAGCTACCCACTTCAACTATTGCTGGTGTTATTTGAACCATTATTCCTTCCAATGTATAAATGTGGGACGCGTTGGTCGGCTGGTGTTACTGACTGCGGAGCGGGAGTGAATATATGTAGCGAGCGTTATAAATTAGGGGAAATGAATCGTTCATAGAGATATCAGTTTGATTTCAGTCCGTTTGTTCTATGTTCTTTTCCAAAGGATCGTTAATAAAACCGAATGATGAACCACAATGGGATCGATTTAGAAAACGCTGCAAATAATGACAAAACGATTTATTATTTTCTATATAGATATCTGCTGTATCTATATCTGCAAAGATCCTTTTGGTATATAGTTGTTGTTATATATTAGTTTTTGGTATAAATTACTTCCTATGAACAATGAGTACCTTCGTGTAATTATTATCTTCCAAAAGTTACAGGTACTTCAAAATCAGTAGGTAAGAGGGGTGAGTGGGGGGGGGG
>JAEMON010000001.1:63610836-63625154 GCA_030264115.1 Lygus lineolaris
CCCCCCCCCCCCCCCCCCATTCTTTACCACCAGGGAACCGTCTCGAGTTGGGCCCGTTCCGGCAGACTGATAAACATCTCGCTTTTCCAAGCAACCCCTCAACCTCCTACCCACCGCCCTTCAGTTGAAAATAAAAGGAAAAAAATAAAGGAATAGCCTCTAATGTAAAGAAGCAGTGCTGGCCCTGGGGTTTTCGCCCTCCGGTGCATTAAAAATTTCAGAAAAGTTCAGTTTGCGTTGGAAAAAATGTTTTTAAAGCATGAAGAAAATAAGGAAAGTATGAAGTGGAAAATGAATAAGTGGAAAAACTGAAATCGAGAAAGGGGCTTAGATGTTTTCTGATCGGTGGAAGTGAGGGTACAAAAAACAGGTGCGTAGGAGTGGCAATATTACTTCATCCTCTTGTGAACATGGTAAACATTTTGGGAGAAATTATGCAATGTAATATTGATTCCATGATGAGGTTGAAGCCATTAAACAAAATCTAACAAAACCACAACCAAATTTAATTAGAGGTCTGGGTAAATGGTATGAAGTAGGTAATTACTATTAAGTACCTGTACTATTAAGCATTCATTATTGTTATTTATTATACATCTACTGCTTACTGCTTAATTAGGGCCTAGGAATGATACAAAATTGTTGTTGTACCTACCTTCCTACATGATTTGTATTATTTGAATGATAATATTGTGCAATTGTTGAACAATAATTTATTGAAAGTGTATATTGCCATCCCAGTTAACGGTTCTATTCGAACCTAACTTTAGCTAGTCGTTAAACGTCATTTCTTATTACGTACTGCTTTAATATAAATAAACGAATCAATTTATCAACATTTTGGGAGAAATCATGCAACTTGATATTGATTCCAGGATAATATTGAAGCTATTTTGAGTCAAGGGCATGTTTGTTGTGGTTTCGTGGAAAAATTAAACGGGATCATACTGAAACATAAGGCCTCGGCCGACTCTCTGCTTGCCGAACGTAAAATTTGAATCTTCTTTGAATCTATTTGAATCTTTGAATATTCGCATGTCACCTGATCCCCGAAGGTAGACTATTTTTGCCATTGGCGTGTGGTTCGGAACGCAAAAGTCATGCATAGTATGGTTTTATGAAAATTCTCAAGGAACCTATTATTTCCTGGCATTTTTTAGTATTTTGATCGGTTTTCAGGATTTTTTCCCCTATGAAATCTCATAATATTTACCTATTTGATGAAATACATTGATTCGAAAAAACCTCTCCCAATTTGGAAATGTATGGGAAGAATTAAAGAGAATAAAATGGATTACAGAGGGGATTTTCTTATGGTTGTATTTCTTACTTCATAGAGCTATTATGTAATAGAACTCTCTCCTACGTAAATAACTCGCTATAACCTCAAGATTCCTATTTAACAAAACAAAAAAGAAAGAGAAGGAGTGGAGTGGTAGGTAAGTGGTATATCCTCTCAAGTGTCTGGAACAGAATTGAGCGGCGATTTATATTGTAAATTTGGTTGAAAATGGGGTGTCCGTGTCGAAGAGCATATTTCTGCATTCCTTGGGTGACTTGACCCCACAACCCGAAGAATCTTTGATGATATGTACAGATCATAGGGGAACCCATATTAAACTATACTGTACAACTTGTAAAATGTACAATAATGTACGACTTTTTCGCAACTTTTGATGTAAATGATGTTCGAGTTCCACTCCACGTATAGTAGGTAAGAAGTCCTCATATCATTATACCCGAGCAACAGGAATCGTCATGGAAACTCAGAAACGTTGAAAGATCAGTGTCCATATAGGATTCCCCGAAATAGAGATTCTTATTTATTAGCCGTGTAGAGTATTAGAGCCTTTTATTTCCCTCCAACAGACAATTAACCAGTTGGTAATGAATATTACGAAATCCCTTGTAACGCCCCCACTAATGCTCTCCTCGACCTTTTTTCTCTCTATTTTTCCCTCCGTCTCTCCCTCTCTTTATAGGAGTTATACAGTCCCGTTTATGTGCCACAGGGACAGTGAGTGAGCGTGGTTCCCCTTTCCTCTGTTGCCACTGTAACGACTGCAATTTGTCAACTTCATTCGGCAACAGAAAAACATTCTTTTCGACAATTAGCTAAATATCCTCCTTTTAGATTCCAAATGCTCGGCTTTAACTGCCCTGCTGGGAAAGAAAACAAGCACGTGGTGTTTATACTGTTTGTGCTATTTTGTGCACGTTTTATTGCTTGATGACGCCTTACAAGAACCATGCTTAGAAGGTATGTATTGAGAAGCTATTGAAGATTGAAAGGGGGTTTCCCTCGTCAGTAAATGACAGATGACTACGATTTTATGCATAACTCTGGATTTATTAGCTGGATAGATCGACCCACTAGAGTATAAAACTGTTTAGACCATTATGATGGTGAGAGCACCGAGACGGGAATTTGCAAATTCAAAACCAGCCATCTTGAATAAACATAACTAACCTCCTTCCTATCTCATTCACATTAAAAAACAGACTATCGAAGAAGGAAAACCTCATCATGACAGTAGTCCAAAAAATATCGAAAAAATAGATTTTTCGTTTTTATTTTTTAATATAACTTCATAAAATTCCGGGCATGTCCTCAACTGGAGCTGTGATTTTTTTGGAAATCTTACATAGCGCAAGCTTTTATAGTTGATACGAAAAGCTTCAAACAAAACCTGGTGATTGATGACCTTCTTGAAGCACTTCCGAAGGGATGGAATATATGGATACTAAATAGTATGGGCACTGAACATGGAACTAAACGGGATACTGAAGGTTCCACATGTGATGTGGTTCTGTCAGCCAGGCACATAAAATCAAGATCAGCGCAACTCGTCGCTCCTGCTGTCAGCAAAACCGCTTTCCTGAAAAGTCACTTTTCGGCCAACGAAAATGTTCCTTTATCTTGGTAACTACTCAACCAATTTCGTTCTAATTTTCACAAGATGTTCACATTGATGTAAATCTATGTAGAGGTAGTGCCATTTAAATTCCGTTGGTAATTTTTTTTTCGTGGTTACAAATTTTTGTGCCACAAAAACATGCTTAGATTTTAGGCGACTTTTTCGAGTTTCGTCTACTTGTGCTAAAAAATCAATAAACTATTTTTCCTCAAAATTCCTGGCTTTAGTACATTATGTAGAAGAAGTACGTGTGGAAATTTGAGTATGATCGGCCTTATGGTTGTTCAGAAAAAGGAAGATGAAAATGACCAATTTTTCCACATTAAAAAATAATGTTTGCCGATTTTTCAATTTTATTCTATTCGACCGATTTGGAGGAAATTTACGGCAGACATGCTTCCAGGTGTAGAGAATATTACCACAAAATTTCAAATTATTTAGTACAGAATCGTTGGACCTGTGAAAGCAAAACTGGAAAAAAGGCACCCGCGGGTCGGTAAAACGTGACTACTCCCCTTAAAGAAAATTGACTATGAATTGTTACATGAACAAATGATGCATGTTGATTGGAGTCCTGTCTACACACAGTACAATTTTGACGTAGCCTATGAATTGTTTATTGGAACAGCAAAAAATTGCAGAGTTGTGCACCTTCTATACTAGCGAAAAAACCACAAAAATGCAAACTGAAGCCGTAGATCACCACAGCCTTGGTAAACTCAATTAACCATCGTGGCAAAAAGAACAAGAAATTGCAGAAAAATCAAAGTAACGAGAAATTGCGAGATGAGTATACTTCCTATCGGAATCAACTCAAAATTCTCATCTTTAAGGCAGAAGATAACTACAGGGTACGGCAGAGAGGACGGACGGTCTTTAAAAAATCATAAAATAGTTAATTTTTACTCAAAAACAAATTTATTGGTGCAATTAGGTTCACAAGGAAATAGCATTTGATACAGTCAAGTGTGGAAAATCACATCAGACATGTGGTGGCCGAAATCGTTGATGCAGTGCTGGAGGCGTTCTTGGAAGTTCGCGTTGACTCTCTCCAACATTGCTCTCTCAACTTGGGCCACTTCCACGCGAATTGCGTCCTTCAATTGGTCCAGAGTTCGGGGCTTGTTCTCGTATACTCTAGCCTTGAGGTGTCCCCATGAGAAAAAATCGCAAATGGATAAATCTGGGGACCGAGGAGGCCAATGAACATCGCCAAACCTGGAAATAAGGCAACCAGGGAAATGAGGGCGAATAACGTCCATTGATGCTCTGGCTGTGTGGGTGGCCTGCGAAGTGATTCAATCCAACGAAGGATGGTGTTTCGAGAGGGAACAGCTCTATTCCTATGAATGTTGAAGTGGCGACGAAACTCACGCTGTACGACGGTGATTGACTCATTATTTCGGACGAAACATACATAGGCGAAAACGCGGTGCTCCACCGTCCTAGTCTCCATGACGACAGCTGGTAAAAAAAATGCTAGGAACTCACGAGTCAAACGGCACCATCCCCATTTCTCTAGTAGATGGAGGGAGAGAGTACTACCCATTTCAAGAACGTCCGTCCTCTCTGCCGCACCCTGTACTTTAGAATAAAACTTTTTGCTTCAACAACCCATCCAAAGTATGAAAAACCATTATTATGGCTTTAGGGAAACAGGTAAATGAACCTAGTGAAATTAAGGAACTGATAATCGGCAGTGAATTTATTCAGGACCCCAAACAAATAGTTAACAAGTTGAACGGATTTTTCATCGCAGTAGGACAGGAATTAAAATTTCAAAAAAAAAAAACAACTACTCTCTAACTCTAAATTTCAAAATTATCAGACAACTAGAGATCCCAGTCCTGTAACATCTAAACTGTGTTTTAGAACAACAACAATAGAGGAAGTGTACAAAATCATCTCCCCCGGGCTCGGTTGGGACGGAATATCGTCTGATTTGTTCTGAATCCGGCGCTAATATTTGTGATCAATCTGAGCTCATTACAGGAGGAGTTTCCCGACCTTTAAAACTCGCCTTTGTTCCCCCTCGGTTAAAAAAAATGTGTAAGAACCGTACCGTAGAATGTCTTGAATTTATTGACTCGCTGATTTGTGTCCATGTTTAAAGGAAATGTATAGTTATGGTTTAGATTAGTGAAAAGGCAATTTCCTTGCTCAGTTCTGCCACATCATCTTAAACCGATTGCAATATTACATCCTCATCTCTCATGGTTCGGTCAGAGAAGTGATAACATTAAATTTTGGTATGCGCACCCTAATAAGTATACAAGGTCTTCGCAATTTATGCCCAGTTTCCGAAAGCTGACCCAATAGTTAGGTATCCATTTTATTTCGACTACCGACTGTGGGACATTAGGTTCGGTCAACCATGCAATGATGCGGAGCCGACCCGTCTCACGGATGCATATGTTGGATTTGAACGACATTCACAACATTCGGCCGGGTCGTTATACACACTCTGTGACATATCCTTGGGGCATAATAATGCATTGTCACCTCAATCCCCGAGATATAATTCACACCCCTCCGTTACACCTACAGCGGAGGAACACTATCGATTTATCGTAACCGGACCAAACAATAATAAGACCGCATTATTCACGGACTTGAACGTGACGACGCGATAACTTATTATGTATATCACTCCTTAGATAGCTAGTGATAAACGTCAAATTAGAGTACTTGTACGCTTTATTGGCTATTTATCATACAATTCATTGTCAACTGTGAAATGGGTCACGTACGTCTAATTAATTTCTGACTTGCCCTATCTTAAGGCCACGTTGGCGATCCAGCGCCATTTTTGGTGTAAAATGAAAAGATACGTACCAGCCTGATTCCATGACACGTACCTACGTCCCGGTTTCCATGCCATCACCAGCAGAATATGCATACCACAAAGTAGCAAGATCAGCATGGTTCCGTATCTTTTCATATGATGTGTGCTTATATACTGCCGTGCTAAGATAAAACTTGGGTTTTTCAAGTTACGCACATGGTTACCTTATAGGTCTCTCACAACTTTGATTCCGTGATGATTACACGTTCAGATCAAATCAGTGCATCAATCTTGAAAAACTACGAGTCATAGTCAGTCATATACCCCGATAGTGAACAGAAAAACTCCGAAACTGAACAGCATTCCGGGAGTCTGGAGGAGGTGATATTTCGCTCCTAGGTAAAGTAGAGACGGTCTTTAGCTCGAAAAGCTATAGGACTTCTGGATAAAGTCAACGATATCTCATCCAACTGCCGAACTGTTGTTATCCACTGAATGCGTGATAAGAGTTAAGCGTAATGATCGGTTCTTAAAACGACCAACTATAATTGAACTGGAGTTTTTAGCTTTTCCGTGCAATAATGTTTATGTACATGTATCAAAGTCAAAAAATACGAATGGACCCGGTTAAGGGCCGGTTTCACCGAAGTTTTTAATCAACGTTTAATCACTAAACCAAAGATCTCAGATCTTAAACAACGATGTCGGGTTTCACCATCGTCGTTTTAAATAAATCAACGATCAAAAGAGATTAATCAACTATTTAAATTAACCAGCCGATTTTGGCTGGTTAGAGCCCTAAATCAACGATTTACCACTCGAAATCTTGCCAGTTCTTCAGTTTTCATGAGAACAATGTATTATTATTCTTGATAGGCACCCATTTTTCAAGATATTATTCTTGTACGTCCACAGAAATGAGTCCCTACCTTACCAAGGGGAAATATTCGGTTGGTTTTCAAGGACAAAGTTGACGAATATGAAGGCAGAGGACAAAATTTACAAATATGAAGACAGAGATGAGAGATTCTATGTATAAGAGAGAGAACACAAATTGATTTGGAGCTCGATGAAATAGATTTTGTCACGAGCTAGGTAGGTACTGGTACTTACCGTCTTTTAAAATCAACACTTTTGTTAGTCCTCGAACTGGTACTTACCTGTACTGCTACTTACCATTAAAGACGGTACTGGTACTTACCGTCTTTCAAAATCAACAGTTTTGTTAGTCCTTGAACAAATGGCACATAGGATTTGGTTTAGATTGGGTAGGTACACAAGTGACAGATAAGTTTATTTTTATTATATTATTTAATTATTATCAAGAGAAAAGGCATAATCATATAATATTCTTATAGCTTCATCGTTTCTTGGAACTGAAGGCAGAGAGCAACAGTTTTACCTATCAACGAAAAAGTTCTAGTCGTTCATGCAGCTTGACCATAATGGTGTAATACTTGGGAACAATGTCAACCGTAATTCGTTTTTCGCTCGCGTCAATAAACTTTGGTTCGCGTTTCATTGACACTGGGTCTATTCTGGTTTCAGGGATTTCAACATCAAGCGCGAAAACACAAATGGATAGAGGATAAACACACTTCCGTCAGCAACTACTGAGTACTGAAAACTAAGTTATCAGTTTTAATCTCGCCCAGAGCCTCCATTCCGGCGAGCAAATGCCTCCAAGATACCGTTAAATCAACGAAAATCGACGATTTATTAAAAAAACGTGTTATGAAATCTTTTTAATCGTTGAATACACTCGTGAAACCCATTCTCCTAAATCAACGTCTCAAATCTCTGATTCGGTAAATCAATGATTAATTTTAAACATGGTTAAGGCTTTTGGTCAAACTGCCCCAAAGTCGCAGGCATTTCAAAATTCGCATTGAAAGAGAGACTTGTAGTATATAGTGGGTAGGTAATGGAATAAACCTTGTTACTCACGATTTTCCTGAGAGCACAACAATGTGTGAGGATATAGGTACACTAAACAATTCCTGACCTGATAATCAAAGTCGGGACAAGAAGTTATTGGTGTCGTTACAACATACCTGAGAGATGTGACAAGAATATGAATTTCTTGCATCACCACTGCGTTGTGTTCTGCGGTTCACCAACCCTTCTCTCGAATATTCTGAAGTCGGTACTGGCATCAAAAGTTACTTTTCAGTTGAGACCACACAAACTTTACAAAGGGTTCCTCCGCCCTTATACCTGTGCCAGCAGCTTAGCTTTGACTCAGTTTCTTGTTCTGAAATAGTCCATGTAATTTATTTTGTAATGACAAATGACACTGAATTAATCTTAGGATAAAGGCGCCACCTATTGCGGGAAAAATCTTTAGATTTTCCCTAAAACTCTTATTATGTTCTCTTATAACTTTCAAATTTTTATGAAACACTCGTATACTACCTACCTCCATACCTTTCAAAAATGACTACTGAATCAAAGGTGTGTGAAACACTAACATTTATATCAGTCAAAAAGACCTGAATTCCTAGAGAGTCCAATCATTGCCACCCGAAGCACCGGCCATCGCCACCTGAAGAGGCCAGTTTTTGCCACCCTTTTGAATTCCAAACCCACTGACCACACATCACAAACACCACAATGAACCACATATATTTCTCAAATTTGGAAAAGAAAACGATCGATTTGATCCAAACGATCGCATTTCATCTGTAACTCGGGTAAAATGCCCAAATAATGTGGAATTGGGACTGCCGATGGTGTGAACATAATGACCAGTGGGTCGATGTTTTCACATCACGGCGTATACTGGGGGCCTATTCAAGAAAAGGGATGGTGGGAATAGACATCCATTTCAGAAATCTCCTAGGAGGAAATAATCTTTTTGAGGGTGATAGTCTTTTTTCAACATTCTTCCTTACTGAATCGCTGCAGTACATTGGCTTTGGTAAATAGATATAGATACAAATAAATCTTATAGCGTCCATGAAGTGTTTCGATGGCTCTGGAGTGGATTATGCTCCGGAGTTTCATAACTCGTAACTTTTGTGACTATGTTGAAGCATCCCCACATAAATGGGTAGGTACTTACTTCCTTGATGAGAAAGGAATGTGTTGTGTAACTCCAACCAGTGAGTTTGAATCTTGGATTACCTACGTAATGTTCGCATCCAAATACCCACCTATTTTATAATAAATTATTATTTATTTTAATTAGGTACCTACCTACTTCATATTGATGTATGTTTTCCACGTTGAATGATTGGGTTGGGGATTCATTGTTTGCATTACAGTAGTTATTGCAACTTGCACATGAGTTTCCTTATTTCTTTCTACCTAACTACCTACTAATCTATCATCACAATAGGTTTTTGCCCCATATCTTTGGTCATAGGTACATACCTAAGTAGGAAAGTACCTAATATACTTGAGGCTAACAAGCCTCGCTCGCTGTTTTAGGTTTAGTCTCATGATCGTCAAGAGGACTGGCCTCGTATTTTTCTGTCAATTCTGAATCTATCTGTGAAAAAACTGGTAAATCGAATGTAAGGATGCATTTTTGCTTGGGAAATCGTTGTATACTCGTATTTCAATTTCCTGAACCGAACAGGATCACTCAGTGCACCACCCTTTCGATATATCTATGGGTTTCCCGTAGACATTATCAACCGTTAGATAAGAATTTGCGGACAATGTTTTTCTGATCATGATTGCCCTACTCCACGTAATAAGGATCAGGTCGAGATGGAGATTTTATTGTTCTGAGATCATGGCTACCTAGTAGGTGTCTGGAACCTTCCGTTATAAGTTAATCCAATGAACTCCAAATGGTTCTCCACTCTCAATCCCAACTTGATACGTCTTGAACCCTTTACCCCGTCCGACCCACGTTACTTCTGTCTTCACAAGTTGAAAGGTGAGAGAGGTTTCGTAGTAGGTATACGTCCTTATCTTTTTAGTCGCTGACGTCTGGAAGGCTCTCACAAGTTACTCACTCAGTCTCTTTACTTCTTCTGAAGCAGCCGATCGAATGAACCTCTCTTGGATTGACTCTGGAAGCTCACATCACAAGGTTTTTTAATTCTCTTTGGAGAATTGCGATTGATTCCTTTAACGAGAAAGAAGGGAACAAAATGTTCTTTCAGTGAAAGCACTTTGGAGGGCTAAAATGGGATAGTGGGTATTTCAGCTGATCAGAGGCCCTGGGAGTTGCAATTCCATTCAATGAATTTTGTTGTCACATCGATCAGGTTCAAATCTTTTCCTGGCGAAATGTACGCTCCTTCTACATTGAGGATCTACAAAAGATGATAGTGTCCTTTATGAAGATGGCCTTTTCGACGGTTCAGAAGACAATAGGTACATTGATAAAATAGTTCAGAAACAAGGATTCCGCGTCTTTTCATATTGTTACCTATTGCCGTTTTCGAGGGCAAATATCGCCTTGTGTGTCATATTTTATACCTACCACTGTTGTCCGTGAAGATGTCAGACTACACTAATGTTTAAGTCTAAATTTGTTTAATTTTTGAAAATTTCAAGGGCGCATTAATTTCCGAATCCAATGCACTATTCTTTGTACCTCCCGCATGAATGTCATGTGAGAGAACTTCATAGTGAAGTTGGTCATCCTTTCACTTCACTGGAGTGTTAGGAACACTTGGGAACGCGCGCCCTGTGAGGTCCTCCTTGTTTCCACATTTCTCCACCCGCCGAGAGAGAAATATGTTAATGCTTCCTCCGCCCGTCATTCTCCTTCACAGTATAGGCCCAGTGTATACGTTCCGTGCACTCCGCGCAAGTTTTGTTCTTAAAGACCTAGTGATACTGTTGAGCATTCCGAGATAATTCTCAAAAGCTAGAACGTCATTTACGATCAAGAAAGGATGTATATATGGTCGCTAACAGTTCAAATGCTGTAGCTGCTAGGAGAAAAGATATTCATAGCTGCATGTTTAGTTGTTGTGATAGGTAGGTACGTACGAATGGGGGATTAGCGTTGATTTCTTTTATCCTTTGAAAGGTAACATCGATTTCTCATTGTCAATTTCCAATCAATTTCTCATTGCCGATTTCTAACTGTTCTCTAACTGCGAATACGCTTATGTTGGTCAAGTACCTACCTATTTTGCCTTGTCTTTGAGAGCATGTGTACATTTCTCACCTAATAAGACGTCATAACGGCATAGTTGAGAACGAACTTTCATTAGTTTCAATAATAAATTTGCAACTGAGATTCAAGTGACAATATTAGGTCAGAGATTAGGTGAATACGTCTATTTTTCATGACATTTTTACACAAGAGATCTCATTGGTCATTCCTCAATCCAAAGCTCTTTTTTTAATATTGCACGTTCCCAAGGGATACAGAATAACGTGGGAATTTCCATGCCAAACGAGTGGGTGAGAGTACCAAGTAGGAATCTACAACAATTCAATATCTACTCACATCAATAATAATCATAATAACCATTTCACCTACAATACTTGGCCCGTACGTCATCGTGAGTTTGTTCAATTCTCCTAGCTCACTCCATCGGTTAAAAATATTGTTGTAAGGCAGGAGAAGGGAGATTTGGCTTCCACAGCACGAACTGGGAAGGGGTGGGTCTGATGGGGTGAGGAACGACCGCGGGAGTTTGGGTCAGGACCAGTGTCGAGGGGGGGGAGGGGGGGGGGGGGGGGGGGGGGGGGGGGGGGGGGGGGGTACGTCGAGCCTCCCGAATTTCCCTTTGGAGGTGTTCCTCAAGAAGTGTTACCACAGCGATGGCTATGAGTTATGGTATAAAAAAAGTTTACTCCCCACTCCTGGCAACCGCTCTTCACACCCCCTCTCACCCCGTCACTCTCTTTCTCTCTTTACACCCTCACCACGCGCTGTAGCCTGTGGCCGCAATGAAGGCTGAGTCAGGTTTTCCCACCGTGACACGACGTTCGTGTAGGCTTATGGCGGATTCATCATGTATGCGTCGTCCCCTCCCCTCCCCTCACTCCCACTCTCTCAACACTCATTCTCTCTTCAGCAAACCACTTGCAGTGTATTTTCGTCCCAAAGACCACTTACTTTAAAACGAGAAACTCTCCCACGGTTAAATTCAACCTTCTTTCGTAGATGTAGCAAATTTTTTTATGTGCATACCCCAGATCATAGAATAACAGCCATCTATGCAGAAGAGACATCGATATTAATTATCCAGCAGACTTCTGGAATACCTACATATTTTTTGAAGTAGGCAACAAAAATAAATAGGTAACGAGAGTAAGTAACAAGAATTTCTAGAACAAATTACGGAACATATTCATGGAGAAAAATGTTTTTAAAACAACTTTTGGGCTGAAAAATGGACCTACTCCAGAACAGAAGTTGAAGGGAAGAAATGGCTATTTGCCTTTATTTTAGACTAGAACCCAGAACACCTCAATTCCCTCAAGAACATGGCTAGCTAGCGGACGACCAAAGGCCGGCCCTGCCAACGAAATGATAGTCGAGGCACCCTCCCGACGAGGAAAAAACCCAGTGATCTAGATGAGTCTCTCTGGAGGGTTAGTCGAGGAAATTCCTTCCAGTAATTCAAATCCACCCGGTGGTCGAGCGGAATCCCACGAGTGGCGGCAGCGGGAATTCGGTCGAGAGGCTTCCCGACTCCACGATCGCCGCGGATTCCAATGGCAAGCAAACCTCGAAAAGAGAGGAGGCGGTCTGGGTCCTTCCTGAGTCAAGATCCGGTACATCGAGCTTATCTCCATCACCTATAAGAATACCAGAATATCGTGGCACCTCTCAGACCTTCCAGAAATCACCTCAGGGGTACCTTCGAGGACTTTGCCACCGATCTGCTGAGGCTGATGTAGTGGTGTCCCACCTAGCCTGTCTTACTCGAAGCAGTGGCGACCCCGCCGGGAGCCCATCCCATCAAATAAGACACCATCGTCGCAAGAGATACGCCCACCTTAACAGCTAGGTGTACTACCACAATCCGAGTTCTGTACTGGCTCGTTTCCGAGCCCCTGCCCGGGGAACAAGGTTGTCATACCCAGCACTTTTTCCACAAACACACACAGGCCGAATGTGGGTGCCGAGGGATTTCAGGTTCCTTACTCTTTCCAATATAGGTTGAACATCTCTCCAGACAGAACGAAATATAAAGGTACGTTCCAAATCCAAGCACCAGAGGAACCTCGGTACTCCGCCCAAATGACCTATACAAAGGTGCTGAAGTAGAGTATCCGCCAGCTGCAAGCCATCCGAGGTGCAGTAAAAAATAAGTCCGCTATACTTAGTATTCAACCCACTCTATTTTATTAATTTCCCTGGTTACACCAACTTGGGGGGGGGGGGGGGGGGTCAATAAACCCAAAACGAGTGGACCCTGTGGGCATCGAACTGCAATAAAGAATTCATGCACTCCGGCTGATTAATAAATATGAACTAAAGTGGGGGAATAAATTCAATTTTATTAGCCACCATCTCGAAATATGGTACCCGGATGGAGATCCAAATAATATATTGCCGGTATATTGAAACTGATGGAATACGGTAGTCATGGAATATTGGAATGTAGGTAACCCGTTTTTATCCTTTGTATAGGGAAGCCGAAGATATTTTGAATTGGATATTACCCATACGTAACTATATACAACAACACCCAACAAATACATCATTTCCCAGGACTGCGGTTATTTGGTCTCAGCTCTCTTCGTGTCCGATTTATTTGACCGTTAAATTACGAGATGGTTTAGATTGATTGATGTTTTCGGTGAGCAAAGTAGTCAATTCCCTCCAAACAAACAATCGCCCGAGGCTGTTCGATTGGATTTGAGAGGGTGCGTGAGGAGCAAATGGAAAAGTTGACGACCTGACACTTTTTATCTCCCTCCCAATCAATCACCACCACAACAAATTTGTCGGCCCAATAGGAAGAACCGTGATCCGATGTATCTCAATTCCAGAGACATTATTTCTCGTGGACCACTACTTGAACAGTAGGTATGCACCCATTCCAAAACTCAATCACGGGATGGTCAATTTAATAAATTACGGATGAACGTGGGAACATTTCAATTGTGGAAGACGCTATACCAATTATTAAACAACCGTTTATTATTTTCCCTTCCATTCTTCTAATGATTTTAAATTGTACCATCATACTTCATAACAAAAGGTATTTAACGTGATTTTCCAATTAAAAATAACTCCAGTTATCATTTCGGCTCCCGCTCTTCCAGAAAATGATTGGTCCTTTTCCCAATTGTAGCATGCGTTAAATTATAAAAGGGGTTGAATTCCGGTTCAATAGAATCATAATTCGAACTGGTTAATCTTAGGATGTGTAATGTATGTGCTTTTTGCGCTACACAGACTCAGTCTATGTCGTTTGGGTTAGTATCCCATGAAACCGAAGTCGATGCAGGTATTAGTGTTCCGATCTCGTATTGAATAGAATATATGAAACGTGTGTGCTTCTAATTGAGTAATTATTTATAGAAACCCGATATCACAACGTGGCGACGAGGATGAATTTAACTTCTTCCCTATATTTTGACCATCTGGTCAACGATTTTCGAGTGGTCAAGTCCCGGTTGATGAGTTCCTTCATCAAGGATAAGCTAGGGCGCACATTGAGCTGCGTCACGCAGTCCAC
>JAEMON010000001.1:63626386-63644472 GCA_030264115.1 Lygus lineolaris
TGGGGGGCTGAGTTGATGCCTATGTGATTCCAGGGTCTGTTGTTGTTTACTAGTCACAATCATTATATTTTTGTCGTTTATTTATTGTTATGTATTTTGGAATATTTATTCACTAGCAAGTATTTTTAAATTTAATATCTATTGAGTTGTTATTATTATTTATCATTATATTGTTGTAATTGGGCAAATGCCCGTACTATTTACAAATAAACAAATAAACAAATAAACAAATCAAACGCTGATTTCACGGCTCGCCACAAGTTTTATCTGGCCAAGAAAAAACCAGATGAAACTGCACGAGCATGGTCGGCAAGGTTGCGAGCATTGGCATCCGACTGCAAGTTTAGGGCGGAAATAAAGATCGTTTTACGCAACATATTTGTGTCTGGCTACGATAAAGGGCCGATTCAGGATATAATGTTCGAGGAAGACGCGTCATTGACGACAGTAACTTTCAATGACATGGTTGATCTGGCTTCGGGAAAGGAAGCAACCCTCGCCGATTGGGCAAGCCGACAAGTCGCAGTAAAACAGGAACCTATTGATAACCTTCATTACCTAAAGAAGAAAAAGCAAGCTGGGAAGAAACAGAATGATGTTCATAATAGAAAGCAGGCGGCAACGAGTGATCAGACTGGTTTCGAAAAATTGCATAAAACAAAAGGCGATTTTTCCAATGGCAAATGTGGTCATTGTGGAAGAAAAAACCACCCCACAGATAAATGTCGTTACAAGGACCTATCGTGCCACATTTGCAAAGTTGCGGGACACCTGGCGACTATATGCCCGAAGAAAACTCCACGTCAAGATTCCAGCAAGTATCTCAAAGACGAGTACGAGTACAGAAGTCAAGGTTCCAGCCGCTCAGTCAACGATGGGGATGACATCAACTTGGAGGATTCGTTTTTCCACCTAAGTATAATGAATGAAACGGACACTAGTACGCCTACTGTAAGTAGTACGTCTGTTGTATCCTTCTCCGAAAAAAAAAAATTGCCCCATTTTCTGATCTCCTTGCAATAAATGGTGAGAGTGAAGAGTTCGAAATTGACACTGGTAGCCATCAGAACATTATTTCCGAAGAATTTTACAAACGTCATTTTAATTATGTAAAAGTTGATAAGGTCAATACGAATTTGACAGATTATGTTGGAAATATTATAACACCAATTGGTCGAATTGAAGGGAAGGTAAGTTACGGTAATAGAATGTTTGTGTTGCCATTCCTGGCTATACCTAGGGGTATACCCACCTCTTATAGGCAGAATTGGGTTCAAAATTCTAAATTTGAAAATTGATGCCACCAGCACTTCAATGAATTTTCTCCATAATGAGCAGGATATAATTAGGATGAACAGTCCCGATGAAATTAAATTAATTTTGACAGATTATGCTAAGGTTTTTAGGCCCGGCATAGGAACATACAGTAATGGGTTTGTCAAACTTGGAGTAAAAGAGGGTGCAGAACCGAAATTTTTCAAGCCTCGGACGCTTCCACTGGCTCTCAAATCGAAAGTAATGGCTGACTTGGATAGATTGATTAATTTAGTAGTTTTGAAACCAGTGGATTATAGTCAATGGGCAACCCCTATCGTACCTGTGTTAAAAGCAGATGGCACCGTACGAATATGTGGGGATTTTAAAATAACTATAAATCCTGTTTTAGAAGGAACAGAATACACTTTGCCCAGAATTGTTCATATTTACGCAAAACTAGGGAGTTCTAAAATTTTTTCTAAGATAGATTTGCGGGAGGCCTACCAGCAGTTATTGGTGGATGAGGATTCTAAGAAATTATTGATAATTAGTACCTGTAAGGGTTTAATGGCTTACCAAAGACTCCCTACGGGGTATCGTCAGCCCCTTCAGAATTTCAAAGAATAATAGATTCTATTTTGAAGCCGTTAAATAAAGTAGAATGTTTATTGGATGATGGGCTGGTCGCTGGTTCAACTATGGCTGAATATAGGTAACTCAAATTTGAAGAAAGTTTTAAAAATTTTGCAAAATAATGGTTTCAATGTTCGTGCTGATAAGTGTTCTTTTGGATTAGGTAGCATTGAATACCTAGGCCATAAAATTGACAGTGAAGGTTTACGACCGATGAGTAATCATGTTCAGGCTATTAGGAAAGCGCCACCACCCGAAAGTCAGTCACTGTTGAAGCCATTTCTAGGGCTCGTAACGTTTTACTTGAAATTCATTCCCAGATCCGGAGACTTGTTAAAGCCTCTATATAATCTCTTAAGAAAGGATGCGAAAGCAGAGAGTACCTATTCTCAAATCGTACGTGAAGCTACAGGTATAATTTATGGCGTAACTAACTTTAAGGATTTTCTCTATGCTAGAAAATTTACTGTAGTTACCGATTAGAAAGTGTTAATATACATTTTTGGTAGCAAAACAGGCTTCAGCGTTGGGCATACCAACTCTAAACTTACAATTTCAAAGTAAAATTCACCAAATCCGATACTAACATTGCGGATTTCCTCTCCCGAGTGAGAATACCCGGTAAACATCCTTCTGATTTATTTTCAAGTACCAAATATTTGCAGTATATAAACGAAACTTGTCACTTCAGATTGAACTGGAGAAAAATACGTGAATATACAGCTAAAGATGAAAGACTGAAAATAGTAACGAGGGCTGTGCACACAGGTATACGGCCTTCGACCATTCCGAAGGATGACCCTTTATATTCCTTTTACCTTCGCAAATTGGCTGTGGAACATGGTTGTCTCCTTTGGGGTTATCGAGTAGTTGTACCTGAACAACTTTGGGCAAGTGTTTTGAAAGTTTTACAAAGTACCCACTTAGGTATAGTAAAAATGAAGAGTCTTGCCGTTCCCATTTTTGGTGGCCGGGAATCGATAAATCCATAGAAAACGTGGCTGCCGATTGTGACACTTGCATTCAAGTACGAAATGAACCAGGAAAATCTTTTCTAAATCCATGGCCTTGGCCAAATAAACCATGGAAACGATTACACGTGGATTTTCTTGGTCCTCGGAAAAATCAGTACTACTTTGTGGTAATGGATGCCCATTCAAAATGGATCGAATGCTTATCCTACAGCCACACCTTCAACTGAGGTTGTAGTCGAAAAACTAATAGATTGCTTCGCCCGTTTTGGCTTACCTCGAGCCTTAACCTCTGACGGTGCTACGTGTTTTACTAGCAAACAGTTTAGTGATTATCTCTCTGAATTGGGCATAAATCACCATGTTGGAGACCCTTACCACCCTCAGTCAAATGGGGCAGCTGAATCAGCGGTTAGGATAGTCAAACCCTGTTTTAAAAAACATCCTAGTGTTAGTGGAGCGCCTCTGATGAGAATTTTGAATAATTTCCTATTTTCGTATAGAGCTAGCGAGCATCCTACAACTAAAAACTCGCCTTCAAAACTGCTTTTGGGACGAAATTTCCGTTCTGTTTTTAGTCAAGTGACACCAGATATTGAAGACATAGTAACAAAAAATCAAATAAAACAACAGGAAAATTACAGAGGAAAAAGAGATATTGTTTTCAAGCTAGGTGACAACGTGTTGGCTAGAGACTACAGAGATAACCAGCAAAAATGGGCTAAGGGAGAAATATCTGAAATTTCAGGCCCACAAACATACGTTGTGGAAACAGAAGACGGATTAGGTTGGAAAAGACATGTCAGCCAACTGCTATCCCACAATGTGAAGTAACCTGGTAACAAAGGGTTCGCTGAAAATTGGGAATCCCAGACTCCCCCCACTTTTAAAGGAGATTCTCTGGTTCGTTTAAATGACAGAGAAACTCCGGAAATTCAGATAACTAATAGTTCTCCTGATTTTAGGGGTTGGGGCTCACCAATACTCTCTCACATTAGTAGGCCAACTACTGTTCGACTTCAACTACAGAGCGTTGAAGGGCCCCTTTGCGTTTTTCCCATTCCCAATATCAATGATTGTGATTTTTATATTCATTGCCCTCTTTTTCACAGAGCAAAACAGATAACAGAACGAGATAACAGAACATATAACAGAACAGATGACAGATTAACAGAACAGATAACAGATTAACAGAACAGATAACAGATTTGTTATTTTTTTTATATTACTATTGTATACCAGTTGTTATCGAAAGATAAATTAAGAATATGACCTAAGGTAACATAATAGACTGTATATACCTACTGAAGTATGTCTTATGTATGTGAATGTATGTCTTATGAAATTTAGTTATTTTATTTTAGGGGGGAAATTGTAATGTATGTGTAGTGCGGGTTAGTATCCCATGAAACCGAAGTCGATGCAGGTATTATTGTTCCGATCTCGTATTGAATAAAATTTATGGAACGTGTGTGCTCCAAATTGAGTGATTATTTAAAGAAACCCGATATTACAGGATGGTAGCAGTGGTATCCCACCTTCCTTTCTCCTACTCTCACCTACGCACTCTCAATTAGTTCCTGTTCAGCCCTCAACGTGGACTTTTTTCATGTCTTCGCGACGCCCCAGAAACCCTTTACTTCATAATAATCGGCACACAAAGTGTTTTATTTCGGTTTCTAGTACCTCCGACTTTCCCCTCCCTCAAGAGAAGTTCGTCGGATCTTGAATTTCAGCGAGAATTCCAACGGGGCCCCGATCGTCAATTTCACGAGGCGCCTCTCCCGTAAGTCCTCCCATTTTTCCAAGAATAACTCCTTTGACGCTGTAAAACTCGTCTATCCTAAAATTCATGATTTTTAGATTTAATAACCACCACGAACAATACACAAATACTAGCTGAACGGACAGAGGAGCCTCATACAATTTGCATGTCTATTGGTTAATTATCCCTTTTGGTTTCTACGTTGATGACCTACAATTGACGGTATACAATTGATGAACCGTCAGGAGAAATTGGTGTAGTATTGTACTAATTTCAATGAACATTGATTGTTTTCCAGCATAACAACCCCCTTCAGCCCTGAACGTAGTGACTATGCATGTAACGTAGTAGACAGCTACAGATCTTAATTTAGGTAATTGTAAGGAAAACACCTTTAGATTATCACATGTTTAGATTAAACATGTGATAATCTAAAGGTTTTTTCCTTACAATTACCTAAATTATGGAGGATTATCACAAGAAGTCTTCAACAACTCTTCTGAGATTATTGAGCTACAGATCTGTTTATGAACTCAAATAATTATTAAAACATTCAAAAGTCAAAAGACCCAAAATTGTAGCGTGGAACAGACACAGACAAATGAACAAAAAATGCAACTCGAGGCCAAGTAGGAGCTCACTCAATGAATCTTGTGAGGAATTATTAACTGATTACGAATATTAAAAACCACATATTCCTACTCTTAAAACCTCTACATCCCTCGCCATAGGCTTAGTAGGTAGGCATTAGAGCTCATTCAGTAGGTAATAGGTATTGCGAACCCTTCTGGGTATAACTTTCTACATACCTAAAATCTCGGTGAAGTATCGTATTTCCACCAGTGAATCCCAGTGGGGCACATTACACTTTAGCATCACCAAGCACAAGCATGAGAGACCTCCCGCTACCCAAGGATCAATGAAAATGGGACAAGGCTGTGAAAGTTCTACTGAATGATCAAGGAGAAGAGTCACGCATTAATGACGTCAATGATTATGAAGATGATCTAGAAGTAGGTAGTTTGGAAATGAAACTCTGCAATGTAGCATGTGTATCACTACTTATCGGAAATGTGCCTTTCCTAGAACAAAAATATTTTCAAGAAGTTAACCAACAGAACGATGTTTATTATACGTTCTACTGTTTTTCAAAAGAAATGTTTTCAATTTTTGGTTGATGTTGTATTCTTTTATTTTTGAAAAAGTTCCTATCGAAAAATTGATACTGAAAATTTTATTTTATTACGTATATGAGATTTTTTTACTTCTAGTATTAGTCTTTTTTTACTACTAGTATTAGTCTTTTTTTACTACTAGTATTAGTTAGTATTAGTCTAATACTACTTTTAAATTTCTAGTACTAATAATAGCCTTTTACTACTAGTATACTATGATTACCAGTCCTTCAAAACAATATTTACGTTATGTTCCTTAACCATTGTCGTCTCCGTATTATCGTAGGTACTTCTTCCCCTTCTAATGTATGCGTGCTTGTTGAAAACTACATTGAAAAAAAAAGAAAAAAAAAACAGAAGAAAACATTTTTTATTCATAGCAATTGAGCAGCAGGGATTTTGAGCAGCTACATTGGCGTTTTGAAACACTGTGGAACGGTTCATTTGAAAAGCATTAAAGAAAACGTGATGTGATTGCGCGGTAATAGTGAATTTAGTATTTTCGATTCGTTAAACCATACATAATCAAGAATAAACATGTAAGAATAAATAAAATTATTGACTATACGCAGTTCGGCACAGGACATAGGTTTTTACGCAAACTCCCTGACGATATAGCACGGAGTTCTTTTCAGGTGCTCCCTGACCGCGGGACCAGAAAGCTCTCAGCTTCTTTGATGGCAGAAAGACTAAGGCCCGTATGCAAGAACGCCCCTTTAATAAAAGGCCTCCTTAAGGGAGCTCTAAGGGATCCTTTTATTCAAGTTCCGATGCAGAGAACTCCCTTATAGCTCCCTTAAGGAGGCCTCCTTTAATCTAAAGGGACGTCCCTTTTACGTTCCTTTCGCGCATTTCTAATGCACAGACCTTCCTCTAGTCTGCCATACCTTAAATCGGTCTGGAATTGTAAAGAATACTTTTAATTTAAAGGAACCTTCATTTAGTTGTAAGGCTGGTCGCGAGGTCCTTATAGCTTCCTTTTAGCTTCAAGGAGATGGTTTTAGGTAGTGAACATGATAGATATGTAGTTCAAAGTTCAATGAGATATTTTCGAATTAATTATTGTGTTGAAATGTCGGAGGCGTCTTATTATTTCCTCGACAAAGAAATGTTGGATTTGTGTTTCAATGCAAAAAACGTGGGTTTTTCAAGGAAATCGAGTGTTTTAGGGTGTTGACGACCTGACCATGACTTGAGAGTTTAGTATCGTTTTCCATATAATTTTTCACGCTGAATTGAATAGTGACACTCCCAGATAATTTTGACTATCGAAAAGCTAATTTTTTTTAATCAAAATAGTGCATGTTTTGACCATATTTGCCGAGAAATTAGCTTTTTGATGGTCAAAATTAGTTGGGAGTGTGACCAATCGATTCAGCGTCAAAAATACCTCAAACCATGAGTAGCCGTAAAACACCCTAAAATGCCCGATTTCCCTCAAATGTGTCTGAAAACACACGTTTTTCGCATAAAATCTCGATTTTATCAGAAAAGTTACCTCTAAACAATAAAAACTGACTATACCGCTGGAAAGTTGAGGCTTTTGCGCATTTTTTTAGGCTCGTAGGCTGTACTTATTACTAGAATTATAGGGATCTAATGAGCGTTCAAAAAACAGGCAGTTTTCAAGATTTGACGAAGTTAAAAATTTCGGGCTCATTTTTCACCCTTGATTTCCCTTCAAAAAATTATTGTTAGAGGCCGAGGATTCGGGAACTTTAATGCTCTTTCCGACGATGTACTCACATTTGGTTTTACTCTCCATATTGAGGGAGTTATGGCCTTTTCAGTGACCAAAGGTCGAAAACACGGAAAAAATCTTAAAAGTGAAAAAACTCAAGTTTTTAGTGGTTTAAGAAAAAACTTCAAGGGACAGTTTTTGTTGGAAATTACCAGTAGAACATGTGGGAGAAGTTTTTCGGATCATAAGTGAAACACCCTGTACATTCATGAACGCTCTGTACATTTATAAACACCCTTTACAGACGACATCTTACCCTGGAATCGTGCTAAAAATCCGGGAAAATTTCAAAATGTCAATAATATCAAAAGAATATCGAGTTCGTTGTCCAGAATTTCTGGAGTACTCAGAGGGTTCAAATTTGGAAAATCAGCATTTGAGTCAAAAATCGCTGCAAAACGCGTTTTTTGAGGTTTTTGTGTAAATTAGGACCATATAATTATGGTATATTTGGAATCAATTTCCTAAAAGAATCACCCACAAAATCGCAAAAAAATTATTCTTTGAAAATTTGCTCATCAACTCATGTTGCATGAATCGGACTTTTTTGACAAGCTCTCGTTTCACTCTGATAGAACAAAACAACCGAACACGGGTCGTGTTCTCAAAATTTAGGACCCAATAGCAATAATCATTTATGACTTATCTTGGTATGAGCAGGTTCCTCATTTAATTTTGTTGCTATCTATTCCCATGCTGCCTTCTTCGATGATTGGAGACAGCATCCGAATGCTTATTTTCTACAACGTTTTTTTTCTCCAGAACTAATGTCCTGAGGTAATCAGTTTCTTTCACATCGAAACGCTTACGTTTTTCACTCATTTTCACAATGAAAACTAACTTGAAACAAATAAAACAATACTAACACAAAACAAAACTAACAATGTAACTTTTCTCTTGACTGTTCAAGATAAAAACTTTTCGAAATAGCGCAATCAAATCAAATAGCGCGAATCAACACAAACAACTGATAAGGAGAAAGATTGAGCTTGAAGTTGGTCTGGGGGAAGCTATCGCAGCTAACTATCCCTTAAACGGTCCTTTACTCGGAAAGGCTCCCATTGCGGATAAGGTTGATCTATGCATTCCGTTTTTAAAAGGGACGCTCCTTTTAGCTTCCTTTTAAGTTTAAAGGAAGTTAAAAGGAAGGGAAGTTCCTTTTATTAAAGGAGCGTTCTTGCATACGGGCCTAAATCTTGACTTCCTTGGTTCTCATTTGTATGTTGGATTTGTCGGGATTCAGCCTGTGGGAAAAAATTTCAAACTGCTACAAGCAACTATACAGCGGACTACCTCTACCTGGTGTTCTCATTCAGAGTTAAAAAGAGAGGAAGGCAAGATTTGGTCGTTACTACTAATTCCGGCTGCGACAGACCTCTGGCTCGTGTCTCATGTTTCTGTGAACCAGGTTTGGAGTCTTTCAAGTGTGAACGGACATAAAACAATAGCTCTGGCACATACATACATTCCGAAATTCGCTGGATCTGGAAAATAAGACAGGATGTCACCACATCTCGCGACATGATGTCTCCTGGCCAACTTCTTTAATTATGCTAAGGTTTTTTTCTGGGCAATAAAATATCTTACGAGGTTATTCTGGCGAGTTTCTCCATAGGAGGATACCATATAAGATGCGGCTATGAAAGTACAGGTTTACGTGACGGGCGACGATGACGTACAGTCGAGAGCTGCATTGACAAATTTTTACAGTGGTGATGCCTGGAAAAACGGGTGATTGTAATAAGAGCGAAACTAATGACCCGGAGGACGGAAGTCAGGACATTGGGATGATCCCCTGTTGTAAAAAGAGCGAATGCTACACGTGCGGCCCGAGCTCCTTGTATGGTGTATTAGCATTGGGTTGTTGAATTCCAATGATATATCAGTTCCGTGAGTGAAGTGAAGATTGTGGTTGGGCAACAAGGAAAGGTTGAATTTGAAGGACGCATGTTTTAGATCGTGATATCGCACACCGTGTCACTGAGGACCATCGGGTCCATCCTAACTGCGCACTATTTCAAGCTAAAGAACGTGAGCACTGGAGGAGGAGGAGTTATTCGAGGCAGAAGAGGAGTTATTCGAGAAGCCAGCCAAGATTTTTCGATCTCTCATGACTAAACACACCACGGAAACATTGAGAGTAAGCTCCAAAAAATAAAAATGAATGAACTAAACTTGAACTTACAGATAATGAGGGTAGGTACTCATGTTTTATTTCCGGTTAAAGAAGTCAGAACTCGACTATATAAAAAGGAACATGTACAATGCTATACTATAAACTCAAACGTCCAAAGCTCCCTGCAACAAGAGAGAGAGTGCTGGAAGCCGTGAAAGCCCTCAATTTGAAAACCGTGCAAGGAGAAGACTGTCGTGATAAAACCATGGCGTACTCTTGTTTGACTAATTTGAAAGCTCTGTCTGCAGCCAATCCTTTTTGCATAGTCTGTTGACGATTTTTGTTGTTATATTGTTGTTGTTAATATCACAATTTTTTAGCGACCAGCTCCCGCCTGGTCACCCTCCGCTTCTCAGAAAAGATGACGTCACGCGTGGTCTTCTCACCCGTTTTAGAGCCAACCTAATGAACATTTTGAGCTGAAAATTTGAACTTTGAGGGGTTCAAGGGTGCTGAACCCGAATTTGAAGTCAATAATGCAGAATTACGACAGCCGGAATTCCCCATTTTCCTGCTCCAAAAGCAAAATTCCCGCTTGCTTTTTGCGTTACAGAGCTTTTCGAACAATTTTGGTTCTGTTTCTGTCTGCCGGTTGGCCTTTCGTGGTCAACTCCTCATTCTAGGCAAAAACATGAATTATTGTCCGATTATGATGGAACTTTCATTGGTTGTGCAGGTTTTCCCCGTAACGGCCCCCTATTAATTTAATCACCCAAAACCACTAGCACCGTTTGCGCATGCGCAAACCTGGATTTCCTGAAACTAATATTTCTCAGTTCCTAATGGGCCATCGAAAATGCAAAATTACGACAAACCAGAAATTGAGATGCCAAATGAATGAATACCTACATTGTCTTGTTGTTTTTGAGCAATTAGATGCCAGGGCAGTGGCCAAAGTGTTTATAAGGACCCACCTCCCCTGCACGGGTATTCTCCACTAAGGACGTCGTAGATGACATGGAAAATTTGGTTGGTGACGATTTTACGGTGAAACATTAGAATTAAATTCAAGAGTTCTGGCTCTTTCGACCAACAAGTACTATAAGGTTCGAACTAAATCACTTGCGACGAAGTTGTGGAAACCCATTTCAATAAAAAGAAAAACGGAGTTGAATAGAAAAGACGTTGTCTATTTCCATGAAAATAATGAGTTACAAAGTTAAATCGATTTCGACGGTTAGGCCATCATCAGTAACAAACAAGAACTGAAGGTATATCAGAAAGAGCACAGCTTATATAGTCACAGGAAAAAGGGAACTTTAATCTCATTGGTCGACAAAAGTGAAGGGACTGAGAGGAATACCCAATCACGTGGAAGCAAAGTGAAAGGGGTTGGAAGGGAACTTGAATCCTAATGGCTGAGAGAAGAGAAAGGGGGCCGGGTGGAATAACCAATGCCCATCAAGGGCAGACGTAGCGAAAGGGAGCTCAAACAATGGTGAGGGTAACATTATGAAAAGGGACAAAAACCAAGCTATTGCAGGAATAAACCTATTAATGGCGAAATATGATGATATGGCGATATGACGAAATATTTCGAATTTTTCAAGTACATTCAACATGCCTCCCTTTGGACAAAAATGAAGAAATTCTACAAACTATCTATTTTTCAGATCAAAACTAAAGTTATGATTGGATATATATAAGGTATACTTATACACTGCTTTATAAATGAACCATTGAGCCAATAGAACCGAAGGGCTGAGATTTAAAAAGACCGCCAATTTGGGTTGCCACCTCAGACAGCTTAGGTGACATTGACGTTTGTGGATAATCCTCAAGTGCTCCTTATATAAACTTCCACAAGTGAAGTTTGTAAAAGTTTGTAAAATTTGGTGAAAATCAAGAGGAGAAATTGAGTCTTGCACTGTTTTATTACTTTACTACGGTGAAGTTTCGGATAAAATTGATAAAATTCTATCATCTGGCGGTTTTAGAGTGGGTTTCAACAATAAAAATAATCGGCATAAATAATAGTATTCGGCACACTCGTCCTTGGTGGGTTAAAAATTCATTAGATTCTGTCAAAGATAAAATTAAAGTTCAAGAAAAAAGTGGGGTTTATAAATTGAAATGTTCATGTGGGCTTGAGTATTGTGGTCAAACTGGTAGGAAATTTATGGAAAGAATTGGGGAACATGAAAAAGATTTCAGGGATAACGAGGGTGATTCTGCCTTTGCAAGTCATCTGAGTGAATCCAATCATAACTTTAGTTTTGATCTGAAAAATAGACAGTTTGTAGAATTTCTTCATTTTTGTCCAAAGGGAGGCATGTTGAATGTACTGGAAAAATTCGAAATAATTAAAAGTGATACGTAATTTTAGGATTTTATTTCTTCCAGATATTGTTAGTTGTTAGTGTAGCGCAAATATATATCATTACACTCAGTTTTTTGTTGAAAAAAAAATCATGTGTCCTTGTATTGAATTGAATTGAGTCTAAAGACAACACAAGTGCTATTTCAAAAAGAACCTCACAACACAGAACGCACACGTGCAAAAACTCGTGCAAACTGAAAGGGAATCAGCCGATAGGATTCGATCAATCTCGAGCCAATATCTGACTAATCCTGGAAGGGGTTTGCTATATTAATCGCGAGAGGAAAGGCAAACGGTAGATAAGCCCTCGTGATATGTCCCTCTGATTTACGCAGCTCGATCTTCACCCATTAGCCACAGTTACCAACTTGACCCACATACCCGTTATACGGAGTTTCCGCCTTGTCCTCTAGCCTTCCCGTCCGAGACTGCATTTAAATCCTCACTAACGATTCAGCTAATTGTCCCGAGGGGTGAAGGAGACCTGAAACTAGTCATCCTCTTGATATCCTTCGTCCTTAGCAGTGGTCTTTCCTCTCACTTAATCACTTCTAGTCTCATTCGCTGTTCAAACGCGTCTTTTGAATTCGCGTGCGGACTTACATCATCAGGCATCAAAGAACTGGAAAATTTGACAAGATTTATGCCTCTAATTCATATACTTTGAAAATTCGCTATCTCATTGCTTCGTGTCATTTAGAACTCCCCCGTCTGCAGTTGATGAATGTCCAATCGCGCTCCCAATCTATTCTCATATTAATTGTTCAATCATGACTATAAACGATTCCAGTTGGGATTGAGTCAAGGGGTGTGTTTCTGATTTGCCATACTCACGAGGACCCTTCTGATGTGGATACTATTATATTTGATATTATATCGATACTATTATATCGACCATGAAAAAATTCGTTCCACCAGCTCCAGTGTTGCCATGTAATTTCAGTTGTGTATTGGTCATGTTGCTGTTCCGCTACAATGTGGTAAGCGAGTTTTATACTCTGAACGCTGGTAATGAGTTTCAAGTCGTCGTGAAAGAGGCGGTTTTGAACTATTGGAGAGCACCCTTCTGTAATTCATTGCTAACAAAACATCCCGGAGAATTTTATTCGGCTCTTGTGCCTCTCTTTTCCGCCGAAAATGAGTTTTTTCCCTTTTTCATTAAGTTCGGGGTGGAATAGAATTGATCACGTTGGTCATTACATTCTTCACTTAGTATCGCTGGCTGTGGTCTTCATTTTCTACCCTTGTTTTTTCAACCAAGCCTGTGTTGGACCGCACACTTGCCAGCTTATCGCGGAATTGAAAGTAATTCACCTATTTTAAAAAGGCTTTCTCCTTCTGCTGCCAAAATGTAACATCATTACAGTAGGTACTTAAATAATTACAGATTTGCAATCGTCATCATCCTTTGAAAACTTTAATCGTCTTTCAGATACCTTGGCAACACAAATGAACTCAGTAAAATCATCAATCTTCAAGAATTTAATAGCAGACTCTTTTTTACAGACACTTTTTACCTCAAAATCCTAGCGGTCCATGTGGCCATTTGCGGCGATTTTTGTGTGTGGAATTCACTCGATTATTGTAGTAGGGTTGTCCCAAACGTAACAGACGTAACGTACATTGATATCTTCGAGGACATTTATATATCAAGATATTAAAAGTTCCTGAATGGACATCAACGGTTATTAACCATCCCCCTCCCCCCGTTTTGTTATTATTACTTTTAGAAACACCAACTTACGATACTTTGACCTTGAGAAATAATGGATTATAAAATTAGTAAATTCAATAAGCTTCGGAATTCATTTACGAATCGAAAGAACACGCATTGAGAACCGCGGTTGGTCTCATTCGACGCAGACTTTAATTTCCAATACGTCGATGTTTTTTATTGTACTATGAGTTTTAGGTCTATTTCACGCAAAACCACTGAAAAAAAGTCAACAAATTCTTTTTTTGGAGGGAATCCTGGACGCCCAATTTTTTTACCCTCGATATATGGTAGGGATACTTATTCGTGATCAACGTGAAATTCCCTATGAAATCTGAAAGTACGTTACGTCTGTTACATTGTCTATTACGTTTAGAGCAACCCTACTGTAACAATCGAGTGAATTCCACACCAAACAGTTGCCGTAAATGGACCGGTTGGATTTGGAGGTGAGAATCTTATTTTATTATGCTAGTTGATTGATGATTTTATTGATTTATCAAAAGCCATCGTATCAAGTGGAAAAAAACTTTACATAGTGGCCTGTAGCTTGGTAGGTACAAATAAAGAGTCAGACGCACAAGTATACTGTTAATTTGGTTGTTCAAAACATTTGCTGGGTGCACACATATATTGCCAACCTTTCTGTGTAGGATTCAGTACGAAGACGTCTTCTTCGTCAACATCAGCATAATTATATGCTTGGTTTCACATTTTCCAGAACCATGTTATGGAAATGAGCATTCAGTTAGATTCTCTATTGGCGATACAGAGTTTCCTACAGAGAACCTTTTCAACCTAATTATGAAACTCTATTTCGCCAATGTTGCCATTGTATCTCGTGGTTCGATTCGATAGAGGGATGTTGAGATTTATCATGGAGAACACAAGAGTGCATCGCTGCACTCCGCTGTGTGTCGCTTGTTTCCGCTGCATTGAGGCGTTTGTTTATGTGTGTCCAAAACATGTCATTATTTTGCATTTATGGCTCTTCAAACTGCCCATCAAACTATCTTCGAAATAATCTTTTGTCCGTTTTTCTCGCGAGTATCGGGTATGAATGCTGTACCTGTGTCGGAACCAGGACTGCCCTGAGTGATATCGGCGTTCCACGCCAAATAGCCTGCAAAGTGGATTTGCCTAATATAACCAGTAGAAAGTTGAATTTACTCAGTTTACTTGTTGTGACTAGAGGGTAAAAGCAGCCGCTATAAGGATCAGTCAGGTCAAAAATGTGCTCTGCTCACCATCGCCCCCCAAAAGGCAGCGGTGCGGTTCCTGATAAAAACTTCGCTTACGATGTATACCTCTGGATACCTTCCGCATGTGGCCCCAGAGAAGCGTAATAGGAGAAATATATATCACATGTACGCAGTACGGCATGCGGTTTCTTTCAGGCCCCTCCTTCCACTCGACGTGGGCCCTGACCAGGAGGTGAATTGTGTGGCTACGACAACTGCGTCGGGGGAAGTTATTTACTTCAAGGAATGCTGGTGGGTCTGGTTATTTGTGAGAAGCGTTTCTGTCCGGCGTGCTGTTGGGAGGAGCATCAGCAAGACTCTCACTAGGTATAAATTTATTAGCTTTGTTCCAATAAGCTTTTTGGAGCTATTTAAGTTGCCCCAGATTCGGAAAAGCCTGTAAAAGTCTTGTTTGAACGCGTTTAAGAGCCAGAAAACGCACTACCGATTGCTGATCCTAGCTGTAACATCCTTGCTGCAACCATCCGCAAAAAGATTCCGGCAGAAATTCATCATTGAAATCTCTTCAAAATCAAAATTACCTACTGAACAAAAAATCCATACCAGTAAAAGGGCAAAAGAAAGCAATAAACGGATTTAAACTTGGGATTAACTGAGGGGGGCCTGCGGATAGGGGTTATTCAGCATCGATGTAGAAAAACACTTACGGTGTTATTCACATAGTGAGCATGTGCTAGTGCCCGAGCCCCCGCTGAGAACCCAACAATCAGTTAGCCCCCCCCCCCCCCCCCCCCCCCCCCCCCCAACAATTAGTTGGGGTCTCAAGGTAGAATCAAATTACATAGGTATTTAGGAAATATAAACAAAAAGCAATAAAGAAGAAGAATGGTCAGAAGTAAAATACACTGCCAAGGACATGTCACAGAAGCTTCCTCGTGGCCTTAACAGTATGTCACAAATAAATTTCCAGAAAACTAGACATGACCGGTTCGCGATTGAAAATGTGACATACATACAAAAACAGCGGAATAGGTGAATTAGGAACTGAGATATCGTAGTTTCAGAACATTTCCTGCGCACACGCATACTAGTGGTCCGATGGGTATAGAATTACTAGGGCACTGTCTTAGGGGTTACCCGTACAATTTCTGAAAATTTCACCGCAATAAGTAGCTTAAGAGTTAAGGCCATGAAACACATTTAAAAATTGCGCATGCGCAGTACTTATTACTGATACAATCATGTCGAAATTAGAAGGTAATGGTAGCCTTCAACTACACACAGAATTTGAGCGAAATCGGTCCATTACGAACTGAAAAATCGTAGTTTCAGGATAATTAACGTTTGCGCATGCGCAGTACTTATTACTGATACAATCATGTCGAAATTAAAAGGTAATGGTAGCCCTCAACTATACACCGAATTTGAGCGAAATCGGTCCATTACGACCTGAGAAACCGTAGTTTCAGGAAATTCAAATTTGCGCATGCGCAAACGCTATTAGTGGTATGATGGCGCTGAAATTCATAGGGGACTCTCTTGGGACTAACTCGATTAATCTCTAAAAATCTCACTGAAATTGGTCTAGTTGTTCCGTAGCTAAGTCTATAACAACAAATTTCAAGTTTGCGCTTGGGCAATAGCTATTACTGATCCAATCTTCACGAAATTGAAGATCCCAAGATCCTTTTGATTGATTGATTGGATTGGGTCTCTTGATTGTCTTGGAGTCAGCCATCAACTATCCTCAAAATTTGAGCGAAATATTAGAAACTGATATATCGGGTCTCAGGAAATTCACGTTTGCGCATGCGCTCACTCTACCCATAATCCGATGGCGATTAAATTCATAGGGGACCATCTCGGGCCTAACCCGCACAATCCCTGAAAATTTGATCGAAATCTGATCAAAATTGTGGAAGTTATGGCTGTGGCAAGGAAATATGGACAGACAGACACGGAACCAAATTTATTCAGGAGGCCCTGAAACGCAAAATGCGAGTGGAAATTTTGATTTTGGAGCCCACAATTTTTTCTCGTTTCGAAAGTGAAAACAAAGCTGCCTTGCAGAGTCGGAAGCAAAAATAAAAACAAAAGCGCTGCCAAAGCAGATATTAAGAATTCCCTATGTGATTGCGAGTAACTTTATTATCCGAAATGAGTAAGTAGCATGAGTTACAACGTATAACAAAACATCACAAAATAGCCCCATTTAATTTCTACTCAGGCCCAGGAGTAAAGAATATAATTATTATGTTATTATCCCCCTATTGTCCGTACCATCTTCAACTCTTCCAAGGAACCTCAACATGAGCAGGAACAGGCTAGCTCATTAAAATATGATTCCCAGCATGTTCTCTGAAATATTGTCAGAAGGGAGGGGTATGGATCTCCGAGTATCGAGGGGTCTATAGTCGAGCACGATAGAAGTGGCCCTTTACTTCTCAGTGGCAACTTGGTCAAGTTCTCTCTTCCCTCTCGATTCCACTCAGCCGGAGATCCCTCTTCCCTATTCACGGAAATCCCAACAACCGTTGGGTCCGTGTTCAAAAATGCAGTCATCCGTCGCGTCGTACGCGTCCCTTTCAACGCTTGAATATTAATCTCAAATTCTTAATGGTGTCATTCATGGCCAGCCTTCGTGCGGGAACAAACTAAAGTTCCATTCATGCAGTAAAGAACAGATTATAGAGAAGTAGATTATGAGTAAAGTTTCAAAGATTCATTTTGACCAATTTTGTGGGTGATTCTTAAAGGAAAGTTTGCGTTGATTCAGAATACACGATTCTGACAAAAATTTGTGCGGCGGTACGAGAAAGTGTACTTATTATGTTGATGTCAGGTCGGAAAGTAGCTCTCAAGTATCCAAAGTTTCAACTGTGACTACTTTATTGTCGGTAGATTAGGGTGAGAGTGAGGATTTTATCTTCTTTATTTCCAAGTGCTTTCGCACTTCTGCATCATCAGGGCATTCATTTATATGTAGGTATGTGCATTTGTGTATGTACTTGTGTTTTGTACAATTGTCTTGCATTTTGGTTTATTATTTTCAATAGGTAATACCTACCTATTGGAACCTTTGGAATCGAGCAAGAAAAAAATTGTAACCCCCCTCAAAATTTGAGGTTTTAC
>JAEMON010000001.1:63645472-63656941 GCA_030264115.1 Lygus lineolaris
TAAACCGTTGTGTAATAATTCGCAGCGTTTTTTGGTTGCTGCCTAAAAAGTATCAGTCGCTCCTCGGCCATTCTTGGTATTTATGTAGGTTCCTACTCATTTGTTTGTATTTAAGCTTATATCCTCCTTTTCCCTTCTCTTGTTTCGTACTTGTAATGTAGTATCTTGGTATTCCTATCTTCAACCTTCTATTTCCTCCTATCCTTGTTTTTGTACTAGTGTTCCAGATACGTAGTATCTCGGTATTCCTTATCAAGTTGTCTGTGGCGATACGTTTTACTCCCATAATATGGGCCTGATGATTGTTAGAGGGGCATCGCTACCACTATCATTTATTGCATTATTAAGTTGAGAAAGTTTAAAATACGGTAAAAGAAGGACAAGCATGGCAACATGGAAAGAATTTGATTTCGTGTAGGTTAGGTACTTAGGAAATTCGTAATGGTGTCATTCATGGCCGGTCTTCGTGCGGGAACAAACTAAAGTTCCATTCATGCAGCATGAGATGATGAGTAAAGTTTCATAGATTCATTTTGACCAATTTTGTGGGTGATTCTCATAGGAAAGTTTGCGTTGATTCAGAATATACCATTCTGTCAAAAATGTGTGCGGCGGTTTGAGATAGTGTATTATATATCAGGTCGGAAAGTAGCTCTCAAGTATCCAAAGTTTCAACTGTGACTACTTTATTGTCGAGGATGAACTTGTTTCTAAGTGGAACACATCTTCCTGGAGTTTCAAGTTTTGCTGTTCATCAGAGGTTGTCACCAACGTCATTGGGGTGTGAGTGGTGGGATTTGTCACTAGCTGACTTATGTATTTTAATTTATTGAACTAGAGGTGGTCAATTGGGGCAATTATTTGCTAATAATTATTGTTAATGTTAATTTGTTGGAACTGACCATATTGTATTTGATCTTCAGCCTGAAATAGACTGGGAGGTGTCTCTAGGATACGTTTGTGCAAGAAAATAGAGAAACTCGTTCAAGGAGGTCTTATTTCACCCTCAGAGACATCATTGATAAACATTTTTTTTCTTTTTGTTTTTGCTCGAATTCAAAGCTTCATTATTTCAATAATTTCTACTTAACGTTAGGAGACGGTTGTAGTCTGTCGACGGAAGGAAACTCTGAAAACCACCAGAAAAGTAAAACGCCTCGGAAGTGGTCTTAAGGGTGAAGGTTACGATGGAGAAATGGTATATAGGGGCGAAGGGGATTACACTTTAATACAGTTAAGATCTCTCCCATCCCTACAGCGTTTAATCTTACCTCTCTTATTACCTAAATGCGATGATGATATTATCACAGAAGAGGTGGGAGTTGGTGAGTTTCAGCCCGGACTTCATCTTCCCTAGAGGTGCCTGATAATGAGCTGACACCATTTCAGCATCTAAATTGCCAATCCACCAACCGACCCTTCCGAACGCGTAGTATCTGACATCCCAAGTATGTTTTGAAAAGCGTCGTCAATCGATTTCAATCGGAAAATTCCAAGAACATATTTCATCATTGTTATCTAATTGCACCCCGAGTATTTTGTCATGGCTGGTTCTTCCCGATCTGGATCAAAGACTACTGCGGGATGTCCTAAAAAGTTATCTTCCAACCATTAGAGAATTAACTCTATTAGTATGAAATAACGGCATTAGGATCATTTCACTTCACACGCATACAATTATATAAATCTTAGAATACTGATGCAATAATATCTCCTTTGTAAGCTTGTGCGACTGACACGTAGTCGATTATTATGATTCTACTAGAACCAACGCGGAGGACTATGCGTGTTGAATATACTTGAGACTAATTCGTGCCTACTGAATGCAAAAGCCTTGAGAGGGCTTGAAAGAATTAAGTGGTGCGTGTTCAATCAATATAAAAGTAGTACTGGAAATATGTGTGTCTCTTTACCTGTCAGTATCTTGTTGAGGATTCAGGGCGTTGGAAGGAGAACGACAAGGCACGCTCAATATGTGTATTCAAAAGAAAAGGTCACAGTGAAAATAATAAGTCACAGGTATAAAGGTATGTCAGATAAATGCATGAACAGAATATGGCTCATAAGCCTGGTAAGAAAGCCTAAAGGTATATCACAATACAAATGCCTACATGCTAAAGGCACGAGCCTACTATCACCTGAGGTGCCTAAAGTTAGTAAATTGCAAAATGCGTGCCAGAAGGGCGTGGCTACAAACATACAGTGTGTCTAGCAGTAAAAGTGCACAACCTAGTCATTTGCCAATGAATGCTTAAGTACAACTCACATGGACGAAGCCTGTAGGTAGTTCTTCACACGTGAGGGAGCAGATCTGGGGGGCATGGGGGGAAGGCACGTCTAATAGAGTCACTTAGCTCCAAGGCAAAGGGGGTACTGAGAGGGCTTTGGACAGCAGAGCGCCCATCTGTCCATGCAAAACTGTGTCTTTCCCGCTTGTCACCAGTCTTGCTTACAACTGTCGAGGAGGACGGTCGATACGACCGTAACAACTCGAAAAGCACAGTTTTGCTCCAACAAAAAGTAAGTGTTCCTTCTAGGTTTGAATTGTTGCGTATCTGTTATTAACGGTATTCGGGCTGCAAGTTGCAAGTGTGACAACTCAAAAGTCACGTTCTCGCAGGGGAAAAATTGACCAGTTATGCTTCCCAGGAAAGAGGTTCTCAGGGTTGTCACGTTTTGAATGAATACCTAATTAGGTACGATTCAGGGTAGAATTAGTGGTTATTCATAGCTCTCTCGTTGTTACTCCTAAATTCTCAGGATTTTTCGGACTCGTAGGTGAGACAACCTCTAAGGTTGTGGTTTCCTACGAACACAAAAGGTCTTAATGCGACCATTTGAAGACATTCAGCCCGTTTTGTGACCTATAGGCCTAATAAAAACGTCCAATTAACTAGATGTATAGTAGATAAAATAAATATACTTATAGGTACATAAAATAATCTTAGCATTTCATTTCGAGGGTCCAACAGCAACACCATGGACTTTTTTCGCTACTTTTCAAGACAGCCAAAAGAGTGGTTTTCAATGATTTGTTTCAACAATCACTCTTTCCTTTCTCCAGACAATAGTTCAGTACGATCAAAATGGCACTTTAGAATGAAATAAAACAAGATTAAAACAACATTTAAAAAAAATTAACGAAAACTGCGACGGTAAGTGGTGTTATGCATTGTCAACACTTGATGGTTCGTTGTGTTGCGTCTTCCTATTTTCCTTGCATCTAGCCATTATATTCCGATGAATTCCTCATTTTTCAGTAATTCCTTCTAAATTTTAAATGTTTAAATTTTACAAAAGTATTATTAGCATTACCTTTGTTTTGGAGAGGTTTATTAAAAGACAAATTTTCCAATATGAATTTTTTTTATTCAGATACGTAGCACATTCCTGGCACCTTTGCAATGAAGTTCCGAACTGGCCTTCATACTATTAAAATGAGAGAGATTTTCATTATCAGCCACAGATTTTCATGTGATATTCCAATATAGGAATCGCAGTTAGCCAATTTTGTATATTCAACATAGTGACAACTCAAAACAAATTTTTCCTGTTGTAAATACGGACACTTTTTATCAATGGAGTCGATTGAAAGATACCAGATACCTTAGATTACATCTAAAATTCTCCAAAAGATTCAATTTCGGGGGGAATAAAGTTCGGGGGGGGAAGTTATTTTACCGAGATGAAGTGAAAAACTGTAAACTCAATTCTCTCAAAACCTCTTTTTTGAGTTGTCACACTTTTGACCTCAACCAGCGAAATATTCTCTAAGTCAATCGGAATTCGTTGCCTCGGTGTGCCTTTCAAGTTCGTGACCCTGTTGAGGGGATGAATCGCACGACCCAATGCTCATTATTGGAGAGGCTACCAGAGTGGAGACGAGAGAGACACGGATCCCAAGGATGTCAGGACCAGTCTTCTACACGCGCAAGAAGCGGACAGGCGAAGTCGAGCCAGCAGGCAGTCTCTCCGGTTGAGCATCAGCATAGGGGATCCGGAACGCGACTTGGCGGAAGTTGGTTTCAGAAAAGCTACGAGGGGGGGGGGGGGGGGGGGGGGGGGGGGGGGGAGAGAGAGAATGTTGACTCTCAAGTTTTCTCCTAGTACCAGCCCTCCTCGTCCTTTACCATCCGATGAAAACACACGATTCATCGTCTCATTCATGAAAACAAAGGGCGAATTGTGGCGTTGGGCTACGCTAACTGCGGTTAGAAACCTTTGGCCACTTAAACCTAATTTACTGTGGTCAGAAGCGGCGCCGTTTTGTCCCTAAATAAATGTTCATTAGCCACCGATCGTGTTTTCGGATCCTCCTCCATTGTGTTTGGGTAAACACCGCAAATATATACCTACGCAGTTATCCATGTTTTTACCCTGGTACCTCTTATCAAGGTGGAGTTCTCATAAACAGGTAGAACTCTATTTGTTTAGTGAAGATGTGGTTACAAAGTTAGGTATATAATTTTCATCCTTCATAAGATTTTAGATATTATTATATTAAGATCTTGAGTTGATTCAATTTGCTTTGACCAAACGAGACCACCCATAACACTGAACTGCCAACCATTCCCTTCCCTAAGCGCCCAATGGACGCCGTAAATGGAGTAACTGACGTCAATACGTGTACGACTTTCAGTTACGGGATTATTATGAATTGCTATTCAACTTCAGCTGATTCTGTACGATAGTATGTATATTTATTTCAAACTGAATGAAGTCAATTTTCACGTTCATTTGGCCGGCCATCAGTCGGTTCCTTCTTGCTTTTGGATCTGACGACACGAAACATACCTAACTCATAGTCTTTATAGAATCCTATATAGAATTTCACAACTTGCAATAAACACAAAGTGCCTCATGGACAGTGATTTTATACTTCTGTTTTAGTTTAGTTACGTTTGGTCCTTTTGACTTGCATCATTGTTCCTCTTCACATCAATCGTAAGTTTGTTTAATGACCATTGTAATATGTTATGGGTGACTTCAAATAAAAAATGACTTGTTGATACATGCATCCTTATGATTTGTGGGGGAAATTGTGATTATAGATCAGCAGTCAGCAACCGGGGTAACGCGACGTGAGATTTCGAGATCGGAATAACTTTTTGTATAATTATAACAAGAAAAGAGAAAAAATCGAATATGAAGCCTACTGCAATTGATTGGGACATGATTGTACAGAACACATCCCAAAACTCCAACAGATTCGCTTTGCTACCTAACAAGTCTGATGCAAGAAATGGCACCAACACACACGTACCTAATAGGATATGAATGAAACATCGCATTATAAAAGCAGGTGGAAGGCAGAGCTAGTGCCAACGCGGTATTTGTCATGATTTGATCGGAAGTGCAGAGCTCTGTTGACTGACGATGACTGGAGGACAAGACCAGCCTACCTGACTGACAACTAGGTAAATATTTGTGCAAGAGGGTCATCTAACAGCAGAAGAATAAACTGTTGTGTAATCATTTTCGGATTTCAAAAAATGTACTCCTTATATAATCTCTTTATGACTGATAGCGAACAAAATGGTTCTTTAAAAGGGGTGTGTTGTGAGATCATTCCATGCAGTGTGTACTTGCTGATTCGTCAGCTAATTGTCCTCTTCAGTTTTGGAATTCCAAATCTTCTTGATGCCAGACTAACACTAATAATATCCCGTCCCAAGAATGATTATATTATTCTAAATTTCAGTATGTCAGGTTGAGAGGCTTGTTGAGAAATTATGAACGTGTAGGCTTAATTTACGCTGCATCCGAAAGAAAGGTAGAGATGACAACGAGTCCGCCAGAGTAAGGCAGGCTGTGATGGATGGCCTCTTTAATGAGAAAACGAAATAAAGCTGTTGTCTGCAAACTTAACGACAGTATAGGGAAATTAATGCAGGCAAAAGCGTGAATAAATAAGTGGCTCAGTTTGAAAGAAGAGAATGCTTAGTTAGTTGTCTAGTTCATGACAAATATATGTTTTTATGAGGAGTGGGGTAGGAGCACTAACTATTGCCATTGCTTGAGCAAACAATTATCTTACTTTTCCCCTTATTTTCCATGGTATTTGTACTAGCATGTTCAAATGTTAACAGCTCTTTTTCTATAGGCCATCGGACCTAGCCCATTGAAACAACAGAACTGTGCAGGCGCCTGTATAAATGTCTGTTTGGGCTGAAATTCTCTCAATTCCCGTGGGCACCAGCCTGGAAACTCCAGAATTAGCTATTGGTACCTGTGAGTAATTTGGGTTCGGAGAGGGATGCAATATGCACTTAGGTACCCGTATATTGGACGTCGGACAACGGGATGATATCGATATGTACCTACTTACTCCGTCGTCAGAATCAGAAAAGTCATTTCTGAATATTTGGCCAAAAGGAGGATTTGGCGGGTTTTCGTACACCGTTTTCTGTATTGTCGGATGGAAAAGCGCAATTTCTGACCACCATTCGATTCAACTGGCAATTTCTTTCTAACTCAATCTCACAAGAGAAAACAGGAACGAAACTTTGAATGGAGCATATCAAAGCCCCCCAATTGGGTTAAATCGAGCCCTTGAACACAATCAACAGGTTAGTTTGAACGAAATTGAATATAAGACCACCCAGAATAGCGTTCAATCGTAGAAAATAATACATCCCGGGGTGACAGCGTTTTCCTTTCATCCGCCTTCGGTTTTGTCATCCCCTCTCTCGTCCGAATAGAATCGATACATCCATAACTAAATGAAATTTCTCGCTAGACATAAATCATCCGTTTCTCAGAACCAGGCTTGACCATTAGCTTCCTCTTGTCCTCCAGCTCCGTTCAAACTCGGCGTTTTTGAATGGCGAGTCATCTTTAACGACTAGCCTTTCCTCCATTCAATAGTTGAATTGATAATGAAACAAATAATGGACGGTGAAGTCTCTCTTCCTCTTCTTCTGCCCTTCCTCCGTCTTCTTCACCTTCCCTTCTTCTTCCAGAACATCGATCCTGCACTGACGGCCAACCTTCTCCCGGAGGGGTAAAAACTTGAAAGGTACTTTACGACCTTATCGGACCGACCTGGAAACTAATTAATTGAGTGAACCATTTTGTGTCATTAGCGCCCTTTGATTCCGACGATTTCTCTCCGTTCCTCTCTTCTGTCTTGACAAGATAGATACGGAAGAAATCCAATAGATTTATAGAAGCTTCTAATTCCCATTTTACAATATCCAAAAACTGGCTTAGATTAGAAAAAACAATACCTATTTTTCAAAGTCATTCATTCTAGCAGTCTCTGATAATAATGATTTTCATTCATAGTTCAAAAACTTCCTTGTTTACCACCGAGAACGGTAGAAACGGAAGAAATTCCCGGAAAAAAATCCTCAAAAAGACCTCTTGGGGAAAAAAATCCCCGGAGATTGAAACTCACCTAATTACGTTATATCATGCATAATTGCAGAAGATATATAATTATCATATCGTCGTTTCAAAGGTAAAAGTGACCAACCGGCATCGGCAGTTGCTCACTCTTCGGATTTTCTGCTAACTATACCCGCAATTTACTAAATTTTGTGGGGGAAATTTAAAATATTGGAATTTTTCAATAATTTTGTGGGGAAATGGAAAAAAACCATTTTTTAACTCAGTCTTTTTTTTTTTGCTTTTTCAACGGAAACCCAGCCATTTGATTATTGAGACGATGGAGTGACCTTTACCCACACCGACCAAAAAGTTGAATCCTAAGTGGAAAATAGGCACACGGGATGCATTTTAAAGGAAACGCCCTAACCCAAAAACTTTGGGAGGCCATTCTGAAAAATCAGCAAAATGTAGATTACTTTTACCTTTAAACCGACGATAGCATGAACATGGACTACAAACTACGTAGGTACTTATTTATCAGCTTCAGCATCTTCATACTAGTCAGAAGCAAATCCGGCAGTCCAAATCAGCAGGTAGGTAGCCATCGTCACATCGTATTAGCAGGCACTCGCAAAGTTCAACTTTTGTAAGCGGTGGTGGTGGTCGATGAGAGCAACTACATAAATATGAAATATTCTTGTCTGCTCTAGCATACTCTCATCAGCGACGTCCACTCCAGCATACCGGAGCGTTAGTTTGCTTAGTCGATTTTGGAGTTGTTTGTACCTCTTACTCACCTTGCTGGGGGTGCAATTGCCTCCCAGATTCAACATTTCGTCCCTTGTGATATCTGTGGACACCTCTAAACGGAAGTTTAAGATTAATTTCCGATTCGTCAGCATACTGAAAGACTGTAAGAACAGCCGAATCAGAAAAATTACCAGCGGCAGACTAAATACAGTAAAGGCTAAGGATAGGGAGGACGCTTCCCTGCAGGACACCTGCCACGTCTCTCATGTTGTAGCATAGCCACAGCGGACCTCGTTTTTCGACTCCTGACAAATGATGGACAAATTTGGCCTCCTTAACCCTCAACAGGAAATGGGATGCGTTTAAAGGATATGAGGACTTAATTATGACATATTATCAGAAATATCAGAAGTTTCTGGATTGATCCCTCAATCTTCCCGACTATGAAAATTACCCAACTATGATAAAATGAAAATAGCTTATTAAAATAATGAATAATTAATTGAAAATTATTAAATATATCTGAAGAGCTTTAGTTGGTTTCACTCAACACAACATTATTTTTACGTACGGCGTTTTGACCAATCACATCAAATACCTAACGTTAAAAATATGGTTCTTTCTGCGTAAATCCCATTACAGGGGTGTTCAGGGACGCTTCATGTAATTATATTCGTAATCGGCGAGAAATTTCCTATAAGAATCCTAAGATATCGGAATTTTGTCCACTCCGACCATAAACTCGATGTTGGTACTGTGCGTCGGGTCATATTATATTGCCAGATCCAGAGGGGGTCCAAACCCATGACCCATGACACAACAGTTGATCGATGAACGGGATCGTGGGTGAATGTTATTGGTTTCAACTGGATTGTGTTACATTTTACGTTATATTAAATCACTTCCCAATGAGAACTTATCAGCTATGGAACGGTTTCATATTTTCAGGTATGGAATGATATTTTAAAAGTCGTCAATCATACTGACAGGTAGATTAACAACTGATTTTGAAGGGGAGGAGGACGAAGGCTCGGGTCACTCCACATAAATGTTTTATCGGGCAAGCCAATACGGGCAGTGAGAAACCCCTCGTCTGGATTAGGTCGAGATCTGCTTGGGTAGGACCAGTTAATGTTAATGAGAAGATGAGGTTCCTAATGGAAGTTTACAATTCGCGAACTGACACGGCCGTGGGTAAATCCAGTCCGACTGCTATCGCCACATCGGTAATGTATCAATACGCAGACCTTCTAGCGAACTACCCTCAGATCCCTCCTACCGCAAACTCCACCCATTACGGAACGCCACGCTGTCGCGGACCATCTCCGCAGGATCGCGTCGCCCGGCCGATTCAACGAGGCGCGGCGGGTACGTCGACGCGGGGCGCGAGGGCCGCAGGCTGCGGTAGTTGCGGCGCGGGGGCGGTGTTGGGGTTATTATTAACGAGGTATGCAACTGCCCGCAGAACCGATCGGTCGTGCGTAACTTTCGACCGTCAGACCCCCGACCCCTCATCAACTACCTAAACCCTCCCCCCCGCCCCCCCGGCCATACCCCTCTAATAGCCCCTCACTTTATCCCGCGTATATTCAGCCCCTCATCATTTTACTCATCCCACTCTTTTACTGGTTCACTCAAACTAATTTGACTAGCAAGATGGCGGACGTCTCACTCATCCATAAATCTTAATATTAAATCTAAAGAGTTCCGCTAATGATAAGAATACAATTATTGTTCACATACCACCCTGGAGAATCCGTTGTAACTAGCAAGACGAGTACAGATGGCGAGCGGTTTCGATGTTCCTAAGTGAATCTATTTATATACTATGTATCAAGGGGAAGTAAATGGGAAGTGAAGGGGAGGGTAGGGATTAGAGAGGAAGTGAATTCTTCTCTATTGAACGAAAAGGGCAACGGAATCCTTGAAGATACTTAGACCAAGAAGACTTAGAAGCTCCATAGAGACGATTGCATCATGTGGTTTTGTGTTGTTTCATTGTTATAACTACGTGTAGACATATTCTGCAGCCCCTTGTCCACTATTAGGGCCACAATCCTAAACGCTTGAAGCCTCATGCAGTGTCTCACTAATCATTTATTATTAATATCGTATTATATATTATTTAATCTGTATTTATGTATACTTGTCAGTGCCTCGTCTAGCTGTTAATTGTTATTGTTCTCTCAGGACCTGTGTCGTCACCCACTTGTTTCGTTTATTGTTGTAATTGGGCTTGCCCGTGTGTTGAATAAATAAATAAATAAATAAATAACTCTATAAAGGAGATTCAAACCAATCGTTTGATACCAAAAACTAGTTTTCAGAAAAAAAGTAAAATTAATGTTTTTCGGTCGAGGTATTCTATTCCTACGGTGACCAAGGTGATTAATCAAATATGAACATTTTTTACAATGTACCTAAGGCAACCAGGACATACACCTTTGGCAACAAAATCCAAATCAACGGGCGATTATCATGGGTTGTGAATTTATTTCTCCAAATTTTATGATAATATTAGTGCGAAAGTACCGTGGAATCAAGAATTTATCCCTTCCTTTAATTGTTGAAAGATGTTTGCGAATCCGAATTTAAAAAGATGCTGCAAATTATTACACAACGGTTTATTTTTATTTTTTTCTCGTATAGATCACCTATGCAAAGATCCCATTGGTTAGTAGGTACATTCGTTATGCAAAGTAAACTATTAGCCCAATACAATTTCCGGTTATTGAGGTTAATGATTTTGCAGTAAGTGCCTACCTGTAATTATTATTGCCTATCCATGATTTGTAGGTCCTTCATAACGTAATTCAGTAACTAACGAAACTAGATTCGGTCTAAAAAATGTAATTTGATCAGCTGGTCTTTGAAAAGGGATTTGGCCTACTCAGAAAGATTTTCGACCCACACTCGTATTTCGGTTTTTTTCCCCTATCGTACAGGGAGTGAACGGTTGGTCTGCAACAGTGCTCCACGTGGTCTCTTTCGAAGCTTCGAATGGGCCGTAATTGGAAGAGAGGCCAGCTGGTTCGGCTTACAAAGGTTTAACCGACCCTAATCACCAGGCCAATGACCACGCATTCACGGCACTAATTCATCGAGCGGATATTTCAATCAATTATTTCTAAAAGCAACTTATTTAATTTTTCGACTTGTCAATTTTTCTCACGCGTGGAGAAAGATAATTATAAATGCAATACTGATTGGGTAATTTCCTTACATACTCGAATTGCCCATTTTCAGATTGAAAATGGGATTAATAGATCGACCGGAATATTAAAAATACCGATTTCTATAGTTGCTCGTTTGCTCGCTCCCGTCGAATTATACAACTTGTATTATAATGGGGAACTTGCATGGTTATTTTTTTATTTCGTAATTTGG
>JAEMON010000001.1:63667851-63690034 GCA_030264115.1 Lygus lineolaris
TGGCTTCAACATTTTAGTAATGCAAATTTTTGGAAATTTTCTTCTTGGAAATCCACTTCAGACCATGCTAAAACGATTCCTGAAATTTAACATTTTAACATTTTTCCGTCTATGTATATATATATACATATATACGTATATGTCACTCCAGACGATATCTGAACTTGGGATATCTATTTTAAAAAAATGCGAAAAAAAGTAAAAATGTCAATAATATTGAAATAAAGGATTAGTTCGTTGGCCAGAATTTCTGCAGTACTCCAATTGGTTAAATTGTGAAAATGAAGGGTAAAAAACGAGTTTTTTGAGGTTTTTGTTGGAAAATACCATCTTAAACATAGGGACATAATTATGGTAATTTCCTATAAGAATCATCCACAAAATCGGTTGAAACGATTCTTTGGAAATTCGCTCACCAACTCATGCTGCATGAAAGGAACTTTTATCTGTCCCCAAACTCCATTTCCAGGATTAGGACTGGAGAGATTCAAACAATCTTAAAACATCGCGGCTGAATTTTGATGGGATTTTGTGTGGGATTGGGAAGGGGTATAGCACCAAACAACAGATCTGAAATGATCTATGGCCAGAATCAGCTGAGTGGCTCTTAAAGCCAATTTCTAGGCTATTCACTATATGAAGCTTTAATTTTGGATGTAGCGTCCTTAAGACTTGTACTTGATGATGCAAAGGGCCCGAATCAGCTGTGCAGCTTATAAAGCTAATTTCCAAGGTAAGCTCTGAATTTATTCCACATCACACCCCAACAATTTCCCCCTCCTTCAACATCCTTCAGAGGACTGCTGGTACGTAGGTATCCAAACTTGGTTGGAGTTTTCAGTTTGGCATTGTACCTTCAAAACATATGAAGCAGACTATTGCAATTGCTTCAAAATTTTTGAAATGCAAATTTTTGACGATTTTCTTCATAGAAATCCGTTTCAGGCCATTCTAAAACTATTCCTGAAATTTAAAAATTTTCCATATGTATATATAATATATTCATATATACATATTTATATATTTATTTATATATATGTGTCACTCCAGACGATATCTGCCCGTTGGATCGAGATAAAAAAATTTTAAAATTTCAATAATATCAAAAGTAAGGATGAGTTCGTTGGCCAGAATTTTTGGAGTACTCCAAGTGGTCAAATTTGAAAATTTCGTTTCAAAAATCGCTAAAAAAAAACGTGTTTTTTTTAGGTTTTTTGTGTGAAATACCATCCTAAACGTAGGAACAAATGGTATATTCGGAATCAGCGTGAAATTTCCTATAAGAATCACCCACAAAATCGGTTAAAATCATTCTTTGAAAATTCGCTCACCAACTCATTCTGCATGAATGGAACTTTTTTTTTTAAATTTTAGAGAGAGAATTTTAGCGGAGCGCCGAGTTTTTTCTCATATTCTAAGCACGGTGCGACGGCAGAATGGTAGGTACTTTCGTGAGACGTCCTCATGAGAGGTCCGGAAGGACGTCTGGTCAACCTAATTGATTTCTAGTAGTGCAGCGGGTGAAGAATTTTATTATTGAGGGAAGGAGAAAAGGGAAAACGATGAAAATGATACTGACTGGCGAATCGATGAGCGGTATCGCTAATAAAATATTGAGCTCAAAACGGAGGGTAAATAACCGTCAGAGTTTCAATGGAAAGAGACGACAGAGAGATATACAGGCGACGGAGACAGAGACACAATGCACCTAACTGGCGCGCTAGTCGAATTTGAGAGAGAAACAACAAAAAGCGGAGGGAGACTGTTTTTATGTCGACAGTGTGTCAGCGGTGTTATGGGAGAGGGTGGGGGGGCGATTGTTCAGGGAGATGAAGATGGGATGGGGTGAGGGGAGATGGGAGGTGGAGGTTGAAGATAGGAGGTAGAAGATTGGGGAGGGTTGGAGAGGGGTTTCAGGGATAAACTGAAAGTCGGGGAACGGAGATTGTCTTTCAGAAAGGGAGCTAATTCTCCGACAACGGTGCTCCAGAAATCCTCAAATCGGCCTCCCGCCAGCTCCTTCCGCCGTTTTGACGGGGCTACGTCGCTTGTTCCCTCGTGGAGGTTGATTTCAGCTTGGGGTGAGTATCGAACGACAAAACACCGATCAATGACGTCGATTACTATGTTTGACTAATTAATCATCTAACAATTAATCGCAGCTAAGATAATTCGATTATTTGATTGATCGCCAACTTGAAAAAAATGTGGGCACATTTTTAGGAGACGAAACATAACCCAATCATCTTACATTTTTCTTTGCCACCACCGCTATGAATATGAACACAATTTTTGCTTCTTCGTGAAGAAAATGAAGGTTGGTTTTTTATGTAGTTAAATATTGATAATGTTTTTCCAGTACAATGAAAAATAATAGATATTTTTGAAGCCTGGATTCTGAGGAAAATCTCTGAATAATTGAACACGATTAATCGATTTACAATCAATCAACCTAGGTCAAACCGATTCAAAAACATCGATTAATTCGATTAATCTATTTCCATCTCTAGTTTTAGTGAATTTTAGGGAACAAAAGTCCCGGTCCTGCAGGATGACTTTATGAGCGAATTTTTGATAAGGTAGGTATGTAAGAAAATGTTGTCCTCAAAAGTCGAAATTTTCGTTTGCTTTTAGCGAATTTTCGAACAAGAATTTTTGGAGTACTCCAAGGGGTCAAATTTTGAAAATTTAGATTCAAAAATCGATTGAAAAAACGTGTTTTTTGAGGTTTTTAGTGTAAATTACCATCTTAAATATAGGAACATATGGTATATTCGGAATCAGCGTGAAATTTCCTATAGAGATCACCCACTAAATCGGTTAAAATTATTCTTTGAAAATTCGCGCATGAACTCATGCTGCATTAATGGAATTTTAGAGTTTCAAAGCTTTCGAAACATTTCTGGTTCCATGTCTGTCTGTGGTCAATTCCTTGTCAAGACGGAACTGTACGAATTCATTGTTCGGTTTTGATAAAAATTGCATGGATTGGGCGGATGAGCCCCTAGATGGTCCCCATGAATGTCATCGCAGTCGGGCCAATGGAAGTGTGAATTCCCTGAAACAACAGTTTGTCAGTTCTTGATGGACCTATTTTGAGCGAATTTTGTATGCTTTCATTTGATGAGGAGTATGTTATTCAAAAAATCTATGACATTTTAAGCATTTCGTGAACCTCAGTATTAAATTTGAAACGCTGAAGAAGAGGGCAGCACTGATTCCACAGTAAAAGCAATGAAAATCTTTCTATCAAACTCTCTGTTAGGTTACTGTCAAATGAATGCGCTGGTTAGCACAATTTAAACAAGTGCCAGGAAACCAAAGAATCCCCACCCCTGGCGCAAGGACCACCTCGAGAACTATCGCGGGTGTGATGGCCTGGCAAAGGAACTTCAAAGGCCGTGCTAAAAGGAATAAACTGGCTATGGAAGGTTAAAAATACATCGTACTTGGCAGACAATTTGCCCAAACATTTGGTCAAAAATTTGCAAGAGATCTCATGAGCACATAACAAACATATAAGAGAGATTCAGAAAGCCGAACCCGCACTCAAAACATGCGGCCCTTGTACTGGGAGACACAAGAAAAACCACAGGGAGAAAAACCATATTCTTTCTAACACGCTCGATAAAATTGAATCACTTGGTACTCAAAGTAAAACAAATCTGCCAAGTTGAGAGGGCATTATTATAGCTTCCTCACTTTTCTAACATGGACGTAGATATAGAATCAGTTAGTGAACATTACACCAAAATTGGTAAAATAGATCCGGAGTTGTATGCCTATGACAACAAATTGAAAGTTGGAAAGTTGGGGTACTCCAATCGTCTTGGAGTCAGCCCCCAACCCCCTCCGAATTTGAGCAAAATCGTTCCTTCAGGAACTGAGAAACAGTAGTTTTAGGAAATTCTCAAGTTTAAGGAGGCGATTTTAACGCAATACACAAATTCTGTGGCTCAAGAATGCACAATCCTAAAGACGCGTCATTGTTCTAAGCAAGTGTGTGAGTTGCCTGTGACATCAGTATCAGTGGTTGCTGAAAGATAATGGATCCCCTTGAGATCATATTGTGACCTTTTTCTAGGTTCTCTCAGTGAAACCAATAATAAACAGGTGGGGGAAGGAAGGAAGAAAGCGGTTGGAAGCAGTGATGGTTTTCTTACGCCAAGTGCAAGGATCCGAAAAATTATGGCAGTTTCAATAGAGACCTCAAAAAGGGTCCTGAGCAAGACAAAGGTTCTTGTCCAAACTTCGGGGAGGGGTGATCAAAAATCGATAACATCTATCGCCCGACATTTATTACTTCAAGCCGTTTCGCCGCTCAAAGAGGCGAACCTGAAGGGTAAAAACTTGGGGATGAGCTTCAGCCCACCCTAAACCCGCCTTCATTCCAAGCCTGCCGATAGGGCGAAGTCCACACATAAAACCTTCTTACCCGACGGATCCGTCGCCTCATCTCCCTTTCGAGTTTCGTCGTATTTTCGTAAGGTGCCTCCGATATTTACCCACTCAAGAGGTCTCGGGATCCTGTCGCTTCTTGCTCTTCTTGGTATCCTCCCCCTTCCTATCAGACCCCCCCCCCCCTTCCAGTCATTCGTCCTGTCAACAGTAACGCCCCTATTCCAACAGTCACCTGGAAAACGAGAGGGATGTCGAAAGAGGTTTGTATTGTTGAGGAAATATCTTTCCAGCTATTTTTTTCATTTCTAACGTCGGCGAGAATCTGACATTGTTGTTTTGGTATTGTTGTTGTTGTTGTTGTCTGTATTGTTGTTTGTGTGTGTATATGTGTATTGTTGTTTGTGGTACTCAGATGGTAAAGCAGGGTCTGCTCATACTCTGAAATTAGCTCCTGTACCTTCTTTTCCTGTTCAGCTTCCTGTTTTTCCGGATCTGACGCCAGACATTGCTAAGAGCAATGTAGTGGTCGCCACTTATTAAGGACCCTTTAGGGCCAAGCCCATTGGGTACAGTAAATGACAAGTCATAGAACGCAAATTGTATGTAACTACCGCAGCTTCGTTTCCTCAAGAGTGTTTTTCCCTCCTTTTTTAATAACTCCACCGACATTTGACTGCCTCATTGGAGACCTTACGCTACTCATAGTACAAGAAATACCAAGGAAGTAGTTGGAGAAAGTTAAGTGTGTAGTAACGATTTACGAACAAACACACGCGATAGACAAGGCCAAATTTTCACTGGAGAATCCAGAACTTGAAATTCGTCAAGAAAATTTGGATTCACAGTCTTGGTAGACTACGGAGCTTAACTTAAAATCTGAGCTTAGCCAAACCATTTTCTTATGCCCGCGGGAAAACATGATAGGTACTTATTACAGTTTCTTACCAGGATTTCTGCCACTACATGGTCGAAAAAAAATGAGTTGCCTTGAAACAATATTTTCATATCATTACGAGTTGCATACTTTCTGCATCTACGTCTCGAGACGTTTTTCTGCACCGTTTCCACACACCTACGCCGGAAAAACGATCTAAATTGGAAAATTCACCGGGTAATATGAATTATGAGAATATGAAGTTAAGTTTCGGATTTCGACACTCTGAGGATTGCTCCCAAAACCAGGAAACATTTTTGACAGACTTCAGGAGGATACCTAGTATGAAGTTCTACACCAACTCTCCCCCCCCCCCCCCCCCCCCCCCCCCCCCTGACATCATAACGGGTGCCGTGTGAGGGATTTCGTAGGAGGGCGGTGTTGGAGGTGAGACATAAATCGAATAACACTGGTGATGGTGTCTGGAGGGGAACGAAACACTGAGTACTCTCGAGGACCGGAACTCCTCTTTTTTAACCGCTAACGTCATCCGTAGTCACTTGAGTATGTAGACCTCTCGAGCCTCAAGTGGGACGGAAGACGGAAGGAGAGGTTGCTGGTTGGGGTGAAGGGTGTTCCGTTGTGTGTATCCGCGGGAGAGGAAGAAATAAGGGCAGACACTACTGAGGTTCTTTATTCGTTGAATGACCCCCCCCTTCCAATCTTGCCATCTGTCTGCCAAAAAATTTCGCTTGTACGCATGAATTAAGTAGGTGGTTCATAAAGCGTTTTTTCTTTTGAGTGCATCATGCAAACTGTAAAGAGTAGCTATGGACGCGTACCAAACTGGAATGAGTAGAATACATGAAGTGCTATACCCTCCCTCTCCCCCTTCTCCATGCTGCACAGAGAGCAATTAGCATGCGCCTTATTCCTTCATGTAAGAGGTAGGTACCATATGGTGCAGAAATACTAAATACGCACCTCTTGCTTTGGACTGCGGTAATAGCGGCGAACCGGAAACCTACGAGAGTGGTTTCAATCGATTCAGCATGCCGAAAACCATGTTAGATGACACCAAACACAGTCAGGGTCAGTTCGAGTAAACTGGTTAAAAGTCGCACCTGCGGCCGGCACGACCGTCGCTGCGGCCACGAATTTAAAAATTGGGTTGTTGACTGAATGCAGGATTTAACGCTCTATGACTTTCATTCTATGTCGTTTTTTGATAATAGGAATGACCGTTTTGATGCACAATAGCCGTCTCAAGCCGTTTTGCCAAAATTTGCCAGTTTCTGGCATTCAAATTGGCATCAATTAAGGCACCTAATTCCCCTGGGGAATAATACGATAGGAAGTATGCCGCCAACTGCATCAAAATCCTTTGTAAAATGCTGAGAAAAATGGTGGAACTGTCATCGCTGAAATGGTTAGGGCTAGGGGGGGAAGGGGCGTTTCTCCGTTCTTTAAATTTATTAGCCATAACGTTGTAAGCAGTAATAATGTTATAGTAAGAGTTACTATAAACTCTTCGGTAGCCGAGATGTAGGCATTTTTTAGGTCATTCTGGGCTTACTCTTTTGACCCCCTAAAGAGTTCTGACTGAGAGCTGAGGCTTGAATGTTGTGTAAATTAGAATATATTTTTTGACATGAGTCCCCCAATGGGAACCGTCTGGAATTCTCGTACCAATCCTTTTGCCTCCACGAACGATGGGGCTTATCCGAGAGCTGGGACTGATTAAGCGACGAGGTGAGTAGCTAAGTCCGTAGCTCTCTTACCCGTTCGAAGCTTGTAAATTGTTAATGCGGACTGCTGTTAGCAGCGCCAGTTTACGTTCTGGCCGTTTGTGTATATTCCTTCCAGCTGCTCCAAGAGGCCCTTTGCGATTCTGCCGGTGCATTTGGCGGAGGATTCGTATAGTAGGTGTGTCGGAACTCGTTAGCGTCGTTTAAATTTTGGATTGAGCACTCATGCGTTCAATCTGTTAGCCAAACTAACGAGGGATGTTTGTGGTTAGCTCACCAGATGGATCCTTCGGATAATTCGAACTACAAGCGGTCCACGTTCATGCCTGAAATACCTCTTCTCACTTGTGAGACATCTCACAGTGGCTAATTATTGGGAAAATACGAAATTTAAGTCCATTTTTCATCTCTCTCATATTGTTGCTTCTGCCCAATAAACCTTCATGTTGACCAACATCATGTATTCATATACAAGTTGCGCTCAACATAGACGGTGAACTTTGAACATTCAGACTGTTGTCAGCATTCAGTAAAACAACGAACATGAAACGTAAAGTCATCAGCTTCAATTCTATAAGGTGGACATTCTCCATCTGTTAAAGTTCAATACCTATGCTAAAGCTTAGTCTCGCATTGAATATGTCTTTTGCCCGACTTTTTTTTTTTTGTGAATCACCCTCAATGGATATAACTGGAGGGAAGAATGTGCAGGTTGTTATTATGAATTATTCGGACGGTGAACGACAGTAATTGATGAGTGAGCATTCAATTTCAATTGTCGAAATAATTCATAGAGTGATGAATAAAACCAATGCAAATTATGTTCTGCTACTGTTATTTTCTATTATAGGTATGTTTGATATCCCGTAACAATGCAACATAGTGCTAATATAGAGAATGTAGCAGTATTATTCATTCTAAATTTACGATTCCTTTCATCTACATGTTCCTTACCCACGACGATTACTCCGATTCATTCACAAAAGGATCTGAATATCCAGTCAGTGGACCGTGATATCCTGGCCAGCATCCTTCATGCCCCCTCATCATCAGTATTTTTGCAGTTCGTTCTCTCTCTCTCTCTCGCAGTGTGTCTCCCTCTTTCAGTCATTTTTTTCTCTTAATAGAGATTGCTAGCTGAACCTCGTGTACCTGAATATCGATTAGAAGTCATCTTGGCCACGATTCTGAGCGGTTTCCAGCTCCGTCAAGCTTTTCAGATCCGTGATCTCTTTCATTTTGCTAGCATAAGTATACCATGAATACGATCTGGGTAGATTTTTGAAGGTCGCTAACCTGAAGAAATATTAGTGGCCATTCAAAGTAGAAGGTACAATACCTAATTGTAGTCACATCAATGTAGGTACCTACATATAGAAACGACTTATAAGGGATAAATTAATCTGTTCACATTCAAAACGTCGGTTTAACTGGTACCTATGGTATATTGTTGGATCCAAATTGAACCTAAGTTCAATGCCTTTTATAATTCCATAGATGCAACTAGTTAGTAGAGCTTCAATATTCATTTCCACGGAGTGAGGAGGCCGGAATGAGATCGACGGTGCGGTTCGAACTGGAGGGTTGAAGCGAAGCAGCCCTTCCGCCGCGCCGTCTTCCGTTCAACCAAGGAACTTCACCCACCATGAAGTGGTTCTCAACCTTTCAACCCTTTGAAAGCACTTGCCAGCCCATAATTAGACCCTCCATAAAGGACTTAGCTCTCACCTCAGGATCGGGAGATGAAGGCGGTTGGAATGAAATCTCTACCTTTTAACTTGCAATGGTGCAACGCGGTCGCAAAGCGCGCACTCTTCTTAACCATGTTTGGAAGTGCCCGAGCTCTTAAACAATAATAACCAAAAACGAACGTCACAATTCACTTCTCCCATTCATTAGATGGAAGGAGGGGCGAATACTTGTTCCAGCTATGCAGCTTGACGATAATGGAACTTTTAAAGAAATATTTACTTTTCAACATAGGTATCTTGGTGATTTTAGTCAATTGAAACACTCATTCGAATGCATCGTGGTTCGTAAAATTACCCCACTAACGCAGGAGAGAATTTTATCCCACAAATGTTAGTTCCTTAATAAGTTCGGTTTTGTTTATGACTGAACATGTAGTACTACTAATACTGGATGTATTACTCGGATGTGTCCCACAGCACCTGATCACACCACTCTGATCAAGTCAGTCAGTTATGAGTCATGTTATATGGAAAATAGTAATGTGCTCACCATCTTGGGACAAACGCCAGTTATCGATTCTACAGGTAATTTCCAACAAAAAGTGTCTCCTTAGAGTTTTTTTAACCCCCTATTTTGTCGTAAGTTTTTTCAGTTTTAAGATTTTGTTTTTTCCTTCAACCTTATCCCTAAAACAGCCATAACTCCATTAATTTACCAGGAACAAGTAATTCATTTCCAAAATAAAAAATAAATATACCATTGAAAAGAGCGTTAAATTTCGTATTAGAAAGACTCGATGACTATCTTCAACAGTTGACTTTCAAGGCTCAAGATTCAGCCCAGTTTGTGGATGTTTGGATATTTTTAGTGAATTTATATTATGCTCTGGCAGGAAGTAAAGATAAGCGCAAGCATTCCCATTCCTGTAGTCTCAGCTACTGAACTAATTGATATCCATACTACATTCGCTTTTGTTATTAATGATTAATTAAAAGCGTGTATGTATAGTATTATTTATATTATAAACCCGATTTGGACGAGGATATGTGTATGTTTCATCACTGCTTTACCTGCGGAGTACTTCTGATTGCCAAATATTCCTGAGCAATTTAATTAAATTATAAATGAAGATTCTTCAACGCGCGAATGAGGAACAGGTTTTTTCCATGGACAAGGCAGAAATACGATGTAACCCTGTAATCTCCGCTTGTTTCACGCTATCCACATGCTATTCTGCCTGTTTCTAGTTCAACAAAGCCCTGGCTCATAATTATTGCGTTCACATTCCGTAATTAGGTCTCCTTCAAATTCCTAACTATAATTACATTAAAATTTATTAAGATTTTTCTCCATTCACCGCCCCGACAATTCCGCTCTTCACTACTGTACTTTCAAATCACTTCAATAAATTCATTGATATCCATGTGGATTGCTCACTATATACAATTTTGTGCAGAACTAATTGGTATCGGGTGATCAGGGTCAGTGACCTTCAACTTTGGTGGTATCATCCCAGTGGTTTCAAATGGTGAAGACATCTGATGCGAGAGTTCACATTACTTTCCTTGCCTGACTAGAACAGACGGTAAACCAGGGAGTGGCTAGTGAGATTCACGAGACTTGGGAAGATCATTGTTATTTCGTGCAACAATAGACAGTCAAGTGGACGTTGGAAGGGATATTAAAAGACTGCTGCATAGCCTAGGTCCTAGATGTGAGAGAAAGGAAAGTATGGCGAGTTGACTGGAGGGGGAATGGAGCGGGCGGATCTTTCTTCACTCGTAAAAATTCATTAGACAGTTAAACGTCTTACCATTGTTGCAATAGCAGCTCAAGTTGCCTATCGCACTTCTGCGCTGTCTTCGACAGTGACAGATACCCCAGACTGATAAATAGCCGCCTCGTCATTGAAGGCTTTCACCGCTTTACATGACCCCGAGATCAATGATTCAGCAACAGTTTCAGTTTAGAATCTTCGTGTATAACAATATTGGGGTTCGGCTGTGGAAGAAAACTGTATGGATGGTCCTTTCAATAGTCTCAGTATGACCGATAATGAGCGAAAAAAAGTTCCATTCATGCAGCGTGAGTTGATGAGCGAATTTTCAAAGAATCATTTCAAACGATTTTGTGGGTGATTATCATAGGAAATTTTGCGCTGATTCCGAATACACCCTATGTTCCTATCCATGATTAGGATGGTAATTAACGCGAAAAAAAGTTTTTTGAACATTAATTTTCAAAATTTGATATATGCAGGGTGTTTGCCACTTGATGTGAAAAATTGGGTGAAACTAGACTGAAAATGAAGTAGAACGCCGCCAACCGCACCTTTCTATCTCAATCCGTTCGAAAGATATGATTTTTTAAAGTTTTTTGGATTCAGTGTTAAATTTCCTATACGCCTAATGCACACCCATAATCAAAAACGAACTCCTGTGGACCGCAATTGCAGTTCAAGCAAATTTGAAGAAAAAAAATAAGTTTTTGAGAATACCTACTTGTACGTTAACCGCATTTCCAAAAAACGTGCTGGAAGCTGTCAAATTCTGACTTGACCCACGATTCGATCACGGTGAAATTCGTTGGGGACCATATTATGGTATCATATTATGGTCCCCAACGAATTTCACCGTGATAGAATCGGGAATTGCTGCTATACATGCACAACTGTAAAATCCTTGAACACGCCTAGCTTTACCATTTTTCATCCATATTAGGTAACAAGTTAAAATTAACGTCTATTAATAGACGATGCCCCACACAATCCCTAAAATATTTCCCGAAATTTTATGACAATAATATTGAAAGCTATACGTGTGGCAAGAATTTTACGTTTTCTAATGCGCAGCAGTAACCACTGGGTCGATTACGATAACATTCTTCGGGGACCATCCAGTGTCAGAACGGCATGAGAACCTCAACAATCATTTCGTTGAAATAATTTGATGTCGGATGAAATTTATGGAAGTCCTGCGTTTTCACTGAAACAAAGAATGACTGACAGACACCGAACCACACCTATTCAGGAAAGCCTGAAACTTAAAATAAAAAGGTAAATACACTGCCAAGGACCTGGCACAGAAGCTTCCTCGTGGCCTTCACAGTATGTCACCAATGCATTTTAAGAAATCTAGAAATGACCGGTTCGCCATGCTCATGACGATAGAATGCAGGGCAACCAAAAATTAAAATATCTTTATTTTTGGACAATACAAAGCACGGGGACAAAAAAGATTTAAACCCGCCATTTAACCTCACGCAACGGCTAAAATTCGCCGGAAAAATGGCGTTTCTCTAAGTTTGCGCTTGCGCAGTAGATATTACTGATCCAACCGTGATGACATTCATGGGTATTGGGTGAGCCCCCAACTACCCTCCGAGTTTGAGCGAAATCGGTCCATTACGAACTGAGATATCGTAGTTTCAGGAAATTCACGTTTGCGCATGCGCACAAGCTACTAATGGTCCGATGGCTATTGAAATAATAGGACACTATCTAGGGGCTACCCCGTACAATCTCTGAAAATGTCACCGCAATTAGTCGAGGAGTTCCAGAGTAATGGCCATGAAGTAAATTTCAAAATCGCAGGCACGTGTAACCAATCCTGGCCTCCTGGCGTTCTTTTGGATCCCTACTTCTATCAACTTGAATGGAACTCCCACTTCAGAAAATACTGAATAGACACCAACAAAAATAAGAAACCTGTGGTCCTCGATCTCTTTCAATCACTGCAATGGGGGAAGAAGGCTATTCTACGAGGCTCGAGGCAGTTTAACGAAATGAATACTTCATATTTTTACGAAGAAATTATATCCTACACGCTACCGCAATAAGATCATTGATAAAGGAATGCTTATATTAAAACTCCATTCACCGTCTCTTCGACGATGAACTTCTTGTGCTTCTTGTGATCCGTCGAGATATGTTTAACGTTGTCGGAATCCATTCATTTCTCCTCGAAAAGCATCGTGTTGGTTTGCTAACGAGAACAGTTCAATTTCTCAGAAGAAATACCTAGGTACTTATTTTTTGTAGTTTGGAGATGGAACTTACCTGCAGCTTCGCGCACGAAATAGGTAGATTCGTGCACTTAATCGCCTGCTTGTTTATCATACTGCGCTCCCATTTAAAATTTAATTTGAATTAATTTGCGGGGAAGCTTTCTCCCACATCTGACTAATAGTGGATCCTCGGGTGACTGCGATCCCTGGAGGCAACAATCTTCGCTTTTCTGAGGGGAGTTAGTATTAGTAGTATTCGAAGAGAACAACGCCGCGCCGTCCTATAGGTAAGTGATGCCTTATTTTCAAAAGTCCATCACCAAATTCAGAATTCATCCACAATATCGAAATACTTTGCGACTATACATAGCTACTGCTCATTGTAAACCCTTCGTTTGATTATTGCTAGACACTACTCGGATCTTCAAACCACGGATTTGTTGGCATAAATATTTCAAAAGGTTTTTTTTTATCTTGTGAATAATTGACTCGCAGACGCCGTTTTGATTTTTCAATGGTTTTTTATTTCGGTGACTTTCCGCCTTCATTGTGAGGCCCTAATTATACCTTATGATGATTGATGGATGGGTTTTATTGAATTTAATCAAGTAGACAAACACACTTCCACAACAAGGATAGGACTATCCGTCTAAATCCGTAGAACTCCGTTCCCTTTTTTGGGTGAAGGAAGAAACTCGAAATCCCTTGGAACCCACATTCGGTCTCTGAAAAGAGCCAGTGGCCGAGGGCTACTGTGTGTGCTGAAAAAGTACAGAACTCGGGTGGTGTTCTATTTGATGTGATGGACTACCAGCCGGGGCGCCGCGGTTGCGGTTAAGTTATGTTGGGTGGCACACCAGATCGGTGGCGAAGTTCTCGATGGTACCTCTGAGGGGATTTCTGGAAGGTCTGAGGGTCCACGATGTCCCGGTATTCTTACCGGTCGAGAGATAAGCTGTATCGGCTCTTGATTCAGGAAGTACCGAGACCTTATTTGTTGGGGGTTGTGGTTAGCAGCCTGCCAGCAGAATCAGCAGCTATTGCGGAGTCTCTCGACCTAACTCCCCCGGCCGTCACCCGTGAGACTCTCCGCTCAACCACCGTTTTTTTTTTTTTTTTTGTACAAATATTTTGTATGAGCCCGTTAACAGTAACACATCTCAATGAAATTCATGTTTTGCAAAAACAGTCATTTGTTCTACACATTGATCAGTATTTCCTCCATGGAGGAAATCTAGTGATGATGTTTGTTTGGTTAACTACCTACCTATTAATGGATTTGTATTTTATCACTGCACTGTACACTCAATTTATTCTCAATGTATGTCTACGTCAACCATATCCATGATATGACGCGGCCGTACCAGTCTCTGTACATCCGGTCGTCTAAATCCTTCCGTGACGAGAGGATTGCTGTGGTCATGATGTTGGTGTACAAACTTCGCCATGTGCTGGCTTAGAATTTCAGTTGGTTTGTCCAGTCCAAAATCCTTATAAATGGTTTCATTTCTGACGAATTCCGGCGTGTGAACAACTCTTTTTTGTAAGATACCGTTCTGTTGTTGTTCCAGCCTTCTGAACTGAGAACGGGAACAAGTACCCCATATGTTTATGGCGTAAGTCCAGATTGGTACTATAAGGGTTTTATACATTATTATTTTGTTATGAACTGACACATTCCTACTATCCAACAGTGGTTTCAGGCATGTCAAGGTAGAGAGGGGCGAAATCATTGATGTTAGGTATCATCGTAATTTCCCCCTCCCCCTTGCTGTTAGAAAGGTAGTTATGACGGTGCGTCATTTTAAGTCAACCCGGTCCAGCCGTTGTGTAATTATTGGCCAGACCAGGAGACAGCTCATAAATGGACAACACCATCTCAGAGGGCCTCTAGTCAGCCGTAACAAATAAGGATCGGGAGGCTGGATACATGTGATCGCAGCGCCACCTTTGGAGAGCTAGATGCACCGTCATAGGCAGGACACTCGGCTTCGCACTCTGCTAATCAGCTCCGTGATATGTTCGTTGAACGTCAGGCGCTTGTCTAGGAATACTCCGAGATATTTGTGTCCTGTAGCTTTTGGTATGGGCTGTCCATCATAGAATACAGGTGCTTCGTCGTGCTTTCATGTTATAAGTGTATGTAACGACACAGGATTTGAGTGAGTTTATTTTCACTTTTCACTTTGTGTCCACTTTGTGCACCACTGACCCAGCACCACTAGTAGTTCCTGTAGTGTTTGTGTTGCTTCTGTCTCCATGGCACACAGCATAAACTAGGTCATCAGCATACATACCCGCGAAGTGTGGTTCTGCTGGAAACGGGATGTCGTGGCAGTACAATGAGTAGAGGAACGAAGCCCACACACTCCCTTGCGGAACCGATGCTCTCATCATTCTTATGGTTGAATGCTCATTTTGAACCGTCACCACGAATGATCGGTCAGTTAAGTAATGGCGAACCATGGAGTACCACCGTACACTTGAAGATGGGTAGGAATTTCCTCGAATCCTCGACTACCGACCAGGGAGGCTCCTCTGCTGGGTTTTTTCCCTCGTCTGATAAGAGCCCTCTCGACTATCATTCCGTTGGCCAGGTCGTCCTCTAGCTAGCGCGGTTCTTAAGAATCTTTGAGGCCTTCTGGGATCATGGTGAGTTCTGTTGATCGTTCCGTAGTTCTATTTTGAATGAGCTTCAGAGGAAACGAGGCCGGTATTATATTCCCGTGGAGCCTTCCTAGCCGGAGCCAATCAAATTGCCTGAAGAAACATGGACATACAAATGCGCTCTGGTTGGTTCGCTTACTCGCTGGGGCGCGACGGGTCGCCGGTCTTGCGGGGTCGGCTGTGACCCGTTGCTAGCGGCTTCTGGCAGACGCGCCCTCGTACTTCCGCCTCTACATTTACGAGGGTAAGAGAAAAATAGGTGCGCATTAATTTTCGACGGAAATAAATACTCATTTTTATTTTTACTATTTTACTTTCGTCTGTTCTCAAGTTTAGTTGATGATGAGCAAAGTGGCGGATTTTCGATCACCACAATACGTTCCGGATCAATGGCAATCCCTCATACTATGAAACAACATCTGCCCAAGGAATAACGTGATGCAGTTTTCAGAGGGCAGAACGACAAAATACTGCGCCGTACACAAAGGAGAAGCATGATAGCGATACCTTCCACCAGAGCGACCCGAACGTGGAACTCGCGGCCGTTATCGCCGACAATGGATCATCTTTTTCATTCAAATCACGTTTGTGATAGACATGGCTCCCCCTCAAATATAACCGTATTTGTGTGAATACCACTTGATAGTCAGATTGAAACTTCTACGTTGAAACGCTTTTAACGAAAAAGGTTTGAATGCTTATTGCTCCCTGCATTGAAAGTTCACTCTAACAGTTCATTTGATTGCTTCGCTATCCCAACTCAACCGTTTTACGTTTTTCTCTCGATCTCAGGATCATTGATAATGGATTGCCCCAATAAAGCGCGCAATCGTTTTCCTTTGTTTGGCGGACTGTTTTTTAATTACATTTATATGTCTACAGATGAGCCCGATTGAAGTTTCGTTCGTAGGCTTCCAACTTTTTTTTTTATTGAGGTAGGTACTTGACAGAGCAGTTACTCAATATTCATTGTGAAATTCATCTTTTATGTGGTTCCCAGTATATATAAATGTGAGAGTGTACGCGATTACCTGCGCCACACTCATAACTTTGTAACTCATAATTTTCGTAGAAGTAGACAACGGTTTCATTTACCCCGGTTTCTTTTTGTTCACACAAAAATACTATTACAAAACTAGAGTTCGACTTGCCGTTCGTGACTGGCCCACATTGTCTAGTTCCACTAAATCATAGTTAGGATATTTAAGATGATACTAGGATAATACTGTGTGGGTCACCCATTTTGGTCAGACGCTCTTTTAGCGAATTTTGAAGAAAATTTAGCTATTGAAATGGCTTCAAACATTTTGTAATGCAAATTTTTGAAAAATTTCATTATGGAAATCCGTTCCAGACCATTCTTCAGAAATTTCGACCCACTAGTTTAGCCGCATTTTTATTTTGGCCTCATTACGGACGAGTACGGAAGTGAAACACAAGAGTTATGTTGTGCCGTTACAACGGTTGTTTTAGGATTGAAAAATATTGTTTATATCTGCATATTAAAACAAATGTATCTACTATTATGTGGGGGTGGGCAACTTCGTCGGTTCAAACGAGCTTAGGTGCAGTAGAGAGTAGGGGAACAACAGTACAGCTATGTGCCCGGAAGGTACAACAAGAGTAGCAGCAGATCAGCAGTATGAAGTGGTACCATGGTGATAACACTAACTTATAGGAGGTTGAGGGTGAAGAAAAACTGGTATCTTCAGTAGTTTTGTCAGCTCTTGAATGGACTCACCATCCCAGGAGCAGCCATCGATTAGGCCGTAACAATAACATAGCGGGAATTGGGTCGCGAGCGACCTAGTCGCTACCTGTTGAGAGCTCGGGCGTAGCGTCACACCTTATAGAACACATGACATTTCATACATTAGGTTGTATGGTAAGTATTATGGGCAGGGCTGCTGGGGATCAGAGTACTTCAGGATATTTATTCGTAGAACCCTAGAAAACAGTGGAAAGAAGGTGAGTAGATATTTGTATTAAAAAAATACATAGGTCAGTAGTTAAGCTTAAGTGCGGCTATAATATAGTAGAGAATTGAAGCTTGTGCCTGTACAGTGATTGTTGATGTAGTCACCCCATTACTTATTTTTTATAAAAATACGGCGAAACTAGTCGGACAAAACTACTGAAGATACCAGTTTTTCTTCACCCTCAACCTCCTATAGGTGTTATCACCATGGCACCATCTAAAATTGTGATGTTTCATTATTTTCTTCAAGTTCTTCCTACTTCCATATTTACCATATCATATTGTCATGTCTGACGGCTCCAAGAACAATACAGCAATGTCTGGAGGTCTAACCAGACACTCACAATTTCAAGTCGAATACACAGGAGGTTCTTCGTTTCGTTTATTCCTAGAAATAAATTGGCAAAATATGTAGGTATATAAAGCCCGAGACTGTAGGTAGGCCCGGGCGTACGTTGTTTACAATATTGCATCTTGAATTTAATTATTATTTTAATAAATTCGCCTAATCACAATTTCATCAATGTTAGGTGTTATGGTGACTTCTTTTTCTCAAATCAGGCCCACCACACGCGGTTAGGCTGACGAGCTGACCTATACAGAGTATTGCACGATAAATCTCAAGGGTTCTTCTCATTGCCATGTAAAGACGCACTAGGTGTCTCTGCGCAGCGGTCCTACGCAGACGTGGTGTGCAGCAACATTCGCCGGCTCTCAACTCGAGACACACCTAGAGAGAATTCTGCTATAGTTCGTTCAGTTATGTTCCTATCTTTTGAATATTCAATGTATATTTCTAGCTCCAAATCATTGTCTTCAGTCCAGGACTCAGTATATAGTCTATGATTATATCTACGATGCAGGGAATACGCTGAGCACCAATTTGTTGTTCACATAAATATAATAACAGGTACGTTGACTGGTGCCCACTGTGTTTTGGTCTTAAATGATCCGCTTGAGAAAATTTACGTGTTTTCTTATGGAAAACAGAAAGAAGTGCTGCTCGGATCCAAGAAGGGGCCTCTGACTACTCAGCATTTATATTTGATATTTCTTCGAGGCAAAGATCAAGGCACAAAGAAAAGGAAATGTTTTCAATGGAATTTGATAACCTTGTCTACCATCGAAGTGGAAAATATATTTAGAACACCAACAGCTCATCGGCCTTCATGACGGTGGTGGAGGGGGATTTATTGATTCAGCTGAAGGGGGGTTATGATTAGATTTGCGATAAAGGAAATTCGGTAACAGCGGTCGAAGATACAATCAGTGAAAAGTGAATGGTTGATAAGGCCTAGTAACTTAGAGGCTTTCAGTACCCTTTTTTGGTTCGGACAGAACAAGCGGCCAGAAAGAGGAAAAAAGACGATGGGGAGAGTGGGGGTTAAGCCCTTACCAGCTTTGAGGTGTCTCATTGCTTATTCAACAGAGGACCTCTGAAAGGGCCGTCTGCTAATATTTTGATCGGGAACTGGGAAGAGAAAGTTGGTTGCCGAGGGGAAATGATGAGTTTTACTGTCCGTTCCATCCGACCTCTTCCGCTCCGGTGGCGCATCCCCCCATGCGTTGCTCCCACAGTTGTTCTGCCGGGACACACCCTGACGTCTTCACATGTTACTAGGGTGACCAACTTTAATTTGCATCTGTTTGATGATAGTTGAAAATGGGAGACCATGTTGCCAGAGCTGTGAAACAGAGGGTAGTGTTTCCAACGAGACTTTCCAGTCCAATTACATTGGACCGAAACAACAGTTTTCTCCTGTCTGGTTTATTTTTAGACCGATGCTCTTGGAAATTCGAGGGAATTAGCTATTCTCTATGTAGAACAGAGGGTGCTGTGGATAGTAGTTTACTTAATCTTACCATATAAACTATTAAAGGTAAAATGTAATAATGTAGAGTAGCTGGAAAGAACGTGAAGAAAAAATTTTCTAGGTTTTTGTTTGTACAAAAAATGGTGCATTCCTTAGTCTTTTTTAAAATTATTTATTGGTTCCGTCACTTTAACAGGTTGCCGCTGTAGGTCGCTGCGCACTGTTGGCGTAATTTTGTTTAATAAAATATTTGTTTATTGTTTGAGAATCTAACAAAAATCACATAACCATTTATTTTACATTAACTCCTTTTTTCAGACCTTCAACTCATAAAAAAATATGTAGGTAGGTACCAACCACCTACTATCCATTTATAGCTCATCTAATGTACTTCACACAGTTCCATACTTTTCACTACCACACATTTTTGTCTGCTTCTCTCTTCAACTTACTTAGCTATAGCTTCTTCAAGTTGAAATGGGTGGCGAGTCGTAGATGATATTCTGTGAGTTGTTGTTTCCCAAGTGGGGGATCAGCTCTAATATCCACTCATCATAATACATGTGTCCTCAACGATGTCCCCACAAAATTCACAATACGGTGAACCGCTGAGGTGGATCAGATATCTACACCGGTTTGTTTGTCCTTGTCTAGTTCTGGCTCGTATCAGCTGTGAAATAATGTCCTAAGAGTTGCAAATTTAGCAGTTTTTAATTTTTGAGTACATGTTCCATAATCATTAATGAAGTAGTGATATAGGCCCCTTTTCACGGGAACACTAAAATCAACCAATTCTGACATTAAGCCATAGCTATTTGTTCGATTATTGCAATCTCCCGATGCTCCGAGTTTGGCTGCGTGGTCGGCTTAATCATTACCAATCAGATCGATAAGACAGGAATCTATTGAATTGAAATCGCATCCGGATTGCCATTAGCAAGAAGCTTTTTTCCCAAGTCGAATACAATGAAGTTGGCCACCTGGCCAGGTTGTTAACGGACAGGTCTTCACATGCTACTTTTCTGTCTGTCAAAAAATAACTCTAACCCTCTAACTCTAACTTCTTCTCACCAGGGTGCTTAGACTGAGCAATCCTCAATATCATGACTCCAATAAAGAGAAGGTTGCTACGATTCTTAAGCAAAATGGATACCCTCGAGCTTTTGGTGTCCAGGCTTATAAATAGCTGGTGTCCTAGGACTCAACTACCGGTGCGGGATGATGAGCACAACTCGCATTTTGTTTCTCTGACCTTCGTCCAGCGTATTGCTCCGAAACTGAAGGCATTACTGGAGAGGGAGTTCCTGGATGCTAAAATTGTTTATAAATATAGCAACAAGGTGCCACGTCTCCGCACAGCTCTTAAGGCAAAGGACCCAGTTAGGCTGCACTCGGATGTAGTGTATGTGATTCCTTGTAGAGATTGTCCTACTGATTATGTGGGGCTTGATGTACTGAAAGCAGTACATCAAGGATCGCAACAGCGAGCATGCATATGAATGCCATGGTACTGATGATGCACCAGATATGTGTGCATTAGCCCGGCATGCTGTGGAAATGAATCATGAGTTCGACTTTGATGCCACAAGGATCTTGGAACCTGTGTTGGGCCGGCGTTTATTCAAAGAGATGGCATACATCCACATGGACCCAAATGCGTGCAATAAGCGTACGGATCCATCGGGGCTCAGTTCAGTGTATGCTGGGATTCTGGCCGAGGTTCAGAGGTGTAATTCTGGTGAGTAATGTTACTTACCAACTAAAGATAGAAGAACCTGCAAGTTCCTCACTAGACCGTGTATGGTATGTATATTTTGTTCATTGAGGGTTCTACTTCAGCCAGCAGATGTATCAGCCAATCCATTGTATAGGTTGCCCATATGGTGGGGTTTCCACTGATTATGGGGTTTGGACATAATGTGATGCTATTCAAAGGACATAGGTATATGATAGTGAGAATAACTTATGAGTATCTGACTCCAGATATTGTTGTTGTTATCGTTGTTGATGTGGACGGTGTTGATGCGTTGTTGTTGCTGTTGTTGTTGTTGTTCATAGGTTGTGGAAGGAGAAGATGATTGATATCAGTGGTATCAAATGTTGTATGTAGAGTTTCTGCCTGCACAAAATTTTTTTAAATATATTTTTATATATTTTTATGTTGTACTATAGTTTGGTGTTTAAGTACATATTTACTCTGCAATAGTTTGATTTTGTTTTCACTTTTACTAGGTGAGTATTTTTATCTGTTGTTTTAAATGCCTACTTGTTTGTTTACTTTAATTTGGCTCATGAATACTTGAATGCTTAGATTTAACTTGATCACAGACTTAAATATGTTTACATTTGAATTTATTTTAATGACTTCCGTTATCTACAGTGGTATATACTTACCGGTTCTCTGGTTCTTCATGGGTGCTGACAGTAGTGTGATGGTCACACTCTAGACTTACCTTCGAGTAAGTGTTATATATTTTATGTATTTATCTTTTCGAATTTGCATACGTAACAACTCAATTTTTGAAATTTGCCGTTTCACATTTTGTTAATTGTACCGTTAATGGAGACTGGTGTAATTATTGTGCAGGCCCTGATGATGTGAATAAATTTCACGAAAGCTCGGCGAAGAAGGTTGTTTTTCTGTGGACCCCATTCCCAATCAGTCCTACATACGTGTGCATGTGGGTCGATCTCCATAACCTCGAACTCTAACTCTAACCTCTTCTATGGCAAGCTTGATAAACAGTGCTTCGGCACTGTTGATTTGGTAAGAGGACGGTAGGTGATAGTACTTGATGGTCTGACTGTTTTCAGCATCGGACATTACGCACGCTCCCCAACCTCGGTTAGAATTTTGAAGGCATCGGTTTAAACGTTGAGATATATGTTCTCTGAATCAAATTATTGATATTTAATAAAACTTCAATTGCAGTCGTTCACTAGGATTGAACTTGGTATATTCTGTATAGAAAAAACGTCTGCCAAGTTGGGTGGGCAGTATAGC
>JAEMON010000001.1:63698021-63710099 GCA_030264115.1 Lygus lineolaris
TAGGCCAGAATTTTTGGAGTACTCCAAGGGTTCAAATTTCGATCATTTAGTCTAAAGTCGCGAAAAAAACGTGTTTTTTCACAGACCAAATCGGTTTAAACGATTCTTTGAAAATTCGCTCATCAACTCATGCTGCATGAATGGAACTTTTTTCGTTTCATGATTTTCACTATTTTCTCAACTAATCTCTGCCTGTCTGACCGAATGTTTGTTCCCTCTTCACAGCCCCAGGAATCCTCCGGTAATTCTTGAGCACTAGTTGGATTGGTCGAACTTATGTCAGATGCTGTTTGAGGTTTCTCTCTTTTGAGGTGGCTCAAACATTTTTGAGCCTGAGATGGTGCCCTTGGGTTCTTGGGCAATCACCCCCTGCTAGTTGGTCCGATACTATTGAAACTACAAGTATAACATAATAGTTATTCCATTCCACCCTCCTCATTCATTTGAAGAATTGCTTCCGCGGAAAAAAAATCAGGAAGGATTGTTCTACTCTTTTGGGTTTTTTCTTTTGGTGTTTTAACCGGATCAAAGCGACTGATTTCGATCGTGAGCATTCCATTACCAGGCTTTATCGGCCCGGTTGGTTAATTGCTTGCGTGTTCCTTAACATCACTCCTTTGAGTTAGCAGGACAGTGTGGAAAAAAAGTCTCTAATTACAACCTCTTCTTGTCTGTCGGAGAACATTAAACCGTGAATTGGACCTTTCACTAGTCTCACGTAGAAGAAAGCTAAAGTATATTCCTGTCTTTTTGGGAAAACTAATTTGATTGTAATTGAACAGTACTGCTTGAAAAGCAGACCATTATGTTACCAACCAGACTATGTGTAAGGGATGTGTACTATGTGTAGTCCACAGGAACAATCGATGATCAATACAATTTCATTGCCTGTTCACGATAGTCGTTCCGAAAGAAAATTCCGACCTGCTAGTAAAGATTGAAAAACAAAGAAAAGTTACAGAAAAAGGTATCAGCCACATCTAAACTATTTTTCTACGTAACCGTCCATTTTTTTCAAGCATTTGCGATAACGGTATTCATTCTCAGGCGGTATTCCTTTGAATTATTATTATTTTCACCTGACCAATTTTCTCCACTTTTTAGACAAATCACAACGCACAAAACTATGCGTTCCAGAGGTGTTAGCCACACTTCTTTTCCATCAATAACTCATAAACTGGTTGTTACTTATAAATATGTACTGTGAATTGAAAAGTTATAAATAACGATAATTATCATCATTATAAACAGTTACGAATCATAGAGACATGGGATAGCTGTTCATCGACAGTTTTCTTGTTTAATGATTTCGTTGGTTTCATTTTGAATAAGTACTAACAGCTACGACCAGTGAATTCAAATTTTCAAGTTTCCAAGGTGGAACAATATCTTCATAAAGTAATGATTAACTCCTGGTTGCATTTTCTGGTGTAAATTTAAGCTAAAAAGGTGTAAAAAACGTCGTTTTAGCAAATGGTTTAGCTGTTTTCTAAAAATCCGTCTAGGGGTTTTGATGAAATTCATAGGACTTACTCTTTCATGAAGTAAAAACAACTTCCAACACCCCTCATATCCTGGAAAATATTCTGAGGGCCGAAATCAGCAGTAAAACCCATAAAAATTGTCATTTTCGAGTTTCTACGGGCGAGGAAAGTAGTGTGAAGCCTCGCACCATTTATTTTCGTATGATTTCACTAGCACATCATACCCGGTGTTTTCCCCGGAAGGGAAACCCTCCTTTTTGTATATCAATTTGCATACCATTCCCACTATAATAAAAAACATTATCGTTGCTAAAATAAATGAATAAGTATTGTATCCGGTGCTAGTGGGTGTTTGGAGTGTATTTTAGACATCACCTACCTTATTATTCCGATTATGGTTGTATTCACGATGTCATTCTCATTGACTGGGGAGTCAACCTCCGGGGCGATTTCATATCGGTATCGATGAATGCGTTAAAAAAGACAAACCGTCCAAAAAGAAGATTCCCTAAATGAGAAATTCAGTAGTTAATCATAAAAATGAATTAACTACAACAACGAATAAATATTCCATGTTCTGTAGTGGTTAGTATGAAAGCTGTTGAGATGAAGAGCAGTTGTTCGTAAACGGTTTTGTTGTTGTTTGGGGAGAGCTGGTAAATATACCAGTTAGTGACTACTGAAGCCAACTTGGAAGATGGGAAGAAGGTATGGTGAGATTCATCTCTGTGCTTCTAGTTGTATACAATAAATTATACCATTTCCGCCAACTTCAGATAACGGAGTGGCCGTACCTGTTCTCCCTGAGGTTGAGAGAAGCGGCTAAGCTAATGGGTTTGAATCCCAGCCAGGCCTTCTTTGACCACATCTAGTGCGATGATCCAACGACAAGCTTCAGATAATGAAGATGATTGTAACATGTACTGATCCTCTCGGACGGACGGCTTTTATGGGTGAACGTAAACCCCACGCCAAAACATTCCCTGGATTGTATCTTCAATGCAGAATCTCATCGACTGCTTAGGCTTCTCATCTCCGAAGAATTTTCGTCTCAGTTGCGAACTCCCACGAACAGAAACAAAACCGCTCAAAGAAGCATGAACTTGAGTAAAAAATTCAAGGGGTAACATAATAAACTTGTGAGATAGAGAACTGTTGTTTGTAAACCGTTTCGTAGCTGTTTGGGGAGAACCGGGAGAGGAGGTACTGGCAAGTGACAAGAAGATAGCTTAATCTCCCAAGGAGGACGGGAAAACGCACCTAAAAACGGATCTTTCCGGTTGTTAAGATAGCACTCCCACCAACTTCCCTTCGCCTCAAACCCGCGACGTCCTCTGTTTTATGTTTCGCAATGATAAATGTGAAAACCGACTCTCAACTTGTAATGTGGTTAAGGGCGGGTAAACGCCAGGGCGGGTGGGGGTTCGTTCACGTCAAACGCAAGGTCCCTTTCCCGCCAAAAACCCAGCTCCCAACAGCCAGGTCTCCTAAAGCCATTGCCCCTAACAACTTTCCTCATTAAAACTTTCCACAAATGCAAATATTAGGTTGTGTATTTTTCTACTCGCATCTAATTATTCTTCGCTTTAAACTTCCCGATGTTACGTTTTTGCGTGATATTCCAAACATTTTCCCTTCCCTGCTTAGGTTATTAAAAAGCGAAAAGTAAATATCTCCTTCCCATGTTTCTTAATGAGTGCTTTACTCAATATTTGACTTAAAACCTCATCGCATTTCAATACTTCAAGATCATTTGAATCTATAATTTATATTGAGGACCAATCAAAGTTGAACTAGACTTCGACTTGCTTCATTTAGATTCTTCGTTCCATTGTTTAATCTATTTCCACAGTAGCAGACAATAAGAAGGATTAAGGAAGAGCTTATCATGAACCGAGACTTCCTAATGCAAACATCCTCAATTCAAACTTGTCTCTGAAGCCGGATCACGATTTTTGTTTGTTTTTTCGTCTTTTGCTCCTCTTTGTCATCGAGTTTCTGTTGATCAACTCGACTACACCTTTAAGGGATATGATTGGGAGGAAAGACTCTTGGAGTTCATCAATTCATAAACCTCATCCAAATGTTAATTGAACTCAAGTTTTTTGTCTTTCATAAACATCATGATCTATTGACGGGTGAAAGTTGTTGATGGAGAAGACCGCGAATGGCAGGAAACAAACGTCTATGGATTTTCTGGTAAATGAAGCTCGTATTATGTCAATCGACATAACATACATCTGTCGATTACATCTGCTGCTGTTGCTTACGTCTGTTGTTTACATCTGTCGATTTTGGGGGTGAAAAGATTAGGAATTGCGGCGTATTTATTAACAAATAACCAAAATCAAGAAGACAGACACCAAAAGAAGAAAGAAGAAAGAAAAAAGGAAAAATATGAAATTATATATAAAGCCACGAACGGGAAAAATGCTATACACAAAATTGCATTACCTAATATCCATTTCTATTCATTCATGTGTGTAGGTATGATTAGGGCCTCACAATGAAGGCGGAAACGTCACTGAAATAAAAAACTATTGAAAAATAAAAAACGGCGTCTGTGAGTCAATTACCTATTTACAAGATAAAAGAACCTCCTATAATTCTACAAATGCGCCAGGAGATAAACCATCTCAACAACCTTCAAATTGTTTAAATACTATGATCATAAGGATAAGATCCTCTCTGAGGCATTGGAGATGCAGTTGATGTTGTGTGGCAATGACTTATTGTTCAGCCCATTGTCTTCGGGGATATGATTGTATCCTCTCGATACAATTGGAGCTTTCCTGAGATTGAGTTCACATATAGGTATTCCATGAAAGGTGAATTGTTGTACCCTATATGGCTTCAGAGTGTAAGGTGAGACAACCTGAATAACGTATGCTGTACATAACATATCATAGCATTGGTATAAATATCGCTGTGGGATAATTTGAGCATGTATGCGTACTGTACCCTCGCTGCTTTGCATGATGTAGGTACCTACCCTTAAAACATGGACCAAAATAATAAAATTAAATATATGTTCCAATTTGGGGTCTAGTTGTGCATAGAATATTGGCATTGATGTCTACCTCTAAAAGGGGTGAAAAATGGGGGAGAATCTTGAATCCATTCAGCCTTAATTTTTAATTGCCATCTCTCCCCAGTCACAACTGCAGAGAGTGATTGCCCAGTTGGAACCAATGGATCGGTGGTTTGTTGCTGGTCAGATGTTTCTTTTTACTTGGATATATTCTCATTCTCCATCAAGGCATGAGGCACTGAACAATACTAGGCTGCTCCAACTTAATCCGGCTCCTGTTCCGACGACCGCCTGAGGTTTGGGACACCAGCTGCCACTGGGATTAGCTCAACATATCCTTTAAGAACTACCCATCAAATAACTGATGAACAAATTGAAGCCTAGATAGAGATACTTATACTTTATTTTATTTTCATCCTTCAGGGTTCAGTGATGGAGGGTTCTTTTCACTTAAAACGGCCCTCCGATTTCGTCCGATCCATTTAGAACAGGAGAGGGTAGGGGTTTACGCGTGATATCACAATAGGGTCCCCCTTCCCCTCGCCATTTTTTTTCTTCATATCCGAGTGTTCTCTCGCTGTTGTGGCAATATGCGAGAAATCAACCGCAAAATATCCGGCGCCAAATGAAAATCTCGCCGGTTTCTCGCCCACCGGCTCACACCCCGGCCAGCTCCCATCACTCCGTCCTGTTCATCTCACGGTTATTCTCTTTGCAACTTTTTCGAGCGTATCCCCTCCCCACCCTATCCAAGAACTTCCGTTAACTAATCCTTTACTGGGATTTTCGCCATCACTCTCCCTTCGTGTGGTATTGCTTCCGGGGTAGCGGTATCCTTGCAGTTGTAATCAGTTTTCTTGTTTTTTGTGAGATGGGAGACGGTAGGAATTGTTTCCTCCAGAAATTGGTTTGCTTCTCCGAGTTTTCTGAATAAATTCATTTATGTAACCAATTTTGGAAGAAAACGAAGTTATTGCAATGGAGCAATTTTCGGTATGGTGATTCCCCAGTTTCCCCTGTCTGCTTTGCATAGTTTCTCCTTGACAACATTATCCATAATGGCTCTTCCCGAATGAGACGCTGAAGATGGTTCCTGTCCGATCAGATTCGTCCAATAGAGATGTTTCATAAAAGTGGGCAAAAACGAGTCGTATAGAATGGAATAGAATAGAATAGAATAGAATAGAATAGAATCGAACAGAAAATGCAAAATTTCGACTCATCAATGATACCCCCGAAAAATCAAATTATTTTAAATCTCTATGTTTCCGAACATAACGTTTCAAAGCCTTCAGTAGCGTTGAATCAAAACAGTTAGGTTGGTGGTAATTGTAATTATATAGTTGGAGGCTATAAGATGATGATAATGATAATTACGGTTTGTGAGGTGGCCGATACCGGATCCGTGTGTGGGTGGTTAATCATCCGGGAGTCCATCCTATCAAATGTCCCATGAGACCGCTTCCCTGGCCGAAGGGGACTAGCTGACAAGTAGTTGATTGATCCCGGACTTGGATCCGTGGATCCAATCAGTTACCCCTTTATTAGCTGTCGCGGAGAGGAGCTTTATTCCGCTAATTTATATTTTCTAGCATAAGTTTTAATGTGACCATCGAAAAAACATAGAGGGGGCGAGTATTATTCAGAGAGATGAGTATAGAATATGAGAAGATGGAGCTGAAAATATAAGGTCTAGTAGGGCTAGGTGTGATGTATAGAAGGGCGGACATCTTCTCTTCCAAAGATCAAGTCATGATTCAAGGAAGAGAAATGTCATGTTCTGGTTTGGAAAAACATTTACCTAATGTAATCTACCTTTGAGATCCTTTTTGCATACTCAGGGCCGGTTTATCAATTGCAGTGCTAAACCGTAAACTACAGTTATCAATAACTATAGCTTTTCGAATTGATGCGTCCAACAATACCAATGCAACTGGCAGTTAGCAAACAGTTGGTTACAGCATGGATACTGCATTATTCTATCATTCACCTTAATGCTGCAGAAGGCCGTGGGTAACCCCCGAGGCACCCCCTCAGTTTTTGGGGGTTGTGCTACCAGTTTTCGCGGCGCATGTGTTGTGTTGTCTTCGCTTTTGTGTCAACGTCAACGTGTATCCATGAAATAAATACCTATTGTGCTGGTCAAAACGTCTGCCGGACTTCTATGAAGGGCCTCGGAAAAGTTTCAGCCAAATCAGCCCTTTCGTTTGGCCACCAAAGATATTAACCAAATGACAGGGAATCGTATTGTTGTTGTTATAGATTCCCCGTGTTCTGGACGTGATGTTCCTTGACTTTTTACGTGGGTACCTAGATTTATTTAAAACTAGCAGTTTTTAGCCTGGGCAGTAAGAATGTTGATAGAGACCTTCCTACTTCTTTGACAAAAGTAATTCGTAATCTTGTAGTAAAAACGACCTATTTACATCCGCTATAACAAACACCAAACACGAATCCATCTGGAATAATATAAAATTCTGCAACTTCTGGTTGTTGAGTAGGTACCTAGTTACTTGCGAATACGTCAAATATTAATCCAAACCAAGGGTATTCATATTTTCCAAAGTGGAGATATTAAATTTTGAATAGAAACTGGAAGGAAAACAATGTCACTGAACACAACTTAAACTGGCTCATTTTTTTGGAAGCCTTGGGAAAACTCACTGAAAAGCGAATTGACCCATTGATTTTTTGTTTAAGTAACCTTGAGATCGCGACTCCAGTGAAATATTTGACTCATTTTCGCCAAAATTGAATAAGTAGAATGGTTACGTGAAGGCTTTGAACTGTCCATTTACATATTTGTCTGCCCTCATAAGGACCGTTTGAGTTTTGACGCCAGTTTGGCTCTAAATGGGGTGGATTAAAACTGAAAAACTTCGGTTTCGTTCCTTACTGCTGTTCAAATCTCCCCTTACTGACCATTACTTGCTACTGATAAACAAGCCCTCGATGAATTTACCTACTGATAAAAGTAGATTCGAAACCTTGATGTATAATCTTCCTATATTTACTTGACTCTAAATTAAATACGTGAACTCGATAATTGTATTTCCAGGAATTTCTGATCTGTTAAGGGCAGACAGAGTAATCTTAAGGCATATATAGGTATAATATGTTTATAGGCATAAAGGTATAATATATAGTATTCTGTTATTGGAGAAAGTGAAAAACCATGTCAACGGAACTACCTCACTTTGATTATTTCGGACCTCAAAATTCAACACGTGTTTGGCAATGTTTACCATTCAAAAATTACGTTTCGCAGAACAGGTTGTTTTTCGGTGTTGAGTTCTAATAAACCTCGTTAATAGTTTGTTAAACACTGCAAACTCTGTTATAACTTTAAGTGAAAGGTACCTAAACATTTTACACGATATATGTTATAACAGAATTCTATTGAGTTAATGATGGTTATAGTGGCAGTTCGTACCTCAATCGGAAAAATTGTCCAGCCTTACAAATCTACCCAATAGCGTAGGACTCAATGGAATTCCGGCGTTTCAACCCTAAACGCCGTTGGGCACATAAATATTCGGCTGATCAGATTTGAAGATTTAAAAGCCTGAATTTATCGCCATCGTCGCGTCGGACGAGGATAGGGGATTCGTTGAATCCGCTAATGGTCGGGTTGAATATTGGGCTAACGGAGTGAGTTGTTGAAAGCGAGATAGCCAGCAGCCGTCGGTAGGACTCATAAACAGCGACTGCGCGAGATCGCGTTTTTCGCTTATAATTAGTTGTCTATGGATTTATTTACACCTTCATTATCTCACCTTGGATTTACGGGGGGCAGTCACGCGATAGGTGGAGAGAATAGACTCCTATTAGGTACCTATGTCACGAGTTCCATTATGAGGTGGAGGGAAATATACTCGTATATTAGGATATATTACAATATTATTGTTCCACGAAGTAAATACGCTACTATTATAAATGAACATGGGATCTGGCTGTGTAGCCTTAGCCAGGGTAGAATATGACTATTGATTTCAGCCGAAAGACCAATCTTCGGTATCAAATCCAGTTCAATCTATTTATTAATTGTACTGGAGATATAAAAATATCTCGCCTCGTTGCAGTAATATAATAGGAATACGGTTGTGACATATTTGGAAAGAACGGAAGTAGTACCTATATATATTCTGTGGCAGTTTCAATCAGCGTCGTGGATCATTTGTTTGAATTTTTAATTCTTAATTCAGTTTGGATTGACCTGGTTTTGTCGGAACTATGGTATTTATCGTAAAATTTGGAAAATCAACTACTTTATGGTTTTTTTTCTTTTGTATATTTGGCATTACAATAGTATACAGCCATGAAATTATATTGATGCATTCATATTTTTATATTACAGTTATTTAGGAACTTAAGCAATTCCTTGTATATAAATATGTTCTTTGATGCTATTATATAATTATAGTTTAATACGTCCATGATATTTATTCTTAATCGCACTGCACTAAAAAGCTCCGATCGATTCCTTTCAAGTCCTTCGCATTCCATTATTATATGTTCCAATGTCCCATTTGGATGTCCGCATGTACGGCATTGTGGTGAGTCTAATTGTCCTATGCGATTTAAATATGCCTCGCAAATTCCATTGTTGGTTCTCAACCGAAACATGGTTCTTCCTAGGTTTTTGCTAATATCTTTCTTGAAGAACCGTGGTATTCTCGGCGGGAATGGCTGGACTTGTTTTTGAACTCCTCCATTATGTGATTGCACGTATTTGTTTTCCCATTCCTCTCTGTACTTTCTATTAACCTGTTGTATCAGATCTTCAGCCAAGACGGGGGTATTCAATCGTGCACCTGTTTCTCATCCCTATTTTGCTAATTGATCCACTCTCTCATTTGCGTATAATCCTGAAAGGGCTTTCACCCACACAAAATTTATACCTTTTCCACGATCTTCACAAATTTTGAGGAATCTGAATGCTTGACCAATCAGATTATTTTTTGCCCTTCGGATGTTACTAGTTTTGAGGAGCTGAATGGTACTGAGTGAGTCAGTGCAAATCAAGTACTCTCCGCCATTTGCATAAGTTTGAATTAAGTGTTCCAATGCTTTCACGATCGCTATAACTTCTGCATTGAAGCTGAAGGTTTATGAGTTAACGTGAATCTAAAGTTATTAGAATATCTAGACCGTGCGCTCTTGTGCAATTGGCTGGTTAGAAGCGAGATTAGGCAATTTCGGCTATTCCATTTCATTCGTTGAACTGAAAGATTCCAGTGATAGCTATATAAAAATTCGGGGTATCCGATGATTAGAAGTGTTCCCGCCTGGAGGAGCACCCTTCGCTCCTCAGAACAGATGACATCAATCATGATTTTCTCACCCGTTTTACAGCCAACCTAATGAACATTTTGAGCTGAAAATTTGAAGGATGGGGTTTTCAAGGGTGCTGAATCCGAATTTGAAGTCAAAAATTCAAATGACTCGAAGGAATTCCTCATTGGCGATAAAACTAAACTTAATCCGGCTAGGGTGCGCGGCCGTCTTTATACTGGCTCAGAAGGTCCCAATTTCCGTATTTATAGGTTCATCCCTATTTGAACACTTCTTCGAGAAAAAAAAACTTCCGCTTTTCATGTTGCTAAATAGGAACGCGTAATGCCCTGTCCCACTTGTTTTTAATCTCCCCGTGGAAATAGACAATGAATATTTAAGTAAGGTTCTTATGGCGAATTCGAAACTCCCTCTGCTGCGATTCCAGCGGGGAACTCCAGGAAGAGGTGTGATACCTGAGAGCTGAATACACCTATCTCTAGCCTCTTGTATTAGGTTAAAGCTCTGTACAGTAAGCCCAGCGCGGTTGTGGATTCGAGCCCTACCAGAGCCATATATTTCACCCACTAACTCTTTATAAGTTCTCATTGAGTGTTGTTCCGGATAGACCGAATATTAATATCATAATGCATGATATGTAAGTACCTACTTGAACGCACATTTACAGGGGTTGATGAGCCGCGTTAATTATAACTGTGGTATACAACACTGTGTTATATGAGTGTGTTGCTTTCAGGAATCAATCAATATTTATTAACTGGAATATTAGTATACCTATCTACATAGTAACTGCACAAAGGAAAGTTATTGTGGACAAATATTGCAGGCATTACCGTAGACCCAAACCAATCACGTTAAAGCTTGATTACGGGAAATCCTAATTACGAAATGGGGTGTTCAACGTGAGGAGCTCGTTCCCTTCAGTAACTTGGCGCTATGTTATTAAATGGTTCCTACGCACTCTGTATCAATGAGGAAAAACATGGGAAGGTGTAGCGTAAATAGCGTTTATTCCCAGCATGGGGATAGCAGTGGAGGACCCGACAAAAAACGGTCGGTTCTTATGAAACGCTTTAATCCTCAAAAACAGTATCACGGCAGGAGGCGCCGGAAACTGACTGCAATGCGAAAACAGCCGCTGGTGATTTCATTTCCTGCCAATGTATTCACCTAGTTTTCGAGAGCTGTTTTTCATGAATGATCCAGTCGGAACGGGGCGTCAGGGACCGACGCAAGAGGCCTCAACCTTTTGGAAACACCCAAGAAACTCGTTGAGAAGTTCGCGGGACAGAATTTTAATTAGAATGAAGGGGAGGTGGGAAGTGTCTAGTTACAGACAGGAAAATTACCTCATCAAGTTGGCAGTTCCGCGTAAATACTCGTCTTTTGTCGGTCAATCGCAGAGGCACCATTTTTTACAGCCCGACTCTCCAGGTAGATGGAACCCGAATGGTTGGTGTCTAAATAAGTTACCAGACGGAGTTGTTAGAGAATTTCGGATAAGAAATGAAGGTACTGCAATGGGTGAAAAGATATAGAAGACTTTTTATGTACCTATGTATGTATGCTTATATTATGTGCCTGTGTCTTTGTCTGTGTCACTCCAGACGATATCTCATCGTAGGTAGAAGAGAATGAGATCGTTCGAATTACCATCTTAAATATAGGAACATATTCGGAATCTGCGCAAAATTTCAAATTATAATCCATCTACCAAATTTTGAGAAAAAAATTCGTTGCAAGTCAGCAAACCTCAGATAGGCTGGACACGCAGTACGAATGCCAGGGACAGAGGTACCAAAAGAGATGTGTTCTGGGGATCCTGGAGGGCGTAGGGCACCCCGTCGACCGAAGATGAGATGATGGTTAGATGGAGTGAAGGAGAACCTCCGCAATATGGGTTGTAGATGTAGAGCCTGGGGGAGCATCCATAGCACTCCCGGCGGGTCAGAATTTCACTTTCCGCTGGCAGGATGATAGCCACTGCACTCCTGGCGCGGTCGAGGTTCTTAATGTGAACATAGCCACAGCACTCCCTCACATTGTTTCCTAGAGGTAAGATAGGAGCGATGTGTTTCACTGGTCGTCAGTTTCGTCATGACCGAGGCCATGTCTGTTAGTGTTCCTGGTGGTAGTCGTGACCAGAAAGACGTATTCTTACTTTCCTCAGCCACCTGAAGGTGAATGGAAAGTATTGCGATCAGCAGGAACCCCAATTTCTGAAGCACTGGTCCTAATCGACATCTGATCAATTTTCTCCAAGTTTTG
>JAEMON010000001.1:63745647-63764486 GCA_030264115.1 Lygus lineolaris
TGAAACTTTTTCGTTCAACCCTTAAGTCCTTACAGCGAGCGAGCTCTTGGTTCTAATATGCTCCGCGAGGTCTCATTCAACGCTAAAAGTTGTGTTCTATTCGAAATTGATGGAAAAAATATACCTTCCTATTTGACATTTTCGAGCTAGGGCGTTTTGAAAATTGCATCCCCTATTTTCTAACCCTTAGAGACTGGCCGGGGGGGGGGATAAGACTGACGGTAACGCCAAGCTGCGCGGCACAACTAGTCCCCGAATGGGGCCGGTATACCAAATTTGATTCATTTTGGTACATGGTACCTAAGGAAAGTGCCGCGTACGGCGTAGCTCGTACAGCGGACGGACGGATTTTTTGTTTTTCGATTTGTGGATTCTACGTATCTTGAAACGTAAAACCTCAAATTTTGAGGGGGGTTAAAATTTTTTTTCTTCGTGCTCGATTCCAAAGGTTCATTAGGTAGGTATTGAAAATAATAAACCAAAATTGTGTAAGTTCAAAACTCTTGATCGTGTTGATGTTGCCAGTTTAGACAAAATTTCAACAAAAAATTTGAAAGAAAAAATTGTTATTCAAAATCTTGAACATGTTGAGGTTTGTCAAATTAGACATCATCAACATAAACGTGAACGCAATTTACGTTAGCGCCTGCGTAGAACGTACCGTTGATTCAATCATGATGAAATTCATATAGGCCCTGAAGGGCCGCTTCCCGCATAATCCCTGAAAATTAGAACAGAATCAGATGAAAACTCTGGAAGATAATATATGGCTGTAACAAGGAAACGTGGACAGACAGACACGGAACCAAAGTTTATTTATATAAGTTATATTTATATATATGTGTCACTCCAGGCAATATCTGCCCGAGGGATCGAGATAAAAAACCCGAAAAATTTTTAAAATTTCAATAATATAGAAAGAAAGGATGAGTTCGTTGGCCAGAATTTTTGGAGTACTCCAAGGGGTAAAATTTTGAAAATTCAGAGTCAAAAATCGCTTTAAAAAACCGTGTTTTTGAGGTTTTTGGTGTGAATTACCATCTTAAACATAATTTACTATGAGAATCACCCACCAAATCAGTTAAAATTATTCTTTGAAAATTCGCTCACCAACCCATGCTGCATGAATGGAATTTTCTATTTCAGATTTGGATTCTACACAAAACTACAAGAAGAAATGACCCCTCTCTCCAAAATTTGAGTGAGAAAAGCGTGTGAAATTGCGCTCCAAATATGCCCTAAAAGCAAGATATTGAGTTTTTTGGGTGTAGTAAACTATCAAGTACCTACCTATGGTAGGCATGTACATGATATTAATGTGTTTTTTCACGCTGAATAACGTAGTGATACAATTTTTTGATTTGTCAAAAAATTTAGCAATCCAGAATGTATTTTTGTTTTTCATGAAAATTTGAAATTTCAAGGCTTGAATCTGAAAATCATTATCACCATGTTATTCAGCGTGAAAAAAGACATTTACATCATGTATCATACTTGACAGTTAACTACACCTAAAAAATTCATATTGTTGTTTTTAGGACACATTTAAAGCGTTATTGCGCCCGTTTTTGCGCACTTAAATTTTTGAGTGAGGGATAATTGTTTCATATAATTTTGCGTAGAATCCAAATCTGGAATGAGAAAAGTGGGTTACCATTTTAAAAAAACGAAGCTGATGTCCATTGCGCACGTTTGCGCAATTGCGGAATGAGCAATTAAGTAATTTTTGAAACGTCGCACAAAACTATGAACAATAGCGCTTGGATGAATTTTTTACCCTCAAAATTAGAGAAAATAAATGGGGTGAGCCTAATAAGTGGGCCACCCTGTATATTATATACCTATGAAAAAGTGTTAAATTTCAGGAATCGTTTTAGGATGGTCTGAAACGGATTTCCATGAAGAAAATTTGCAATACAAAAATTTTGAAGCCATAGCAATAGCTTCATTTTCTTCGAAAATTCGCAAAACATCTCCGCCCTTACCTTCCCATGTGCACGCATTATACCAGTGAATTCCTACGGTCCCGTAGGTTCGTGATGGTATGACATGTGATTTTCAAATTTCATATTCATTCCATTGTCAGGGTCCAACAATGGAGGCTTCAACAATCGGCCGTCATCTCCGTAGCTAAGGGTTTCGCAGGTATAACTGGCTGTCGAAGAGTTCCAATGTCGAAGAGTTACAAGTGTCTCCACGCTGTTGAAGAGTTGCAATACGTGTTCGGTTGCAATTCTCTAACTTGTCGAAGGATCGCAGTGTCGAAGATTCGCAGGAAACGTGCTGCCGTAGAGTTGCCACACACTGCTTTGAAACTCTTCGACAGAAAGCTTGTCGAAGAGTTGCAGTGTCGAAGAGTTGCACTCCACCCTTCGTAGGTACGTGACAATTTGGTTTAGTTTTAGAATATGGTTGTTTCATTACATATGCTATCGAATAAGTCAAGAATCACGGTCTTTGGGTGCCGCCAATCAATCCCAGAGTGGTACCCATTGATTTCCAATCATTTCTGATGCATCAAAACTCGATAATGACTACCAATGAAAATTAATTATGGTCATGAAACGGAGAACGAAAGATGAGGAAGCTGTACTCCACGCCCAAAGGGAGAAGTTTTGTGTTAATTATTTTCACTAACAATAAAAAGAAAACTGTGTTAAATAGAAAAATTGAAATGGGTTTCTACAACTTCGTCGCGAGTGATTTAGTTCGTTTCACTAACCCCTTATTAGATTCAAAAGTTGAATTGTTTAATGAACGAGGTGCTTTGATTCGCAATTTGAATTGAGAACAATGAGGGCTTTAGATTCAGAGTGTGTATACTGCGTAGGTATCTAATCCAGATAAAGCGGAACATTTAGAAAACAAACGAACAACAGCATCTTTGCTGAATGAACTTGTTGTGTTCAAGTGCGGGAGCCTAGAAAGCTTCACGGCGCATAATGCCTTTTGTTGTTTCACGGACGGAGAATACTGAGGAAAAGTATAACTGCTTTTTCGTGCGTTTTTTCTTTTTTGCCGCCACCTATTCAAGGGCTCTCGTCTAAAATTGATAACCTTATCTTGGCAAAACTTTGCCCGATTCGCGGGATGGGAGAAGAAGAAGCGCTTCATAAAATGATATTCGTGTTTGTTCTACTGATGCACTACCCTAAAAGCTGTTACGCTATAGTCATACTAACACTTGCCTGCGGTGCTTTTAATAATTTACCACTCCAAACTCAATTCCCCCTCAAAACCTTGAAGGCAAGCCTTGAGGAAAGACTAGTAAAAAATACTTCTTCGTTTCCAGATAGTGTGAAGCGATTGCTTCTGGGTTTATCAAGGAAGCGTTAGGAATAAGTATAATCCATTCTGAGTGGTGATCGGTTATTGTCACAATGTCAGCATCTAGCTCTACAGATAATTTAAACTTTTTCTGGGAAATTAAATTAAGAACAACACTCATTCAACAGTAACTTCTATTATACTTACTGTTAATAAAACAGTATGGAGGAGGAATACAAACAATAAAATTATTCCACCTCCTTATATACCTGTAAAGTATAAGTACTTGGAAAAACCAATCCCAACTCTCGAAGGGGTTGCAGTAGCGACTAGATTCAATTTTTTTCTTCTAGATATATAAAATACCTTCAGAGCTCATGAAAACTTCGCTGAAGTTGGCTGTCATTTAGCATATCGTCGGCAAATTGACAAAGGGGCGTATCTGCAAATTTTGACATTTCGAGTTAGCTTCATTTTCGAAATCAGGACACTCGACTCTATAAATTGTGCTGACCTCCCGATGTTTATCCCCCATAGAAACCGAAGTGTGTAGCCGTTCCTTGGGGACGTATCTGTCACAGTCACAGTTTCCGCTCTGACAAAGGGGCGTATTTGAATCCTGATCTGTCAAATGAAGGCGTAACTGACAGATAAGTCCCTCTGTCATGTTCATTTTACAAAGGGGAATTTCAATCCCGATCTGACAAAGAAGGCGTAAGTGGTAAATAAGTAACTGAAATTATAGCGGAGGGCGCTCTGACAGAGAGGCGTAAGTGTTCGCGGAGCACCCTTGAAGGGTTTTGTGCGGCAAGTTACCCATCAAGGTCTAAGCAAGAGCAAACAGAGTAGACACAGTTGACGAGGGAATGAAAATTTCGATCAGGCGATTTTTCGTACAGCTGAGAACTTTTGATCGTGAATATCTCGAAACTAAGATTTTGCAGATACGCCCCTTTGACATTTTGCCGACGATATGAAATGAAAAAATCACTCAATAAGTAGGTAGTAGTGTTGGTATATATGTTCACAATACCTCTGTGTGTACTTAATAGTCAAGATTCCATGTTTGAGAAGCAATAGAAGTTCCAATAACACATGATTATTATGATCATGTGAATAAATTATTATTGGTGTTCACATTAATTTGCGACTTGAATATTCCACGTCCGACCACCCTGCCGTCTGCTTGTCCAATTATCTCAATATCGATTCCATCAACCTTCAATTACTGGAAATGAACCCTCATATATATCGTATTCTGAATGTATATCAATGCCAGGACAGCTGTGGGTATTGAAATGATGAGACATATTTGAGGCAATCAAACTACGTGGATAATTAGCTTTATTACTGAAAATTGAAATATTGTACATCCTATCCCAATGACTTCCCGAGAGTTAGGTTTGAAATCGACAAGAGAAAGAATCGAATTAATTCAAATTATGCTGACTTTATTCTAATTGGGGCAAGTGTTAAAGCCGAAAGATGATTTGAATTCGTAAATAATAACATAATAATGAAGGAAATTACCCTTCAATATGATAAAATAGTTTTAAAATAAATAACTTCAACTTTCTGGAGGAAGATTTCCTGTCGAAAGTAGTTACTCTTCTTGAATATGTAGGTGGAGATTTCTTCGGAAGGTTGATCGTCTGTGCAACACATCCGTTGACGAGAAGGCGTTAACTTCTGGGGTTCTGAGCTTCTGGTCCCGAATTTCCTTCTTTTAAAGAACTTTTTTGTCGGGGAGAGAACTTTTTGTATCAGGGTTAAGAGAGTTGACGTCATTCTGTGTCATCTTAAAATGATCGATTCCTGGTGCCTCGATATATTGATAGCCAACAGTCACAAGTACCAATCCTCCGTCAGTGCAACCTTCCCTTCTTTTCCCTCTTTTGAGTTTACATGGCCTGACATGACTCTTCAGACCCATGCTCCCCATTCCATTTATGAAGTTGATGGCTAAATCAGTAGACCAAAATAACCAATTACCAGCCAAGAGACACAAAAGGCTAAGCTAAAAGGGGGGGGGGGGGGGGAGGGAGGCTTCTATTTAACTTTGTCCTAGAGTTCTGACGTATTTCACCAATAATAATGGTTTATTGGGTCTCGTAAAGATGATTCTAAGGTTTGACCAACGTAGATAGAAAGAGAATTGAATTGTACAGTCGGGAACGAAGCCAGGGGTTGTACTAAGTAGGGCTGCATTCGAACCCACGAACGCGAACTCGAACTATGGAAAGTTCGAGTTCGGTTCGAAAGTTCGTGAGTTCGAATGCACCCCTAGTACTAAGCTTTAGTTATGAGTTCCACAGTTTACTGAGCTCCAATTGCCAGGGGGCTCGGATTTCAGTGAAAGGGATGGAGGAGGGTCAAGGGGTGTCCATGGGCCCCATGGTTCCATCATGATAAGAGTCCGTCGAAACGCAAAAATATGTAGGACATGTTTGAGAAATACCAACTATTACATAGTTAACTATAACTACATTAGTTATCAACTAATTAATTAAATTCATTAAGGCTTTCCTGCTACTCCTATGACAGCTGTAATAGTAAACCACAGTTATATTATAACTTTGGTTTACTATTACAGCTGTCATATAGGAGTACCTTCGTTGAGATGTGTTTCAGCACGCGTCGAGCTTGTTAGGTGGGTTGCCTGGTTTTCGCCATAGTAGGTATTGTGAATCGAGTCCATTACATTGAGCGCCACCGCATTTGGGCCAGAGGTGGAAAAACTCCCTCGAATCGAAGCAGCCAAACAATATCATATAGGTACTTGAACAATTAGTTTGTACTGTTTTGCACAACTAGTTTGCACATATCGTTGCCACATTTACCCAAGTTACCACCAACGACTCAGAGACTACCATCTGCAACTTTTTTTTTTTCCTAAGATACGATTTGAAGAGTAGCCTTCATCCGGCCGAATAAAGCGGGGGACGTAGTGTGAAGCCTAGCACCAGATGATTTTTGTTTAGAATGATAGATAATTATATTCTAAAATGTAAAATATTCACATTCAAAGAGATGCCAGTGAAATCGTCATAATTCTCATACTCTAATTCAACAACACATGAAACTGTATTTTTCTCTCCATCGTATAGGTACATCAGCTGTGGAATATGTGCTAACAATTCTGAATTTGGTGGGTATTCATTTGATTTGTGGGTGAGGATGTGGTGCAATTTTGTTCCAATGCCACTCTAGAATAGGGCACCACTGATGTAGATTATTAGTCCGGCATTGCATAGAAAACTAAAGGGCTTCCCAGCGTTGTTATTTCCAAAGTATCCTCTAGGGACTAAAGATCCAAGGCTGAGTCGTGCTTCGCCCTGCAGCCCCCATAAAATAAGACAAACTGACTACAGACGTCGAAAGTATACTGAAAAGAAGGGAAATTCAAGCAAGGATTTTTGAAACGGAAAGAGCAATAATTACAGCAGTCGGACGAGAGATGAATGCTAACAACGGACACTCAACTCACCACGACGTACGTCTCAGGGGGTTGCGAGAGGGCGGGAGGATCGCCAGAAGATGGATCGAGCGAAGCTTAAAGTGGGAGAATCGGAATGAATGGTATAAGTTGGTAGGTTTTATGTGGGGAGAGACGGGCAGGTGTAAGGCAGCCCTCCATCCTGCTGCCTTCTTGCACACCAATGTAAGGGCCAGTTTCATGGTTAACCATGGTTAAAATTAATCATTGATTTACCGAATCAGAGATTTGAGACGTTGATTTAGGAAAATGGGTTTCACGAGTGTAATCAACGATTAAAAGGATTTCATAAAACGTTGTTTTAATAAATCATCGATTTAAAGTTAAAACGACGTTTAGCGTTAGCATGGAGGTAGTATGGAGGTATTCTCCCGCCAAAATGGTAGCGTTGGTGTGATTACAACTGATAACGTAGTTTTCACTTTCAGTACTCAGTAGGTAGTTAGTTTGCTGACGTGTGTTTATCCTCTATCCATTTGTGTTTTCGCGTTTGATGTTGAAATCCCTGAAAACAGAATAGAACCGGTATCAATAAAACGCGAACGAAAGTTTGACGCGGGTGAAAAACGAATTTCGGTTGACATTGATCTCAAGTATTTCAACATTATGGTCAAGCTGCATGAACAAGTAGAACTTTTTCGTTGATAGGTAAATCTTCCTTCAGTTCCAAGAAACGATGAAGCTATAAATATTATATTATTATGCATTTTCACTTGATAATAATTAAATATTATAATAAAAATGAACTTATCTGTCACTTGTGTACCTACTCAATCTAAACTCAATCCTGTGTCCCATTTGTTCGAGGACTGACAAAACTGTTGATTTTGATAGACGGTAAGTACCAGTGCCTATCTACCTCGTCACAAAATCTATTTCATCGAGCTCCAAATGAATTTGGGTTCTCTCTCGCATCCATACAATCACTCATATATGTCTTCATATTTGTCAATTTTGTCCTCTGCCTTCATATTCGCACACTTTCTCCTTGATAACCAACCGAATCATTCCCCTATTTAAGGTAGGAATTCATTTTTGTGGATGTACAAAGATAATATCTAGAATAATAGGTACCTATCAAGAATAATAATACATTTTTCTCTTGAAAACTGAAGAACTGGCAAGACGGTGGAGTGGTAAATCGTTGATTTAGGGTTCTAATCAGCCAAAATCGATTGGTTTATTTAAATCGTTGATTCATTAATTTCGATCGTTGATTTATTTAAAACGACGTTGGTGAAACCCGACATCGTTGTTTAACATCTGAGATACTTGGTTTAATAACTAAACGTTGATTAAAAACTGTGGTGAAACTGGCCATGACTCTCTCTCAATAAAGTGAGCATCTTGATCAAGGATTCACGCTGACCCGCACAACGCAATGGCCCTGCATCAACCCCATCGTCTTTCCCTTCAAAAGGTTTCTTCCTAAGGGAATTGATTTTATTCCTTCAAGTACGAGTTTCCATCTGCTCTGCAGAATATATTTCGACTTTTTACTTAGTAGAAACAGGAACTCCCCGATCCGTAACTAGATGACTAATCATAGAATGAGAGAAATGGAAAATTTGAAGAATTCCGGTAACAGGTTAGTTCTGCCCACAGAACGGAAAGGCTACACAAGATTGATTAATTGATATACGAGTTGATTTATACACATGCAGGAAAACAGCGCCTTAGACTCTATCTGCCTTTTTGGCAGTATAGTATATTACGTATTTACGAAAAAATAACATCAGTCTTCAAATAACATTGGTGGGAAACAGAATAAATAATTTATAAGTAGAATAGTTCATAGAATGTCTTATTATTAATGATATAGTGGTTACCATAGTAAAAATAAAAATAAAAAATGTAGGTATGTGCCCTATACTTCCCCAATAATATTTCTCGATTTTTCGATACGATGAATCGGTGCTCGAATGAGAGGGAAACTAAATTTGCCCCCGACAGTGGTGCCATCTGTTGAAAAAATTTACAACATCCACAAGTTTTTCTTGGGCTGTTCCCCCTTAATTTATTCTTGAATACATCAATCCAAACATTATAATGAAACAAATCCAAATGTTCATTGCACATTTTTCTGACTTTTATATATATCAAACGAATCCGCGTAGGTATGTACAGCAGTTTTATGGGGTGGGACTTTCATTAAGGTATTTGCTGATCTAGTGTTCTTGGAGTGTACTTCGTTCAAACTTCAATGTATCATACAAATACATTGTATTAGAAATACATTGTAATGTATAAATTTATCATACAAATACATAGATTTTTTGTTTTTCAAGTATTTTATAGCGCACCACGCCAGTTCTATAATATCTCCAATTCCTAATTTTGATTATCATTGCACCTTTGTAATATTGATTGATTGATAGATATATTTATTCTTGAAATTAAATTTCAGAATGCAAAAATTATTTAGCATTATATTATCGAAATCAGTTGAAACTAAACCGGCCACCAGGAGAGTCACCGGATAACCATCAGAGATAAGTGGATTAGCCGTCACTCCCATGAGTTGTAGTGTGGTAAATAATACCTATAGTCATACCTACGAGTATATTGTTTGTCTGCCTAGGTGTCATGGACGAATGTCTGTCTGTGTCTATGTCTATGCTGATAATTTCTATCCTTATATTTTATACAATAGCCAAGTGTGTATCTGTCCGTATGTTTGTGACTCAACTCCGTTCGAACGGCAGAGCCGATGTTGATGGGGTTTTTCGCAAAATGATGGGTAATTTCCTGGCAAGGTTATAAGCGACATTAATTTTGTACAACCTCTTCCTCCATCTTGGAATCTGCCATCCTTTGTGAAGTTGATTGAATAAACACGTTCGTAAATAGAGAATGGTCTTGCGATTTTATAACTTTTCTCATCGAATAGGGAGGAGATGGAAACCGATGAAAAGAACTTTTTGTGACAAATTCAACGATACCAAAACCATTTCTACGAGTTGACCCATTCCATTATACGGGAAAGATCGGGGAAATCTAGTATTAAAAACATCGTTATAAATTCTCGAAAAAAACATCTGGTCTAGAGTAATCCTTGGATTACATGGCTCGCCATATTTCACGTTTCCGCATGTGCAGTCTATAATTCTAGTCCCATTGCTACGAAATTTATAGCGGACCAAGACGGGAGTTACCCAGAAATACCATCGAAATTTCAGATTTTTTAGATTATTGTTTCGTGTAGTAATGGCGGTTCGCATAAATGGGTGTTTCAATTCATATGGTGTTGCTTATTTTTAAACAAACCTCCCCTCAACGGGGGGGGGGGGGGTCATAAAAAATAAATAAATCCAACTATAATGGGGAGGTCACCCAGAACTACCCGACGCCGCACTACCAGAACTACCTACCGGAAGAGGGGGGATATATACCGGCATATTTCCCTCTGGAGCATGATTCAACACGGAACTACGAAGCGAACAACACAACTCTCCAAGAACTCAGATGACCTCAACACTCTCAAGAACAGGGCTAACGAGCGGACGACCTAAAGCTGGCCCTGCCAACGAAATAATAGTCGAGAGGGCTCCTATCCTATCGTGCTCCTATCCGGAACATCCTGGCACCTCGCAGACCTTCCAGAAATCTCCTCAGGTGTACCTTCGAGAACTCCACCACCGATCTGGTGAGGCTGGTGTGCCACCCAGCTTGTCTTCACCGCCATCGCGGCGCCCCGGCTGGGAGTGTTCTCACCAAATAAGATACCTATTACCGTCGCGAGAGATACTTACACAATAGGTACACTGCCACAAACCGAGTTCAGTACTGGCTAGTTTCAGTCGTACAACGAGGTTGCCACACCCTGCACTTTTTCCAATGGCTCTTTTCAGAGATCGGATGTGGGTGCCGAGGGATTTCAGGTGCTTCCTTTTTCCAACATAGGTTGAACATCTCTCCAGAAGACGATTCAGTGAAATATAAAGGTATCTTTCAAAACCAAGCAACAAAGGAACCTCGGCTCTCCGGCCATAGGTCCCATACAGAGGTGCCAAATGAGAGCATCTGCCTGCTGCAAGCCAATCGAGTTGCAGTAGGCCCTTGGGACCTGGGGCCCTTGGAAAAGGAGGAAATGAAATTATGCCAGCTGGATGTGCGATAAATCTTACTTCTCTTCTGTTCATCATGCTACAATACAATTAGGTATATACCCTTCTAGTGACACTTGAGTAAGGTTAAGAAAAAATAAGACCAACGGGATGAGCGTAATATTGCTACTTTCCTGTTCATCCTACTAGGGTGGTGAAATTTGGTATTCAGCCCTCTGGTGACAATTGAATAAGGCTGCAAGGAAATTAGATCAGCTGGATGGGTGTTCAATCTAACTCCTTCCAGTTCATCCTAGCGTGATGGAATTCGTTCAAAAGTATTATACCTTAGCGTGGGGCTTTCAAGTGGCTCTTTAATCTACCTCCTTTTTATAGGCTCGAAAATCTGACGTTGGGACTTTCTTTTTGCTTTACTTACTTTATTGTTGCTTTAATTACTTGATTTTCTTCCTAGGATGATGAAATTAATGGTAAACACGCAAGTTTGACAATCATAACATATTACCACAATTTACTTTTTGCGGTAACTTGAACTGGACACTTTCAAAAAACACCTTTTTTTGACCGACTTCAAAAAGAAGGAAATGTGATATAGGATCAATTGACCTAATTAATTGTATTCTCCTAATGCCCAAGGTGGGTCCCTTTCAATCGGATTTAATTTTACGGCGTTGAAAGTTACGGAGTTAAAAGTTCATTTTACGGCGTTAAAAATTAAAGGTTAAAAAGAGTTCAAAGTTACGGAGTTCAAAGTTGAGAAAAAAAGAAGAAAAAAAATTCTGATAATAAAAAAAAACATGGTCGACCCTGCTGTTTTCCCCCTGTTTCGGCGTTTTGCCTATGACATGGAAATTTCATATTCGAGTATGTGCAGTGGCTACTACTTTCCGATCGCTATGAAATGCATATACCTAGGGAATCGTATCAAAACTAACCCTCTACTACCATAAATAATCAAAATCAACTCATTAGATCGTTAGAAACCGGTGTATAGCAAAATTCACGTTTGCGCATGCACAAACGCTGCATGATTCCTGAAATTTTCTTCAAAATCGGACGAATAGTTTCCGAGTTTTGTCCGAAACCAGGAATCTGACGCGAAATCATAAATACCTATTTGTTTTCAGGATTTGAAACACAAAATGTGAAACTTCAAAATTTTGATTTTGAAGGGCTTCGGTAGTGAGGAAGCAAAACCATATGGGCCTTAAGGATTTAATTCTACCCAGGACGGTATTGTGGATCATTTTATTACGACAGCTTGACCGAGAGGAATACTGTAAATAAAAGGACAAAAATGAGCTACCTCTTGAAAAAGGCTAAAGCAACAAGAAAAAACGGAGGGCCGAGATAGGAGGTCGCATATATTTCAGAGTTTTCATTACAGACTTACACAGATATCGTCAGAAACTTTTCCACCTCATCCCGCTGGGGGCAGGTAGCGTCAGCGAAAGCTGTGATGCCAACGTTATTAAGTTTCATAGCGAATAAGTCCGAGTGGTTGGGTGTGCCTGGGGAACTTCGTAGAACCTTCGAGCCTGCCTGTGTGATGTATCAAGATAGATAATCAAGGCTTAGATATATTATTTTATGCTCGGCTTTCATGAAGTTCGCAGTCCTCATGAAAGTTTAATGAGCTAATACAGGTATACAACCCGTTTTTAGGACGTCCCTCAGTATCAAGACTGGTCTTGTTTTTAATCCGTTTTGGACAAGTCAACATTGAGCTGAGAGAGATGTACCGCTCAGAATCTCGTGAACGGTGGACGGCGAAGAAGAGGGTTGTGTTGTGATGGCACATCAACTTAATTTCCCCGTCTTCGCCCGCGATCGCCGAGAAAATTATTGAAATATCAGTCTAGTTTTCCTTCTCAAGCTGGGACGAGGCTCCCACCGCGAGACTCCGACCCAGAGTCGGGGTAGTTCAATATCCTATAGGAACCTACTATACATCATAATCTATATAGTAACTACCATTCGACTATATACCGCAAAATGTGTGTGATGAGTTCATAACTTGTTCATTAGTGAATCCCCATACATCACCCATTTATTACTATCGGCACAATGGCGCACAACAACAAGTTCGAATCGTGTTAAATCGGTTCTGCCTCTGTCCCTATAGAGATGCATCAAGCCGCATCAGATTTAGCGACTCCTTCTGAAACCTTGGTTGGCGAAAACATTTTGCAGAAATCTTCCACGGAGGATGTTAAGCTAAGTGCTGAGAGTTGAGAGCTGATAGTTACCTTCCAGTACATTTGTTTTGATGGTCTCATTTAATTGATAAATTGACGACGTTCAAAATACACAGCTGAATATGGTCGATAGGGACTTAGGAACAATGCTTGATTTGCTCCCTCGTAACTTAAAAGACGATTATTCTTATGGCAGTTCTAGAATAATGGGACAAAAGACTTCTCTCTCATGCTCGTTGAATCGCATGTACACCACCGCAGAATCCTCAACTTACTCCCACAAGAATTTACAATGGAGTTTTACTTCAGATTCAGGTTCGCACCTGCAGAGCAGACAGATGAAACCTGAGACGAGTACTTACTACAAAAAATTCAGATTTCTCCTAGCATCACCCCCATCCACTCCCACTGTGAAAGGCGCAATCAACACGATTGTCCCTTGCAAATTTGTCTGTTCACGATATTCTGAACAGTACATTACTCCGTCCTCCTGAAAAATACCATTCCCAGGTACGTGGTTGAGATAAGTTTTTGAGAAGAGCAGTACAGAGGCAAAACCAATGTATTTCAGACCATCCTAAACCCAAATTCGTTTAAGAAAAAAACCATTGGCATATACCTTAATCGACATTTTACCCGACTTCTTTAGTTTGTTGTCTTCCCAATCATTTTTCCCAAGAATAATTCTTCTTGAAAAAATGACCCATTAGATTTTGATGGGGTGGGGGAGGGACTATTTTATTTGCATAATTAGCAGTTCCACAATTGAAACTAATAAACCAAAACGTTCTTCAATATTAATTCCCGACTGAGAACGGTAAACGACAAAAGCGATAACCTATATTTTCACAAGCTGTGAGGTCACATCGCCGCAGAAAAACGACGATGCAACTACAACGTTTTGTGAAATGTCCTAAAGTACATAAGATGGTTCAGAAACGTCAAGTGCACAAAAGGGGATATTGACCTATTTGTGGTTTGGGTCGGTGCTATCGCGGAGTACCGTCGTTATCGAAGCATAACTTGTTCGTCCTTCAACTTTGGAGGAACAACGTGAAGAGTGTTGAGCGCGAAAGTGGTACCGAGTGAGAAGGTTATTTTCCCGGTACATCAATGACGCAAATGCAAATTTTGAAGAGATCTGGAGACCATTTACGCCAAACTACTTGCTTCTAAATTGGAAAACACTAACACAAAGAGAAGTTAGGGCACAAAAAGATCACTATATGTTGGTCAGACGAACAATGGCACATCAATGACCTTTCCGGAGGAAAAGAGGTCGAAGTTATCGAAAATAATCATCTTCCATTACTTCGTACTTCATGCTCATCCCTTCACAATGTATCCAAGTCGCTATACCTTATCCGCTTTATGATGGACACTGAATTCTCAAGGGGAATCATTATTATCTTTATTTTTTAGTCTCTTGTGAAATTTCAATTGATCTTCAAGTGTTCAATGTTCTTCTGGAGGGGCGATCATATTCCCATTCCCTTGATTTGCAATAATAACGTGTGAACGATTGATGGGGACAATAATCACCTTGAAACATGAAGCATCGCAGGTGATCGGTGGGAAGGCTATGCCAGTGTGTCTTTGCAAGAGTAAACTACATTAGTGAGTCACCACATATGTACGAGTACCTCGTACCTGTTCCGGCCAAGCGCCACATGACGGTGCTAATGAATTTCAATGTCAATATGAGAGTGAAATAAACGACACGTTCGTGTTTTTGATTTGTACGTTCCCTCAAACTGATACCAGCGGGACGCTCCCTATCGTTACAGCAGAGGCGGTTTTTCGATCAGAAAGGGGAGGACGATAATCCTGCAGAATTCAAATGTATAGATTCACTTTCGAAGCAATCGAATAGATCGGTCTTCTCGTTTCTCATGCAGGATTTCCGAGTTGCAGATATAGAAGAAGAATTCCGTAGAATCTCAATATTTATTCATAATCCCGCTCTATATAAGCCCTATGATAGGGGATTAAGGAGTGATAGGGAAACAGACCTCGAGAAAAGGGGTTCAAAACCAGACAACCACAATCCAACTTTTTTTCTCTCTCTTTTCATTCGATCGATGAAACCTTTTCTGCCTTTCATTACCCTGACCCACAGCCACCTGTACATATAAATAACATGTAAGTTATGATAGGAAAAAATACTGCCATTTGTCGCTCAACGATTTGTTACTTCGTATTGATAAATAGGACTCTCTTGGCCAAATCGCTCTTCCCTAATCTTCAAAACTGTCGTACCTTATTAACAATAAATGTTATTAAATAATAATATTGTCATATTATCAATAATATTATTGATTATTAATAATGAAAATTATTGATTCATTTCAAGTATGACTTAGGTATCCTTGAAACGTTAATGTCTAATAGAAAATCAATAATGGGGAACTTACATAGTTATTTTTTATTTTGTCAATTGAAATATCTTAATGAGGCCTTTCCAAAAAAGGTATCCGACGATTGAAAGTTACCGAAAATGGTTCTTGTAATTTTAACCTAATACCCTTGTGAATTTGATAAAATTAGTGAATTTTTGAACATACCAGCATATTAAAACCATATTTGTTTGAGCTAGTGAACGCTACGGCATCATGCTCTATGGTGCCTCCTTCCCGTCTGTACTCAGACCACTACATGGTGTCATAAACCTCAGCTACAAACTAATTGGGATAAAGCCAGAAACTAACAATTACTTTCTTAGTACCTATGGAGAATTTATACAGATGGGCTGCTTTCAGTTGGGTGGAAAGAAATTTGGATAAGTACCCCACCGAGAATTAATGAAGCACTCGTAGAGGCGGATACCTGACAATATCGCTGCCCCCGTTTACTCACGATCATGGAAGAGTGCAGGCACCTTACCAATTAATAAGGAATTTCAATGATCTCATACCATACCTAATGAATGAGGAAGAAAGCAGGAAAATCATAGAAATACCAAATAATGCTAGAATAATTAAAACATGTAAAAAGTATCTAATGGATAAACAAAAAATAGCAACATAATAAAATTAACAAATAAAAACTTGCAGTGCTCAACATAACTAAAACTAGAATGTGAGCGACTAAGAGCACCGAATTCGTACAGCATAATATCTGTTTATATAATTATTTATTACGTATTGTATTTTCTTGTTATTAATTTTTATATTAGCATTATCATTATTAGTATTATTATCATTATTATTGAGAATATTGTTAGCTCCTGCAAAATGCCCACTATGTGAAGAGTTTGGCGTAGCCTCTGATCACATAGTGGGGCGAAAAGGGTGTGAAGCTCATCGGAAAGCTCTAGAACAGGTGAAAGCCCAAAAGAGGGCCAATACATGACCAAGAGGGTCCTGCAAATCAACAGAAGCAGAACGGCAAGTTCCCTGAAGGAATAGGTTTTTCGCGAAAAGGGAGCCGATATTATGCTGATTAGTGAGCAATATAATTACGATAATAAGGGGGCAGACTGAATTACAGACCCATCAGGTACAGCAGCTATATGGGTTTTTAACAGATTTCCAACCCCAATAGAAGCCCAGGGAGCAGGCCCAGGTTATGTGTGGATCAGGTGCAGACGAGTGACTTACTTCAGCTGCTACCTGACACCTAACGAGCCAATAGCTGACTTTGAAGCAAGGCTGGCAGGCATAGAGGTTGAGGCCCGTTGCATTAGGGGAGAGATACTGGTGGCAGGAGATTTCAACGCCAAGGCCGTGGAGTGGGGGGAACCCATACCCGATAGCAGAGGCCGAAGAATAATGGAGATGGCAGCGAGACAATCCCTGATATCACGATGGGCTCAGAAAGGATTGCAGGGAGGATTGTTGGATGGCAGGTCCTAGAGGATTATTCTGCCAGCGATCACCAGTATATCGAGTACCTGGTAGGGGAGCAGCCACCTAAACAAGGGCCACCTTCACCCCCAAGCTGGAATGTAGAGAAACTGGACAGACCTATCCTCGAAACCATGATTCAAATGGGAAACGGAGCTCTCCAATCAACAAAGTAGCAGGAGGACCCCTCGCAATGAGGCTAGTAGCAGCAGCCATGAGTCTTCTGACCAGGTCATGTGAGTCCTGTATGCCAAGGAAATCGGCAGTACATGATTGGCGCCCTGCATTCTGGTGGATACAGGAGATAGCTGATCTAAGGAAGGACTGCTTCAGACTCAGGAGCACCAGGTCACCCAGATATCTGGAACATTAATTACGATGGACTCCACACACACTGAAACTGGACTTTACACATTGTAATGCCAGAGAGTGTGTTCCTAGTAGGGTACGCAGATGATGTGGTGATAGTCATAGCGGCACGCACAGTGGAGCTCCTACAATTTAAACTCAACCAAGCCATGAGAAGAGTTACAGAATGGATGGAATCTAAGTCTTTGTCGCTCACGATCCAGAAGACTGAAATAGTGCTTCTCACTACCAAGCGCATGGAGATCAGCCCCATATTTCATGTGGGGGATCAGGTTATCTCAGTCGCAGATGCAGTGAGATACTTGGGTGTCATTCTGGATAGGAAGCTTACGTTCTGGACCCACATCTGCAGAGCGGCCGACAAAGCGGCAAAAGTAGTAGCAAACTTGAGTAGGCTCATAGCCAATGTTGGGGGCCCATCTGCAGCAAAGACGAGGCTCCTGATGCGATCTGCTGAAGCCATAATGCTATACGGAGCTGAGGTGTGGGCAGAGGCGCTGCGCTTCAAGAAGTATAGATTATGGATGGAAAGTGCAAAGGAGAGGAGCTCTGAGAATATGCTGTGCATATAGAACGGTGTCGGGTGTTGCTGCTCAAGTGATCGCTGGTGTGATCCCTTATAGACTTACGGGCTGAGGAACGCCAAAGGACATACCGTCGGAGAAATGTGGAGATTCCTCAACTGTTACAAGAGAAGAGCGGGAGGAAACAATATCCCAATGGCAGAGAAGATGTGATCAAGAAACCAGAGGAAGATGGACGTCCACTCTTATACACAATGTGGAACAGTGGATGGAAAGAAAACACGGGGAAATCGGATTCTATCCTACCCAGTTTCTGACAGGACATGGGTACTACCGATCATTCCTAAAGAAAATTAGAAAAGTAACGGAATCCAGGTGTCCATACTGCCATGCAGAAGAGGAGATGCGAGGCACACGTTTTTTGTGTGTCCTAAATGGGGGTACCTCAGACAAGATGTCAGAGAAGTGCTGGGTGAACTAACACCACAGACCATTGTCAGCAAGATGGTTCAAACACCGGATAATTGGAGCAGAATGGTGACCTACGTCACAGCAATCCTAAAAGAAAAGGAAAGGAACCGGGAGTGGGAAGAAGAAATAGGCCTATAAGGGAGAATAAGAAAAGGAGAGGCCTATAAAGGCAAAGAGAGGGCTGTCCCGAAGTAATACCTAAGGGAAGTTCCGGGACAGTTCCCAAAGAGAAATTAGAGGAAAGGTGTTTTAGTCGGTATGCCAACCGATGGAGAATCCGACACAAAGGGTGATAAAACTCACTGCCAGTCTATAAAAGATTTCACCGACCTCTTTCAAAAGAAAAAATTGAGAATATTGTTATTACGTACTGAGAAGCCGAAAAAATGTCACATACCACACCCACCTCCAAACGACTTGTGACCCTGGCCAAGTCATGGAGGTGATGCTGTTTAAAATTGTGATATGGTATAATGTTGAATAAATATCTTGTAAATATCTTATCTTGTGTGTGTGTGTGTGTGTCTGTGTGTGTGTGTATTCGTGTATGGGTGTGTGTTTGTGTGTGTGTGACAAAATCTTGTGTGCGCTCCCTGGGGCTT
>JAEMON010000001.1:63804747-63822035 GCA_030264115.1 Lygus lineolaris
CGAAAATTCGCTAAAATGGGTCACGTGTGCTGGTATGTCTGTAAATGCACTATTTTTCTCGAAAAATCAATTTTCTAACAGTCAGGATGAATCTGAAGTGTCACCTCCCATTCCTAGATGGTTCTCCATCTGTTAACACCATGTATATTTACATCCATGGTACAGCCATCTGTAGGTAATTGAGTTACTATCGTTTCGATAGCTATAATTTTGTATCTTGTTTCACCTTAATTTTATAACCATACTTCTGTTGTAGGTACCTTGTTGTTTGTTAACCAAAAATCCAATCTTCATAAATACAAGCAATTTGACTTCCAGATGCTCCTGTATGTCGTCCTGGGCAAACGAATGTTATCGGTGTGGGCAGAAGTGAAATTGCCAGAATTGCATGCGAAGTGGAAGCCAATCCACCTGCTGTCAAATACGTCTGGAAATTCAATGGAACTGAAGAAACTGCGGAGATCCCTCGAAATGCTTTCACAACTGAACCAAATTATAGTAGCCTCACTTACGTGCCGATGAAGGAAAAGGAATTCGGAAGTCTGCTTTGTTGGGCGAGGAATCCATTGGGAATTATGAAAATTCCCTGCATATACTTTGTTATTCCAGCAGGTATATACACGTTTACTGTCATTATACATAGTTTACATTCAGCGGACTATACAGGGTTTTTCACTGTGAGTGACTGACACTGGCCAGGTAACGATTCTACATGCCATTTCCTACAAAAAGTGACTCTTAGAGATTTTCAACCCCTTTATTTCTTGAGTTTTTTCGATTTTCAATAACTCCCTTGATTTACAGTGTAAAATTGAAAATAATTATACCATTGGAAATGGTTAAATTTCCCACCTCCCTGATTGGAAAGTTTTTTCAATAGGAAAAACGGATGAAAATTGAACTTGGTAATCTTTGTGAGTTGATTGAATTTTTCTTAATAATTATTGGTCAAATTTACCTCAATTATTGTTCACTAGCTCAGCAAAATATGAGTTGGATGTGCTGGTATGTCCAAAAACTCACTATTTTTCTCTAGAAATCAATTTTTATCAGTTAAAATGAATAGGGAGTGTCACCATAAGAATCAGCTTGAAAAATTATCTTGAAGATGATTAGGTAACTCCTCCAGTCATGCTCAGGTCGTCAACACCCTAAAACACTCAATTTCATCGAAAAACCCACGTTTTATGCATTATTCAGAACATCTCGTTGCTTTAGCGAGGTGAAATTTACAAAATAACACGATTAATCTTCTCTTTATTCTAAAGCTCTTTAACGGATAGTAAAATGTAAATAACATTGAAAAACGCGTAAGTATTAATTTAGGGCCTGAATGTAAAACAACTGAACAGTTTTTGAGATGTTGAGCATTTCTCAAGCTTGAAAATATATCACATATCCATGTTGAAAATATCAAATGGCAGCTTTAATTAAGTACCTAGGGAAGTAGCTATTTAGGAATGATGTTAAATTATAGTATTAAACATTTTACATAAACTGGCACATACCTATCAGTACATAACTGATGAGAAAAAAAGTGAAAGTAGTTAGGTATCACATTAGTTCATCCACTTACCCCAGTTTTGTATGCTCCGCTTGTCCGACATTTGGGAAAAACTAGGGGAAGTGGAACCCCACGAGTTATAATCCCCAGAAGTAAATATCGCACAGAACTTCTACATCACTTCAAGCAACTATTAAGGAAGGACTTAGCACAAAATGTTCAGCAATTCCTCGCAAAGTGGTATTTTCACAAGTCAAAAAGAGAAAACCTATGTTGGTAATACACACAACAATAATAGCTCCCACAACTAACCACGTGAACTGGCAGGGTTGCCAACACACTCAGATGGAAGTTAAGGTTAATCACAAGAATATCTGAGAGGGTAGTTCTGATTCGTCCCGCTTGAGCTTGACACTTATCCCGGTGTACTGACCGGTGTTATATTCATTTTCCATTTTACACTGTAAATTATGAGAGTTTTGGCTGTTTTAGTGATGTGAAGTCGAAAGAAAACACAGAATCTTAAAATTGAAAAAAACTCAAGAAATAAGGGGGTTAAAAAAAACTCAAAGAGACACTTTTTGTTGGAAATGACCTGTAGAATCGATTCCTGAAGTTTGTTCCCACTTAACCCTCGACACCCTGTATAGGCATATATAGATATGTAACAACTAAATGAAAGTATTGGTAGTTATCTATTAGATATCTACTCACCTCTATTCACTGTATTACATACTTGTGTAATGCAGTGAAAGTCTATTACACCACAGGTATGTAATACAGTGAAAAGATGTCAACCTGAGTACAGTACATACCTACCTACATGAGGTGGGAGAGGGCCAGGAAGATGAATGAAGTATAAAAGTTTGTGTCTCTCATTATGTGTATCGCTATGCATTTGGCCCGTTTTCACCCTCTTCCAATCGATGGATACGGTACCATATTGCACCGTCTTAGAATGCCTATTGTAACCGACATCTTTCTGTTAAAATCATTTGAAAAATTAGGTGGGCTAGGTGCCCCTTTAAAAATGTTTCATTTTACTTGAATGTTCGCCGTACCTGCTTGTGGTTTGTTGGGTTATGAGTATTTCAGTAAGAATTTCAGTACAGTAAGAAACTGCGACCAGATTCAACACAAATTTCTTCAATTTATCCTGAACGTAAATATGAAACGTGTACAAAACTATTTATAATTTGTGAATAATTAGCCTAATAAATAGCATCGAAAAAACGGGGGAGTCAGGTTGCGGGCTGTGGAATGGAATGTAGTACTGCTAGGCACATTGATGTGACGACCCATGAATGTTGTCTGGAGAAGGTGAATTCTTCACTGCTGCTACTGTGTGTGCTAGTAGCGGCAAAGTCGCTACAGGTTTATACCTAGGTAGACACTCCTATATAGATGGTAAGTTCCTAATACAAAATAATTTTACCATCATTCCTCTGAATCAACAGGTAGACCTGATCCTCTTTCCAACTGTTCATTGACAAACCAGACTCACGAAACCCTTGGAGTCGAGTGTACCGAAGGTTTTGACGGAGGATTGCTGCAGACTTTCCACATGGAAGTGTACGAAACCTCTCATAAAATGCTCATTGGAAACATCACGTCACCAACTCCCAGCATGGTTGTGTCAGGTTTACCATCTGGACTTTTGTTCAAGATCACTCTTTACGCTGCCAATGAAAAAGGAGTCAGTGACAAAATTTATATCCGAACGTACACTCTCAAGCTCCCCGAAAAGCGAACTGGTAAGCAACTTGTAGTTAGATATCTTCTGAGTCTTAAAATGTCTAAACCCGAATTTTACCAAGGGTGGATTCAGGGTAGTTACCAGATAGATTTTTTGAGGCTGGGCCTCATATTCTCTCAAGACATTCAAGAGGGAATAACCCTAGTTTGTTATAGTTACTGGTCCCAGCTTCAACTTATCAGATTCTCCAGAGCCACGCATTGTCCTACCGCATCAAAAGAAACTCCCCATGCATTGCTATACTGATCATAATCAGTTTCTGTGGTGATCAGTTGGTGGTGTAACCTGCGGATCGATTTGTGGTGTACCTAACCTGCGGACCGTCAGAACAACTCCACCAAAACTTCTCTCTAGCTCAAAGCAAAACAATTTAAACTCTTAAACTAAACGTTTAAACTCTATTTAAAATAGTTTTCTTGAAAGATACTTCTCTAGTTTCGACGGATTGAGAAGGTAGAGGTAAAACACGTTAGAGAGGCGCAAATCTCAGCTCCGTCCTACTCGCCCTGAAGGTTCAGTTCACCCTCTAGCCAACGGTCTCTGGTCTCAGGAGCCCCATGATTGGGCAGAGCCAGCAGGTAAAGAGAGGGTGCCCCGCCTTCCTACAAGAACTGTTGGAAGATTCTGTGGGATGGTTGGTGAAACTGTGTTTCACCTCTACCTACCTACCTAAAAAATATAGCCGGGAAATTCGTATTCACCCGAAATTAAAAAACCCCTACAACTATTTATTATCTGTTCAAAGTTTGCCTTATCTAACCTATTTAAAGGATCATCTGCAGGCCAAGCTAGGCTCCAACAACCCTCCTTATTTAAGTAACCAGGCGAATAGAAATGTGTGAATCCTATTATTTTCCTTCTATTATTACTAGTGACTTCCGCTCACTTTGCTCGTTCATTTTTCCATCAAATGATCATATCAACTTTAGGGATCACTCCACTGATCGGTGATGCTGCACAAACCATCCCTGGAACTACCTCAAAATTAGCTCCTATCTACTGCGCAAGCGCAAACTTAGAGAAACGCTGTTTTATCCGGCGAATTTTAGCCGTTGCGTGAGGTTAAATGGCGGGTTTAAATCTTTTTTGCTCCCCGTGCTTTGTATAGTCCAAAAATAAAGATATTTTAATTTTTGGTTGCCCTGCATTCTATCGTCATGAGCATGGCGAACCGGTCATTTCTAGTTTTCTAAAACTTTAATGGTGACACACTGTGAAGGCCACGAGGAAGCTTCTGTGCCATGTCCTTGGCAGTGTATTTTTTTTTAATGTTGTGCACTTGAATGAATCCTACTCCTTCCCAAGGTTCAGACACCAGTCCTAAGATAGAAACATAGCTGTCAGATGGTACATGCCAGGTTCGTACCTTGGGACAAAATAAGGTTTTTGGAAAATTGATTTTTGGCGCAATTGAAGTGCTATGAAAAATTACAAGAACTTAATGAAGATTAATAATGAGATGCTAGTAGATGCTACATTACCAGATTTTCAAATTCACTTTTCCAGCACCTCAAACTTTGAGAACGAAAAATCTGTCCCAAGGTACATGACTTTCCCCTACTTAATATAATTTATTTAGGACCATCTGCAAGCCAATCCTTCATATTCTAGAGGGTTCGTACCATTCAGGTTGAGAACAATCAGTATCTCCACATTGGAAATCCCACTGCGGTAATTTCCAGGGGGCCTTCTATAGAGTACCTACCTACGTACCTCCCTATTATTAAGTTACAAAGTACCTATATAATCCGTACGTCTTAATTGAATTTTCCATTTGTCGAAACACTACAATTTACAAGAATAAATAGTATCTACCTAGACTCGTTTACTCATGACGAGAACCATTAGGTAGGTATCTATTAACCAAATTCAGAATACCTAGTTACCTATCTAGATTAAGTTAAGTTAGGAGATCTAGGACTTACCTGTTTCGAAGAACCAGAAGAACTTCCTAAGAACATTCCATCTTTTGTACTTTTGCTCAAGAATTAGATCATTGAATCGATTAAAATAAATCATAATAGGTGGTATTTCATATTTTCAGCTCTTTCTCCAGAAATGCTGGCGCTAGTTCCTTTGATTGGCGTCATCACTGGTGTTGGTCTCACAGTGTTACTCATAATGAGCTGCATTATAGTGTCTGTCCTACGCTGCCGCCATAAGGAGAAAACTTCCAGCACAAAACAGCTCGATGAACTGAAACACAACACTGTTGCCTACAGCTCAGATAGTCTGGAAAATCCAGACGTTATTCCTTTAGGAACAGGTTTGTGGCAACGTGTAACCTACTTACACCTAGGTACCTACCCCCTTTTTCACTACATAATACGTCTTCCTGTATTAATTCGTATTACCTATCTTACGTCTACCTCCTATCTTTGGTAAGTACCAACTAATTTACTTATTTATCTTTGAAACTTTCAGAACACGATACAGTGGACGTGAAAATAAAGCGGCCTAACTCCAACTGCACTGTTGAGGTGAGTTGATAAAATACCTACAATTACGATAATGAAGCAGAATAACCTAACCAGCTTCTGATTGGGCATTGAACCTGAGTGGTAATGGTTGAATGGTGTGCAGTGGAGTAGTACCCACATAAAAAAGATTCCTTCTACAATTTATAGAATTTCCACTTCAAATTATCTAAACATTTTTCCTTTTCATCCGTTTTCATTGCATATTATTTAAACCTTTTGCCGAAAACCCTCCAACAACAAACAACCAAACAAACAACAACAAAAAAACAAATCAACAAACAAACAATCAAACTCAATTAAACCAAACTCCAAACCAAACCCAAACCACCAAACCAAACCAAACTCAATTTAAACTATCGGGAGATATCATCAGTTTCTCCAGGTTCGAGAATTATGCCTTTTCAGAGAAGTCAGTATAAATTTCGACTGCGAATTTGGTAATTTCGGACTTAATATTGTTTTTATTTACATTACCAACTGTTGTTATGGGTTTTTTTTGTCGATAGTGACGTTTTAATGCTATGATGGAGTGCTAGTAGTTGAGCAGAAAGTTCTGTTCAAAACCTTTTCAAAGGAAACAGATAAATGTTTACACAAGACAGGGTAGCTTGCAGGTATTGCCCAAAGATGTTACAAGTCAAGGGCTAACGAGACACATCAATAGTGCTTATCAGAACATTCTACAACAGCAATTTGATGTCAACACATTTCAAAAAGTTCCATTCATGCAGCATGAGTTGGTGAGCGAATTTTCAAAGAATAATTTTAACCAATTTTGTGGGTGATTCTTATAGGAAATTTCACGCTGATTCCGAATATACCATATGTTCCTATGTTTAGGATGGTATTTCACACCAAACACCTCAAAAAACACGTTTTTTAGCGATTTTTGAAACTAAATTTTCAAAATTTGACCCCTTGGAGTACTCCAAAAATTCTGGCTAACGAACTCAGCCTTACTTTTGATACTATTGACATTTTAAAATTTTTTTGGATTTTTTATCTCGATCCCACGGGCAGATATCGTCTGGAGTGACACATAAATATATAAATATATATACATATATAAATAATATACATATAAAAAAGTGTTAAATTTCAGGAATCGTTTTAGAATGGTCTGAAACGGATTTCCATGAAGAAAATTGTCAAAAATTTGCATTACAAAAATTTTGAAGCCATTGCAATAGCTTCATTTTCTTCGAAAATTCGCTAAAAGCACGACAGATGCCTAACAGGACTTCACCTCCCAACACGACTGAAGCTGAATACTCCTGGATGAACAACTTTCTACAAGGATACGGTGCTCCCTTACTCAATAAGTACGTCGATGGAGACCGTCATGGGATATGGAGGAAGCGGTTGCAGCGCGTTTTGAAGCTGAAAGGGATACAATACTCGGTACCTCTCGGACCAGTTGGTAGACAAATAATGGCGACTCTTCTGGCGGACGGGATTCAGAAGATTGCCGATGGCAGTGGGTGTTCAGAGCGAATTTTTGTTCTGTGTGCCACATGTCTACAGAGAGAGAACCACATGTACCCTTGGGGGGCACAGTGGTCCAGGATCGTCAAAAAGCGCTTAAAACTCGGATTTTTCATATATTTTATCCAGGGTTGCTGGCTGCAAATATGTGTTTTTTACCTTCCAGGGATATCATCTCCAGATTTTCAGGGTACTAACTTCGCCAGCAAGCCCGTAAGCAATGGTTGGGATAAGGGGAATAGCGAATTTTCGTTAGCGAATTTTCGAGAAAAAAACCTTAAAGGGACCCTCTTTCAGTTTCTCCATTTGAATCAACGTTCACAAACATGTAAATTTTGGGGGAAAAATACGCCCTCAAAATTTAAAAAAAAAAATAAATGAAGAAAGTTTACATTTAAACCAATATAAACTTTGATTTGTCCTACAACTTTTGTGCTTCTTTGTGCATCTTTGATTAAAAGCTCAAGACTTTTTGTTAACATCTGTAGAGAGATTTCCGACCACAATTAGCTGCTACCATCTGCTCCTTTTAGCTCTAGAGGTGAATGAACTGGGAAAACATGAGCTTTTAGCGAATTTTCGAAGAAGCAATGGCTTCAAAATTTATAATGCAAGTGTTAAATTTCAGGAATCGTTTTAGAATGGTCTGAAACGGATTTCCATGAAGAAAATTTTCAAAAATTTGAATTATTTAAATTTTGAAGCCATTGCAATAGCTCCATTTTCTTCGAAAATTAGCTAAAACGTGTGTTTTTCAAGAAAGTCGAGTGTTTTAGTGTGTTGACGACCTGACCATGACTTGAGGTGTTAGGTATCGTTTTCCAGGTAATTTTTCACGCTGAATCGAATGGTGACACTCCCGATATTCATTTCGACTGATAACAAAAATTGATTTTTCGATTAAAAAAATAGTGAATTTTGGACCTACTAGCACATCCAACTCATATTTTAGGAATATTTGTGTGTTGATTGAATTTTTCCAAATAATTATTGTTCAGATCTACCTCAATTGCTCATTTGCTCAACAAAATATGGTTTTGATATGCTGGTACGTCCAAAAATTCACTATTCATATCGAAAAATCAATTTTTTATCAGTCAAAATGAATCGGGAGTGTCACCATTCGATTCAGCGTGAAAAATTACCTGGAAAACGATACTTATCTCCTCATGACATGGTCAGGTCGTCAACACCCTAAAACACTCGATTTCCTTGAAAAATCACACGTTTTTTTGCATTCAAACACAATTTTCTCCCTTAATTGGTGCACCAACATTAAAAAATACTACACCGTTAGAAAGCTGAGATTTTCGCGCAACTTTTAGGCTTTCAGTCAAAAAATCACATGCTAGATTACTGGGACCTATGAGCAATGAAAGAAAGTGGTGATTTTCAAGATTTGACAATTTTTCCTCTTCAAGTTCATTTTTCACACATCTCGCCCACTTCAAAAAACTTTAGTTTTCCATCAAAGAAATAGGAAATTTAACGGTCTTTCCAATGGTATATTTATTTTCTATTTTACACTGTAAATTAAGTGCGTTATGTCTCTTTCAGCGATGAAAAGTCGAATGAAAACACAAAATCTTAACATTGAAATATCTCGAAAAATAAGGAGTTTAAAAAAACAAACTCTAAGAGACACAGACTTTTAGTTGGAAATGGCCAGTAGAATCAGTACCTGGCCTGTGACCGTCACGAAATGAAACACCCTGTATATATATGAAACCATCGCAATTGCTAAATTTTCTTCGAAAATTCGCTAAGTGTAAACTTTAGTGGAAATAGTTTGATATGAAGTGAAAACGGTTTTAATTTTCGAGGACTAGGTTTAATATCAAGTGGAAATGGTTCAATTTGAACTGAAAATGCCATAAATGGGTTGTTACCTACCTACCCAATTTCAAACCATCGTGGAAAGTTCTGCAACGTTTCAACTCATGAAGATCTGTGTTAAAAAGTATCTACACCTCAGGAGAATCTGATTTTTCGTGAAATAATCAATTTTAGAAGATTCGAAGATGTCGCAGGTGACGTCTGAAATTCGTCTCAGATTCCATCAGATACATCTCTGAGATGTCTGTGTTAAACAATGGAGATGAGATGAATGTTCTGTGTTAAAAGATTTGAGACTTTGAAATTTGTTGGGTCAAATTGGCATGTCTTTAAAGACCTCCACTACCCATAGAGCTCTAGTATAAAGCACAACGTGCTACTTAAGTACCTCGTACTTGGTACTCGGGTAGGTAGGTGCCTCATTTCTAAGAATTTAATATAAGCAGGTACCTACTGCTATGGTTAATTGGGTAACTGCCTATACGTATTTTTATGAGCAAGCATTACCCTTGAAATTTGTCTTTGTTACAGAACTACGAAATGCAGTTTGCTGATCATAAAATGGTAAATCCATGTTCCACGTACGCTGAACAGCACCCCAATTCTTTAGAACCCACTGTGTATGCTCAAGTGGAAACAACAATACCTCACATCAGAACACACCACCCCTCTAACGTAAGTAATAAACTGGTTCCTACCAAAATACTACCTCTATAAGAACTAACTTGTTGCACGTAGGTAGGTATATTTAACTCTACCTCTTACTCCTCCTCCTAGTAGGTACCTACATGTTGTATAACTTGACTGAAGACGATAAGAACCACTCACTGAGCAAGAAATAATTGCCGAACTGATTTTGGGAAGCCATCGCGGATATAATTGGTGGGTTGAGGGTGGAAGTATTATCGGCTTTGGGTCCGGTTGGGTAGATTTATTCATTCACTTATTCCAACGTGTTTCGCAAAATTTCTGCCTCATCAGGGAATATTCAATAATCTGCGTGACAGGTGCGGGCTTGTCCGCCTGGTCAGTTGTCATACATTTGGCATCTCAACTACGAGCTCTTACGTTCTCAACCTACAGAGAAGGGATAAGGATTCCATTCAGAACACTCTTAAAAGGATTTCTATTGTGGACTTTTCCCGAAGGCCTCAAAAAGAGTCTTTCATAAAATCCTACTTGAGAAGAAATTATTAGAAACCTACAATATCAAGAAAAATACAGGAAAAATAATACGCAGCGAAAAGGAAGGGATAAACTCATCAAAATCCCAAATTTGCGTATAAGGCAAATTTGAAGGAGGACGACCAGACAAGCGAATGGAGTCCCTGCAAAGACACAAAGAATATAATTATCATAGAGATAGGAGACCCAAGAAATCCTTATTTTTCTCCAACTATTTAAACATCAAGAGACTCGAGAAAAATAAAGATCATGGAAGAAACTACATTGAAGACATAAATTCAGAATTTCGTTACACTGCAAAAATGAAGACCAAACGCCGGGCAAGGTTGCTCAAGAACGAAATTTGAAATAAATATTGTTCTTAACTACCAGGCCACCAAGGGAAAACTGCCACACGGGTGAGGGCTCAGAAGCCTGGCCAATGCCTCGACCCCCCCCCCCCCCCCCCCCCCCCCCCCCCCCAATATTATGTGACCTCTCTGATTGGCTTCGGTAAAGGAGGCCCAAAGGGTATGTATAAATATACATATAGGCTCCATTACCCCCTGGGGAATTATTTTCATATGGACCTTCAGAGGTCATGAACCAAGATCTCTTCAAGATTTCATCTACCATTACTTACTAGCAGCACCTTGGAGGTCCTGGCACCAGGTCCTTGGCTGCCTACGAACCCGACAAGGATAGTGCATGGACCACTCTTTGGAAATGTAACCACTCTCCAGGCTCGAAGGGAGCTCACCCCCACCAATCACGTCTGTGGCCCACTAGCTGAAATTTCCGCACGGGTTGACAGCGGCCAGAAGACAGATGAGAGCCAGCCTGCCAGTCAATTGCCATGCTCCTGTCGACCACGTCCGCCAATCTGTGGCGGTACCTACAGTCAAGGACGGCTGCCAGACTGTCAGCCACAAGAGATTAGAGGGTTTATGTTCTTCCCGTCACGGAAGAACGAAAATGAAACGCGAAGCTGATAAGGGAAAACGGACCAATCAGCTTGAAGCATTTTCTTCCCATAAACATGTAGTCCTTCCCGTGTACGTGGAGAAGCAGCTCTATAGCTGGTATTTTTCCTTTAAAACATCCTCTGGTTGTCATTCATATTTCAACAGAACAACTATATTTTATCTTTAAATTAGGTACCTTACAATGAATTTATGAAAAAGATTTACATAACTACACATGGTTATGACTTCATTAGGTATACGTACTAAATGTAATAATATTATATTTTTTGGAGTCTTAATTTATTTAGGTCCTTTAGCACATGTTTCGTTGGTCTCCGCCACGTTCTTCAGCCTGTCAAAGTTCATTAAAGATCGAGCTCATCCCATTCTCTTCAAAATCGTTCATGTTCATGTTGCATCATTTCGCTCCTTTCTATGTTGTGAACAGTTTTCATTTCTTCCCCTATCCTTCACTTCTTCAGACAATTCACACCTCTTAGGCTCTATTTTCCTCATGTATGTTATTAGAGTATGAACAAAACTCATGAGTATGAGTATCAACTCATTTGTTCATTAATGAAGGGTGGTGAATTTTCAGATTCAGATGAAGCCAGGTACTTTCTGAAGCGCTTTTGCTTACAGTTGACAAAAAGTTTAGCTTTAAGGTAAGTTTTAGTTCTAAGAGAACTGTGAGAAAGAATTTACTCATGGAAGAAAGACTTGCACATGGCCTGAGATAATTACAAATTACCTTAAAGCTAAACTTTTTGTCAACTGTAAGCAAAAAAGCCCGTCAATAGGTACCTCATCTGAATCTGAAAATTCAGCAATAATATTATATGAATGTTTCCCAAAACCCGTCCACTACCAATCTCCCCTTAGGCAACTCGCGCTACCAAGTGGGGACTGAGTCACCCCACGCGTTTTTCATTAGTATTTTAATAATTACACTGGTTATATAACAATAAATTTCAAATGCGAATATTTTATATTTTACAAAATGAATGAAACAGCTTTATACATGACACAGAAACAATACATTGGAAAAACTAATTTGAAAAATCATCAAGAAAATTCACAATTACGAAATTCCCTCCCCCAAATTTTTTTTAACGAAATGAAATTCATCATCAGCCGACCAATGGTAGCCTCTGCGCAAGCGTAAACATGAAATCCTTGCAACATCAATTTCTCGCCACCTAATGGTCCGATTTCGCTCAAATTTGAGCAGTTGAGGATCGGAGATTCGATAATGCCCTATGCGTTTCATCAAGATCGGATCAGTGGTACTCACTGCGCATGCGCAAACGTGGAGCACTCATAACTGCAACAATTTTCATCCGATTGCGATGGAATTTTCAGGGATTGTGCAGGTAGTAATCCCTTTGATGATTCCCTAGGCATTTCATTATAATCATTGTAAATTATCATTATCATAATCCTAATCATAATAATAATTATTATAATAACATTGTAAATTGTGTATACATATATATAAAATCATGTTATGGATACGAGGAAGCTGTGTGCCACACCCAACTTGGCAGACTTTTTTTGTTACACGCACTAACGAGTGGGGTGACTGTTCACAACTTCGTGTTTTAGTTGCCACTAAGTAATTTTTCTGAACTGCAGATTATTTTTTTCATAAAATTGAGTGTTAATGAGCAAATACACACATTTTTATGCCCATACTGACGTGCATTGTTATCAAACTGAGAAAATTTGGACTGCTGAGGGTCTGTCTGAGTCACCCCATTCGGTACCCGGCGGGTTAAAAACCCCACTAATAGTCTCGGAAACGGGTCAGACCGAATTTACGGAAAAAACAGCTTTTCTAGGTTTCAGTTATTCAAGAGCTACGAGCAAGCTATTAGACATACATCCCCCTCTCTGGGCTCAAATTAACGCTAAATAGATTTCCAGCAACTTCACTCGAAATGAATATCCTCCGTAGAATAAGTATTTCGGTCGTAATTTTTTGTGCTCAAATTCTTGCAAATTTTATCTACTTTAAAACGCTTAGTTCAGGAGATATAATCATAAAACCAAAACAAGGGCAAAAATTTCGCGGTTTTTCAAGCTGCACACAAAGAGGAGCAAGTCTCCCTGGTTTTCTCATGGGGCCTGTTCAGTTCATGTTTGGTGCAAGTTCTGTGACCAACTTCAATACTGGTTCCCCAGGTGTTGCACTGAACTAAAACAACTTGAACAGAGAGTTCAAGGAGAGGGAATTCCAGAGAGTTTCTAAGAGATTCAGTCGCTTCACATGACTGTGGTGATATTGAAAAAAATTTGGCGCAGCTTGTTGACTCAAAACTTCCCTCTCCTTCCTCACTTAATTTATGCTCTCGCCTCGTTCGGAGGTTGTTCACTGTAACTGCGCTCTGTTATTTCATGAGCCAAACCGCAACAGGGCACTCCCAAGTTGCACTCGAATTGAAAGATCCCCCCCCCCCCCCCCCCACTCATCAAGTCGAAGGTTCAATTTTCCCCACTAGCCTATAGTTGTTATTATAATTTTTTATTCACTAAACATCGACAAATGATTGGCAAATGAAACTGTAGGTTTTTCATTTTCCGGGGTCTACCAAAGTGTGAGGTGTTTTTGAGTTGCCAATCAAGGTCATTTGAGATTCAAATTTGGTAGAATGTATAATGGTTGTACCTAATGTCGCTTTACTCTTTAAAATTAACTCATAGCATAATTTCATTTCCAGATGGGGATCACGTACATGTAAGGAAGAACGTATATCTGAAGGCCAAACTGAAAGTTACCGACAAAAACAAAAACGAACGATGATGTTGATACAATATCATTGAACATTGTTGTGTTTTGATAGAAGACATTTTGGTGTGTACATTAGTGTGTAAAATAATATTCCAAAAAAATCTGAAGACATTGAGAAAAGTTAGTTGTGTAAAAAATTGGTGTGAAATATTTTTAAATGGAGAATTTTTTGTCATAGAGGATTAATAAAGATCTTTGAAAATTGTAAAAACTGTGATGAAAGCTCAAATTCTATTTATTGTGTAAAATGATTAATTGAGTGTGATAAATGTATAATAATGTTCATGTAAATACGATTTAAGTAAATGTAAAAAGGAACTTTGATGTAAATTAAATGTATATGTTAATATTATATTTGTACAAGTTTTGCAGGTTCTAAGTCACTAAATAAATTTTGTATAAAAGGATCATGTAATTAATTTAACCAATACACGTTGAATGATTCTTGAATATAATATTATATAATCGAGGGAGCAAGGCCAGAAGTAGAGGAGCCTCGAGTCTGGTATTTGATGTAGGAAACAAGGCTGGACGCTCTTGAGATCGAACCCTGATTTCGTTCACCTCATTTCTTTTCTTTCGTTTTAATATCTGTTAATAATAATGTGGAACTGTGATTGGTCAGAGAATGATTCAATTAAATGTAATTCTTTGAAAGCACATCCTAGTGGATCCTAGCAGGGTTTACTGTATGAGATGAGAGAACAAAACCCTGTCATAAAAAATAACTAATTTTTTGAACTGAGACAAAACAGGTGGCATTCGAGTAACCAAAATTGCCTGCCAGTAGGCACACCGCTGTTGTAGAAATCCTAGAGAGCTAGGCTACTTGAAATTCATCCGTAAGTTCCTAAACAAAATTCCTAGGTACCTAACCTAACTTATATAAGATAAAATGAAAAATAACGTTGGTTGTTGATATTTTTATTAAGCTTATTTTCAGTCTTTCATCAACTGTATAAACATAACATTCACATAGGTACTGAAACACATTATGATATTGATTTGGTACAATACAATAATTAATGAACAGTCAGTTCCTATTATCATCTACTAGTAGTCACTCTTTTGTATCAATGGTCGAAAAGATTCATTGTGTAGTTTTTGATACAACTCCATCCAATTCTTTAAGGCGATCTACTATAGAGGAGAGGACACTGGACGCTCCTATGCGGAACAGGCTGGGATTGAGCCAGGAACTACCAAGTTCTTTTTTAATTAATAGAATCCAAATCAGAATATCCTTGTACGTCCGTATCCCACCAGCAGGTTTGAATCCGATCTGAAGAAATAAACATAGCTCATGAGAAAATGTAGTGTTTGGCAAGAGCATCCCATTATTTTTAGGAGTCTACACAGTTCTAACTACATGTTTACTTTGTACGGCCTTCAAGTTGAGAACTCCGAACTACCCTTTATGTATTTCAAGGCCAGGTCTTCAAGACCAGTTGATCACCTTTTGCGTTTTTTCTCATGACAAAAAATATAAATCTGCCAGTTTTCGAGATATCAAACCAAAATTTCAAGAGGAACCTCGTTTTCCCTAAGGGAGGCCCACAGATCTATGCGCCCCTTTTCCAGTCACATCCTCAGTTAATTTAAAATGGGAGATTGATTGGATTGGGCAATGAAATTATATTTATTTATTCGATTTAGGGGCGAAGTCCAATTACAAAACAGCATGTCAGTAACGGTTCATAATAAAATAATTCAAAATGATAGATAGAGCACCTACCCATCGTACGAACGGAACAGTGAACAGATCGGTTCGACGACATTATTTTCAATTCAGATCTCCTCCGAGTTCAAGCCAGGGGAAAGCAACGAACCAGCAGTAGTGATTTAGTCATCAAAGAATCAACATTAGGTTCACTAGTACGAAAAATCGACACATTGTCGTCCAAACGTGAAGTGCAAATGCAAAAACTGACAGGAATCAGCTCGAAAGAATCTGCTTGCATAGGTACTGAGATTCCTACCGTTGAACGCTCAAAGCTGCCATTGTGCTGGCCTATGATGTTCGATAGCACATGTATACTCACCTCAAGAGATCAGTGTTTGTACGATTTTTGCAAACACAGAAACTAGCAACTACCATTGATCCAATCAGGTCCGTTGAATGGTATAACAATAATTAAACCCTTTGCTCATTGATCTTCCCTGAGGATCTCGGACGATACAATGAACCACGAAGGCATCACCGAAGTTTTCAGTAGACTTTATTACTTTATTTCATTTTTTTTTTTTTTTTTTTTGTAACATTATGCTGTTTGGGTTGCCGAACAAGAATCCGATTTTACCTGGAAACGTGTTTTGTTTTTTTAAATGTGAATTTTAGCACTTTTTGAGTATTTGTCTGCAGGTACATAACTCCTATATTTTTCCTACAGAAAGTTTAGTGTTGCAACCAAACATTTGGCTGCTAGGGAGCATCAAAATATGGGAAAATTGTGATTAAGAGCTTGGTGAAGAGTTTACCTTTTTCCATAATGATAGACATGAATATCATGAAGAATATAATATTAAAACATGATTGATAAGAAAGTAAATATAGGTCAAACATGCTTACTTTGACTCCATACATGACGTAAAAGAGCTTTATTGCACGGCACATCACTACTCCTACAGGGATGGTTGCATTGATCGTTTCTTTGCCTGAAATGATATGAAATTAGATTTGGCAGTCACATTAGTTCAATTAAAAGATCGTTCAATTATAGTTATGGAAGTCTAGCGTCTGGGGCTTTTGGGTTTTGAGCTTCGGAATAAGCATCTGTTAGGAAGGAGGGATCAATGCATGAACACGAACAATGCAGTCACTAATTAGTACACCCATCGGTGTATTAATCACACTGGATTCCTAGCTCTGCCTACCTATTTACGTACTTTACTGGAGAATCCGTCGTGACTAGCTGGTCTGTATTCTTATCACTAGCGGAACTAACCCTTTAGCTTTAATACCTGCCTACCTGGCCACCAATGAACAGCATAGCAAACAAACAGTTCTTTTTATTTAAACCAGTTCTCATTTATTGGTTTTACTCAATTCAATTAATCTCTTCCCGTCAGTGGTTTGCCTCAAAGCTGGTGGAAAGGTGCGATTTTCAATTTATGTATGTTTAATGGCCAATGTTCGTCATAAAACCTTTTGAATTAATATATTTTTGGTTAACTCAATTTTATGAAACTCCAACTAACCTACTTCCTATTAATCAACTTGAGCCATGTCAAGTCAGGCCGTCTTCCTCTAATTCCTGTGGAAAGCTGGGAACGTTTTAGCGAATTTTCGAAGAAAATGAAGCTATTG
>JAEMON010000001.1:63827412-63861259 GCA_030264115.1 Lygus lineolaris
TCAGTTCCACCATCCCATAGTGATGATTACTGCCGTGTAACCATAAAGTTGTGGGTGAGGCAGGGACGATGTGGTTTTGTACTACTGAAGAGCTGGGGTGGTGAGGGCAACATCCATGTCGGCCCCTTTGAGGAGAGTGCTACGTTGAAACCCTTGGCCTTCTTGACTATAGGTTAAATTATGTTAATCAAGAAGGAGCCGTGTCATAAGTCCGGGAGAGTGCGGATATCGCGTGGTTGTTCTCCCTATCAATTCAGCTCAGTAAATGAATAACCCACAAAAGCCAAATATTTTCGAATAATTAAAAACCACCATAAAGGGCCAGGAACGTCATGGAACTGTGGTAGAATGATGGAAAGGGTATGTTGATAGGGATTACAGGTCATTCAGTGCACCATGATCGTGCATGTCTGTGCATGTACTCGTCGAAGGCCCCCCCCCCTCGACTGTTACATATATGTTACAGTAGGCGAAAATGGGTTAACAGAGCTTATTTTGTTGAGCTATTTTTGAAATACCTATTGGAATTTTTATATACTTGGTGGGCTATTCCATTGCCATAAAAAATTCAGACTCTAAGCGTTAATATTGTGTATTCAACAACAGCCTAGCTCAATGATTCCACGCACCGTGTGCCAAAATGCCAGGTCTCCCAGCGCCATCAGTAGGTACACTCTCCTTGGGTTTTTACAGAAATGTGACTTCCAGGAAGACGTTGGCGGACGTACACATTCGGATTCAGCGTCAAAAACCCTACAATTTGAGCCCTATTTCATCATTATATCCTTCCAATTGATTTGATGTCCTCATTTATAAAATTAGATCTCAAAATTTGACCAGATTGCCCCAGGCAGACGTACATGTTCGGTTTCAGCAATAAAACCCCTACAATTTAAGCCCTATTTCATCATTATACCCTTCCAATTATTTTTGTCCTCATTTATAAAATTCGATCTCAAAATTTGACCAGATTGCCCTAGCAGACGTACATATTCGGATTCAGCATTAAAAATCCTACAATTTGAGCCATATTTCATCACTATACCCTTCCGGTTATTTTGATGTCCAAATTTAGCAAATTTGATTGCCTGTAAAATTCACCTGCCCCGGATGCGTGCTGGCAGAGGTTGTATTATGGATTCTGAGGGTCGAGTAGCTTCATTTTATATATCTACCAAAACTATGCCCTTCCGATTGAAATCACCATTCACCAGCTCTCAATCGATATGTTCCTATGTTTAAGATGGTAATTTACACCAAAAACCTCAAAAAACAAGTTTTTGGACCCTTAATTTTCACAATTTGAACCCTTGGAGTACTTCGAAATTTCTGGCCAACGAACTCATTCTTTCTCTAGTTACAATTGGCATTTTAGAATTTTTATTTATTTTCTAGATAGATTCCAGGGTCAGATATCGTCTGTAGATAGTAAGCAATTTGATTTTGTATTAATAAATGCCTGAAACAGACTTGTAACTTATACATTACAGAAATGCAGATGATCAATTCTGTAGTGTAGATAAAAAGAACGAAAAATATTAAAACGCATTCATTAAAATTTAGAAACCTTGCAGGTATTCGAAGCATTAGTCTCACCAACCACCAAGAACTAACAATTACTTGTAGCCTGTATTTTGCGTGAAATTCCAGAAGATTTTCAATTTTCCCCTGACTTTTCGAGGTTTTCCCTGACCACTTTCTTTTTCCCTGATTTTATCAGGTTTTCAAGGTTTTCCTGACCCGTAGCACCCTGGATAACCTCCTCAACATACTAGGAATTGCTGAACAGTAAACTATATTCTGACATTGTACCTGTGGATGTTTTGATGAATGGCGCGCCAGCATACATAGATACTAGAGACGCTTTGAATATGTTGTCCAGGGAACCACATTCTCCAGTGGCTAGAATAACTTTAACCTTCTTTCCTTTGCCAGCAGCATTCATGTTCAGTACTTCCAAATAAAGCTCCTCCCATTGACGGTTCAACACCAAACTTCTGTCAATCACTATATCGATTTCATCAGCTCCTTGGTCAACACAGAATGCAACTTCAGAAACTCTTGTAGACAGAGGGTACTGACCACTCGGGAATCCTCCAGCAACTGAAATCATTCATAGGAATTAGAAAAAAGGTATTCATACTTTAAAAATGGACACTCAGCATGGTTCCAGCTTGGCGCCAGCCAAGCAGATCTGTTGAGAATTAAGGCGCTGGGGAACGCAAACAGGCCTTAGTATTTTATGTTTTTAAATTTTAATTGTTAATGTTAATGTTTTTAAATTATGTTGTTAAATGTTTTTTTTATGTTTATTTTTATGTCTTAGTTATGTTTTTTTGGAATCAACCCAACCCCCCACCCCCTCTAGATGCAATTTTCAGAATTCTAGCGTTATAGTGCACAAATAGACAAATTATAGCGTTGTAGTGCACAAATAGACACAAGCTGAACTAAAAGAAAGCAGGCGAATCGGTTGAGAATTAGGCCCTAGGGAGCACACACAAGATTTTAGGAATAAACGTGTTTTCGCGGCATCAACCCCCCCTTTCCCCAAAACACACCTCGTAAAATCACTTAACAATGGTGTGGGCTAAGTGTGGATTGTCTGAAAGAGCCCTTATTGTCAGGTCATGCTTTTATCAGGTAGGTATGTCAGCCTCCAACACCCTTTGGGAATGGCCCATCTTTTCAGTATCCTGGGTTCCGCTACTTTATGGGCGTAAGGCCAATTTTGTGATCTTCAAGCTTCAAGCTCCAAGACAAGTGTAGTTGCGAGTGGTATAATTTAGGCTAGTTGTAAACGTGATTCAGAACTTAGGTCACTTGCAAGAGTTTGGGGTTGCAACTGGCCAGTTGCAAAGAGTGTATATTAGGTTAGTTTGTGCTTTCACCTGGCAACTGGTCTGAAATGGGCTTTTGGCCATTTGCAATTTAGGCCAGTTGCGATGGATCCAAAGCGAGGCCAACGCAACTAGTAGCTTTGCCTCCAGTTGAAGGGCACTTGAATCAGGAGGCTGAAAACTTGAAATTCACTAGTCATACACCAAAATCACAAGAGTGACACTGCAAGACCCTGTGCTACATCAACCAGATAAATTCAATCATTCTGTAATCAATCACCAACCTGCAGCAACGGGGAGTGCTGATCCAAGCTCAGCCAGGGTTAATTTCGCATCTGAAATCCGGTTCGGGTAAAGGCACACCGAAGCAGTAGTTAATTTAGAGCCATCATATTTAGCATGCCTTTTCACAATATCTTTAGGTACTGGGGCAACAGCCTGAAATCATGATTAGTCAATTATACGTCCTGGTTTAACAATGCCGTCTTACATACCTATTATTTAATGAGCTAGTGATGCGAATATAATTTGTTCTGTTGTGATATTAACAGTTAACCTACCTTGCAACATAACTGGGTGACAGTCGCTCTGGTGTCATCAGCAGATAGAGTCGTTAGGTCAAGGAAAGATACGGCTCTCAACAACAGACTTATTTCATTTTCGACACTCAATGAATCAACTGACTGATTCACTAATTCGGCTTCAGCATTCACAACTTGTTCATTGATGATAATCTGCTGTGGACGGAAATCCCCTGAAAAACCAACCAATCGTTGAGCACAATGGGGTAGGTATTGATTAGCAAACGCTACCATTGAGCAGACGGCGAAAAAATGCTTAGGAGACCATCTACAGCCTAACTCGCACGACCTCTGAAAATGTCACCGAAATTGGTAGAGAAGTTCCGGAGTTGGTACTTGGAAGCACCATCGCATGGGCGCTGGAACGTTTGCCTGCCATTTTAGTTCCATGCATCATCCCTAGATTGCTTTAGAAGTCTGCGATATTTCCCTGCATGCCATTAAACGTTGAGTGAAACTTCCTGCTACTTCTTCCATGCTCAAGATTCAAGAAAACAACCTGAACCTGGGAAGCTATACAGCAGTTATGGGCAACCTTTGACATGTTGTGGGCCAAACTTTAGTGTGCAAAAACGTTCGTGGATATTTTAAAGACGTGTTCATAATTTTTAGCGATAGATATCAGACATGAAATAATACGACAATGTTATTATGATAAAATTTATTAAAATAACAAACTGAAATGAAAAAAATAGGAACAACATAATAATGAAATCGTTAAATTTGGAATTGTTATTAACTACGAAGCTGAAAATTTGAATGCCTGTAAAATTCACCTGGCCCGGATACGTGCAGGCAGACGTCCAATTATGGATTCTGGGGGTCGAGCAGCTTCTTTTATATATCTACCAAAACTATACCCTTCTGGTTGAAATCGACTGTCACCAGCTCTCGATCTACTATGGTCGGCTTATGTAAAGGGTTCATCGGAATTTTTAATGAAAAAGCAACTGAATTAAATGCGCAAAAAGATGATGTGATAGTCCTAGTGCAAATAAAAGATAAACCACTACCGAGATATTCATGAAAAACCTAAAAAAGGGACCTTTAGCGAACCCCCCCACCCCTCTAGCGCACACCCCACCCCCCAGGACTTTGAGTATGTTAATCAGGATACCCCTCCCTACGTCTGTGCCAATTTTCGTTTGGGTTCTATTTAATTCTACCTCAAAACGTAAGTTGCCTGGACTATATGAATTTCGCCACAATTGGATAAGTGATGGCTACTGAGCAACTCCGTAACTATTCTACCGATTTCGTTTAAATGTTCACTAACTGATTCTATACTTCCATGTTACAAAAAGGAGGAAGCTATACTGCCATCCCAACTTGGCAGACGTTTTTAACTTCTCCTTTCTTCATCATTTCCTCTTCCTTCTCCATTTTCCAAGCTCTACTCGTTATCACATAAATATGGCATCATTTTTTGCACTCCCTTCCCTTTCTTCTCGGGGGTTTTGGGCCATACCCCCCAATTTTCAATAGGTCCATGGACAAATTTCTTGAGGAAAATGGGGTCCAGGACTACCTATTAGGGACTCGCAAATTAGTCACCGCTAAGGATACGGCCTGAGACTCAGGCTGATTACCTATTTTTTAGGAAGCGAAATAGTATATAATGATAATGAGTTAATAGAAATAATAAAAATCTATCGATTGACGTAATTTTAGGCAAAGAATCGTATATCATGTTGTGCTATTGCAACGCTGAGAATTACAAAATAACACTTTTGCATTTTCCTAATATTAAAAAAGTCCTATTCATGCAGTATGAGTTGATGAGCGAATTTTCGAAGAATCATTTCAACTGATTTGGTGGGCGATTCTTATGGAAAATTACATTCCGAATATACCATATATGTTCCTATGTTTAAGATGGTAATTTACATGAAAAACTCAAAAAACGCGTTTTTTTTAGCGATTTTTGACTCTAAATTTTCAAAATTTGAACTCTTGGAGTACTCCTAAAGTTCTGGCGAACGAACTCATCCTTTCTCTTGATATTACTGACACTTTGAAATTTTTTCGGATTTTTAGCCTGATTCCTCAGTCAGATATCGTCTGGAGTGACACATATATAAATATATATATTATATATATGTGTGTGTGTGTGTGTGTTGAATTTCAGGAATCGTTTTAGAATGGTCTAAAACGGATTTCCATGGAGAAAATTTTCAAAAATTTGCATTATTTAAAGTTTGAAGCTATTGCAATAGCTTCATTTTCTTCGAAAAGTCGCTAAGAACATGAAATTTTTAGATAAAAACCAAAATCTCAAGTATTTTAACAACTGGCTAATAATTGAAGAAGGAAATCCGAGCTTGGTTTCAATTATTAGCCACCCGGCCAATAAGTGACTACCTTGCTCTGGTGAGGATTCAGTTATTAGCCACACAAATATTATTGCTCGATTCCCGATTTTTTTGTATTTTTATTGCACCAATTGAATACTAGATAATCGCAGATTAAGGAAATATCAAAATATTGATACCAAAACAAAGTGGAAACACGTTAAATCCTTAAGAATGAGAGGTGGATTGCTTACGGTTTTCACAAGGAACAGGTGCTTTCGACCAACATGCGACGGCACGACCACTTCAAATTGAACTGTGAGGTTCCAATATGGTTACACTTTAACTCCTTTTGTGCCAATGACTTCTGTATCTGACTAATGATCTTCTGTGAGGTTCCAATATGGTTACACTTTAACTCTTTTTGTGCCAATGACTTCTGTATCAGTTAGGTTAACTAACAAGAGTACTTGAAACGATATCAGAGACATCTGTGTAATAATAAACGAACATAAAGAAGGAGGTGGCCAATAACTGGGGGGTGGCCAATAACTGGTGCCTTTACCCTTTGGCGATTTTAAAAACATGGAAGACATGCTGTCTAATAACAGTTACCATCTCACCATGCTCTCTGCATATGAAAATATTGCTTATGCTCAATATGCTGAAGAACTCAAGTTACTGTCAGGGCAATTTTCGAACAGATTTAGCGATTTCAAAAACATGGAAGACTGTTTCAATTTATTTGCAACTCCAACAAAAAAGTACACTTGCAAATGGAGTTGATCGAGATTCGCGAAAGCTCACTCCTAAAACCTAAATTTGGAGTTGTGCGATTCCTACAAAAAATACCTCGAAGAAGACCATTTCCCCGCAGCTTGGAAAATTCGCAAAAAGATTTATTTGTGCGTTTGTCAGTACTTATAAATGCGAACAGTTCTTTTCATTGATGAAAGTTATTCAATCAAAACATCGTACAAGGCTGACTGACAATAATTTGGAAAACTCTTTACGTCTTTGTATCAGTGGAATTAATCCAAACATCGATGGATTAGTTTCCCGAATTCAAGCTCAAGTCTCATTGATTTCGGTGTCGCTATTCAACATTCGTAGTTAATAATAATTCCAAATTTAACGATTTCATTATTATGTTGTTCCTATCTTTTTCATTTAATTTTGTTATTTTAATAAATTGTATCATAATAACATTGTCGTATTATTGCATGTCTGATATCTATCGCTAAAAATTATGAACACTTCTTTAAAATATCCTACTTTTAAACGCGGCCCGCGAACGTAATTGTACACTAAAGTTTGGCCCACAACACGTCAAAGGTTGCACATAACTGCTATTTAGCATTGCCTAATCTTGCACCGCGGACATCTCTGAAGCCAGCCATGTATAAACTAATGAAAAAAGTTTCAGTCATGCACCACGAGGTTTAGCCGATTTGGTGGGTGATTCTTGGGCGAAATTTTGCGCTGTGTCCGGATATACCATATTATGTTCCTATGTTATTCATATACCACGGTTATTCATACGAAAAACATCAAAAAACACGTTTTTTCACCCTTATTTTTCCAAATTTGACCCCTTGGAGTAAGTACTCCAAAAATTATGGCGAAATTCAAAATTCTCATGGAGAAAATGTTTGAAATTTTGCATTATTATAATTTTGAAGCCATTGCAATTGCTGAATTTTGGTGTAAATTCGCTAAAAGAAGAATTTACCTAGGTACTAAAATATCAATCGATATTGATCCTACCTACTATATTTATAATTCTTTGGGTAATTGTTGGTGAAATCATGGTAAGTAATTAATTATGAAGTGAGGTGTGTCTGATGTATTAACGGATCCCGAACGGCAAAGGAACATCCGATTTGCTTTTTGCCTTTCAGGATTTTTGAAATTCACTGTAATCGAAATAGGTTTGCCACACTGAGCAGCGACATGGCGTCAAAGTGCACCAGATTCAGGTTAGTAAATTGCCGAATGAATCTTGAAAGTCATTGAAATGAATGAAACGTTCATGAATCTTGAAACGATCAGATGAAATATAATACTCACAGCCCATGCCCATTTTGCCTTTGCCCATGGTTGAGATGTAGTCTTTCCAAACTGTATCGTACATAAATATATTTTTGGTTATTTCTGTTGATAAACTAGGTACCCGTTTTAAGAATGGTATAACAATCAATAACTCAAATTCAATCTACTGCTCAACAAATTAAAACTGAAATCAATGGTATTATATAATAAGGTCACATAATCAACAGGATAATAACCGAATACTGTAAGAGTCGGTTTGAAGAGCTCTTGAATGAATCGGACAATTGACACATATCGCATAAAACATAAACACCGTTGAAAAATAAATCAAAATAAAGATTTTTATTTGATAACAGATAAGCAACGAAGTTGGAATTAAATGGAAGCGCCCTCTCTTGTCAAAGCCGCCCGCTCAGCTGTCACTGTCAGCTGTGTCCAAAATTCGAGCGGCGCCGTGTGCTCCCCACAGTAGGCAATCCCGCCGCAGGAGGCCCAGTTAACACAGGCAAGAAAAACGCTGCATTTGTAGATTCCTCCGAATTTACGGACTTTTTTCAACATTAACCTACACTGTATTATTGTTTATCCCCTCAACACCCTCTACGTAGTTGCCAATCTCAACAAAAATGTCCTGTAGGTAGGTATTATATTTTATTTTCAGAAGTTCGAAACTTTTTGATACACTACAGACTATTTTAACAGTTTCCTGCCCAGTCTTATTGTTTGGCTTCAAAATTGGAAGTAGTCTCTCGACTTCTTTGAGTATACGGACTTTTTTCATCAATATCCTACCTGCCAGGTTGAAAAGAAAGCTACAGAAAGAGTCGCTGTTAACATATTGGCACACCTGCTCCACCACTGTAGTACCTGGGTACTATGGGGGGTATGCGGGGTACGAACTGTGTGCGTGCATGGTGGCTAGATTCTGCGGCTCTAGGGGGCCTTGTGTAGTTTGGTGGAAGTGTCCTACCTAACTAAATAACTTAACCTAATGTTGTGGAAACATATTTACAAAAGATAATAGGAGAAGAGAACGGAATCAATGTTTCATATTTCTTATAATTAAATGTGTTGTACTTGGTAGTACCGGAGTATTACTGAAATCATAGTTGTAAAGATTCCTACCTAAACATATCCCCGAGGTCCTCTGAGGAGTTGGGAGAGAAGAGTTTAACAACATCTTAAAACATTTATCAGAGTTTAATGTATCCATTTCCATAATTATAAGACGTATGATTATATGGTCTACTTCTATTACCTTGAATATTCAATAGAAATGCGTACAATCGTATTGAAATCAAATTAAGGGAAAGTTATTGAAATTAACAGTTGAATTTTGGCGAATACTGGAGATGATCAAATAAGAGAATGAGACTTGCGCACTGGAGGGAGGTCGTCATCGATGGTCGGTCGACGTGCTCTCTTCTGATTGGCTGCAACTCTCGAACCACTGTGCACTGAATATGAATGTTCGAATTTTCGTAAGAAAATTCCACGCCAGGAACTTCTCCCCGTAAATTTGGGCGTGAATATAAATTGAAGAGGAATTCCGACAAAGGGGATGAACCACCCTCTGATTTTATAGGAAAGATTACTAGGAAAGTGGATGAAATTGTTTAGACTCGGAGGAAAGTCCCGCCCCGATTACCTCACTTCAAATCGGAAGATTTACGAGGATTTGTAGAAAAGTTCTTGAAAGTAGAGAAAAGTCTTATTTTCTCACTAGCTCGTCCGCTAGATTTACGAGTTGCTTTCTGATCCTTTTCCCTTCGGATTTCTCTCTTTTATACCTAAATCTCACTAAAACAAAGGGGTGGAGGGAAGGTGGATGACTCATATTTTGAAATTGCACCATTCCGCGCAAGCTCTAGGAAGTTTCTCATCCCTACTTTTCCTGACTCCAGTGCTCCATGCTGATTTATCTGCTCCTGATTTCCCAGTGGCGGCTTTTAGAACTATTTTGACAGCCAATAGCGCTCCCCAGGATCATAACGACTATTTTGTGAACTAAACTAGAGCTGTTCCCAAAAGGGGGTTGTCTTGATGTGGACTATTCCTTTGTGCGGATCCTTCCCCCTTTTAAATTCTAGGTTTTTATTATTTGAGGTACTACAACTCTTCCCTTCTTCCCCTGGCCGACGTCATGTCGGCAAAATGAATTTAGGAGATACCTGTCAATTTGTTTAAATTTTGTTTATGACAATTATTTTGAATAAATACCCCAAAAAGAATGTCTCTTCTTATTTTCTTTTACTTAATCATGGTCAATAAAATATTATTATTTTTTTTTTTAGCTTTAGATTATTAATAATTACAAAAAAAAAATTTTATTGTCCAACAAGGAATTTATTTAATTTATTTGGTTTTTCTTTTTCCTATTATTATTATTATTATTATTATTATCATTTTTAAGTGTACTAGAGTCGGGACAGGGAGCAACAAAGAAAACAGTTGTTTAGTATATATTTTTTTAAAATTTTATTTCAATTCGAATCGGTATAATTTGTCAACGCGTTGTCATCACTTTCCTCTCCCTTTGCTTAGTAATATTTTTGACAATAATAATGACTTATATTTCAGCTTTAAGGAAAATTATTATCTATCTGATACATTTTCAGATATCCCGATTCTTATCTTAGACATCTTGATTTTGAATTCAGTCTCGTAGTTATTGATTTCAGACATTAGTTCTCTTTTATTATTAATTATCATATTACTCCTCTTCTTAAGTAATATGATTTAACAATATGATCTAATTATGATTTACTGTCATTTAACATGATTTAATTATCATATTACTAATGTACTCGTAATAACGAAGTTTGAGTATGTAATCATTTTGCCCTGAGGTCTTGAAAGTAGTAAGTTTATTAATATGGCCCTGAGGTCTTGAACATACTTATGACTTATGAAATACTTATGACTAGTGCCGTGTAGGTCTTAACAGTCTTAACTAATGCCTTTTAGGTCTTAACAAAAATGCTTATAATTAGTGCCCGTAGGTCTTAACGAAATATCCTAATGCCTTGAAGGTCTTAACATTACTAGAAATAATGCCTTTTAGGTCTTAACGTAGAAAATTGACAACAAAACAATTATAATAAAAAAAATATAATTGACAAGATTTTGAGTTTATCACTTGTTTCGCATCACTGTTTTTAGGGTCATTTGTTACTGGGTTTCACGTTACTCACTTCACTTGTCCACAAAGTTTGTTCGAGATTGCAGAGTTAGGGATCACGCCTTGGTAGAGCTGGTTCCAGGGGGTGTCGCCGGCGTGGGAACATGGCCTTATGATGCTCCAAGATTCGTCGCGCCCGACAGACTTCGCAAGTTGTCGGCTGAAGCTCCTCGTGCCCACAGTCCCGGAAGAAGTTTCCAGGACTGCCAGTCCTCAACCAGTATAGGTAATTCCTGAAGTTTCTGCGGCTGAAGGAGACACAACCTGGACAGCTGATCCCTGACCCTACATGCTGACGTCCACATATGTCGCATGCTCGACTTGGATGATACATCCCATGATATAGGTTGATGAAAAATCTGGTGATTAAGTGAAACATGTGGACGATCCACTCGACGACGCAACTGATGATGTACATCGCTACACCAGTTCCATGCATAATCATCCTGGGCCCTTGTCGAGTTACCTCTGACTCTGCTCTCAGCTCCTCTGAGGTGGATCGCCTGAAACGGAGTGAGTGTTCCGAGTGATCCTGCTGGCGTGTCTGATTTTCTTGTCGGGCTCGAGTCGTTCCCCTGCCTACTCCCGGGACTACTTGTATGGTTCGGATAGCGCACCTGGGATCTCCCCTGAGGTCAGCATGTCGTAGCGTCGGTGGAACTATTGCAATGGGTTCAAAATTTTTGTAATACAAATTTTTGGAAATTGTCTTCATGGAAATCCGTTTCAGACCATACTAAAACGATTCCTGAAAATTAACACTTTTTTATATGTATATATATATATATATACCTATATATTTATATATGTGTCATTCCAGACGATATCTGCCCAAGGGATCGAGATAAAAAATCCAAAAAAATTTTAAAATGTCAATAATATCAAAAGAAAGGTCAAGTTCGTTGGCCAGAATTTTTGGAGTACTCCAAGAGGTCAAATTTTGAAAATTTAGTTTCAAAAATCGCTAAAATACGTGTTTTTTGAGGTTTTGGTGTGAGATACCACCCTAAACATAGGAACATTATGGTATATTTGGAATCAGCCAAAAATTTCATAAAAGAATCACTGACAAAATTGGTTAAAAGGATTCTTTGAAAATTCGCTCATCAACATGCTGCATGAATGGTACTTTTTCAACCAACTGTATCAAAATCGTATACCTGTATATATATACATATGAAAACGTGTTAAATTCCAGGAATTGTTTTAAAATGAGCTGAAACGGATTTCCATGAAGAAAATTTTCAAAACTTTGCAGTACAAAATTTTTGAAGCCATTGCAATAGCTTCATTTTCTTCGAAAATTCGCTAATTACCTTTCTTTTTCATCCCAAATAAAAACCGAGCCATTGAGAAAACAACTATAGATATTAAAAACAAATGTTGATAATAGAAAGAACGCTTATTTTTGGAACACGAAAGAAAGCTACAACTCATGAAATTGAAAGAACTAATTGAGTGAAACATTGAGTGAATTAAGTGAATAATAATTTATTTTTATAAATGGAGTTCACCAACAACCCCCACTCTCCTTCGTGCAAAGTAGGTAACCACTTTATGAATAACTTCTGAATTCTTATTGCCTAAGAAATTTAATTGAAATGGCTGAAAAAAAGGTTGTAAGGACACACAAAAAAATTGTATACTTTCCTCTAACAATACCTATCTTAAAATGGGCAATTTAATATTATAATTATAAAACTATTGATAGTTTCCGACCCAAACTATCGATAGTTTTACATCACTACTCTTTCATTTACCTACCTATTAAATGTTAAATCGAAAAATATAGCGTCATCAAGCGCATCATCAACTTCGAACCTCAATTTTACTCAATAGGAGCCTATGTTACCATTATTCAGATTAAAAAAAAAAAATCTACTCCCATGCAAAAACTGGAGAATGTAAAGTGTTAAGTACCTACCTATTAGTAATAAGAATAATGTATAAACAACACAAGAGTGACTTTTTTTAAACAAATAATTTTATTTTTTTTCCACAACAAATAAAACAATATTCATGACCACAATGCAAATGCTGTTATTGTTCATAAAATATTTATCGAATCTGAATATAAAATAGATCAAGTTTACAACTCAATAGAGATATAAATATTACACTCAATAATACTGAAAATCAAAACATGAATCTTGAGGCTTAGAATTCTAAACGCGAAGTCTATGAAAATATTCTCATAAAACTTTGAAAATAACTATCATAACAAAGCAAAGCTAGTTACTTACTAAGAACAATTTTCTTTATACATTCATACTCTGGAGCATGATCCCGAAAGTACCATAAACCAATTAGTTTGACATAAATACAAATTTTATCTACATACCTAACATTATGGCATCATGGCAAAACAATTATGTTGGCAGTTTTAGTATCTAATTTAATAAATAATACAAATATCAAAATAAACAACGTTATTGTCACTAACATGTACAACTAAAATTAAAATAATACTTTAACGAACCGAAGAGCTAAAGATGGGGGTTTCAATGTAGGTTAATATTACCTGGAGTTAAATACGCATTGATTTGCTAAGACGTACTCATTCACAATTATATAGGTTGAGATGATTGTGTCAATGATTTATTTGACTTTGTGCCTGTATAGTTGTAAATGCGTGCACAACCGATCATACTAAGAGGGTTGACCCCAATTAACCTCACAGTAATAAATTATATACAAATAGTAAAACTGTGCAAATAGAGCATTTTTCAACGGCTTTCCATCCTCCAGTGACAAATAGAAAACTAAAATACAACATTACAGTAAAAACTAATCTAAATTTACGACTACAGTAGCGCCTACAAAATTAGTACAAAAAAGCATGTTGGTGGGAGAGAAGGGGGCTGTATGAGAGAAGTAGTATACTCAGAGCATTTCACAATTACAGGGGCTATGGAATGTCATGACAGAGCAGTGTTCCGAAAATAATTAGGTATGTAAAAAATCGTCAGGTTATGACACTTTAAAATAACACTGAAACGTTTTCCGTCAATTTGACTCACACTCTTGGCGCAGAAACTTACAACTTGAAGCATTCTATTTTCTTGAGCAGTGCCTAACCAACACAAAGCCCCCTTCATTCATCATTTGTGTAGCTCTTTGATTCTACATAGCTCCCAACACCAGCTATAACAAAGTATGAATGAAAGATCTGCAATTTCCAACTGATAATCTAAATTACTGCAACTATTTTATAAACAAGGTCCATGTGTATAGCATGTGGATATACTACAATTATATATACTTATTTATAACTCCATTATTAACCATTAATTTAATAAGTATTTGTAGTAAACATTTGCCAGTCCAATAACATTGGTGTTTTGAACACCACGTTATCTGTTGATTTCTACATTTGCAGCTTTTAGCACTAGTCAAACGAGTCACATTCAACTGATAGAGTTAATTTTTGTGGATACCGCACTCATTCACTTCATACACTGAAAAGTTCATGTGAGTCCACTTCCCACTTCTAGATTGATCTCTAATAGCAACTGAGTAATAGGGCAAAGTAAATGAGGATTGGCAAACACGTAGTTAGAGCACAAGAAGTGCACTTTTCACAGCTTCCTTAGTAGTACGTTTCCTGTTCCAGCCATCCACCAGGATTGCGTCGAAGGTAGAATCTACGAACTTCATCATACACGAAGATCGATACCATGAATGGAAGAGCAGGCAACCACCACACGAATCTAGAAATGAAATATCAAGGTTATAAAGATCAAGGTTTGAACAGGTTTAAAGAAGAAAACATCTGGTATAAGGCCCTTTTATTGCATTTGTTCGATTTACTTGGCTATCAAAATATGTAGTAAAGTTGACTAATGTGGGACCGTGTGAGTATAATAGAGTAGAGGGTTACAAAGGCATAGTATAAGGGCATGGACCTAGAAGGAGGTTCCTCTAGGCCTATGTAGAATGGCTTTGTCACTACAAAGCCATTTTCCTTTAGTCCATACCCTCATAGAGAAATAGTTTAAGAAATAAGTTCCAGGAAGTCGAATAATAACAGCAAAATTAAATGTAGTAAGCACGTCTATGTAAATAGATTCGTAGGTATGTACGTCTGTAGGTATGTTGCATTTCTTTTTCGTTCCATCTCACTTTCTCTGTCAGTATGCCTGCCTTTTGTTCGTTTGTTGTTCCGTTTTCACTGCCACATCATCATATGACAATTGATGTGAGTTGGAGAATATCTTTGGATAAATCTAACTTAAATACGAGGGAACCATATGAGACCCAAAGATCAACTAAAATTTTCACATCTTATTTCAATAATCCAATAATATTTACAACCTGGCTTAGCATTACTTACTTCAAAGGGTACATCCTAAGACCTTTGTCCATTCCAGGAGTGTACGATAAGAAGGCAGCTAAGGCAGTTTCAAAGACTATTCCAAAATTCAAGGCCCAGTTCCTGAAAATTCACAATCATTACTATTACACAACTGATCTCAAAAACGATTACGAAGAATTTTCCGAGAAACGAAATAAACTTCAGGAATCATTCTAGAATTGTTTGAAACGGATTTTCATAGAAAACATTTTCAAAAATGTATATACCAACAATTTCGAAGCCGTTGCATTTCAATAGCTTCATTTTCTTGTAGAATTCGCTAAAATAGTGTTTGACCATAATCATGGGAACGGGTCTTATGTCAAACAGATAAGATATCAAGAAACATTTTGAGGTTACCTCATTCCTTGGTGAAGGATGGAATTACGTCTCGTTTTACAGATGATCAGATCAGCCCATTGTACCACTACAATGGAGACAAAAAAGGCTGTGTGGCAAGTGTATTCAAGGGCCTTCCTGTCTCGGTATGTCTAAAATAACGAACAAATTGTCCATATTATTTATAACATTCCAGCGGGAGAATCAATATAGAAATCTGTGAGTAAATTTGCGGCAATAGCGAGCAGAACACCCTTACCCATTCCTGTCCATAAGAGTCGGTGAGATCATTGACAGCCTTGGAGTCCCAGTGTTTCCTGATTCCAAAGAGTTTGGTGGGTAGGAACCCGTTTTCAGCCATGATCACAAAGTATACAAAGAAACCTGCAGCAGCTTGGATCATTCCGATTTGTCCATAGGCCATTGAAATCAACCTGAAACATTGAATGTGGAAGTGTCAGACTCTTCCCAAGGGAGTAATGAAATCCAAGTAGTTTCAAAAATACTAATGATGGAAAAACATGACAAACCTAAGTATTATTCCTCAAATTAAATTAGGAGAACGGTAGATATTATGTGCGTTTATAATTACATAATGTTGAAGGTACGGAACATTGTTGGGTTCATAAAGAATAGTTTGTTGAAAAAACAAAAAATCTAATTGAAGATCACCGTAAGTTTTCGTAAGTAGCTAACAAAAATGCATTGTTTTCCTCTACGTAACCTTAAGAGGAACAAACCCTTCAGGCCGATTAAAAACATGTTGAATTTGGGATGTGGAGTAGTTAAGAATTCTTGTTCAAGAGAAAATCATTCAACGAAGCTATTCATAAGAAATTTCCAAGAACTTACCATGAGTTAATCAGATGTAAACAGTTCAGTTAGATTGGCTTGCATACTATGACAGGCACACTTGCTCTAACTTCGTGAAACAAATGGCACGAGTATTCTTTTGAAGTCAATTTGAACATTCATGAACACAAATAACAACAAGAAGAAACGGAGAAGGAGAAAAATCAGCTCAAGAGGACAGACCCTAGCACATGCTACGGCAAGACATCAATTCTACTCAATGGGAAAAAGATATTGAATGCTATAAAAGTTACAAGAAATATGGCGTCTCTATTCATCATTTGGGTAATCAATTTTTTACGTACGCATTGCTAGTTATTAAAATTATCTCAGAAGGTCACGCGTATTAGCCCATCAGTTGGAAAACCCGTAGTATTATAGGCACTTTACATACATAGGCACTTCTCACTAAAAATAGTGTCAATTGGTTGAGTGAATTTGAGTTGGAATGTCATGTCAAGAAAAACCCAATGAGTTAGATTTAAGAGGTCATAAATAACAGCTACTCGAAAACATAAATCATCACCTATTTCTTCAATCAGGTATGGGGAGTTGTCCTGTGTACAAAGTAGAGTAATCCAGCGAGGAAATATAACCGAAAAAAGTAGGTATTACAAAAGTGATGGATAAAAACATGATGGAACTCTTGATATTTTCACTACATAACGATAAAGGAAATCTAGGGATACACAAAAGCATAATTTGAAACATTAAATTCTGACAAGAGATTCACACAAAACAGTTATCAATACATTAATCCTTTGTTCTTTTTCCATCTACTTTATCAGAGTTAAAACCATGAACTTGACCAAACCCAAATTTGAGCTTAAGAACTTCAATATGTAAAAATTGGAATCATGTTGGATAATCAACAATGCCAACTTGTGGTCAGGATAGAAAACTAGGTCATTTCAGTTTCTAAAAGAATAATGAGGAACAGCCAGAATGGTGGTGATCAAGACAATCATCAACGGTTAATTAAGATATTGAAATCCGTGTCTCGAAGTGTGTCCTAAACACAATCTGGTTCATAAATAAGTTAGTATAAAAAACAAATGGCAATAAAAAATAACAATAAACAAGCAATAACATAGAAAACTACGAGAAAGCCACACCCTCACGTCGAACATTGAGAAGATGAATTGAATGTCAGTAAGCTACGATTTGGATGTGACCTACACAGAATATGTCATGATTTATCATTTAAAAAACCCATAGAATATAAGTTCAAATCTTATCAGCATATTAGTCAGGTAAATTACGGTGATTTGGTGAGTAACTATATAATAAATTAATAATGAACCTAAGTTATGAACATAATTTGCACGGGGTATCATTTAAATGCGTAGATACTGATTTCTTGAAGAAGGTTGTTCAAAATTTGAATAAATTTCCATGCGAGTTGATCGTCAGAAGCACACGAACTTTAAAACTTCCAGCAATCAATGGAAGCACGCAGAGTGTTGAGGCAGTTTCTCCAGTTAGTTGTTGCTACCAGTCACGTTACGTTTTGTGAAAATAGTTTGTAAGTTCATGGGCGATAATTGACAATACTTTTTTTAAGTTGTCATAATTGATAATAATTAAATTATTGCAGCAAGTAAAACCTCATGGATGGTGAACAAAATGAATCTAGCCATCCTCAAGCAGAAGATCCACTAAACGTGTTGAGAGAAGTTCATTGATTGGGTTGTTCGAGGAATGTATTAATGGAACTTCATCCATGTATTAATTACTAGGCTGGACAGTTCACTTGAATTCAATGATATTGGACGACATTGACTCAATTTGGGGGAACTAACCTGACAGGTTCAAGTTTCATAAGAGCTGACAAAGAATGAAAGTGAACGAAAGTATGAACGTGAACTCGAACAAACATCAAGTATCAGGCCCTTTCTCATGAAAATATTATTGCTAAAGGGACTTTGTAGGTACCTACCAGTTAGTATTGTAACGAATCTTTGTGTCTGTCGTAATATCCCCCTCAGGAGAGCCACATTCACATTTGTTCTAACACCGTAAAATCTTCTGATTTTTGCTATTTCTGAAACAAGATCCTACAATGCCACATTCAGGGGGTATAAACACTGGACCCTCGAAATTCTAGTTTCATTAGAACCAGCATTTTTCCCAGCAGGTGAGTCCACTTTGATCGTATGACTGAGCTGAGGGGTATAGTGCACGTAAGATGCGAACATTTGGTGAAATAAGAATATTAAGAACCTTTTATTTAAGTAGTGATATAAAGTGAACGAAAGCCCAAGTGTTGTGATGATAATAATCGAATGAAAATACCAATTAATTAAATAAATCAATTGAGAGTGAAATAAATTTAAAAAATAAGCGAATAGAAAATTATAAGATGAGCCTTATTCAGTTGTAAAAATAAGGTGAGATTATTTGAGAGTTATGTAGTTTGTTTTAAAGCCGTACAAAATTATATCAGAACTTGCCAACATAGCAATGATTCATAAAGTCAAAACATTTTGACAGGTGGACCATATGCTTCAGTTATATAAATCAGCTAAAAGCTATAAGTTGAAAGAGTTTAATGCGAAAAATGTTTGAAAACAACTTCCAAATTTCATTGCAATAAATTACGACATTTCAATTCGTTGATTTCAGAGTGCTGAGAACCAATTTCGGTCATTGGCTATAGCCTCGCTCCTTGTCTAACATTTATCAGCTTCTTTGTCAGCTTTGGTTTTAATTTTTGGAGTTGATTGAGAGAAATTGTAATTAATTATTCCGTCACAGGCATGCAATAAGGGAGCAACAAGACAGAAAATCACGTTGACCTGAGGTGAAATACAGATCAACTGAAGCTGGTATAAAAAAAGTTTTTTTGTACGTAGGCTGCCTGACTAAAACGAAACCCTGTCGCACCTACTAATGTGATGTCGAAAAAAATGCATGCATCATGGCTATAATTAATGAATTCCCAAAAAAGGACAAACTTCTCCTAAGGCACTGATTTTAATCTGGAATAAGAATCAAAGAGTGGTCCATGGTGGTTTGAATGGTTGGTTCATTCAAAGTGACGACTGGAGTGCTGATGTTAGAGCTAAAACTCCAGCATAAAAATAGGGATAATGTTGACAATATCACATGATGGGGTACAACATCAACATTGAATGCACTGGAAACAACAGAATGTGAGCTATATAAAAATATCAAGACTGCGTATTATCTGATAAATTGGATAATGGTAGACCAGCACTAAATAACCTGAATTCAACAATATTAATTGATCTGATCTGAAGTCCGAAAAACAAATTCAAAATATCCTAGCGCAGAAGAGATCAAATGGGATACATTGCTCATTTTATATAGAATAGTAACCATAGACAGTTTGAAATGTTGCAAAATTTCACTCGTTAAAATGCTAAAAACTTGGTTTGTCATTTCTGACGACAAACATTAAAGTAAAAAATTTAATAAACGTAATTTTAATCATCTCCTTGACAGGAGAAGGCAACTAGCAAGCAGGATCATGGCAACTTGAATAATTTTGCTTGCTTAATCTGGACGTGATTGGATTTTTGTCTACTTACTGTTAATGCAAGGTTAACCAGATTCATCATTTAATATACTTAATGAAAGGCATTTTATGAAAGACATCAAGGTTTTGTGCTGAGGGAGCTATCTACTCGACAAAACACAATTTCATCAATTATGCAATAGTGATGTACATATTACAATATCACCAACACCCAGAGTATTGTTAAAACAACCAATGAACTATTTGACGATTTCTAAACAATTTATTGTAGCTAGAGAGAAGATACTTAATCATTTTCACATTGCCTAGTCATGTTACACATTATTTGATAGATCCTACCTACTCCTTTGTACCACAAACTCATTTGCAAAAGGTACCTACAACTCCAATAAGACATCAATAAGGTAGGTAGCTATAATTCACTAATTGGTCAGTCGATCGTGGCTTTTGACAGTCAAGACTTCCAAACTTATAGAAATCTAAAGTGGGAGGATTACGAACACCTACCTGCGGTTGACAAGATTATCTCTGTATGGGTCCCTGGGCTGTCGTTTCATAATGTCAGACTCAGGAGCTTCATAGGCCAGCGAGATAGCGGGCATCTTTGTAGCATTAGCAGAGACATAGAAGGTTAGTAAACTAGTTGGAAGCGCGGATAAAATGTATCATGTTAACGCTTGTAACGGCATTGAAGCTGATGTTGAAAAATAAAGTAATGTTTAGGGTGACTGGATGATATTGTTGTGATTCACTGAAGTGTGACCATGCTACAGGGTAATTATTTATAAGGGAATGCAGTTCCACGATAATATACAACAAAGCTGGTTCAGTTAATGCCAAGACCACAAAAATTGAAAGAAAAAAATAATAAAGGGGTACATAGCGAAGTGCAACACTTTTCAAACATTAAGGTGCTAATTTCACCCACCTTTCATACGCTCTGGTAAAGCTGATCTATTTCAACGGACTAGAAGTCGTCTTGGTTATATGTGATGGAAATGCTTCAAGTGCTGAGATAGCCATGCACAAATCATTCATAGAAAGAAGATTATATCTTACCCATCTTACCTTGGAATGATGGTTCACTAATGACTCATTTCGATGATAAAGAAGAAGTTATAAGAAGGAAATAAGAGAAAAGCCATGAAGTCTCAAGAAGTATCTGACTGTGTTTAAAACAGGATTCGAATTACCTTTCGTTTACGAGTTTATCTGTGAATGGATTTCGAGGCTGGCGCTTCATGATATCACTCTCAGCTTCTTCATAGGCCAGGGAAATAGCAGGCACCTGATTCGACATGGTGTAAAAACAATGTGAAACCACACATAAAATAAAAAAAAACATCAAAAAAAACATATCTATTTCTATCTATGAAACACAAGAACACTATGAAACGAAAGAAACTAGGACTATTTTATTAAATAAAGCTGTTGTGCAGGTATGATGATGAGGTATGATGTGATCATGTGTGCAAAAAGCAGCTACACACAATATTGGACTAAAATGTAAGAGAGACTGTAGCAGTTCGAATCTACACTAAACATAGATAAAGTAAAATAAAGGACACTTAGTAAAAATACGTTAGGTAAGCATCAATCCACATTAGCACAAAACATCACTAAAATGTAAAACTGAGATTCTACTATCGCAACTGATCCCAAACTATCGAGTTGTATTGACAAACACAACTTGGGCACAAAATCTGAACTAGTTCAGATGTCTTTGCATATGAGGTTATGAACTCAAAAACCACTAAAAGCATTGTGATCATCATAGTTAAATGACAGTAATACGCTTTCAAAGTGAGGGTGCACTAAATTGTCTATAACCATATACCTAGTATCACTATCTAAATGTTAAGCATCATACTTCAAAGCTAATATTGCAATTAGGTATAAGGCGATTTAGGAGCGAGACTGTCTATAGAAGGTAATGGAAATGGTTTTCTTCTACATGAGACAATAAATTAGGAGCTGAAATGTATAATAATAGCACATAATTAAAACACATTTAGGGGGACTGAATAATATGATATTCACATGAATTTCAGCAAGTAAAATCTCAAGTACACAAAAAAATCGGAAAAAATAAGAGTTTTACACATGTGCTTGTTGGAATTGAAGGTAACAATTTTCAGAGGAAGCTTTAAAAGAAGCATAAAAAATTGGCATGCTCCATTCATAAAATGGATGTTGCAAAAAGGAAATTAATTTAAAGAGTTCACAAGATTTGTGATAGCATATTGTACTGTAATGAATTGTTCATGTGTATAATGAAAAAGAAAAGTAGTATATTGTATTTTGTTGTTTTTAGGAACAAGTTACAAGTCTAAAACTACATTCAATGAAGGAACAAAAATCATAGCACAACACAGAATGGTATCAGTTTTAATACCAAGAATAACGAATAAAATACCAATGAGCCCTCATTGTGGAACGAGTAAGTATGGATGTACGTGTATAAGATAGTCTTTTAATTTCAACTCATAGATTAATATGGATTTGTATAAAACGAAACCGGAGACAATGAAAACGTTGTCTATTTTCACGAAAATAATCTTCTTAAAATTATTTTCGTGGAAATAGACAACGTTTCCATTGACTCTGGTTTGTTTTATTGAAATGGGTTTCCACAATTTCATTGCGAATGATTTAGTTCGTACAGATTTATATTTTGTAAGTATAGTCTAAATAATGTCAGTAAATGGGGATTCCCTGATCTTCCAATGGGCATATCTTGTAGCTATGTGTGAGAAGGAACTATTTTCAGCCATAGTAGAGGAAAGTGTCAATTTCCACCAGAAAAAAGAAATACAAACTACATAGTTTTGAAAATGTATCGACCAGAAGCGCATCGTCAGTAGAGGTAATACTGTCGGTGTGATCTCATGGACAAATTCAAGTACTTTATCCAATGCAAAATCAGTGTCCACAAGAACACTCCAATAAAGTAAGAAGGATTAATAGAGTTGAAAGGAAACTCGAAGATAACGAAGATACGAAGGAATCTTACGAAGCCCCTATTATAAAACTTTGTTGAAAGTTTTATTTATTCAACAATGTAAAACCCACAAGGATAGAAGAAAGATACAATTAGATTGGAAGTGGAAATGAATGTTGATAATTAGTGGATATTAGATGGATTGAAGACGATTTGATGCAAAGTGTACAAACAAAGAAGACAAGGAAAGATTAAGATAATTTCAAAGAGCGAAAATATGGGGAGGGGGGGGATCTAAGCAAGTATCTACGTACCTACTACCTAAAAAAGTTAAAAGCCTCTGCAGAGTAAGTCATAAGAGGCAAATGAGAAGGAATATGAATCATCACATTTCTCAGTTTCATGAATACAGTTGGGAACTACAGGTGACGATCCAAACACCGAATACAAAATAGGCAAGTATCTAGCTATAAATTATAATGTTTATCAATTGATTATTTCAACGCCACATGTATGAAGTATCTGACAAGTGTGACATTTCTTTGAGAAATGGAGGGCTAAAAAATATTCCCATTCCAGTTGAAAAACAACAGGGATTTAAGTATATCAAGTAGAGTTTCAGTTCTTCACTCATCATGCTATGCATGCAATGCACTTATCATTGCTGAATTATCTTTGTGAGGTTTCGCTGTAGATTCCCATAATATTACGTTTTACAATTTTATTTTATCGAACAAAACTACTGTATTGCCACTGCAGTTAGACAAGAAGTAGGCATTCAAGTAAATATTGTATGCTGTCGAAAATTTAATTCCAAACAGTTGAATTAAAATTCAATTTTCCACAGTATACAATATTGCCTGCCTGCATCATTCCTACTTTCATGAGATGGGAATTAATAAAAAAAGAAGTTGATTCCGACTTGATTTATACAAATTTCAATTCTGAATAAGGTGATAATGGCAGGAATGGATCTTCATGGAAATATTATAGGGGGAAAAGGTACAGTATTACCTTCAACTGAACTGTCCAATGAATTACGAGAAGGTTCCTACTTGCAGGTATGGTCCCTACACAACTTCTCTGACAAATAAAGTTGACTGGTCAATCTCCATAGCAGATGAATCGAAAAATGATGAATAGAACAGTACCTAAGTTGTAAAATTCGAAGGTGGCTGTTGGTAAATTGAGTAAGTATGTGACTGGTTGACAGTGGTCTGCATTGTTTTGAATTACTCAAGTACATTATTGAAAAACAATCCACTAATGCTGACATTGTAAAGGTGAAAAGTAGTAGTAATATACTACTACTTCAAAAGTAGAGTGTAACCTAAAGAGTTTAGTAGGGAAGATCGTATTGACGAAACTCACCATGTCAGTTCCTAAATCGATGCACAGGATAGTGACAGTTCCAAGGGGCAGAGGGATGTCCAACAGGATAAAAGCAAGGAAAGGAGAGATTTCAGGAATGTTCGAGGTCAAGGTGTAGGCAATGGATTTCTTCAAGTTGTCGAAAATCAGTCTTCCTTCTTCTACACCAGTCACAATGGAAGCAAAGTTATCATCAAGGAGGATCATGTCAGCAGCTTGCTTTGACACATCAGAGCCCGCAATACCCATGGCAACACCTGTTGAGAATGAAGAACATGCATGAAAGAGGAAAGCATGGATCTTGATAGCCATAAATGAACTCATGTTTTTTTTAGGAACTTACCAATGTCAGCTTTCTTCAAAGCAGGGGAGTCATTGACACCATCACCAGTCACAGCTACAATGGCACCCATCCTTTGGCAACCTTCTACAATAATCAGCTTCTGTTGTGGGGACGTCCTGGCAAATACAATTTCAGTGTGGTACCTGAAATAAGATTAAATAGGTATTAGAATCAATTATAAAAATAAAACTACTGGACTTCAATCTTCCTTTTTCACAGCCATACTAATTTACATGGTGCGTCGTCACACCATAGACAGCAAACAAAACAACACAACATAAACAAACAAAACACACATCATGAACCCACAAAACACACACATTATGAACATCATAAACATCATGTAAATCAAGACTGTGACACGTAGTGACATAATTAAATATAGGAACATAGAGTGATTACATCGGTGCCACATGCGCAGCTCTGGCCAGGGCATCCCAGCTAAGCAGGTCAACTCAGAGTTTTGCAACGCCAAATATTTCCTCAGTCCCATACTTCATTATTTCTCATACTCAGCTTGTTATTAATTTGAAGTTGGTTGGTAGTTCCTCAAGATTGTTCAATATGTCCCAGTTCAGTATTTTTCAACATGATAATAGATGGGGAGGGGTACCCCTCGTCTAACACTCGGGCTACATCTACTTGGACTACAAATGTGATTGATGAATTGCTGATATCGACCATTACCTCAAAATTTCATCAAGCTGATCTGGGCCAGTATCACGGAGTTCGGTTCCGTGAACAACAGCTGCCTTAGCTTCCCGAGGGTTGACTTCAGAAACAGGAATGTTCAACCTTTGAGCAATATCCTCAACAGTTTCGTTTCCTATAAAACAATGTCGCAATGGCCACATATCACGATAACATAATAATTGTAAATAAATTCAACACGTTAGGTACTAGGGTAAATATTTGCAGTAGTAGTATGAAACTAGGTACCTTCTGAAATTATTCCAACGGATTTGGCAATGGCCTTAGCAGTAATAGGATGATCACCAGTGACCATGATGACTTTGATTCCAGCAGATCGGCACTTCGCAACAGCATCGGGTACAGCAGCTCTTGGAGGGTCAATCATCGACATGAGGCCAACGAACCTCATTCCGGAAAGAGGAAAGTTGGGATCATCACAGTCAAATTTGAATCCGAGAGGAAACTTGTCAGATGGAAGCATCATGTCACAGAATCCTGGAAAACAAATAATGTTGAGAATAACAATAGTGTTGCTCATAGCATTATCTAGCAGTTTCGAGACATTATTATGAATTCAACATGAGCAGTTGAAACATGAGTCATCTGTGGCACTTAAAGGGGTCGTGAGACCTTACTTAAGCACAATTGCATCACCCATGCACAATTCAGCACAATTTCATACCCAAAACACGCTCTCCGAGACCTCCCAGTTCAAGGTAAGCATTGTTGAAAGCTTCCTTCATCTCCTCATCCAACAGCTTCTCCTTTCCACCAATAAAGATGGTTGAGCAACGGTCCAAAATCCTCTCAGGTGCTCCCTTCATTACCATCAGATGTCTAGGATCATTAGGATCTTCAGTTTCGTGGATTGAAACCTGAGCAAGAAACGCAGAAATAATTGAGTCACAGACTAATGACGAGTGTAGAGTGACTTAAGATTAATTATGAGGGAAAAATTAAAGGTACGTATCTAGGAATAAGCATACCTGGTACTTATTGGTGGAGTTGAATGGAATTTCACAAACTTTCCTATTCCTCCTCCTGATAGACAAAACATCACCCAAAGCCAGCTCCATGCATTTCAAGAGAGCAGCTTCCGAGGCATCACCATTGACTTCCCTGGGAACAAATAGATTTGAAGGACCTATGAATGATTTGGAGGATCAATGAGTTTCCATTATCAACCCAAGCTATTTTTTTTTGAATAATTATATTAGAATTTTCACACAGTAGGTACCTCTACCCAGCTATAGGCGATAAAAAGTATCCAATTAATATAATATATTATTATTACATATATTAATAATTATCAAATGACCTTGTGAGTTTGCAGTAATATTATGAGGTGTGTACATTTTAATATATCACTAAAGTATAGTCTTACTTCTTCAAGATTGGAACACCTTCTTGACCTCCTTTGAATTCGGCCCTGTTGCACAAGGTAGCAATGCGAGCTAAAGCTTTAAATCCCGGGCTGGTACGGTCGTATTGTACACCTGAAAATGAAGCGTAATGATAAGGCGATAAGTGGATGAGACACCAAAATGAAATAACCAACCTAATACAATTTTTACTTTCCTCAGCCCACCTGAAGGTGAAAGGAAAGTATTGCGAGTATTGATTTTGATTAAATTCACAGGACTTACTCTTCTAACAAGTAGAAACAAGTTCCAATACCCCTCATCTCAAAAATATATTGAGGGCCGAAATCAGCGCTAAAATCCGCAAAAATGGTAATTTTTCAGGTTTTACGGGCGAGGAAAGTAGTGTGAAACCTCGCACCAGATGTTTTAGTGGTGAAACTGCTTAAAGTTAAATGTTTGCAACTTTTGAACACCCAGAACTTAAAAGTGCTCTTTCCTCAATTTTCAACTAAACACAAGACCAAGCCAAACAATAAAAATACACTACCAATAAAAAGTAGACCATCATGTAATAAAATATTACCAGATTGATCTTCAGTTGTGTCAGCTTCAATGATTTGGTTATCGAACCACATGTGGGCGACAGTCATACGATTTTGAGTGAGGGTACCAGTTTTGTCGGAACAGATTGTGGATGTGGACCCCAAGGTTTCTACAGCTTCAAGATTCTTGACAAGACAGTTCTTGGATGCCATTCTCTTGGCAGTAAGGGTAAGACACACAGTGACAGTGGCCAAAAGACCTTCAGGTACATTAGCTACAATGATGCCTGGAAGATGAAACAGAAATATCCTAATTAGATTATTCCAATGAAGATGAGAGAATGCAATACAAACGAAGTAGTACGGTTTGTTACTGCCATGTACTGTAGTCTATTAGAAATTATTAGCTCCTGACTTTACCAATCAGGAAAATCACAGCATCGAGCCAGTAGTAACCAAGGATGAAGGCAATAATGAAGAAAGATACGCCGAGAAATACAGCAACTCCAGTGATGATGTGGATGAAATGGTGAATCTCTTTGGCAATGGGCGTCTCTCCAGTATCCAAACCTGAGGCCAGACCAGCAATTCGACCCATGACAGTGTTATCACCACAGCTGATCACAACTCCTTTAGCCGTTCCTGGAATTTCATAAGACATATGCTCAAGCTCAATAAACATGGATGAGTAGGTTGTTTAAATAATTAGTTTAAAAGCTGAAATGACGCCGATGAAGGTATAGGCCACATCTTAAGCAACTAGCTACCAACTTACAAATGGCAATTTTTATTTCTACTTTGAAGCATAAAGTTTGGCCAATAGAATGGTAGGTAAACTTGAACAGATACTGTAAGATTCCCCCTCAGCTCTTCACCCAGAATTTCAGAATGACATTTGGTCCTATGAATCTCACCTTCAACTGCATTGGTGGAGAAGAAAGCCAAGTTCTTGGTTTCCAAAGGGTTTTCGTTAGTCAAATCCACACCTCTGCTTTGAGGTTCAGATTCTCCAGTCAGTGATGAGTTGTCAACCTTGAAACCCCTAGCTTCAATAATACGAATATCAGCAGGAATCCTGTCTCCAAATTTCACTTCTACAACATCACCTAATACGATGTCTTCAGCTCTCAGAGTGAGTTTTTCTCCTTGTCGAAGCACGGTAGCAAACTATAAACATGACGGTTAGGTAGAGCGTAATGAGTGACAATAATTTATTTTGGAAACTACATTCCTAAGTTTCAATTAGATCATAGTATTCTCACCTGCGGGACCATGTTTTTGAAAGATTCCATAATTCTTGAGCTTTTACTTTCTTGGTAGTACGAGAAAATGCCAGTAACAATAACAACGGCAGCCAATACAATACCTAAATATAACTGAAAAGAAGAAGAAATAGTTTTGATTGAAAACAGTCAATTCTGGTTTTTTTTGCATGCGTATCTACGTACTCAATCATGAACTACACGCGCCAACTTTTGAATGAAGTAAAATACTATTAAATTAAGTCAATACTTACATTGTCATCTGCAGGCTCTTCTACAGTACTAGCTTGAATAGAATACGCTATAAAACATAGGATGGCGCCGACCCATAACAGCAAGGCAAACCCACCGAAGAGTTGTTTACAAAATTTAACCCATTCGGGGGTGGTTTTTGGAGGGGTAAGGGCGTTAGGGCCATCTCTTTCTAAATTTTCTTTTGCTTTCGCATGTGTCAGCCCCTGAAACAGAATATTTAGTATATTTTTACTATAATTCAAATTTTTGAATTATGCATGTAGCATATCTAATTTATCCAAAGCTATGCAGTGGTTGCTCGAAGGTTCCCAAAAGTTCTGTTCCTTGGTATGGTCAGTGGAGTAGTTTCCACCATTCCCTCACTATTTATTAAGGAAGCACAATTAGGTCTGTATCAACAACTGCTTATCTTCAGATTGTATTAGGCTTGTGATCCTCAACCACCTCTCTCCATGCTTTCTAAAATGCTGAGCTAGGGGTTAGTTGCTATAGCTTGAGGGATCTAGGAACTGATTCGAATAGTTGGGGAAGCTAGGTGCTGTTCGTCAACAGAAACGAAATTATATTATGAAGTACCAGAGTAAGACCATACCCAAACCCAGACCAAATGCTCAACCTCTCCTTATGCACCAGAACTCTACTTTCTTTAATGCTGTGAGTGGGCAATTATAGTAGGTTTCTCTTTTCTGGTATTAGAGGTGGCGTGTGGAACACATGTGCTCCTACCTCCTGCATCTACCACATCAGACTTGGGGGTCAGCAGAGTGTGGGTACTTACTGACGAAGTAATCACGCATACGAAACTAGCAGTTAAAAATCCATCTTTTGGAAATTTGCCTTCCTCTGAACCCTCTTGTAGTGGAGCATACACATTAAGCGCTAGCTGTGTTCCATCAGTAAGTACCTGCATTGACTGGTGGATTCACTTACTGTTTCAGGATGGGTACTAAATCGTTGATATAATTCTTCTACTGAAATTTTGTGATGATCTATATCCAATTCTTGTTTTAAATCTTCTAAATCTCCCTTTCTCTGCTTCTTTGTGGCCGGCTTCCGCCGCGACTGCAACAAAAGACAAAGTTAGGGTCAAAAAAGGCAAATATGTACAAAGGGCAAATACTGGAATATAAGTAAGTGCAATAAATGCCAAAAATGTTAATGAAAATATTTTCCGACAGTTAGAAGAGAGAAGATAGAGAAGAACATGAATGTGCATGACAGCAATAGCAGTGAATCATTAGTTGATAATAACTATGGATTTTTTCCCAGCAGAGATTTTGTGGCAGCCAGCTGAAGAAAAATAAACCACACCTCACATCAATCGGAATAAAACTTTTTCAAGGTTTGGTGGAGAGGTAAAGCAACAGAGAACTTGTGGTGTTTTCGGAAAATGTAGATGTATAAGGCTAAGTGTGCTGTTGCTATACCTACCTCTCCACATCTCCATCATACATCAAAGTTTCAATATGCTCACCAGTGTTGTTCTTAAAAAGTAGAAGTTCTGTATTTGCCAATATGTTTTCAACAATCAAATGGGTTACACTGTGGACTCCCTTAACTAGCAATGCTGGATGATAAGTGGAACCAACCACCTACGGGTTGCATGTGTTATGAGTGCATGTGGCCTAATCTCCTTGATTTAATTGATTGATATAATTTTATAAATCGGAAAGGATTGGACTTTTTTAAATTGTTTATCATTGGTAGGATACTGATAATTTTTGACTCACTATCGATTCACTCGTCATTAGTACCTACCGGTCTATCTATTATAATTAGTGTCATCAGTCACTAAGTAATAAGAAAAATAATTTACTTTTCCCAGAAAAGTGACACAATAGGTACCTACCAATTGATTTATACACCCAAAGAGGGCCCAATAATATTAGCGAGTATGTATATGTGCTTGGCATAGTGTTATTGCTTTAATAATAATAAACAATTCCATTTTCTGAGTGTGTATATCAAACAATCTTATAATTTATTGGATACATTTTGTAGTAGGTTTACTTTTGATCCCTATGAAAGCTGACCAACTCTGTAAGTGAAGATTATGTCGAGAAGCAGGTAAGTACCTACTATATTAGATAGGTAGTACCTATAATTCCAGGACAAAAAATGTCTTTATGTGCAGTATCAAGTAGATTAGTGAGTAAATATTCCACATCCCCATGGAACGAAACGTACAGTTGTAATATTCATAAAAGAGCCTCCACCAGACATGCAACCCTAGCATGATTTATTTTGCCGAACATACCTACTGTCCATGCCCAGGGGGTCGCCTGAAGGTATTGTAAGTCAAAAGAGCAACACCAGTACTCTGGCCACGGAAGAAGGCCCTTCTTCCAAAACATTTGTAAACCATCAGGGAAAGACCTTCATGTAACCCATCAGGAAATCCTTCAGGTTACCCGTTAGAAAATCCTTCAGGTAACCCATCAGGAAACCCTTCAGGTGACCCACTAGCAAACACTTCTGGTGACCCTGCAAGTAACCCACCAGGGAACACAAGAACTCCTTCAGGTAGGTAACCCATCAGGAAAGGTAAGAAACTCAACAGTTTGTATCCATCAGGAAACATTTCCTAGAGGTAACCCACAGAACGTACCAAAACCGAAACCATGAGAAAGAAAGAGATTAGAGAGCAGAGAAGTAGCCAGAAAGTAGATAATTGATTTTGTTTCTCTTTCTATCTACCTTAACCTTTCCATCAGCAGTCTTGTTATCATCTGTGAGGGACGGGACTGTGGCGACTCGGTAGGAGTCTGTTCTCCCGAGCTACAAATAGTAAGGTAAAAAAAAAAAATACAAGTTAAAACAGAAAACAAAGAACAAAAAATAACTTGAAAAATGAAGAAAAATAATATGGATTGATTAAAACAAGGATAGGAGCTGAATCTGGAAAAGTATAAATGAATTAAACAAACCAATGAATAGATTTGTTCCAAGTAAACTTTTTGGATTGAAAAAGCAGACTTGGGGTTTGGGTTTCACGGGTTATGGTGTAGGTCTAATAGGGTTAATGTTTCGGTATAATTTATATTATTTTATAAATTAAATAAGGTCTGCTGCAACTAGCAGCAGTACAGGTAATAGATATTCGAACGTTTTAGCTTGCGAGAAATTGTCGATAGAAGTGTGGCAGATGGTTCTGCGCAGCTAAAATATTCGAATATTACCTGCACCCCAGCTAGTTGGACCAGACCTAGGAATAGGTAGATACTCAAAAGCGGTTCATGGAACGCTAAAGCGAAAACCTTCTCGTATTGTTATACCATAATTCGGGAATGAACTAGAGGTAGATGAACTGGGGATAGATTCCCTCCACGCATTTAGCGTGAGCGTTGGCGAAATTTTAGGGAGGTTGCAAAAGGTTTTCTTGTGGGTCAAGTCAACCCTACTTCTTGGAGGGGTTGAAAAGGTGGGGTTTAAGTTGCATTCAGAGGTTTGTTCCAACTAAAATCTGCAACTCAACTAAACATTCAGTTTGGTAATAGGTAAGTAAATATATTCGAATATTCTCAAGGTCAAAGTTGGGTACGATCTTCAGCTTGAAGATTTTCGAATATTTCAAACTGCGCTTTGAGTTGGAACAAACCTGAGAGATTAAACTTCTCCTTCGCATGGGGTGAGAACAATCAAGTTTATTGCAACTTGCTCTGCCAGTTGGAACACGACTACAGTTCTTATCAGTATGATAAGTTGCACACAAACCAGTTAGAACACACAGAAAAGGTACCTACTCGAATATTCACAAGAGTATGCTCAGAGGGTTCTGCGCAGCTAAACAATTCGAATAGTTGGAACAGACCTCATGACGCGCTTGGAACAAGAGTTCTGTTCTTATCAGTAACCGATCCCAAACACAATTAAATGGTTTTTGGAACTATGTTTTATTGGGTTTTATGACCTAAATGTGCACAGTAGGTGCACGGTGGGTGTTTCAGTGTAATCCAAACCGAGCTGCGCTTGGAACAAACCTTATCAATTTCAACATAAAATACAAAAATATTACATATACTTAATGCAAATAAAAAGGGTATTCCTAACATTAGCCGTATTTTGGGTAGGTTGGAGTCATCTACAGTAGGTACACCAAGCAGGTAGGTAACACTAGGTACATTGGTAATACTAATGGAAAAATGGTTATCGTATGCGACCAATTTGTGAAAGGGAGATATTCATTGAGGAGTAGAGTACCCAGTGTAACTACCCAGATGTAGAGGGGTCCGTTCCTCGCTTATTGTCGAGGGACTGCAATCTCAGGCCTCAACAGCTTATACCTATTATTAACTATCGTTCAACCTAACAAACAAGAAGGTAGGTAGGTATTGTAATGATAACTGATAACGGATCAGCTGTTTCCTGTTTGTTCTCTTCATAGGTGCTATAAAAGTATGATAGTGCTGCTCTCTGAAGGTTGAGAAGATCAATGAGTTCGGACTACTTGTGTTATGATCGTTTCTTTCAAATGAGTTGCTTATCCGATTATTGGATACGTATATGAATCGAGGAGAGAAATCTCGGAACTAGTTCGGCATACTTACCATATTCTTATCAGAGCCTAATATAACACAAGGTGTTGAAGCCTAGCTCTGGATGGGTTCTTCTTGTTGATACCTACCCACTCTAATTGCAAGTCTAGATATTTAAAATTAATAAAATGTATCGTTTTAAATGGATACCTAATTATTAAAAATACCGAGAGTTATAGAGATGTAGGCCCTTCATAACGTAACTAAGGAAGCTTAGAAAAGGAAACAAGAAACTAAATTCAGTGAAAACGAAAAAAAGTTGCATTTGATCAGCTGATCTTTGGACGAGACTATGGCCAACATGGGAAGATTTGCGATTTGGCATTTTCAGTGTCACATCATATCCTGATCGATGAAGAATCAATACTTAAACCGTCAGATAACCCTCGTGGCGCATCACCTTTTCGGGAACAAACTCTCATAATGATATCAAATAATGGGATCAAATAACTCTCTTAGGTAATGTCTCTTCTAAGAACGGATGAAGAAGAACCATGCAAGATCCCTATTTTGTCAAAAACGCTGCAAATTATTACACAACGGTTTATT
>JAEMON010000001.1:63863465-63874784 GCA_030264115.1 Lygus lineolaris
CCCGGTTTACGGTATTTTACGTAGGTATAGGAACATGTGGTACATTCGGAATCAGCGCAACGTTTCCTATGAGAATACGGAAGCGCATAATTCATCTTGTCAAGAAATTCACCATTTTTAGCGTGACGAAATGCCATTCTTATAGGACATATTTTGCACTGATTCCGACTACACCGCCTGTTGCTATACTTAATAAGACATATTTTATTGAACATAATTATGTTTCAATATTTAGCCCTTATAGATCCGTTCAAACAAGTTATTGGCTCATAATTATATAGAGTACAGAATGTATCTTAGTCATTTTTCCCCAGCTAAAAATCGATTTATCGCTGCGAGGATAAAAGTACCTTCCTTCTGTTGGCATGCAAAACGATTGAGGCCCTTTTAGGAAACATGGTAAGGGACATCGGTGTAACGCTTTCTACAACAATGAATTATCGAGAATAGTTTTTTTTTTTTTGGGCAATTTTTGGGTTCATAGGGAGGTGAAGAACTATGCATTGAGTACGGATCTCACAACATACCTAGAGTCATAGAGATGTTGGAGTACCTACCCCAACGGGTCAAATTTTGAAAAATAAGGGTCAAAAAACGTGTTTTTGGTTACCATCCCGAATTACTGTCCTAAACATAGGAACATAAGGTATATTCGGAATCAGCGCAAAATTTCCTATAAGAATCCCTCATGAAATCGCTTAAAATGATTCTTTGGTTGCATGAATGGAACTTTCTTTTTGTGCTAGGATGGAAGAAGAAGCGAATACAGAGTTTTCATCACGTTCCCATACATGATCAAAACTGGGGACGGATCTCATCTTCGACGAAGATCGGACCCGAAGAGGTTTTGGACACTCAGAACCTCGATGTCCATCGTCCTTATTACAGTTGGCACCGAAATGTGTGATTTTGCTTCCCCACTACCGAAGGTAGGAAGCTATGTATTCGTGCAACATTTGAAAATGATGATGAAAAAATTGGTGTTCTCCGAAATCAAAATTTCCACTCGCTTCTTACGTTTCAGAGCTTTCTGAACAATTTTGGTACTGTCTGTCTGTCGGTCTGTCTATGGTTAATTCCTTGTCCCAGGCCAAACTATAAGAAGTTATGGTCCGATTTTCATCAAATGTTCAGAGATTGTGTGGGTTAGCCCGTGACGGTCCCCTATTATGTTCATCGCCGTCGGACCACTTGTAGCGTGTACGCATGCGTGAACGTGAATTTCTTGAAACTCCGGTTTCTCAGTTCCTCATGGACCGATTTCGCTCAAATTTGAGAGGTAGTAGTTGAGGGCTGAAAACTACCTACCAATTTCGCCACGATTGGATCAGTAATACTTACTGCGCATGCGCAAACTTGAAATGTATCTTCATAGCCATAAATTCGGGACTACTCGACCAATTTCGTTGATATTTTCAGGGATTGTACGGGGTAGCCCCTAGACGGTCCCCTAATGAATTTCCTGAAACTACGATTTCTCAGTTCCTAATGGACATATTCCGCTCAAATTCCGAGGGTAGTTGGGGGCTGACTCAAAGGCAGTTAACTACGAATTTCATACGATAGCTACTGCGCATGCGCAGACTTGAAATTGGCGTCAGGGATAACTCTGGAACTATTCTACAAAATTCGCTGAAACCTTAACTAACTGATTCTATACGTCCATGTTGAACAAGTGAGGAAGCTATACTGCCCACCCAACTTGGCAGACGTTTTATGCTCGACGCAGTGAGAAACTAAAGTAGGTTCACATCCAGGACACAAAAAAGAAATAGGCTTATTAATTATAATGGAGAAGTAGGTACGCTTCTTGTAAATGAACTTGGTACCTAGTGGAAGTTACATTCATGGACTACTCATGGTTGTAAGTGATGGCCTTCCAACTAATATTTCATAAGAAAATGAGGCGCCGGTTCGCCGGTTTCAGACCCCGCTCCATTGGTAATCGATAAGCAGAGGCCGCGGGCTGAAGGGGTAGACCGCGCCAGGAGACAAACAAATGCTCCCGCCGACAGTTTTGCGAGAAGAGAAGCGAAAAACACGAAGGGAAGATCCTGTAAGCAGCGATACGGCTTGAGCGTCATTATACGTGGTACTTGATTGAGTCCAAAAATGCATTGCCGGGATCCAAAAAACAAAACTAATTATTACACAACGGTTTATTATTTTCCACAAGCGTTAATCACTGTTCTTCTGTTTAAAAAAACCTAGAATTTCGGTTCGTTCACAATCATGTTTCTTCTATTCTTGGAGTATCTACATAATCTTAATAGCCACGGAAAACATAAAGTTTATTGTTTTCCGCGGGAGTAGGTATTCGAAAGAATCTAATCTACCAACCTTCATTAGGCATGCAGGTAGTTCTGGAGGATTTTGAAACTCGAATTGATGATGATGGAAATACGATCACGTAAAATCAGCTGATGTTTAAATGAATGAGGTTAAAATCTTTTGGTTTATTCTTTTCAACAAAGAACCTTTGGAATCGAACGAATTTTATTAAGCCCCCGACAAAATTGGACAATTGGAAGGGTTATGTACATACCTAGGTATATTAGACGGAGAATAATGAACCGTTGTAGAAAGTTTTCGAGCAAGGGCGTTCTGGGGGCAACTATTCATTTTCTTGCTTGATTACAAAAGTTCAAATGAAAATAATAAACGAAAATCGAAAAGCGTGTTTTAGATTCCGAAAAAAATATAGGTATTTGTATTCAAGGACATCACATCACCTCTGAACATAGCCCCGGGCTTTTTTAAAATACATTACCGGCTACAAAGTATTGGTGCTACAGCAGGTGAGTAGGAAGTATGCCCAAAAATTACACAATGGGGAACTCCCGGAAGTATTTTTGGATTTACGGCCGGATTTGATTGTGAAGTTACATGGAGGCGAAGCCGTTAAGCCCAAAAAGTGACGAAAATATAAGATAAGATTCGCTGATACTCCTTCTGTTAGCGATTGGTCCAAAATTTTAAAGGCGAATTTTTGAACATTTTCTCCATGAAGGCAGGTATCAATCTGAAGTTCACAATTTTTCAAATTATCATAATATAATCAGCATCGTTTTATTGTTATTTTTGCCGCAATTTCTGGCCTTGATTTGAAATTTTGTGGGTAGACTCGTTAGACACTCAGAATTTGCTGTATAGGTTTTTGTGGCGAACGCCATGACATTGAAACTGTCGTGAGTGTGTGGATACAGTTGGCATAGGAAACTATGAGCACAACCCCCCACCATTGAAGCCCTGGTATATAGACTCACTAGTAATTTCATTGTTTCAGCACGAGTACAGACAATATATGACTTTAGAAACGGTCTAAAACCCCAACAATTGAGGATATAGGTAGTCGGTAATATCGAAAGAGATGATGAGTCCGTAGGCCACCAATTTGTTAACTTATTCTTGGGGGTAAAATTCCACATTGTTTACCTATTTTTTGGAAAAATCGCGTTGAATACCTCCCCTGGTGTGTGTGTAATCGCAATCAGCGGAACTATAACGATTCCTTACTGAAAATCAAACAACGAGAAATGCCCTGAGAGCGATGATTTTGTGGGGGCTGTCAGTTAGGGTTCATGGAGAGGCAGACATGGAATGCAATACGTACAATTTAGGTACCAATCGAATCAGAAGAACCGAATTCTGGCTCCCCATAAGAACATCGAGAATACTTCAAATCAAACCAAAGTATCAATATTGTGCTTCCGCACTACCGAAGGTATGGGAAGGAAGCTATATGTATTCGTGCACGAGTTGAAAAGAGCCCTAAAAGTGTGTAAACGATTTTGTTTCCTTGTTTGTCTGTATACCGACCTGTACGTATGGAAGTCGGTAATTCCTTGTCCCGGGCATAACTGTAGGTACCTACTTACTAAATTATGGTCCGATTTTGATGACATATTCAGGGATTGTGCGGATTAGACCCTAGACGGTCCCCCAATAATGTCATCGCCGTCGGACCACTAGTAGCGTGTGAGCATGCGCAAACTTGACGTTCGTTGTTAAGCATAACTCCGGAACTACTCGACCAATTTCAGTGAAATTTTCGCCAAATGATTCTTATCTAATCTGATAAGAATGAATTTGATCTAGTTCCTATCGGATTTAATAAGAATAAATCTCATCTGATTATACACCACATAAGAGGGGTCCCTAAACACTTAAAAAGTTCCATTCATGCAGCATGAGTTAATGAGCGAATTTTCAAAGAATAATTTTAAGCGATTTGCTGGGTGATTCTTATAGAGAATTTCACGCTGATTCCGAATATACCATACGTTCCTATGTTTAAGATGGTACTTTACACAAAAACCTCAAAAAACACCTGTTTTAGCGATTTTCCAAGTTTTCAAAATTTGACCCCTTGAACTACTCTAAAAATTCTTGCCAACGAACTCATCCTTTCTTTTGATATTATTGACATTTTAAATTTTTTTGGATTTTTATCTCGATTCCACGGTCAGATATCGCCTGGAGCGACACACACACCCACATATTATATGTGTATACATATACACATACATATAAAAGTGTTAAATTTCAGGAATCGTTTTAGAATGGTCTGAAACGGATTTCCATGAAGAAAAATTTCCAAAATTTGCATTACTCAAATTTTGAAGCCATTGCAATAGCTTCATTTTCTTCGAAAATTCGCTAAAAAAAGTAAAAAAACTCGGATTTTTTATGAGCGTGAAATTTTGGACGGTTTGGGACCACCAATGCTGTCAACCAATGGTTTTTGTCAATATCACACATTAAACCTTAAATATACTCGAAGTTAATTCCTTGGAATATCTGGTATCTAATAATTCTAGCTATTGTTAACGTACAATGGACTCTCTTTCATGGTAGATCCCATGAGAATTTAATCGACCCCTATTATTATTAATGCCTACGATACCTACTCCTTTAGTTGAAGAGGGCGAAGCATTTCCTGGAAGCTTCTTATATAGCAAGAAGGGCTGCTTTTTTGTCCGCGATAACCGACCAATACCGATAAGGATTTTGCGGTTCGTGAGAAAATTATTGTCAATAATCGACTGTTCAAAAACTGCTTGGCTTTCAAGATTCTGTTAGCGAGAGATATGAGAAAACGACGTTGAATAGCTATGCAGCCGAATTCTCACTCTCCGCTCGATCGCTGTTCTAAGAACGTGATAAGATTTTGAAGACGTGAAATAAGTAAGAAGTCTCACAAGATTTGTTATCTGGTTGTCTACCGATCCGACAACAGAATGTTCACAAGGTATCAAGTCGCATTCAATAATCCGAAAGTACCTATTTTCCAAAGGTCTCAATATAACCATACTATACTCACTATTTTTTCCGGAAACAAGAAAACGCACATTTTTTCAATGTGACCTCTACCATGATAAAATCCCAAGTCAGGGAGCTCACGGTTTACAATAGGTAGCGAACAGCTCGAATCATCTCGAGGAGTAACAAGAAAGGCAGACAGTTAGTTATGTAATATGAGGTGAAATTCATGAAAAGTGGCGACATTGGACTTTCGGACGTACACGATATTGGTTCATCACCGAAATTTAGGAGAAAATGAAACTTGTGCAAGATCCAATTAGGTACAACATTTTAGCGAATTTCCGAAGAAAATGAAGCTGTTAATGGCTATTCAATTTTTGAAAATTGTTTACATGGAAATCCGTTTCAGACCATTCTAAAACGATTCCTGAAGTTTAACCTTTTTCATGTATAAAATATATGTACGTGTCATCCCAGACAATATCTCAACCTAGGTAAGCTCTAAAAAATCCAAAAAAATTTCGAAATGTCAATAATATGAGTGAAAGAGATGAGGACTCCAAGAGGTCAAATTTGGACAATTAAGGGTGAAAATACGTGTTTTTTGAGGTTTTGGGTATAAGTTACCGTCTTAAACATAAAAACATATGGAATATTCGGAATCCAGGCAAAATTTCTAATAAAAATCACCTAAAAATTGGTTGAAACGGTTCTTTGGCAATTGCTCGTCAACTCATTCTGCATGACTGGAACTTTTACAGTCGAAAGAAGGTAAAACGCATTTGAAACGTTTTCCTGTCGTGGGTGAGGTGGTTACAATATAAATGCTGCCCTTTCCAATTCAAATGCAATTTTTTTCGAGAATGTACCCCCCCCCCCCCCCCCCCCCCCCCCCCCCCCCCCCCCCCAGTCCATCATTTATGATGCACCATTCTTCCCAATGGCGAAGTAAAAAAAGGGTGACATTTTCAATAGAAAAGTTCCATTCATGCAGCATGAGTTGGTGAGCGAATTTTCAAAGAATAATTTTAACCGATTTTGTGGGTGATTCTTATAGGAAATTTTACGCTGATTCCGAATATACCATATGTTCTTATGTTTAGGATGGTATTTCACACCAAAAACTCAAAAAACACGTGTTTTAGCGATGTTTGAAACTAAATTTTCAAAATTTGACCCCTTGGAGTACTCCAAGAATTCTGGCCAACGAACTCATCCTTACTTTTGATATTATTGACATTTTAAATTTTTTTTGGATTTTTTATCTCGATTCCAGGGTCAGATGTAGTCTGGAGTGACACACATACATACTATATGTATATGAAAAAACGTGAAATTTCAGGAATCGTTTTAGAATGGTCTGAAACGGATTTCCATGGAGAAAATTTTCAAAAATTTGGATTACTAAAATGTTGAAGCCATTGCAATAGCTTCATTTTCTTCAAAAATTCGCTAAAACCTCACAATTGTTTTGATGAATGGAGAACATTTCCAGATATCTAAGAAACATTTAATTCAATGACGAATTTGACGTTGGTTTTTTTTTTTATGGAAATGGTTGAATTGTTGTTCGACCCGCAGCTTCTCAAGCTTGACAAATAGAAACGACACTATACAGGCCAACAGAGGATGTAGTCACAGTTGTGCAAATGTCAATAGTAGGTAGTAATATCAATTGTAGGTAGTAGTGTCAATTGCTGGTAGGAACTAGCAATTTTGGTTTTTCATTAACGAAATTTTGAGGGTAAAAAATATTGTTGGAAAGCAGTTATTTTTGAGGTTTCTATGGAAAACCGCAATCAATAACGTGCAGAGCACTATCAGCCCAAATCCTGATAAGAATTTTATGGTTGATGTATCGATGAAAATGGGGTAGGATTGTTGGAAAGATGCAGAGTTTTTTTTTTTTACTTTGAAAATCCGCTGATATGAGCCAAAAATATTTATATTACCATAGCAATAGTATAGAAATTATAGTGAAGCTGTGAGAACAGGAATAAACCAGAATGTCCTGTTCTTTTTCCTATAAAACTGAGTGTGAACAGCAAGTTGTTTGGAGTATCAAATCGATTACAGGGAATGGACCAATTTGAAGAGGGTGAGATTTGGAGGTATTGGGCGGATATGGGGCAGGCGTAGCTGGGGATAGGGTGGTTGGGGATAGGAGTGGTTGGGGATACGAAATCGAGAGAAGAAATTGGGATTACCTCGTCGGTATCGTCCTTCATGATGTCGGTGAGGTGATGAGATCAGACGCACGGCACTACCTCTCTACTTTCCTCTCCCAGACGGTCTCCCGCGTTTCGAGAGACCCGTTGTCAGGTGAACAGTTGAATCAACAACGCGACGTTATCGACTGAAACGGCAACGGGCTTCAAGTCGGTGTCTACGGTGCGGATCTCCCCCTACTCCCTTCCCCGCCGGAGCGCCGCCTCCGCCCACCGAATCCCCTCATTAAAATGGTTATTGCGGGGCGGAGGGCGGTGGAGAGGGGAGGGGCAGGTGAATATCCTCGTAGTGGCTATTTTAGATAATTCGTAAGACGCTTTTCATTCACTTTGCAGCTACTGGACCAGCCCTAACGATATATTTGAGGGTGGAGAAGAGAACGTGCGTAATGCTGTGCTGGGTGTGCTCCTCACTGAATAGCCACCATGGCCGGACACGTGCCCAGCATGTCCGAGTGCTAGTTTGCTCGCAGGGTCGTATGCAGGAACGCTCCTCAGCAAAAAGTTCCGTTCGTGCAGCATGAGTTGATGAGCAAATTTTCATAAAATAATTTTAACCGATTTAGTTTGTGATTCTTACAGGAAATTTCATGCTGATTCTGAATATACCATATTTTCCTATGTTAAAGATGGTAATTCACACAAAAAAACCCTAAAAAAACACGTTTTTAGGGAATTTTCTGAGTAAATAAAGCTATTGCAATGGCTTCAACATTTTAGCAGGTAATACGAATTTTTGAAAATTTCCTCCGTGGAAATCCGTTTCAGACCATTCTGAAACGATTCCTGAAATTTCACGCTTTTTCTTATAGGTACTCTAATAAGTGTGTCACTCCAGACGATATCTGACCGAGGAATCGAGCTAAAAATCCGGAAAAATTTCAAAATGTCAATAATATCAAAATAAAGGATGAGTTCGTTGGCCAGAATTTTTGGAGTACTCCAAGGGTTCAAATTTTGAACATTTAGAGTCAAAAATCGCTTTAAAAAACCCCGTTCTTGAGGTTGTTGTTGTGAATTACCATGTTAAACATACGTGACGTTATTGTGTTTAGATCGTTGACAAACCAAACAACCTTGTGTCCTTTGGCGCACTATGTTGTTCAATGATGGATGGTTGAACTTTTGGGTTATCCTACAACGTTCTTTGTTGTCCAAAATGTGCGGGCATCTTGCTATGGGCATGTGCTATCTTAAACACATGAACATATGGAATATTCGGAATCAGCGTGAAATTTCCTGTATGAATCACCCACCAAATCGGTTAAAATTATTCTTTGAAAATTCGCTCATCCACTCATGCTGCATGAATGGGACTTTTTGTTCCCAAAAATTCTGGCCAACAAATCGTCGCTTAAGAAGCAACATGCCCTATGAACCAAATCCCAACTTTTCAGGAGGAGGAAAAAACTGAATCCAGGTTTTGATCACCTGTCCCTTTCTTTCCCGTTATTCAGTCACTTCTTGCCTTCCGGTAGTCGTCAATACTGAAAAAAGTATTAATTAAAGAAAATAGGAAATTTTGGTTGATACGGGGTGTTGTCCTGATAGGTAATTGAGGTATTGAAGTAGATGGGGGTGTTATGTTTTTCGAGTATTTCTCGATTTTGTAGTCTAGTTGAAGCAATTTTGAGCTAACCAGTCGATGCAGCGTGAGAAATCGAATAAGAATCAGTCAAAACCTCATTTTCGTGAAAATGGTCGATAGGGCGTGTTGCTTCTTAAGCGACGAAATTCATCATTTTTTCTGATATTATTGATATTTTAAGATCAAGATTTTAGCATCAAGCTGCTACAGAGGGAGCCATGGCAGCGCCTCCTGTACAGCTGTCAGAGTTCGGTACTCACATGCGCAATTTTTTTGCTGTCAATGGACAGCCGATATTGCTGCATATACTTCTCAAACAAAAAGTCTGACTTTGTGCCTACTCTGGAAAGTTTGAGCCTGGCCGACGTAGTACATGAAGACCTCTCACGAGGAACCTGCACCTCTACGAGAAACATTTCCCTCTTCTTATCGTCGTTTGATTTTGAGAGGAAGACAAATACTTCTCCTACATTATACGTTTTTTTTCCTAAGCAATTGACGTTCTGCTCTCTCTCAAAGGCAAATCCTTGTAACGCTCGAAACCCCGAAATCATACCCACGAACGATTTTGATGAAGTTTTCATTGATTATGCGGGTTGGTTCTTATAGATGGTTCCCTTCTCACTTGCGCAAACGTGACAAACCTTAGGTATATTTGGCAGACGTTTTAAACCTATATTTTAACCTAAATTAGTTCCTAGTGACTGTCCTCTAGTTGTGCTACCCCGTAGATCTTCTGATAGGTAACCGCAATCCGTTCCTGCTTTCTCCCCTCATCTTACAACCCAAACGTCTACTTCGCACGTGTGACGCTGAAGTATGAACAATACGAGCGAGTTTCGCACAGTGGTTGAGGGGATCATTCTATTATTTGAGGAGTTCGCCAACCCCTTGCAGGTGTTGCAACCGACTCTGACCCTCATTTTTGAGTTTGGTTCATTAAGGCGGACGTGCTGGTAATGCGTTCACTGTACACTAAGTATTGGTCAGTTGACTCTCCTAAAACTTGACTGGAATCAGAGAAATCACGGTGTGACAGTTATTCCATTATGATGATTACCACCCATCTGAGATTAAAAACATTCCTAATAATAGCCTTAGATTTGTGTTGCACTGCTGAACTTATTCCATTTCGACTCCCGGTTGAGAAAATAAATTTTCTCAGGGACAGTGGAATTAGTTTGATGCCGCAAGGGCACAACTGTACACACCCGAGTTTCACCCCTCCTTATTAAGGGCTTAGGGGCATAAGAAGAAGGAATGAAACTAAAAATCACAGAACTCAAAAAGCGTGAGGTGCTTTCCCAGGAAACTGGAGATAGGTACGAAAGACTGGGTTTCTCCCTACCTTTCCGATAATCGGATACTCCAGATATTGCACCTTTTTGGAAAGCTAGCTCTGAGACCGTTCAATTGAGGAGAAAAATAAAAAAGCACGAGAGATGTTACCTGATCTAATGTATAGGGAGACCACTTTGAATGAAATAATCTCAATAATAATAGTACATATCATAATAATGGGGAACATGCATAAGTAGGAATTTTGCAATTTTAAGCCTCAAATCTGGTTCAGCGCCCTTCAAAAAGACCTGGTGCCAATTTTCAGCTTGAAATTACGGCTAGTTTGCCCAGAAAATGGGTTAAAAGGGAGCGCGTGACGTCATTAGGTTCCGCAAAAGGGGAGGGCGGGGGGTCGGTGACGTCAGTCAGGTTCAAATTACGAGACCCGTTTTCGGTAACTTTCAACCGTCGGATACCCTTCATATAGCACCTTTTTGGAAAGCCCTCATTAAGATCTTTCAAACTAGAGAATAAAAAATAACCATTCAAGTTCCCCATTGCACAATTTGTCAAAAACGGATCCTGGATGAGCGGAGCTCATTAGAAGATAGGAGGGGCTCTTTGGTGCATCGCTAGCTCTGTCTTGTATTTTCTTCCCTGGAAATACTTGTTATATTTTGAGCTAACTGATTTTCGACATATACAGGGTCTCTCATAAGTGGTGGATCACCCTTTCTATTTCCGTTGTTTCGAAGGGTAGAAAAAACTTCAAATTGTAACCCTCCTTAATTTTCCACACTCTTTTTCTCCCTTAATTTTCCATCACGTTTACGCGCGCCTCGCGCGCGCGTAACGCGCATTGACTCCGTTTTTTCAAATGAGAACCCCTCTTTTTTTTATTCGATATTTGGATTCTACGCAAAATTTCATGAAAAAATTACCCTTCATTTGAAAATT
>JAEMON010000001.1:63881772-63892451 GCA_030264115.1 Lygus lineolaris
CTAGAAAACGACACCTATCACGGTCAGGTCGTCAACACCCTAAAACTCTCGATTTCCTTGAATAACACACGTTTTTTCCCATAAAAACTCGATTTTCTCAAAAAAGTTACATCTAAACAATCAAAACTGACTATACCGTTGGAAAGCTGAGGCTTTTGCGCATTTTTCAGGCTTACAGGCTATAAATTATCACTAGAATTATGGGGGTCTAATGAGCGTTTGAAAAATAGGCCGTTTTCAAGATTTGACAAAATTAACTTTTGAAGCTCATTTTTCACCCTCGCGTTCTATCTAAAAAATTATTGCTAGAAGCTGAAAAGACGAGAAATTTAACGCTCTTTCCAACGATGTACTCAGATTTGGGTTTACTCTTCACGTTAAGGGAGTTATGGCCTTTTCAGTGACCAAAGGTCGAAAACACGAAAAAAATCTTAAAAGTGAAAAAACTCGGGTTTTAAGTGGTTTAGGAAAAAATCGGTAAGAGACACTTTTTGTTGGAAATTACCTGTAGAACACGTGGGAGAAGTTTTTCGGATCATAACTGATACACCCTGTATAAGTTATACATATCATGTTATGGATACGAGGAAGCTATGTGCCACACCCAACTTGGCAGACGTTTTTTCAATTTCAAGATTTTGTTTTTTCTTCAACATCACATCACTAAAACAGCCATGACTCCCTTAGCTTACAGTGTGAAATTAAAAAAAAACATACCATTGAAAAGAGCGGATAATTTCCAATAAAAAACCCTACTATCCTTAACTGTGGATTTTCAAGCCCAAAGTTCACATTTCGAGGATTTCCCAACATTCGATTTTTTTCATGCATCCGTTCGCATCTGAACCAACAATATTGACCCGTGCACTCAACAGGAAAAACTGAATTTAAAAAAAAAAAGCGTTTGTTTTTCAAGGTAATTGAATGTTTTGGGGTGTTGACGACCTGACATTACTGGAGGAGTTAGGTTTAGTTGTCCACGAAATTTTTCACGCTGAATCGAATCGTGACACTCCTGATTGATTTTGACTTATGAAAAATTGATTTTTCGAGAAAAATATTGAATTTTTTTGGGCATTTTTTGTTAGAAGTTTGACCCACCTGAACGGTAGACACGCTGTATAGTACACCACTGCTTATTAGCAAGTCTGAACGTCAATATGTTTTCGATTTACAGGTCGGTAGAGAACAGCATAAAGCTGGTAAGAGAAAATGACCTCAAAAACTTTGTTTAAGACCATTTCTATTTCAATTGTTTCTTGTTTCTAACCAAAAATGTATTACGTGAGCTATCAATCCTCACCTCTTCCCCATATTTTCGGTAGGTTTCGCACGTCAAACGTCTTATAGCACCGTTTTGTAAAGCCATCAATGAGATTCAAAAGACAAAATGAAGATAACCGTGCAAGTTCCTCTTTGTGGACTCAGTTCTCCATTTCAGAGCACTATTTCATTCCTCAAAATTCGAAGTCGCATACTTGAACGAAATGTCAAGTGGAGTTTTGCGCTTGCACAGAATTCTGACAACATCAATAGGGCAATGGATGTACTACTTATAACATTGCACGGTCATAGTTCACCTACCTGTAATTCTAACTTGCTGGGTATCCCTAGCTACAATTCCTAGAGATTTCGGGATCGTTAATTACAGTCGTTCGACGGTTTCCACGTTTGAGCACGTGCAGATGGTACGACTGATCTGAGAGAGAGGACAAGTCCACAATACAGCGAAAATGAGTAACGTAATGACGGCATCCTACCTAATCCTAAACAGTCTAGACGCATGTATCTGTAAAAATGAGACTCGTATCTGCACCCCAAAAAGTGCTTTATGAATAATTACGTACCTAGTGATCAAATGATCGGTAGCCAGTGCGCAGGCGAAAACATCCTTACCTTGACCCCTATCAATTCTATGAATTTGACTCTAAATTCAAATGGATTGGAAGTGTTTCAATGTTAACACGAATAACCCACGACCTAATGGTACGATTTTGTTTAAATATTCATGGTACTCGGAGACTGGCTGCTATTATTCAACCAATTATGTCAGAGATCCATGATTCATGACCCACCTGGCAGGCTTTTTTTGCAAAACCTGATCAATTATATATTCAAGTAATGGAGCAGGAGTTGCACTCGGAATCAGCTCAAATTACCATTATAATAGTACTAAGCTTTAACTGGTCTAGTTTGGGACTTATAATAATTTCCTACAATCGCCAGACAACATAAGGAGGGAGCTACGTTTTATGTAGTAGCTTGTAAAGATGTCTACTTTCTCCGCGACATTTCAAGAATGAAGAATTAAAAATAATCTCCTGTGGCGAGATGCCACGGCACCACGCCGAATGCTTATCGTCTATTATTGGGTCTACTCGCAAGCAGAATGCAAGAAAAAGGTGATGAATCTTGTTAGTTATTCATAAGAATGAAGTACTTGGCAAACAGGATTTTGTCGCAAGGCGAAAATTAGCTAGGTAGGCACCTAATGTACAACTAGACAGATGTCTGACGAAACAACAACAACAACACGTAATTAATGGAACAAGAAAAAATGGAAATAATACATTAACCTGTAGTTTTTTCACTGATTTGGATTGGATGGTCTCAAAAAAAGATTTGTAAGGCGTCATTGGTCCTAGGAGGGACCCAACCCCCCAAGCAATCCCGACACAAAAGGAGACTTGTTGAGAATGCACATTCCATTGATTATGAAGGGGAACTTACATGGTATTTTTTTCATTTTTTGACCTGAAAGAGACAAAAACGAAGGCTTTGCTGGAAAAGTGGATTTATAATGTTAAAGAATTTATTGAAATTTAGTCGTTTTGAACTACCGCCCAGACCTAACTGGCGTCATAAGCATGGAAGTAGGTATGAACAACAGACATACCAGCAGATTGCCCCCATACCCGCGCTTAAACTGTGGTTACTTCGTTATTAGGTTAGAAAGAATCACGCATTTTTATTGTAAAAAGTTTTCAAATTCAACTTTAACATTCGATATGTCTATATTATCGGTTGAGGACCAGACTGATTCAGCTTCACCTGTCGTTTTTTCGTTTGTATGACGTCAGTCAGGTTTTTCCAACAGCTGAGATTTTCATTCGAGTTTTCTACTCTTAGAAACAACTAAATATTCTTTCCATGCTCTTAATCTTGTTCTCCAGCCACACATAACAAGAAACGGGCAACCAAAGAGAAAATTTGGAACCCATGCAAGTGCCCGATTATTGTAGGATTGTGACATTATGATGATTATTATTTACCATAAATAATTTAATTTTCATGATATTATGATGATTATTATTTACCATAAATAATTTAATTTTCATGATGATATTATGATGATTATTATTTACCATAAATAATTTAATTTTCAGATTATTACAAATCCACCTTGTAAAACCAACCAACCCAACCAATGTATCCACCTTGAAAAACAAAACAGGAATTCTAACAGTAAAAGATCAATCTAGTGTAAGCTTGAAGATTCTAGCCTTTATAGATCACCCATCTGGAAGTGTGTCTGGTGTATGTAGTACCTACCGTAATTATATAGTAGTACCTATCAATATATATTTCTTGTGTACACCTAACTACCAGTAATTATTATGATCTGAGAGTTTTAGGTCCTTCATACAGTAATTCAGTAAGTGGCTAAGGAAACTTATGAAAGTAAACAAGAAAATCCATTCGGAGAAAACAAAAAAATCCGTTTGATCAGTTGATCATTGAATGGGGATTTCGGCTACTACGAAAGGTTTGCGATTCACACTCGTGTTTCTGCTCTTTTCCCCGTTCTACCCTCAGATCCTTGTTAGGAGCGAACGGATGGTACTACAGAACTCCGCGGGGTCGCGATCGATTAAAAGAAATTGGAAAATATTTAGAATCGATGGAAAAAATTCCTTCATATTTGAAGTTTTCGAGCTAGGGCGATTTGAAAATATTATCTCTTAATTTCTACATGTTAGAGAAGACTGAAGGTAACTCCAAGCTTCGGGGCACAACTAGACTCCAAATGGGGACAGTATACTAAATTTCATTAATCTTTTTCCTTGGTAACTAAGGAAAGTGTCACGGACGGCGTTTTTAAATTCGATTTTTTGAAACGACAAACGTCAAATTTTGAGGGGGGTGGGGGTTAATTTTGTTTCGTCGTCGATTCCAAAGGTTCATTACTGAAAATAATAAACCAAAAAGTGTTGTTTATCACCTCCCGAAAATGATTAGCTTCGTAGACTCGGAAGAAATTAATCTGAAATCCGATAATTCCGACCAACCGATAGTGGCAAAATATGGCGAAACATCTAATTCATTTGCGCAATTTCGGAGTAAGTAACGTAACTCGTTGTTCAGGTTTTGAGGATAGTGAGAAGGGGGTAATAGTTCCGAAAAATAGTAACATTTCCTATTAAAACTCCTCCGATTCAGGGATTGAAGAACGAAATAATTCGACATCGTCTATTTCCACACAACACAACTTGATAAAGACTATGAATCAGTGGTTGTGCGTCAATGTTTTACGTCATTGAGAACGAAAGCGTAGGAAATCCCCTTCTCATCACTTCTCCCACGAAGACATTGAGATTTTTTGGCACACGTTGGGGGCCTACATTTCTCTACCAAACTACACGAATACGCTCACACTCTCTCACTCTTTCGTGCCCTTGAACTGTAATCGAGCTGCAAATATTGATTTAGAAACCAGCAGTACTGAGGTTGTTACTTGATACAGGATCCAAATTTTAAATTTCCTGACAAAAATCCCGATATATGCTGACATTTAACAGTGTAACAAAGAGCATAAGTCAGCTGTATAGAAAGGAAGTGGCAAGTAATTTCAATGTTTTACATTCCCAAGAGTCCTCCCTTCCCAAATTGCATCCATTTCATATAGCCTACATATCCCTAAGGTGTAAACAGAGTAAAACCGCAGTTTATTCCAACTTTCTCGCTGTTTTTTTTTTTTTTTTAAATTCGGTGGCCATAAAGCGAGTTTCAATTCCCTAACCCCACTTATGATTTTCCGGACATTTAATGAATTTTCCCGACCCAATTTAAAATCCTGAATTTGCATGACTTTCCTGACCTGTAACAAACCTGAATACACCTATTCGCATTAAACATATAATACTAAGGGTTTTCCATAATGAATATGGGATTTTCAACGAGCATTGGTACCAGTACATCGTGTAAAGGAGGTTGTCTAGTTTCAGTGTTATTGTTAGTTATGTTTGCAGCTGTGACTACAGCGCAGAAGAAAATATTTTTTGTACTGCCAGATTAAATTTGGGCAAGTGCAAAAAGCAGTTACTACGTGCAATGAGACTTTTGTTAGAATACGGAATCGATGCTGACAACAACGTTCTCTGATGGAACCGAGATTAAAAAAATAATGACTCTGTGTAGGAGCACTAGAGTATCCTTCACTACTCTATACAGTAGCCATGGCTGTAATCTATTTCAATGTGATTTCACGTATTATTAAAATCCTATCACTACTATTATACCTAGTGGCAATCAGGTCTCTGAACCAGTTAAAGAGTAGAGTAACTGAAGAAAATAGGTTGCTTGAGCTAATTTGACGTTCTTCTTGAATACAGTCTCAATGAATAATTGATTTTCGAGAAATGCCTAAATTTATCCTTTCCACAGTTATTTTTTCTCAAAGTTTGAAGATAAGTCCGGATCAAGCCCAGCGAGAATAGAGTTACCTCGTATACATTGATTTATTCCTTGTTACTTTGATTTTGATCAATTTCACCACCAAGGACCCCACGACGAAGTTAGACAAACAAATTTCGGGGGGAATGATTTATTTTGGTGATATCGGTTTAGACAAAAAAAAAGTCTTCATCAGTCACAATATCTGTAGGACCAAGTGCTTGAAATATGTGCAGAAAATGCCTACCCTCGAAAGTCGAAAAATCAATTTCCTTGAAGGTTCTTCATTCCCCTTGAAAAATTCCCACAAATACTCACTGCCAAATGGAACTCCATGGATACTTTCACGGATTTTGGATGGCAGGGTGATTTTCGCCACCCAGAGACCCGAACCCACAACTCGAACTCACAGTAACTCAAGAGAATATTGGCCAATGCAGCTTCTGTAAATGATTATTCAATTCATAGACAGCAACTACATTACTAATCATCATTCTTATACACGCACGACCAACCATACATAAAAATCCCTGAAGATGCAATAAGCGAGGTTTCGGAAATGAAAAAATGTACGAGGATACGGGATATAATTGTTCACGCTCTCCCACCTACAAGTATCTCTGAAATTGTTTCATAAAAATATTAAAAATAAATTGATAACTCAGATTTGTTGTCCAAACTCCTGGGAACTCTCCTGGATCACCTACGTTTTACAATATCAAATTACAATTATCTAACAACAGCCCACACCAACAACCAACTGTTTGAAATCGACAAATCCCAACTAAACAAACAATACATCTTTGTTGTCACAATAATATAGTATGATAGTAAGTTTGCTAATAATAATCTTTCAAGCGCCTGGTCTGTTCTTACGGATATTGTCACTGATGAAGAGCGTTTTTGTCGAAACTGGCATCACCAAACTTTGTCTTCCTACCTTTGTCGCGTGATCCTTGCTGCTCAATATTTATGTTCAAAGTGTTCCAAAATAATTACTTAATAGGTTATTTCTTGATAGTAGATGAATAATTCATATATTATTCACATTTAACATGATTCAGCCAAAATTTTTTGGGGTGGGAATTGAAGGATGTTCGTATTTTCGGCCGTCATGTCCCTTAGTTGCTCGAATCTATATAAAACTGGTGGGGATATTGTCAAATTGTATATAATGGGAAACTTGCATGGGTAGGAATTTTGCATTTTGAACCTCAAAATCTGATTCAGCGCCCTTCAAACCCCCTAATACCAATTTTCAGCTTGAAATTACGGTTAGTTTGCCCAGAACATGGGTTGAAAGGGAGCGCGTGACGTCATTCAGGTACCGCAAAAGGGGCAGGCGGGGGGTCGGTGACATCAATTATGTTCAAATTACAAGACCCGTTTTCGGTACCTAACTTTCAATCGTCGGATACCCCTCATATAGTACCTTTTTGGAAAGCCCTAATTAAGATCTTTCAAATAACAAGTTAAGAAGTAACCATGCAAGTTCCCCATTATGTTTATATTGAAGTAGGGACTAACTTTAAACATGGATCTTAAATTTGAACCGTAAGGGGAAGTTGTGAATATGAGCTAGGTATTGTAAATTCAGGATCTTCCCCCATACTCTACTGACGCCCTATGAAACTGGGGAATTATCATTGAATTAGTCCATTTCAGATTAAAGACCGTTTTAAATAGTCGAGATTTGAGCTGGAGGAGTGTTTCGGGGAGATATGGTGTGACAATTAACTAATCAGTAACGTTCTGGGCAACACAGGGGTTATTCGGCAATTTGACGAATGAATAGGTCATCGATAGCAGTCATCTGATCGCGTGCCGCCACTAATCAAGATGACATCTCAGCCCCACTTCAACCCCTCTCACTGGCAGGTTGGCGCTCGTTTGTTCGTGACCTTCTCACCTAAGTATTTGTTTGTGTCGCATCAGAGATGGAAAACATACAACCCTCAGGCTGAACAAGTATAACATTTCTAATTTACAGATAATGTGATTGACCGAACTAGTAGTTTTTTACGTTCTTTATTGAAGCCTTTCAACGACTGAAGCACGCCCTGATTACTGATCTATAGCTAGATTGATAGCAAAAATATGAAGGTTTAGGTACGAGTAGTAAATATTTAGTAATAGGAGTCTGACAACATCCATGGAAATATATAGTTGTGTGCATTACCAGGAGCTTCTCTTCCTTCATTTTTGGATCACTACTAATTACACAAAATCAAAATATAAATTGTAAGTACCCACAAACAAAAAGCAACCTTCTTCTGTGGTTCAACTCAACATTAAAGCGGCAACAATAATTGAATTTTTGAGATAAAATTGGGATATGAAATGCTTTTTTTATTCCACTTGCCTCAAAGCTTCCCACTTGTTTATTCAATTAAACTCCAACTTTCATCACAGAATGAAAGCACACATTACCAAGGAACTGTAGCATTGGATTCACTGAAGTTCAAAACTACCGTAATTATATTGCAATGTAAAAATAATGGTATGTAAATATTATTAAGATTAAAATTAAGTAGCAGAGATACTATATTTGATTTGATATCATTGATGTTATACCAGAGTACCTACACATAGGTAAGTGTTTTCCATTTTATTTTCTAATTCCTTTTTGTACAATATGTTTCATTCTGTTAAGAAGTTCTAGTTCTAGTCGGATAAGGAAAATAGATTTTGTAAACTTCAACCTAATACTCCATAACAAGATTGTTGTCAATCTATCTATATGTAGATCCACGTGACCAGGGGTACTTCAGGTGCTGAAAGCTTGTGGCTTCAATAAAAAACCTCAAAAAACCACTACTTTGGTCAACTCCATCATCCATTACAACCCTAGTCAAAAAATACCGGCAAATATGATAATTTATTCAACTGATATCCATAGGAGTACAATTTCACTAAGTGAAGTAAGTAAAGTAAACAACCATTTCAGTCTGGATTTTCTTCGTCCGTTTCCCGCTCCCGGCGTCGCGGACGTCATCAGCTGTCCTCCTAAGGGAGGATCAGAATTTGTTCTGATAATTTGGTCTTGGCTACTCATTGCCTCACCCCCTTGAATAGAGAGGGGATCGCCGACGGCCCGACGTGAGAATACTGATATGCGTGGTCCAAACACGGTGGAGGTCACCCATCCAAGTACTAACCACGCCGCTGATAGCTTTTATTTCGGTGATCTCACGGGAACCGGTTTATTCCGACAGATAAGGAAAAACAATCAAATCATCCGTGACTGCAAAAATGTTGGGAATGTCTAGAAAATCGAAAAAGTACCTACGTCTGCCTGTACATTGACGAGAATCATGAATTTTTCCAGTTATTTTCCGTTCTATGCTAATAAAAACGGCTGTCTGTCTCAATTTTTATCTGTCTGTCTGTTCCCCTTTCGTAGCCACAGGGGTCTTTAGTCTAACTCAAATTATAGGGAACTTGGAATTTTTCAAATCTGACAGAGGGGGAGAGTTTTAGAGAGAGGGGGTGGGGTAACTCCCTGAATTTCGATCACGTTGCCCCTAAACGATTCAAACTGTGTAATACTAGGGAAATATTTTTAAATTATAAACATTTTCATCATCCGGATGTTAAATTCATAATAAAACAGTGAGGGGCAGTTTATGGGGTTGGGGAAACATGGGTTCATGCTTTCATACGCGGTCCAAATCTTTACATTTGTCAAACTTGGATGATGGATCAACTTATAGCCCGAAGGGGAGTTTTGGGGGATGAAAAATCAGGGCATTAGGCTGCTCCTACCAGAGTGCTAAATCGGTATAAACTTGCTTTAATCTGGTGAAGCCAAACCGAAACTCTTGAAGCGGAATTTCGCTCAGTACATTAACACTTAATATTACGTTATACTCTTATTGTCATTTATAACTGGTTCCATTCTGATGAAGCTGAAACAAACTCCAGCAGTATGACATTGATTTTGAAATATCAAGAAGGAATAATAGCATAAATACCTAGTGATAACGATTACAGCACCAAGTGGATGACACTTTAGTGTTAAATCAGCAGTAAGTAGAAATTGTCAACGTGAGCAGCGTTGATGACTACAGTTAATGGAACCTACTGCAAGAACTTGGAAGGATTTGAAATGGCAACAAATCAACAAAAAGGATGATCAAGAGGGACGATGTTTGACTATAATTTCTTTCGGGGAATTGAGGACAATATCACGTATTATTATACTATACGTATTATTAAATTAGCACAAGTGGGAAAATGTATTGTATTGATAAGGCTGAAGAATGCGGCGATGTACCGCAGAAACATGTTCCGTAAGCAATAATAAACATTCTAATCACGGATCATGCATTTCGTAGCATACGTAGGTTTTCCAAGTCAAATTCAAAATTTTCCAAACCAAATTCATAATTTTCCAAATTAAATTCAGAATTTTCCATACCAAATTTTTGAATTATTTTCAATGTTTAATCTTTGAAACGTTGAAATTTCTCCATGATTTTTGACGTAGATTCTTAATTTTAAACTTTTGTGCACTGTGCACGTGCAATGAGCAACAATTCCGTTATTTCATGAAAAATGACCCGTCAATGTAATTTTTGACTGCGCAGAAACGAGTGAAATGAGCGCAAAACATTTAAACCCACGATTAGTGGACATATTCAATTACAACAGGTGTATACGATTTTGGGGTATTTTGTGATTTCGTTTTTATTCAAGATCATCATATCAGGTTTATAAAAGGAACATCCTTGACATTCCATGAATGTGGTTGTTAAAATAAATTTTAGTTTTGACGCGTGCACAGAGATTTGCATGGGGAATAACCATGGAGAAATACTCTTTCGGGATTGTTTTAACCCTGCGAAGGACTCCGGCAAGTGATAATTCTCTTTGGCGCCACTGTAGTACGAGTACAGCAGCACATAAGTATCAAGTTCGTATTTGACACTCCAGACGACTCTTGGCCATAAGAACAGCCTAAAAAATTCTAGTGTCAATAGGTAGATGATGAATTAAAAAACGCT
>JAEMON010000001.1:63910567-63924276 GCA_030264115.1 Lygus lineolaris
TTGCCTGGACTAATTCGAAAAGCGACGTTCTTACCTGACATTAGGGATGGGAATCGATTTCCGATTTTTTCATTCGATTTTTTAAATCGATTTTCAAGTAACGATTTTAGACGCGAATCGATTTTTCGATACCGATTTTCCGTGTCAAAAACATTTTACTTTTGTAATTTAATCCCAGCGATTATGCGCTCATTTTGGAGGAATTGAATTGAATTGAATAAAGGTTAGCGAAATCTGAATAATTCCTCGTTTCCATACATTGATACCTCCGATCGGAAATAACCATGAAATATTATCTTAGTTAACTGTGAGTCCTTTTCTCGATTTTTTTTACTTAATACATACCTACACATAAACCTATACAGGTTTGCGTACATACCTGAGAACTCGAGCAATTTCTTATAATTCCTGTTTATTTTATTTATTTTATTTTTAAATACTTACTTCCTTCAGAATAGTATAATTTTTTGAATATAAAATGTCTAATAAAAAAATGATACGTCATTAATTAAAAAATTTAAAATATTTAATACTTTTTTGGGAACCGATTTTTAAATCGATTTTTGAAAAAATCGATTCTTTCAAGACGATTTTATCAAAAAAATTTGAATCGATTTTTTAACCGATTTCTTATCCCTACCTGATGCTGATATATGGAAACCAGGGTTTCCAACTCTGCTGTTGTCCTGTTGTGGTTCTTGTTATTGGAAGCCACTTGTAGCGTTCATAATGGGAATCGATCGACGGAAGCGCAGCCTGTTGTGGCATTCGGAACTAAGAGCTGAAGGCGGCAGGAGGTATCAATCAAAAAATCATAATTTTCAAAAAAGTTCCATTCATGCAGCATGAGTCGATGAGCGAATTTTCAAAGAATAATTTTAACCGATTTGCTGGGTGATTTTTATAGGAAATTCCACGCTGATTCCGAACATACCATAATTATGTTCCTATGTTTAAAATGGCAATTTACAACAAAAACCTTAAAAAATATTTTAAAAACATGTTTTATTTAGCGATTTTTGAATAAATTTCCAAAATTTGATCCCTCCAAGAATTCTGGGCAGCGAAATCATCCTTTCTTTGGATATTATTGACACTTTAAATTTTTTGGGATTTTTTTATCTCGATTCCAGGGTCAGATATTGTCTGGAGTGGCACACACACACACCATGAAGAAAATTTTCAAAAATTTGCATTACAAAAATTTTGAAGCGATTGCAATAGCTTCATTTTCTTCGAAAATTCTCTAAAACTTCCACTCGAGTGTGAGTGAGCCTTTTGACTTATTAATCGTTTTCGAGACGTCCTTCAGGAGCATGACTGAACTCTCGGAAGAGAACAAGACACAGCTGAGCGAGAAATGAACCTAGGGTGACCAATTTTTCCAGCCAAGAATTCCAAGGCCCTGACGACCACGTTACCAAAACTGATTTGGTAATGGTTAATAATGGTTACCTACACTATTTATGATCCTATCAGAAATAATAGGTAGGTACTTCAGGAAATTAACTTATGGTAAACAAACTTTGAAAAATTTTACACAAAAATCAAAGTAGAGATTCTCTGTAGTTGGAATCAAAACGTAGATATGTACTAGGTAAACAACTAGGAACGTAAATAATGAAGAAATCAAACACAAGAAGTAGATACAAATTTTAATAAGTACTACCTACCCATTAAAATGGTGAGAATTACAAAAGTTGAAATATGGAAGGATTTTTGAGGGGAGAAGTAAATGTTGGCTCTTCTCTTATTGCTGGTTACTATTTTATTCACCAATCGTCTCCTTTTTCTTTGTAGCTTAGCGCTTTCGCCCTTAGGCCTCATCAGAGCTACAGAGTAACCTACAAAACAAATAAATAATAATAAATACAGTACCACGCAGGGTATGTCGCAGCTTGAAACCGTGCGTACTGTAATTATTATTATTTATTTGTTTTGTATGTTACTCTGTTGCTCTGATGAGACCTATGGACGAAAGCTCTAAGCTACAAAGAAAAAAGAGACGATTGTTGAATAAAACAGTAAACAGCAATAAGAGAAAAGCCAACATTTACTTCTCCCCTCAAAAATCCTTCCATATCCACAAAACAGAAAGATCAAATCTAACCAACATGTAAAAGTTGAAATGGAGGACCAATGGTATGGTGAATCTTTACTTATTTATTTTTATTTTTGAAAACACAAATATTTTTGCTAACCACCATACCTACTCAAGAAACCTACAGGTGGGATCATTCTATTTCATGGGTTCTGTGACTAGTCCGTTTAATTATTTAGAATAGAATCGGCCTAATGAAGGGCTGTTGGGCAGAACACGGAGGAAAGCTCTATTTAATTTTTAGAAGTGAATTTAAATCAATTTACGCTTAAGTACCTACTTATGTGTTGTGTGCGATCAAATCATGTCATTAGATTAAGTAGGTAGGTACCCTGATTTATATGCTATACCCTTCTCAGGAAGGTACCGCTGATGATGGTAGAGAGTGAACTGTTTTATATTGAACCTGGGTACCTACCTTCAATTTGCCCAATTTAAAACGCGCATTTGAAAAATTCTGGGGTCATATAGTGTTACTATATTTGAGTTTTATAGTTTTATCACTAACTTCATTCCATTCTTAGATGAAACGGCAGCCTAAGCCACCAGAATTTCAACATTTCCAGGAAATTTCATTAAAAACGGGTGATTTTCGAAAGAATCTGGAGGCTGGTGAGCGATGCCTGGGACCGTACGAATCGCACATCTGTCTCAATGTGCACTGCTCCGCCGGGATTTGCAATATGGTGGGGGGGATACTGAAGAATGACCTGATTCTCATCATTTCTATTGCTAGAGGCCCGCTAGGATACTCCCAAAAACGTGATGTTAGGACGATATAATCAATGAACATTGAGTTTTCGAAGGGCTATATCTGGTGTCACCATGGTCCCATGAACTGCGGCACCAGGAAATAGTGTTGTCGCGACAAAATCCGTGTCTTATCTGTTCTGTTGGTGATACTTCATTTTGGGTCCTTCACCTTGAAATTCAAAGGTTAACTATATTCTAACTACCTCAAAAATGCTCATAAACATTGTTGGCACCACCATCAGCGTCGTGGTACCAATCTGGCAGATCTCATCTGGTGCCAATCCCACTGGTGGCGCCACTTTTTTTTTTTTTGGTAGGGGTAGAAGGGGTTTGTTCATTGGGTTGGTAGGGTACATAGTTGATTATGGATTTTGGAATATTGAATAATTTTAGGACTAAAATGTGCTGTAAGACTTTTATATGTGAAGCACCTGGTTGGTACCTATGGTAATTTAATTTACGAATAAAGAATAAAATATTCCAAATGCCTAATTTATTCATCATTCGAAAATTGTCGAACAACGAATAGGCGATTATTCAAAACAATTGGAATAACAAATAATTCGAAAATTTTTGAATACCTAACTTATAATATTATTGTTATTGTCACTTCGAATAACGAATAGGTAACTACCCAATTTTGGATTTATTCGTGATTCGATGACTCCGAATTACAGAAGAATTATTTTTTACTCGTTATTAAAAAAAATACCTAACCTTTTTATTCGACTGGCACTGGTTGGGAAGTGGTTACGCTTTTTTACTGTTGCCCATCCGTAGGGACATCCCCTGTAATGTATTAATATTATGTTGTTGGCCTACGAAATACCCCGATGGCCTACCTAACGGGTTCTGAACGTTGAATTTCCCACATTTTTTAAATAGGTATGTACCTACTTCTGGTTAGCGATCTTTGACCCACATTCCTAGGCTCGGCTGAGGCCTTATATTTTCGTTTTCTCACTTATCAGACAAACATTACTTTACCTGTTTATGTGAAAACGACCAGTTTCCCCATTTTGTCTATTCTGAACACGAATCCGTCGAACGAAATTCGAAATTTGAACTCCTTCAAAACAACTGGTTTATTGACAAACAAAATAGTAATAACGTGATACGTCATGGTTAAACCGTCTACCGGGAGGAACATGTGACATAAACAATATAAATACGATTACTTGAGAAAGTACGCATTTCTGCGAACCACCATTGTACTTATTACACGACCCAATGGTTCGAAAAATCTGAAATTTTGGTGGTAGTTTCGGGGAAGGCTCTCCTTGATCCTAAAAATGAATTTCGTAGCTTTCGAATCAGTTTTAGAGACTGCGCATGCGCAAACGTGAAATACGCCGCTATTAATTTAGACTAGATGTTATATGTAGGGTCACCTTCGTATAATCTTGCGATAATTAGTCACAGTGTGGCGACAATCCTAGACAGTTTTTAAGATCAGAGATGTCGTCTGCACTGGCTCATTTCCTACCATATCATTCATGTCTCAGAAATTAATGTCTCAATCGCTATCTCTAATTGCTAGTTTTTTGGCAGGTTTTGTTTTTGAATTACGGTTTGGACCTCACCAAGAAGATTTTCAAAATTGTCCATAGTAGACTCCGCAACAGGGGAGTTTTTATGGTGAAGCATTAGAGGCTGAGCCTTGTGTTATCCCGTAGAATAGGAGGGGGAATTATGCGTTTAAGAATGCCTCCACCATCACCTAGGCACCTGATAGAAGAACGAAAACGCCACCAATTGTCATAGTTACTAGAAGACTTCCTTTTCAAACCGGCAACACAAAGGAGTAGTAGCGAGTTATCACAGGAGCCACGAGCCAGGTGTTGCCATCAGTCAGAGAGACCTGAGGCTCCATATTAGACAAGATTGGTTCCCAATGTAGGTACTTAACAGGATATAACAGTGGATATAACTTATACTATAATTTCTCATTCTCCTTTCATGGATCATAACACAACATGAGGCTTGTCTGACCTGAGCTTAACAAGGGCCTCCCCAGCTGTTGATGGTCTTTCCCCTTCTTCATTATGCAATATTGCCAATTGCCAACCTCGGTGGTAGAATAACTTCTTGTGGAGGCCTACTTAAATGGACCAGCAATTCACTTGCATTTTCAGGGGTCACATTTTTAAAAATTACCTAGGGATTGAAAACCAACAAGAAATATTTTATTTAGGTTCTTGGTATGGAAATAAAAGGCAATCCATGTTTTTGAGCCAAGCTTCGCCTCATTAAATCCCTCCGAGCCGCCCTTGCTCCACAAGATAACGGTATTATAAATACATTTCGTTCATTTCGGCTCTTCTAGCTTCAGGGAGGTGTGCTTCGTACGCAGGTGTCACCTAATAATTTGGTTCCCTAAAGATGTAAACGTGAAATTCGACTCCTCTTTGCTAAGAAAATTCATAATGTATTTATTCCGTTCTAACTGTCTACTCAAATTGTTGTTTATTGAATTTTATGTAGGGAGAGGTACGAACGAGGTCCGCATGACTACCTATGTTGAACGCCGAATAAAGTTCCATTGAGCGAATTTTCAAAGAATCATTTCAACAGATTTTCAGCAATGTTTGAACCTCGGAAATTCCTTATATTTGGTGGCTTAATCTCATAGGGATTTTAGTGCTTAATTATCCTTGAACAAATCTAAAATCTGATGGAAACTCGCCTGGGGAGCGGACTGATGGCAGCACAGATCGAGTTAATGGTGCTAATACTTGCACTAAAGAGTACGTAGGTAGGAAACTAACTACTTGATAGGATGAAACAGATTGATATTGATGTTCTAATAATCAAAAGAACATGGTACAGACTGACAGAGCAAAGAATCTAATACTTTGAGCTTCGAGTTGAGGTGAAACATTTTGCGTTGCTTCACCAGGCCATCTCTTACTGCGTCGCTAACATTAATTAGAAAAAGTGCTGTCCCGCGTGTTCTGGTCCAGTTCGACCACACTGTCAAGTACGTTGAAGGCTCAAAGTTAGTAGGTATATTAGTGCTTTCATTCCTGAAACACTAACACACACGCACGCGTGTATGTACACATACCCTCATCCTTTGTTGAACCTATAACTTTCCTTATTTTTCGGTAGGTAGGTAGGTAAATAAGTATACCTACTTAGTTAATTAATTTTTTTACAACCGTCATTACCTACCTTGTCCTCCAACATGAAAAAGTCCTCTCACATTTTGAGTTTTAGAGCTCTCCCAGTAGAGTTGGTTCAGATTTTCTTTGATCCTAGCAATCATTGTCCCTGATAGCAAAACTCAAAATGTGCAAAATTACAACTTTCTACACCTATGAACACCTGTTTCACGAAACAATATTCGTCCTCTCAAATGTTTAAGGGGGGTGACTGCTGGTCTGCATTTATTTGACTGAGGTTTAATGTTTTCCTATTTCTTATTTACCTAGGATGCGCCACCTCATGTAAAATCCTCTGGTAACTTGTAGGTAGCTCGCGGAAAATCGGTTCCTCGGAAATGGCTGATTTTAGGGCCCAAAAACTTATTTGTTTTTTGGAGTTTATCTTTATCGTTTCTTTTAGAACGGATTTCTTCATTACAGAGATCTCTCTTCTGGAGTTTCCTTTCTATGTGGGAACTTTCGTGAATTTTCCGCTTATTCCGAATAAACCCAATGTTCCTTCACCTAACCTTGGTAATTAGCTGCAAAATCATTCTAAAAAATATATATTATATTATTATATATAGGTATATATAATATACATATATACGTAGGTATATATAATAAAATAAATTCGGTATCATCGAAAAATTCCATATTTATTCGGAACTTGTTGGGAAATAGTTGTAGTAGAGGTAGTTAGTAGCAGTATATTTGGAACGGAGCTTTGTTTTTGCCGGATCGGAACTACCTACGTCTCGGTTAATAGAGAGAGAGGGAGAGAGAGTGAGAGGGGGGGGGGGGGGGGGGGGGGGGGGGGGGGGGGGGGGGGGGTGTCATTCGATCCTCGATGGGTTCTTATCGAGGGCGATCAAAAATTGCAAAATTCGTCGTTTTTATACTAAAAGAATGAAAATGTTATTCAATAGGTAAGTGAAGAAAACGAGATGATAATCCTGGGTCGAGTCTCCCGAAAATGCGGAGTAATGGATTTTAGCTCGAATATTCAACGCAGAATAACTACTGTGAATAACTGAATCCTTGCGATGCAGTTTTGTGATTCCCCACGAGGATAAGGATAATCGGGAATTTAGATTAGTTTAGTAGTTGACCTCATCAGAGAACGATGGTGCCCTCTCAATCGTTGGTGATCGCATTGGTGAATACCGATCATAATTTATTGAAATATAACTATTAACATATATTAAAATATAACTATTTAGTTTGATTTTATGCGCTATTTTGAATTGAAATGAATTTAATAATAATTTTTTATCGGGTTTGATGTATCGCGAAACTGATTATCAATATTAATTCATCATTAATTTTCCGAGTAGTAACCTCTGTTTTATTTAATTTATTGAGAGAATCATGCTACTGCTATTAGGAGACCACAATGTAAAAAATGTACAAGTAAATAAGAGTAGGTACATGTTCTCACCTAATAGTGAATGAAAATAATTATTATTTGAAATTAAAAGAAAAAGCGCATGACTGTGACATGAATGGTCACCATTCTAATAATAAATATCGCCATTGCTCATGAAAGGAATAATTTTTCCTGCTCAAAATTTCGTTACCAAGGTACCTAATTTACGTCTACCCACGTACAATTCAACATTTCTAGTGGAGGGAAACTATAAAAAGAATATTTCTTAGGCTTCAATCTGGTTTTGGCAAATGATGACATGATGACAAGTAAATGAGCGCATAATGAGGGTTATTACGGCCAAGAACGTACATTATTTAGAAAATATTTTATTCTATGTCAATTCCTCAATTTGCGTGGTTCTTTTAAGCGTTGAACATGCTTTAGCCATGACCTAAATGTCCAAAAACGTTACGAAAACATGTCACATAAACGTTACAAAAAAAAAAAAAAAAAATGCAACAAAAATGCGACCCAAAGTTTTCTAATTTCTAAGCTATTCAGTCTATGATAAGCTGAGCGGCTCCTAAAGCCAATTTCTAGGCTATTCACTATATGAAGCTACAATTTGGTATGTAGCCTCCTCAGGACTTGTACTTGATGACGCAAAGGGCCGGAATCACCTGTGCAGCTTATAAAGCTAATTAGAAGGAAAGCTCTGAATTTATTAAACATCACACCACATCTCACCACGCCAATTTCCCCCTCCCTCAACATCTTCCAGAGGACTACTGGTACGTAGGTAAACAAAGTTGGTTGGAGTTTTCAGTTTGGCATTGTACCTTCACAACATAAATATGAAACACACTTGTAGAAGCATGTTCCATGTTTTTTTTTTAATTTTAGCCGGTAGAGCTGAAGTAGAACTGACCGGGGGTGCAGGGGGCTGGCCCCCTGCTTAGGCAAGGTGCGCCGAGTTTTGTTTTTTTGTTCAACACAATTTTCGGACTTACTGTGCAGTCTGTGCACTAGGTAGGTACCTCGTCGGAATTTCGAAAATTGTTTCATTGAGAAGGAGAAATGGAGGACGAAAGATATCACCAGGTGTTTACTATTTTTAGTCGAGGGCCATACCCACCTACTTCATATATGACTTGAATAGTAAAGGGGGGGGGGGGGTCACTCTTTGGTTCTTCATGATGTTGATGCACTATTTTTAGTCTCGCTATGGCACCAGGAAAAGGTGCAGTGGCTTGTGCCACTATGTCTGGGCATGTTAAAGACAGTTAATTTAGGGTGGGTATTTCAGCTTGAAATTTAGAGGAAAGACCCAGATTCTTTGGTCCTCAAGAATGCGATTTTTTTGACCTCACACAGTGCTGACCTTGGATTTTGAAATGCTGATTAGTTTTTGGAACTTCACATAATAATCTAGGTATGCAAGATACAATGACGTAACCATCCATTCTCTGAGCACCTGCTTTGTATAAATTGGTTGCATTTTTCAATTATGCTGATACCCTCATCTAGGACTAGTTGACAAATAAGGGGGGATATTAGCCGTAAGCAAGCCTCCTACTTACACAGGGACGACCCCGTAATACTGCTAATATTGTTTTCAGTTGTTCGTCGTGGCCTTCCCAGATCGATGTATGGCCGGTATTTTCGATCATTTTGAGGACTACGATGAACAAGGAACTACCACGGAAATTCCAACTGAACCAGAAATTATCGAAGACCTCCCAGCCGTACCAGAAAATCTGACAATAAGAGAGATCAGTCCACCAACCGGAAGACCACCATATCACCAATACCACCATATGACCAATAACATGAACACGGCAAACAATGCTCCTGAAACGCCGTTTACGTTACCCAAATCGCCTGTTTCTACGATTTCGGATTTCTCAATAGAATTTCACTTATTCGAAAATCGCATGAAATCTTTCATTGATAACGTGAGGCGAGAGCAATTATCTACGTTTTCAGACATGAGTCGCTTTCGTACTGAGATCGATGAGTATGTGGTAAGGTTGCCAACAAAAAAGGTTGTCACCATCAAAACAAGGAATTTTTGCTACTGCAGAGGTGAGATGATGGCCCCTTGCCCATCGAAGTGTATGTATAGCTGTTATTATAGTAATAATGACGGTAGAGGATGGAACTATGGAGAAGATTGTAGATTTGTCTACTCACAAAAACCTTGTAAGTGTACAATGGACGGGTTTTCTGACTGTCAAAATAACTTGGATATCTGCCTCAACCAAACAACGAAATATGAAAACACTGACAAGTTGTGTTCACAGTTCTCCATCGACAAAAACTGTTTGTTGCGATCATTCGAATTGATTCTGAATCTCTTGATGGAACCTCTCAGAATACAATTTCGTGGCATTGAATCACGCTTGACTTTTCTCAGACAGGCATCAGTCTCCGTCAGCAGTCTGTCCAAAATCACGGCTGAGATGTGCAAAAACCCCAATGACCCCATCTGCTCTTCAGACGCCCAAACCCTTCTTTCGACGGAGAAGGACAACTATCGCCAGACGAAGAAGAACATCACTTTGGAGCTGATAAAAACTCAAAATCAGATAGAAGCGGTTTCCAAAAATGTGGAAAAATTGAAAGAGGAGGCATTTGCCAAGGTAAATCGCTCCATCAAGGAGTATTCGTGTTGCTTGAAGAGCCTGAACTTAGCAGTTGATGAATATGACTGCAGCGGCATTGACAAAAAATCCTCAGGTAAGTTATTGTTATGGACACGTAAACATCCGATGGGCAAGACCTATCGTTTCACGTAGATAATTATTCACACACTCCAAGGATAAACCATTTTATTTTCTGTGTATCCAACCAAATTCATTGAGGTATTTATTTTTAAATATGTACGAGCAGAGCATAGTAATTTATCACCAGAGTTATATCAAGAACTAACTAGTTATAGCCCCGTAGAACCAACATGCAGAACCAACCCTACATGTGAGCTGTAGGTAAACAACATGAGACCAATTTTTCAAGTTAGCAAAAAAGCGTTCAAAACACAAAAATGCAATACAATTTTTTAGATAATTTTCTTTCGTGTTGTTTTGATGTCTGGGAACCTCTTGGAACTTATTTGGAGTTTCAATAGGTAATACTAACTGCAGCTTCACAACCTTATTGCACCTGCAACCCAGCATGGCACCATCCCCTCAACCTGTCTATCGTATTTGGACCGTTTAAGGATCACAACACATTACCTACTTTGCACGGCCCCTGAAAATTAACACTAAATAAAAAATCGTCTACCAAGTGGGCAGGGCATATAGCTTCCTTGTATCCATATCATCCATAACATGATTGTATAGATAATTGAAATCCGTTAATATCTAATAAAAGATCGGATAAAATAGAATAACATACCAAGATGAGTGTGCCTCAACACTTGGCAAAGTATCCTACAGGATACCTCACTTTTCACGATTTTTAGTTGAAATTTGTCGCTACTTTTGTGGTTGCGTTGGTTGCAGTTGGTTCAGAACTGTTCCTTCTCAAAGTTTGAAACCTGACTGATAGATTATGGTCAGTTTTGATGCGCCAGAGAGAAGTTTATGATGTATATTCACGAGAAACCGCAGTTGTGCGACGTCAATGTCCCCCTAGATTATAATGAATTGATCCATTATTCCCATAATTTTAATTTTGGGGTTTTGTGGGTTATTTATTTCCTGAGCTGATCTGATTGGTGTAACAACCACGCAATATCCACACTCTTCCGGACTTGTGACACGGCTCCTTCTTGATTAACTTAATATAACCTATAATCAAGAATTCCATGGGTTACAAAGATTCACTCCCCTCAGAGGGGACTGACATGTCTGTTCCCCCCACCACACCAGCTCTTCAGTAGCACAAAACCACATCCTCCCTGCCTCACCCACAATCAACGTATATATAACGTCAGTTCCACCATAATTTCGTGATGATTACTGCCGTATAACACTTTGGTTATTGGTGAGGCAGGAAGGATGTAGTTTTGCGCTACTGAAGAGCTGGTGTGGTAGGGGGAACAGACATGTCAGTCCTCTCTGAGGGGAGTGAATCCTTGTAACCCTTGGCCTTCTTGAATATAGGTTAAATTAAGTTAATCAAGAAGGAGCCGTGTCAAAAGACCGGTACAGTGAGGATATCGCGTGGTTGTTAAAAAACGTCAGTTCCACCATCCTATCGTCATAGTTTTAATGTTTTATAGATGACCAGAATGAAACGCGATTCACTTATTCATCCCAGAATCGAAAATGGGAAACTCGCATGGTTATTTTTTATTTTGTAATTAGAAAGATCTTAATGTGGGCTTTCCAAAAAGATGCTATATGTGGGGTATCCGACGATTGAAAGTTACCGAAAATGGGTCTTGTAATTTGAACCTAACTGACATCACCGACCCCCCGCCTGCGTGGGTGGGCCCCCCTTTTGCTGAACCTAAATGACGTCACGCGCTCCCTTTCAACCTATTTCCTGGGCAAACCAGCCGTAATTTCAAGCTGAAAATTGGCAATAGTGGTTTTGAAGGGCGTTGAATCAGATTTTGAGGTTCAAAGTGCAAAATTGCTAACCATGCACGTTCCCCATTGTCCCGAAACTGAGCAGCCTGATCAACTGATCAACCCCCTTTCCCTCCCTCTAAATGCATATTTCGAAATTCCGGCGACGAGGTACACAACTAAACAGTTTCGTGAGTCGAATAAGAAAAAATCACGAAAATCGGTTGAAAATTAGGCCCTGAGGAGTGCACACAATATTTCGTCAATAAACGCGTTTTTTAAGCATCAATCCCCCCTTTAGCCCAATTTTTTTTCAATTTAGATTCAGAGCTCTTACTTAATCTTAGTTGTTTATATACCTATCTATTGATATAAAACCACCTTACTGCCTAACGAGCGAAATTGCACCAACTATTACCGATAAGCTCAATAAAAAGTCAACTATTTTGGGAGGGAGGGGGGGAGGGGGGGGGATGCTAGCTGTGACGTTATGGCTTGAGTCTGTTGCGATACATAAAGACTATTTAGCAACTACGATAATTTGTTGTTATTTTGGAATGTATACATGTCGAAAATGCAAAAATATGGTACAGAATTCTACTCCTTGGCAAAGAATCGTACAGGGTACCAAATTTTCATATTGCCATATTTTATCAATTTGGTCGCATAACAATTTTTTGGCGGTTGTTTCGTGTTATGTGGAGTTAATTAAACAAGAAAATGTGATTTAAAAAACCCTATAACTCTATCCTTGCCAAACGAAGGGTACGACTATCCTAGGACCTTAGTAGGTACGGCCTATGTAGGTTCGTCACTCCTCCCCGCAGCCACCTGAAGCGATAGCGTCCAATATTGATTAAATAGTTTCACTTTTTAGAGTTTCCTCGAGATTGACCTAAATCACACGTCTAATAATAATTTTACATAGGTATTGATTATGGTACTAACAATATATTTCTATGTGATGAGTCAGGGAAATGAGACCTTAGGTGGCCACTGGGGAATCCATCTCAGGTGATCTTGATAGATTTGGACTTGAGGGTGTCGTGAACAATCACATAAGTAATATGTTTCTTGTCATTTCCATTACAAATTAATGTGTCGGACCACTGAAAGTTTCAAATTTCGGCCGAACCAGTTTAGCGGGCAAACGGAAAACGGGTGAAGTAGATCCGGAGTTTTTGGTGAACATTGGTTCTTGAACCAAAAATTTGTATGAATGTAGGATTTTATATAATATGACTTAATTATACATTTGAGTAGATTGGGAAATTAATCATGTTCAGAAAAAGTGATCGGTGAATTTCAAATGAAAATTTGGAGTAGAATAGGTGAAATAATGTGCGCTGAAGAGGCTATAACTTCAGAGCATAATTATAACAAGCAAAATTATAGGAGAAAGGTGGAAAAAGTGGGACTAGATGTATCAGGATGGCTGACTAGTCCCACTCTGATGATCAATTGAAATTTCATTAGGTGGCAAAGAGAATTTTGGGGGAAGGGAAGTGAATAATTGCAGTCGATGACAACTCCCCGTGTTGCAATGCAATATTAGACTTTCCAAATCAGTCCAATAAGTTGAATTTTTACCTAATCATGAGATCCCAAGTCGAACTGAGAATTAGTTAAATATGATTGTGTAGGTACATCATGGGAATCAAAGTCCATTAACAACCATTCACGGTCGAGTTCAATCAAAATGCTGAATATTGAGAAATCGGTGTTTGTAGGATTTCTCGTTTACGCATGCACTGACGCAAGCATATATATAACATAATTCAGGGAGGATACCGTATGTCAACAACCCGTACGTCCCC
>JAEMON010000001.1:63955181-63986087 GCA_030264115.1 Lygus lineolaris
GGCTAGATTCTGCCCCTCTAGATTCCACGATGGTAAAAAACCCATTTTTTAGAAGTTATGTGGAAGCAGTTAAGCAACTATTATTGAAGGTCTATTATTGGACACGACGAAAAAGAATTGAAAATGTTTTTAGCGAATTTTCGAAGAAAATTAGGAGTAAGCCCAAAATGTCTTCAAAAACGCATATATCCCGGCTACCTAAGAGTTTTTAGGAACTCTTACTATAACATTATTAGTACGTAGGACCATCAGGTTTAAAGAACGGATAACTGCCATCTTCCCTAACAATTTCAGCGTTTTCCCCATATTTTCTCAACCAATTTTCAACGGATTTTGATGCGGTTGGCGGCATTCAAATTATTTTATCGTTCTCTAGGGGGGTGAAGTACCTTTATGCCAATTTTACTTCCAAAAAAGAAGGTGAAAAATTCAAAATTACGAAATCAAAATTATACATAGCCGGTCCCCTACTTAATTGAATACAAGTAGAATGCTACAGACAGCATCAAAATCGGCCAACAATTGGCTGAGAAAACGTTGCAAATAATCACACAACGGTTCATTATTTTATTATAACTGCACCACAGTGGCGTCTACTATTCCATAGTCTCCTGAAAAGTAGTCGTCTTCCAGAGCCGGGTTTTGTGCCTTCTATATTACTAAAAGCTTGTAGATGTTCACTTTCAGGTCCCCTGACAAAAACATTCTGTCTCTTAATTCAGGTGTTTTCCCTTTCTATTCTTGAAAGAAAGGTATGTGCTTCGTATACTTAGACAAAGAGGATTCTAGAACTGACATTGATCATTATAGACCTATTTCCATAATTTCTGTTATCCCTAAAATGTTTAAATCCATAGTCACCATCAAAATTTCACCAATCTCAGGGGTTTGCTTTGTCCCAACCAACATGGGTTTACATCTATGCGCTCTACTGATACCAACCATTCCCCAGGGCCGTCGCGTGGGTGGGGCGACCGCCCCAGGCGTCGCGGGTGCCACGGCAAGAGTAATACAAAAAACGTCTGCCAAGTTGGGTGTGGCACATAGCTTCCTCGTATCCATAACATGATTATATATATATAATATATATTTAAAAAATCATCAAAGGGATTACTACCCGCACAATCCCTGAAAATTCCATTGAAATCGGATGAAAATTGTCAAAGTTATGAGAGTTTCACGTTTGCGCATGTGCAGTGGGTACCACCGATCCGATCTTTATGAAACTCATAGGGCATTATCGAATCTCCGATCCTCAACTTTCCTCCAAATTTGAGCGAAATCGGACCACTAGGTTACGAGAAATTGATGTTTCGAAGATTTAACGTTCACGCATGCGCAGAGGTTACGGTTGGTTGGCTGGTAGTGAATTTCATAGGGGACCATCTGGGGCCTAACTCGCATAATCCCTGAGAATTTCATCAAAATCGGATGAAAATTGTTAAAGTTATACGTGTTGCAAGGATTTGAAGTTTCGAGCATGCGCAGTCAATACCGCCGATCCGATTTCGATGAAACTCGTAGGGTACCATCAAACCTTCAATCTTCAACTACCCTCCGAATTTTAGCGAAATCGGACCATTAGGTCGTGAGAAAGAGTTTCGAAGATTTCACGTTTACGAATGCGCAGAGCTACCGTTGGTCGGCTGGTAATGAATTTCATAGGGGACCATCTAGGGCCTAACCCGCGTAATCCCTGAAAATTTCATCAGAATCGGATGGAAATTGTGGAAGTTATGCGTGTTGCAAGGATTTCCGGACAGAAAGACCGTCAGACAGAGAGACAGACACGAAACCAAAATTGTTCAGGAAGGTCTAAAACGTAAAACGCGAGTTGAAATTTTGATTTTGGAGGAAAAAAAATTTTCATTTCCGAAAAGTGAAAACAATGCTTCCGCTACCTTGGTAGACTCGGAAGCAAAAATTTGAAAAAATTAAGTTAGATGTATGTCACATATTTTGGAAAGTTATTTATAACTGAATTTTGAATATTACGTTGTATGCATGTATTGAACAAAAACATATTTGACACCAATCCCTTTATATATTTGCAACTTTTTCCCAAATTAAATATTCTATGTGACAACATCTCGCCCCAGGCGTCAATAAACCACGCGACGGCCCTGTCATTCACTAATTACGACTGAGGCCTTTGAGAGTGGTCATCAGGTCGATGTCGTCTACATAGACTTTTCCAAGGCCTTTGACTCGGTGGACTTACAAATAGGTAGGTATTGTCGGCCAAGATGTCAGAGGTATCAGACCCTTTATTATCCTGGTTTAAATCCTATCTTTCTGAGCGTAGGTACTCAAATAGTCAACATTCAATATTTACCTCAAATCCCATTTCTGTCCTATCAAGTGTAATTCCAAGGATCAAATCTAGTGCCCCTTTTATTCAATGATTTTACAAACGACTTCCCTTCTTCCATCTCTAACTCTTCAGAGTTATTGTTTGCAGATGACACTACAATTTTTAAAATTGCAAAAACTTATAATGACTGCCCCCTTATACAAAATTATATAAACAGCTTTCTAAGGTGGTGTTCTATCAAAAAAATGTCCTTAAATTTAAATAAATGTGTGACAATGAGGTTCTCCCGTTCAAAAGCTCCCTTCCTTTATTGTTTCAACATTGACGGCCATAATCTGCAGGTGTAAAAAGACCTTGGAATGATTTTCACTTAGCTTTAAATCCCACATCGAAACCATAATTAAATCCTCCTTAATCACTCTTGGTTTCATATGGAGAAATTCTAAACTTTAAGCAGTCATACCTCCAAATTTTATACAGTTATTTATTACGCTCCCGATTAGATATTGCTCTCAGATCTGGAACCCATACCCTTTTCCTACATACTCAATTGAACAATATTTCTATTGATTGTCCAACTCTAGTTGAAAAGGTAGGTAAATCTTTGGTCCCCATCAAGTCAACATGTTCCCATAAGCTTTTTCATTCCCTTCCATAGAACTGATTACGGTTAAAATCTACTTGTTCATCGAATGATGACATTTGCCACTAAACTCCCAAAAAAAGGGTTTTCCAATAAGACTAAAACCACTTCCTTCGGATTATTTATCAACGATGTTGACTTTCTTTTGTCTCAATTAGAATCTACCATGTATTATTAACAACCCCTAATACATTTTTGTATTTTCTTTTTTTCTTGAGCTTTGCTGGTGAGATACCTATATAAATACGTAGGTATAGGTACTAACCAACCACTACTCATTGTTTTACTACAATGTCAAGTTACTTACTGTAATTTCTAAACAGTTTCTTTTCTAATTTCAGTTTCATCTCCAAGTTTTAATTAGTAAATAGGAGTTATCCGTGAATAAATATTATTATTTATCGAGCTAGAGCGTTCTGGAAATTGCATCGCATTTCGTAGTTTCTACCCCTTAGAGAGGACTGGCGGTAACGACAAGCTACGGAGCACAACTGGATCCCAAATGGGGCCAGTACACCAAATTTCATCAATTTTGGTCGATGGTAATTAAAGAAAATCCCGCACGCCTCGTACGCACGGATTTTTTAATTCGATTTTTGGATTAAAATCAAAATTTTGCGGGGGGTTGAAAAACAATTTTTGAGCTCGATTCCAATGGTTCATTATTGAAAATGATAAACCAGAATGGAAAACGCTGCAAATTATTACACCCTTTCCCATCTACAAAGATCCTATTGACATAAAAAACCCACCTACCGCGAGGTTCACAATCATCTCTTGGCGACAATGAGTAGGTACCTTCTTGTAATTATTATTATCGGAGAGTTGTATCATTCATTCTTAATGAAATTCAGTAATTAAGGGAGCTTCTGAAAGTAAACAACAAACATGGTTCGGTGGAATCGAAAGAAAGTTGCACTTGAACAGCTGATATTTGAACGGAGATTTTGCCTACTGGGGAAGAATTGCGATTCACTCTCGTGTTTCTGCTCTTTTTTTCGTTCAACCCTGAAGTCCTTACAGGGAGCGAACGGTTGGTCCTAAAATTCCCCGCTAGGTCACATTCGACGCTACAAATTGTGTTCTATTTTAAATCGATGGAAAAAATGAACCTTCCTATTTGAAATTTTCGAGCGGTGTTTTGAAAATTTCATCCCCTATTTTCTAACCCTTAGAGAAGACTGACGGTAACGCCAAGCTTCGCGGCACAACTAGACCCAGAATGGGGCCAGTAGCTATACCAAATTTCATTTATTTTGGTCCATTGTAACTAAGGAAAGTGCCGCGTACGGCGGACGGACGGATTTTTTTAATTCGATTTTTGGATTCTACGTAAGTATCTTGAAACGTAAAACCTCAAATTTTGAGGAGGGGGGGGGATAATTTTTTTTCGTGCTCGATTCCAAAGGTTCAGTATTGAAAATAATAAACCAAAACTGAATTAAAAACTCCCTTGGCCCTATTGTAATGGCTTCAACATTTGAGTTATGCAAATTTTTGGAAATGTTCTCCATGTAAATCCGTTCCAGACCATTCTAGAACCATTCCTAAAGTTTAAATTTTTTTTTTTTTTCAATCTACATAATATAGTGTCATTCCAGACAATACCTGACCATAAGGTCGATCTTTTTTACAAGACAACAAAAGTTAGAAGGCTATGTTCACTCCTTCTCTTGTACGTAACCTATATCGCACCCCAACTCCCTCCCCGGAACCCCATCCGTACTAAAGTATAGGTAGGCTAGGTATATATTATGTAAACTGGACACACACAGTGGAATAGGGTTTTGAAATTTATAGAACACCTACATTAGAGAGAGAACTTCAAACAAAAATAGAGCCAAGCCAAAGGAAAGCGAAGTTTTCTTTGTATGCGGATTTCTAAATCGCAATTTCCAATGAATACCCTCATTTCCTTCTCTAAGCACGTTGATAGGATTATGAGTACCTACCTACTTTTATAAGAGCAGATACTGTTGGACCTTTACTAACCAAAAAGAGTAGGATATAACGGAGGTACATTTTGTAACATAGTGACCAGGTAACTGTTACCAGATCGCATGTTACTGATCCACGCCACCCCCACCTACCTGGGGCTACGTGGAGCGATCTCTCCTGGCACTCTTTCTAGTTCACTTTGGGACATCAATCACGTAAGTCGATTTAATATCAAAATAACTAACCATCCCCTTAGCCTTGCGGTTCAATCCTTAAAATAGGTACTTCTACCAATTTAACCATTCCCTAGAATCCGAGCCTAACAACTCATGATTTAATAAACTAATATACCATTGGTATTTATTGTGTCTCCTTACAAACACCACCTCTTCCAGCTCTATATTTGAGTGGGTAGGTATAATTGAGACAGCACGTTTAAATATTCATATATCGCGTATTCCGATGATCAGAACGAATAGGTATTCACTCTATGAGAAGCCGTTGAGGTGAGTCAGATAATCTCACAATTTGGACGCACACCCGTAAAAACACAGCCCATTTGGACGCACAATCGGGGAATGTTTGGGCGAACCCCGAAGGGAACCGTTTAGAAGCTTGAAATAAGAAGGAATGACACACAAAACTGACAAATAATAAACCTCAATATTCATCCGCATCACAGATGTTTCGTCATTTGTTGTCCAGTTTCGTCGTGTTCGGTCCAACCACCTTCATCATTCGCTGGTTGGAGCGCCTATTAGCAACATCGTTGGCAATGGAATACTTGTATCCGGTTTAGTAGATACTAATGCCAGCAGTTGTCCGAAAATTCATGCAGGGAAGCAGGTACTAGAGACAGAGCGTAGAGGATTATTAGAACCTTACTTGATACTCATCAATTTTAATCTGAAAAAACGCTTCAACCATTCTTCAATTTAGGTTTTATCAATCGATGATACGTGGCAAAATTGTTCATTTCTGGGTTCAAAATTTCCTTGAGCAGCTGCTGCATGATGTCTTCATTTGTCGAGGGAAGGGCTGGAATAAGATTTCTACTGTCCTAAAGGGACGTTTGATTCAGAAGAGAGCGAGGCCAAACGTTTACCTTCCAGACCCACTAGGGCCTATGTGCGTCCGAATGTAATAAAGTCATAACGGATTCAGTACCTAATAAACCTATCAGGAGAGGGTATTTTGCAATATTATCAAGCGTTTAATGGATTGCTAACTCATTACTTGAAAAATACTGTTGGACGAAATAGTTTTTTCTGGGCATGACGATGTTATGAATGATTTTTATAAGAAACTAGACAAATTAGCGTCGAACGAGACTACATTTTTCATCATCCTAGAAAGATGTTGATCTAGTAAACGCATGATGAAAATCACAGGAACTTCAACAGGAAAAACCCAATCAACAAATCGTCGAATTAAGAGTCAAGTTTCTCCATGATTTTAAAACAATGCAACTACAGCAAACCTCACCTCACGGTGACAAATTAAAATAAAACCGTCAAAATCAGTCCAGTGTTTTGGCGACCATCCATCATCCAAATAGCCACATACACAAATGACGAATATTGGCAAGGAGTTTAATAAAATGTACCAACCTACTAACGTGAAAAAACTCTGTATATGAATATCAAAGATTCAGGGCGTCCGAGTAAAAAGTTCCATTCATGCAGCATGAGTTAATGAGCGAATTTTCAAAGAATTATTTTCACCGATTTCGTGGCGGATTCTTATAGGGAATTAGTATTATCTTCAAGATGGTAATTTGCACCAAAAATAGACCTGGTGGTGGACAGTCTTATCCAGCCGCGATTACACTTGCGGTGTTGGGCCCAACACCCGTGCTCGCCCGAATATTCGCCAATGCTCGCGCACCCTGCACACACATGCGGTGTTGGCTCTCAACCCAAGTACAACTCACTCTACACTAATTGGCCAATGCTCGCCGCCTTTGATTCGGGACAAAAAACCGCCTTTTGAGCAAGCATCCCCGAGCACGAATATTCGCGAACATTCGGGCATTTGTCCCACGGTTACACTTGCGGGACGAGTATTCGCGAATATTCGGAGTTGATCCCAACTTTGCAAGTGTAACCGCAGCTCTAAATGAGAGAGGATACTACTGCCAGGGGTATGCGGATGACTTGGTCAGCCTCTGACAGGGCAGGTTTCAAAGCACGTTGCAAGAGTTTATACAATCAGCTCTGGGAATCGTGAAACAATGGTGTGGTGAAGAGGGGTTACGCGTCAATTCTAGGAAGACCGTAGCAGTCCCCTTCACAAGGAAACGTATTCAACAGAGTTCTAGGACTCTAAGAATGTTTGGCGAGAGCTAGATGTGAAGGGATAGGCTAAATATCTAGGAATCATACTGGATAGTAAGCTTACTTGGTACTCACATCTTAAGGCTGTGGCAGCCTGTGGCAGGACATGGGGGGCTTACACCCAAGATGGTCCACTGGCTCTACGCTGCAGTAGTGAAATCCGTAGTTCTCTACAGAGCACTAGTGTGATGGAGGAAAGTGGAACAGAGGGGTGCTTGTGAGGAACTAGGAAAGGATCAGAGACTGGCTTGTTTCTTGATTACTGGTGCAATCAGGAGCGCCCCCACGGCTGGGATGGAGACCCTGCTTGGACTTCTGCCTCTGCAGATGATGATTCAGGCATCAGCTGCAGCTGTGGCTCATAGACTGCTAGCTCTGGGTGACTGGAGAGAAATATGCTCAGGAGGACATGCTGGTATTCTATGGACTGTTGGGCTAGACATTCTTCATATGAGGAGTGATTCCACTGCACCAGTATATGACATTGAGAAAAAATTCAAAGTAAGAATCAGTCGTAGGGATGAGTGGACGGGAGCAAGGCCTCCAGATAGTTCTGATGACGTTGTGATGTTCACAGACAGCTCTAGAATGAATGGGAAGGCAGAGGCGGTGCATGTGGTGTGAGGACACGCATAGAGGCATCATGGCCACTGGGTTTGCACACCACTGTGTACCTGGCAGAGCTCTTTGCGATAAGAGAATCTGAGGACGAACATTAAAAGGAGGGACGTCCGCATTTTATCGGATGGCCAAGCATCACTGAAAGCTCTTGCAGCGCCTCAAACCAGGTCCAGACTGGTTAGGGAGTGCTGGGAGGAGCTGAATGCCCCGAGAGAAGAAACAAAATCACCTTGATGTGGGTTCCAGGGCACACTGGAGTTCAAGGTAATGAACGAGCGGACCGGCTAGCCTGACAGGGGGCCTCAACAAACTTTGTTGGGCTAGAACCTGTCCTGAAAGTGGCCAAATGCTCAGTTAGAACGGCCTTGTGGGACTGGGTGACTCAAGAACACAAGAGGCATTGGGAAACCACACCACAGCAAAGCTATGGGAAATTCACAATGGCAACCCCATGCAAGAAAAGAAGCAAAACTGCACTGGAACTACCTACGAGGAAAATGAGACTCTAGGTGGGAATGTTGACAGGACACGGGTGCGTCTGGAAGCATATGAGTAGGATCGGGACCTTCATAGGAGAGCCATCTTGCAGACTATGCGAGGAAGATGAGGAAACTGCCTCCTACCTCCCATTCGAATGCCCCGCACTTGAAGCTAACCGATTCAGGATTTGTTGGGACATTAGAGCCAGAGGAAAGTGCACTGGCGAACAACCAATAATGGTTTTGCGGAAGCAGAAAGCGGCCCTTTGAGTTTGGTTTGGTGGGGAAAAGCACCAGTTATTGGACGGGACCCAGTTATTGGACACTTCGTCGTATTGTTCTAATTAATAAGCGTTCTGGCAGGAGTTTGTTCTCGAACCATTTTTTCATAGTTAGGGCAACTATCTTAGAATTGGTCGTGTGCATTGGAAGTACTACCGCATTTTTTCCACGTTCAGAGCAGTGTGAAAGTTTGGAAGGTGTGGATCGGACCAGTTTCTTGTGAAATCTGTAAGGATTGGACTCCTGGTTATTGAGGTTTTTTGTCAACTTTGCATTAGTTTTATGATATCTATGAGTGATTTTCACTTAGTCCAGTTATTTATCTTCCGATTAGTGATAAAAAATCTCTGTTTTATAGTTTTTTAAATTTTATTACAGGGGTGTCCAATAACTGGAACAGGAAAATCGATATGTTCCCATTATTGGACGGGTGTCCAATAACTGGTGAATTGCTTTTTTCCTCATGTTCCATTTATTGTACGATGATGCAGAATCAAATTACCACATTCTTCATGCATGTTATCCACTTTCTTCCGTGATTTTCTCATCTAAAATTTGTTGTATAGTAATGGGACATGTTAATTTTGACATCTCGTCAAGAGGGGTACCTTTGCACTCTGGTGAGCAAACTCAACTACGAGCTAATCTACACACTTCATTGCCATCCATTATTTCATACAAACTTCACTGTATTTATGTAAAAACGATCGATTTTTCGATTTATGACCATCCTGTACTCGAATCCGTCGAAGAACATTCGAAATTTCAACTCCTCCAGGCGTAGACATTTCTGCAAACCGCAATAACGAACCAAATGGTCCAGAAAATCTGAATAAAATGGTCCAGAAAATCTGAAAATTGTATGGTGATTCCGGGTAGGGGACCTTGTTGGTCTCGTATAATTTCATCGCATTTCGATCATTATTAGAGACTGTGCATTCGCAAAAAGTTAAAATGAACGAACAACCATGACCTTCGACCCCAGGTTCAAATTGCTGAAATTCTGATGGCAGTTCAGGGTGAGGCCCTCGTTGGCCCCATATGAATTTCATCGCTTTTGGATTAGTAGAAGAGACTGCGCATGAGAAACTGGGTGAACCACCGAAATTCACCACCCAATAGTCCAAATTAGCTGAAATATTTATAGCTCAAGTGGAGGTACTATCATAGATAATTCAGATCCCACTAGAATTCCGTGACATTTGGAACAATGACATTTTGATGTTTTTGTATCTTTCTATTCGTTCGTGTTGTTTTCGATTCTGGTATGAGACAATGATAACATGTATGCTAAAAAATTCCTTCAACAACGTGTTAAAAAAAAGGTTTTTGGTGTGAATTACCATCTTAAACATGAGAATATATTAAATATATACCATAAATTTTATAGTTTGTTCAGATAAAAAGAGAATACCAATTTGAATAGTAGGTACCTAAGTAAACGAAGAGCATCGTAAAATAAGTATGGAGTACCTACCTTGAAACGGACCTAATACTTTTTGCTGGTCACTTTGAAGTCATTGCGAAAAAGCCACTTTGATATTCTAGTTCAGAGATACAAGGTTTCACCGTTTAAATTGTCAAATCGCCATTATTAATGCCAAAGACCTATTTTACAAACTTCTATTGTTTGAAATACCTCTTCAACGAAAATTGATTGTTGAATTGAAGATTGAAAATGTAGGGACACAAATAACAGGATTGAGACAAATTTTTTGCACGTTTAATTGGTATTTTGCCTATCTCATAACCGTACTCTGAAGAAAATTGTATCTTTTTAAATGCTCATTCAGATTTTTTTCATGATTATTAAACACAGTATAATCTTTTTCATGATTATTAAACACAGTATAATCACCTATTTATATCTGGGAATCATCAATATTCAGCAAGTGATCACGAGAAATTGCGTTTTTCGATGTGTCCAATAACTGGTACATTGGTGTCCAATAGCTGGTACATGGTGTCCAATAACTGGTGCAAACGCGGTTTTTTATATTAAATTGTGAGATAAAAAATTAGATTTAATTTGATTCCATTATCTAATTGTTCTATCCAGTTCCCAAGTTCCTGTAGAACGCTGTAAAAATTACAGTTGTCAGAAAAAATGAAAAACGAGATGCTTATGAAGTTCGAATTTCTCCTTAAGCGATCCATCTCCAATAACTGGTGCCTTTCCCTAGTTCCACTAGCTGACCCACAACTACAGCACAAGCAATAAGGACAACCTGTCATCAGAACTGCTCAGGCTGACCACGTCACAGAAAAATAACATTACCCACTTGGGGACCAGAATGTTCAATGCTCTTCAAGAAAGAATGAGACGGCTACCTCTGAGGCGACTGAAGAAGGAACTCAGAATATCCCATGCCAGTTCTCCCCTGTACTCTATAGATGAGTTTTTTCAGAGTCATGGAGATAGACGATAAAATACGGCATAATTAATATTATTTCAATGTATATATTGTTTTCTATACTTCGACGATGAATAACCAGTTGGTGACATGCAAATATAATGATTGATTAAGTGATTGACCTAGTAGGGGGGATCATCAATCTATCGGAAGGAGTGGAGTGGTCCCCAGGTCTTTAGGATGAACTACAGGGCAACGCTCCGGACAATAAGCCTCGGTTTCAGTGTGGCGGAGGGGGACATTCCTGCTCAACATGACGAGGAAGAAGATTTTGAAGACGATACCACCCATCTTGACATTTTCGAAGATGATGGAGAAGAAGTGGAGTTTATTGACATCACTACTCCTTCTTCGCCACTATCAAGTGGCGAAGAACGTGTAACTAAATGATGTAAATATGTGATTGCAAATTGTTGTAAATATGATTGTAAATACATTTTTTACCTATTAATCAAAAAGTTTTTCTCGTAAAATGGCTTCACAGTTTTGTCGAACCCTTCTCTGTACTAACAGGTAGGTAGATCTACAAAAATCAAAATTCGTTATCTTAACTTTTACAACCAAATTAGACGATATATTTGCATCAAAATTCCAGAATAGGTTATTCTCTATATAAATACCGTTCTGTATGAATTTTAAGACCAACAAGTACGCCTACTGAAATTCAAATTCGTCATTTAGTTCATTGAGTTTATTAGTACCATTAAATTGGATCATAATTCAATTTTATAGCCCAAAATGAGTGATTTTGGGGTCAAAAGTCACGTAACAACAAAATGGCCACAAAGCGAAAAATCAGCATTTGACTAGATATTTGCATCGAAATTCCAGAATAGGTATTCTCTATATAAATACCGTTCTCTATGAATTTTTAGACCAACAAGAGTAGTACACCACTGAAATTCAAATTCGTTATTTTTTTTAAATTTAGTTTAGTAGTACCATTAAATAGGATAAAAATTCAATTTTATAGTCCAAAATCAGAGATTTTTGGGTCAAGCCATGATACAACGAAATTACCACATAACGAAAAATCAGCACTACGACTACTTTTAGTTTTGGCATGTATCTATGCATATGAATGAGCAAAATCTGGAAAACTTGGGTGCTCTGTACGCAGAGTTAGATCTTCTACAACTTTTATTACCTCTTTTTTGTTTGGAGTACCTGTTTTTTAGATACAGACGTCTAAAACTGAGCATAACTCCCTTTTCTTAAAATATGGAAAAATTGCCTATTTTCGACTGCCGATTCTGACCAAATGGCTGTACCAAATTTGAGGTTAAAGGAGGTCATGCGACGCAGAATTTGATGAACTTCAATATTGGTTGGAGTAACATTTTCTGTACGATGCACTAGTTAGGTGTTTTTGGCCAAAAATGTAAAGAAAAAGCGCCAAAATTTCATGGTTTTTAGGCCCCCAAAAGTTCGGCTCGTCTGGGAAACTGTCGCAAAACATGATTATCCTTCTTTAGGATGCCTTAAGTGAATTAAAATCATTTCCCGCTTTGTCTAATTTAATTCAAGGCACGGGCCTCTTTTGGTCTCATTTGACTGGGCTATTGGAGCAGGTACTCCAAAAATTCTGGTCAACGAACTCGTCCTTTCTTTTTTTATTATTGACATTTTGAATTTTTTTGGAATTTTTTTTTTTTAATTTTTTGAATCGATCTGACCACGGTCAGATATCAGCTGGAGTGACACACATATATTTATACATACATAATTTATATATGTATATGTATACACAATGTTAAACTTCAGAAATCGTTTTAGAATGGTCTGAAACGGATTTCCATGGAGACGATTTTTAAAATTTTGCATTACAAAAATTTTGAAGCCATTGCAATAGCTGAATTCTCTTCGAAAATTCGCTAAAACGAATCAGGAGAAACGAAGTGTAGTCATCAGGACAAGACTGAAAGTGCTGATATAAACATAGCATTTTTCCATCCAATTAAACACTTTTCACTACGCACAGTTATTTTCTACTTTTTCAAACGAATGGTCTGAGTCAGAGCTTTCAAAAAGGAGCAACATGAGGGGTACTGAAAGTGGGAAAAGGTTTAAATCATTGTTCAAAGGGTTAATTTAATTAATGTGAACAAGAAACCACATTTTGGTTCTTAAAATCAACTTGAGAAAAGTGATGAATGAATGAAATTTGAACGGCTCAACTCACAGAAATGGTTCTGTTATCGTTGAAATTGTCAAAAAGTTCTTTTGAGTTGTTTGCATCACGTGCCTATTGTGCGCAAAAAGTGGGAACGTGTTTATTCAATCATTGTCATTAAGAATGACCTAGTTCTGAATGAAGGAAGAGGTTGGATGACATGAACTACAGCCTATAACCTTGCCGGGAACTCACCCATAATTTGCGACAAATCCCATCAACATCAGAGTTGCCATTTGGGAGGAGTTGAGTAAGTAAGTAAAGGATGGAGGTGCGACTAAGATGTGAAGAGTCAAATAAGAAAAGCAAATAGGGCATTTGTCCAGCTCTATCCAATATGGAAGAACCGAAACCTGTCCCAGAAAACCAAACTTTGACTCTTCAACACCAATGTCAAGTCTGCCCTGCTATACGGCAGTGAAACATGGAAGGTTAATGAAACCATCACCCGCCAACTGCAGACGTTGGTGAACCGCTGCCTGCAGAGAATCCTGAGGATCTGGTGGGCAAATGTGATCTCCAATATCGATCTGTGGAGAGCCACAGACCAACTCCCTATCGGCGAAGAGATATTGAAGAGGAAGTGGAAATGGATAGGGCACACGTTGCGCAAGCTGGACGAGGCCCTCGAATAGACTGCTTTTCAATGGAACCCGCAGGGAGAAGGACGAAGGAGAGGGCGGCCCAGGGAAACCTGGAGGAGGTTGACTGAGAGGGAACTGCGCCGGGTCGGCAAAAGTTGGAACGAAGCCAGGGGAATTGCAGCCAATTGGTCGGAATGGAGGAACCTTGTTTCTGCCCTGTGCTCCCACAGGGGTTTAAGGACATAAGTCAAGTCAAGTAAGTATACCTAAAATAGCTGCCCAACCGTTAAAAAACCTAGGAAATTTTCGTTTTTGATGGAGAGAGGGGCGCATTCCAAAAAATAACTATTTTTAGTTACGCCACTGGCTGCAGGAGGAGATGCTAGTACAGGGCCATAGATTTTAGATTGAAAACGTTAATCATTATTTGGACGATGGAATAAACAAAATAATAATTCTGGTAGTTACGCAAGCACCTAAGTTCCTATGCAAGATGCGTTCTATGTATGTACGAATAGCTACAGAAAAGAACGATTAAAGAAACAATAAACCACGAAGTTGTTGAACTTTATAGTTGCAGTGTCTTCTGACTCTAACTTACAGTAGCTTGCTAGTCTTGGGTATTTACACATGATCGACACCTACACGGTCAACTTTAACATAATTCAGGTCCTATTCAAATGGTAGAAACAACCTTTGTTGCAAATGGGTATCTACTCACTACTATCTAGTGAACATCACATAGTAACTTCAAATAAAATTTAATTTCTTTATATCGACAATTGAAAGGAACATTGATATGATCAATTTCCATGTTCTTAAGCTACAAGGCAGTTTCATTACAAACTTTAGAGATAGAAACTTGACCTTTATCACAATTAGATTCACCCAAACAATCAGGTTGCTCAATTAAAAGTTTATGTTCACTTGATTTTTTAATTTCAGGCATACTCAACGTTCTGTGAGGTACTGTCTTGTAGTGCATATTACTAAGATCTGTGGACCGGCGTTCGTGGAGACGTTTAACCCTAAGCGAATCGTTGTTAAATTTAGGAATGGCGGAGTATACTTTTTTATCCAAAACTCGTTCGTCTTGTTTCATCAAATCAGGAATCAGAGACAGTCTTTTAACGTTCTTCTCTCGAGCTGGGGTCATTGGGCTCTCAGATAGTTCAGATGGAGTGTAATACACAGATTGGCATTCATTCGCTTCCTCTAAAGATATATGTTCAGGGATAATGTTACATGGCTCAGCTGTCTTCACGTAGACTTCGAAGTCATGATCCAGATGTTCAGGATTTCCATTGGCATCATTCTTACTGCACGATCCGTTTCGACAATTGTCCAAGTAGAGACTGGGTAGATTTTCTAGTACTTTGTTGAGAGTTTGTTGTTGATACTTATAAGATTCTCGGAAGCGCAGGACTTTATGTGTACTAAATTTCCTTATTCTATTTCTTTGAAACACATAGTTTTCTCGCACCCATGTTAATTGACCATTAGAATACTCCTTCACTCTTTTCACCTGAAACAAAGATGATTGTTTTATGGCATATCAGTAAACGTTTGGATATAACTGAATGGACTATGAGTTATTCCAAGTTTTGGTTCATAATTTTTTCAATACAATATAATAATTGGAACACGAAAACATTTTTTAGCATTGAATCCAAAAAGAATTAAAAATAAATAAATAAAATAAATATAACCAAAACATACAAAGACTACCTGCCTCCTAACCCCTCCTGCGCACACTCTTGTCGACTTTAGTTTATTATTTTCAATAATGAACCCTGGGAATGAGCAATTTTGGCTGTCCATTTTATTCGTTAAACTGAAAAATTTCAAAGAGAGCTTTCCAAAAAGGTGCTATACGTGGGGTATCCAATGATTGAAAGTGAGAGAAAAAGAGTGACATAAAAAAGATCTGGAAAGGGGTCTGTGGTATAGGTAATTTGTTGAGCTGAATGGAATTTGAAAAAGTGAAGCTGAGTGAGAATGGAGATTGCACATTCACTTGCAGATCACATTTGAGGCAGATTCAGCCTGACCTTACTTCTTCTCCTCTCCCTTATCCCAAATTAAAACATTTCATCTAAACGATCCTCAATACTCCTCATCTTCACTCAAAGCTTTCCTCAGATTTAATGTATTTCATGTGATTTTCATGTGACTTTATTATTATTTTTTAACTCTTGTTATATACTTTATGTTTTATTATTAAACTAATTGTAATTGGGCTTGCCCGTATTTTTAGCCAAAAAAAAGAAGCTGTTGCTACCCCAAATCAGGAAGCTCGAACCGTTGCTTCAGCCTTAGTGGAGGATGTGTTAAGCAGAGTGGGCCTACTAGCTGAACTTCATAATGATCAAGGTCGGAACTTTGAGTCCACATTGATCAAGGAAGTTTCTCATCTGTTGGGTATAAATAGAACCCGCTCCACTCCATTACATCCCCGATCTGCTGGGCTTGTTAAAAGGCTGAACCAAACCTTGTCCAAACACATAGCAATGTTTGTTAACAAGAGCCAAACTGATTGGGACGAGAAAATTCCTCTTTTCCTGTTGGCCTATAGCTCTTCTCCACACCCCACAACAGGATCATCTCCAGCACAGCCAATCCATGGACAGGATATGAGACTGCCTGAAGCCCTAATAAGACCGCCTCAACAAACCCAACAGCCTTTGACAGAGTATGGTGTTCTCAATTGGCGAAATCATCTGGAGAAGGTTCTAGATTTTGCACTCCAGGAAGCTAAGTTGAAGATGAGATATCAAAAAGAGAGCTTAGATAGACACACTCGAGGCAACAAGTTGAAGGAAGGTCTGGAAGGAGGGTCTGGTTATATAATCCTCAATGCAAGATAGGCCTCTGTCCAAAACTATAACCAGCTTGGACAGGTATATGGGTTATCAAAAAGAGAAACAATGATGTTCTATTCTAAGTGCAGTTGGGCAAGATGTCTTGTCTTCTTCATGCAAACAGAACCGTCAAAGCTGATGTAATAAGGCGTTTACATTAAGCCACTTCCACTACCACTCCACTGTTGTCAACAATTCCTTGTCCCATGCAAAACTATAGGAAACTGTGATCCAATTTCTCTGATTTTTTCAGTGATTGTGCAGGTAAGCCCTGTGAGGGTCGACTATCAATTCAATTGCCATCGGACCACTAGAAGCGAGTGCGCAAGGACAAACGTGCATTTCCTGAAACTCTAGTTTCTCAGTTCATAATGGACCAATTTTGCTCAAATGTGGAGTTGGGGGCTGCCCTTAAAACGATAATCTATGAATTTTGACACGATTGGATCAGAAATAGCTATTGCGCATGGATAAACTCACAGCACAACACATGCTAATTGTCACAGGCACAACTCTGGAACTACTACCTATTTCGGCAAAATTTTCACTGATTATGTACATCCAAGTTAGAAAAGTGAGGAAGCTATACCCCCCCACCCCCCGGCCAATCTCGGTGATGATTGAATGATAATGAACACATGAACACAATGTGCAAAACTGCACAACAATGGCGCAACTGACGCTCGGAGGGTTGAACCATGGTTGCTCAGAGGCGAGGCTACTGAGAAGTAGAGCTGAATGAAAACAGCCCACTTCCAATCTCGCTGCCGATCCTTTGACTTCTGAACCAAAAACCGCCAAAAGAGGGAGCAATGGCAGGACAAGTGGGAGTGCATGCGGCAGGACGAGTGGCAGCGCGAGTGGGGTGTTTACATGCTCGCACTGCCTACTGCCCTCCTCCTAACTTCCCTGCAAACTTCCACAGAAGTGGGTTGAATGTAAACGCTAATTCAGCCTGGGGACAGGCTTAGAGGAGTTGAGGAGCAATGAAATACTGCTGCACTAACCTCGCCACATGAAAGTACCTACCTAGTGAGGCTTTTATTTGGTTTTGTTTACCTGTGTTACCCAAAAAAGTGCATTATTCGCCAGACTGTTAACCAAAATATACAGTCTCACTATCAAATCTGTTTCATATCTTTTACAATACAATAGCCATACCCTTACGATGAATATTTATACCCAGAAAACAAATACCTACACTTAGTTGTCATACACACTTATCCCAAGCACTTCATTCTACGATAGATAAATCCTTACTTCAAGAGAAAATCCTAATGATATAATACAATCATGCTACGTACCACTCCCAACTGCAAAGAAAGGAACCAACCTGTTCGTAGTACTGTTCCTTCATTGAAGATATATGACTGGTTCCATAATCTCTGATATCCTTCAAGTTTTTCACTTGATTTTGATAGCTGTCACAAATCCATTCCACTTGGGTTACACAATTCTCCTTGATTTTATGGACCTGCAGAAAACAATGCAATTACTTGTAAACAAAAGTAGGTAGATAATGAAGAAAAGCACTATATTACTTATGCTTACTTTGGTCTTAGTAGGTAATATATGACAGAAGATATTATTTTAAATGACCAGTACTCGATAGTTAGGACCTCCAAGAGGTGACTATACATAATATACATAATATTTAACATAACCTATACATAATATTCGGGAGAGAGGTGCATATGACTTGTCTATATCTATTCTGAACTGCACTCTTCTGCAGCCCTTGATGCTTCTGATCTTTTGAACCTAACCCAGGATCGATCTTTTTTCAGATATTGAACTTGAGTTGCCATTTTTATCTAGCAACAGTACCACATCACAAAGAGAATTTAACTGACAATTTGTTACTTATTTGTTACTTATTTACTTATTTGTTTAACTGACAATTGTTATATGATTTTGTATCGTAATTTTTTATATATTAAAGTTGCGGACGAAATTGATACTTCAAATTTACAAAAGAAGTTAAAAAATATTGATTACTTCAACTAAATACAAATATTGCTCAAATATTGACCTACCAAATCTACAAAGAACACCACTTCACTGTAATGCCAGGTTCACATTAAGCCACAACGACGTAATCTCGTCTGCTAACCCACAAGGCCGCAACGCCGTAAAACCACATAACCGTAAAACCGCAACGCCGTCAACCGTTCACATGGAGAGCAACTGAAGGCGCAAAGGAAGAACAAAAGTCTATCAGCTTTGCTGCGCATAATCCAATACGCAGATCCGCAAATCCGTAAAATATTCAGATTTTTGAATCGGGTATAGTCAGGTTCAAAACTCGTTCAACCGCAAAGCCGTAAATATGGCGAACAGCCAATTAGCCAATCAGATCCAACCACGGTTTTACGGCCATGCGGGTTAGCGGACGAGATTAATGTGAACCCGGCTTAACTGTAGCTTATTGTGCAAAGTTTGTGATATTAACAGTTTGCCAGTATCATGAATCAAATTAAAAAAACACACAAGTCATTAAACTGGCTAACTGTTAATATTGTAAACTTCACACGATGATAGATAGATAGATGCTTTTTATTTGCCGACACAAAAGATATTGCAGGACAATAGTCAAATACACGTGGATAGGTATATACCATAGATACCTATATACCATAATTGAAAAATTATTGAAGAAATCAATTCCATCTATACACAATTTTATTACTATTAATCATGAATAAAAATCTCGAACCATACTCAACTGATTCTTACGTTATTATTGAATATATCACCTCTCATTGCCTTATAATATGCATAGGTACTCGTGCTGAATCAATGGTAGGTTCAACTTACCTTGGTTGAAAAACAAGCGAATCATTTTGAAATCCAAGGCAATCAATAGTGACCACACTTGGAAAAACAGATTGAAAAATACAAAATATGACAGATAAGTTTAGAAACAAATGCCAAATAATTCATCTACTTGTCTACACCAGAGCCAAACCGCTAATTTTTTGCACCGACCTGAATAGTGTAGTTTTCTCTCAGTCTTTCCAATTGTTGAGTCTTATATTGCTCCATGTTTTCTAACACTTGATGTATCTGTTTCCCTTGGGACTCATCGTCTTCATCATCATCAGACAAACAACAACCACATCTGTAATAGAAGGTAACTAACGCATTATTCAACAATTCGATAACTGGTTAACGCTTGATGAAATTGGGGGAAACCCAACAACGATTGACAGTGTGTAGGTACCTCAATTCAATTCGTAATTAGTCAGTAACTGGCTGTTACTGGAAAGTATGTAAGTTCCTTCTATACAGTTACATTTATGACGTTAGCAACGTGATAAAATGATGAAACAACTGTTTTAACTTACCTTTGACACATTTTTATGATCATTTGGATGATGACCGTGATTGCTAAAAATCCCAATGCAGAACCAAGCCCTACTAAAATACTATAGATTTTTATTCTATAAAAAGTTATAGGATCAAGCTGTACAACTAAATAATTGGTTTTGTTGAAGAATCGATCATTTACTCTACAAATGTACAATCCACAATCATCCCTAAGAATATGTCTAATGAGAAGAGAACCATTATCTAGCAGTTGGATGTGGGGATCATCGCCAACAATTGGCACAAAAGAAGCCTCTTGGGGATTCCAAGGCCTTGAGGTTTTGATGATTTCGTGAGTTGAGCCAGAAGGGGTTGTCCAAGATACATTAGATCCACTAATAGCATCCCCACAATCCAACATTACATCATGGGCAAGTTCAAAAGTTAACCTAGGCAAAATCGGCTTTTCAATGCACTCAGAGACGTGATGGGAACTACCTAACATGACTGAGCATGGTGTGTTGTTCAAGTCATGCTCAATAGTGGTGCGTCTATGCCATTCAATGAACCAAACAAAACTGCAATTACAAGAAATAGGATTTCCATACAAAAATATTTCTTTCAATTTCGTAAGTAAAGTTAATGACTTCGGAAAAACAGTCAAATTATTGCTTCTCAAATCCAGGTACAGCATATTAGTTGAATAAACAAAAGCATTTTCAGGAATCATGTGAAGATGCTTATTGTGCTTCATAGAAAAAGAAGACAACTGCTCTAGACCAAACAACACATCATCAGGAACTACATTCAACCTTGTATCATCTATGATTAGTGTTCTTAGGGAACGACAATTTCTGAAACCCGATTCAGGCAAATTTATTAAAGGATTACTACTAATATTCAAAAACCTCAAAGATTCCAGGTTGTTGAAAAAAGTTTCGGGAATATCAGAAATACTATTAGCACTTAAATCTAAATATTCGAGTTTATTAGCGTTCTTCAACATAGAAGATGACAGTTTCTCTATTTTATTTTGAGAAATATCAAGCTTTTCTATACGAAAAATATTGACTAAAAAGATATCACTAACAAATGAAATTTCATTGTGGGAAACACTCAGTTCAGTTAAATTGTCACAGTTGGCGTAGCCGTAGAATTCCGTAAATCTATTATTGGACAAATCTAAGGAAGATAATGCTTTTCTAGGACGTACAGATTCCAGACAAACTCCATCGTTATATTCTCCTCTCAAAAAACAATCATCATCAATGTTGTTTTTAGCCAGATACAAATTATGAAGAGATATCTGAGGAATTTCATCATAATATATCCTTTTCAACTTGTTCCCAGTGAGATTTAAAGATTGTAAGTTATCCAGATATCGTAATGCATAGTTTAGAGAGATTAACTTATTATTGCTAAGATTCAAAGTTCTCAAATGCTCAACATTCCTGAACGCATCTTTAGTTATATTCCTTATTCCACTGTCTGTCCATGACAAGTGAGCTAAACTATTCGGTTCACTTGGTAAGTGTTCGGAGTCCAAGGAAGAAGTAAACACAGATCTGTAATTAAGAGACCGCGTATGCTGTGGAGGGTGTATGTCAGCAGCAGTGATGTGTGAACAATTCAAATGATGAGAATTCGCCGAACAGGAACATCCCGGAGGACAATAAGCATGAGAGTCTGTAAGTACTACCAGCACACAGATAACAAAGACCAGGAACCATGTTCTGAAGTATTTATTGGAGGTACTAGAAGCCGTCATTTTATTAACCAAGACATTTCCACGACCATCAACTGAAAAGAGAGAAAAAAAACACGTCATAAGGTGAACACGTTCAACAGGAAATCCAGGAAAACAAATGATATTCCACACCCTATGATTAGGTAACTGTTGTCATGCGTGGGAGACACCACGGACAATTTTGACATCTAAAATCATTCTTCTTAGCTATCATTTTGTCCTAGGTGATATTAACTAAGTTGAAGTTTCAGGTCTCTAAATAGGTACTGACAAAAGCTACTAGGTACATTTTTACAACACTGTTTAAGAACGCAACACCAGTGCCTGATACCTATAATCTGACGCCATTATGGCTTTTATAACAGGTTTTTGTCTCAAAAAAATTAAGTTATGAGCTGGAATTTAGCACATGGGGATTTCAAAGGCACAGAATCAGAATCATCCAAAAGCAATGGTCAGAGTAACAGAAGAACTTGACAGAGGGGATTGCCAACGTTGAAATAAGGGACGAGCATGTGTACTTCCGCTACATCATCAACACGAATGTGCAGCTGGGTGGTAGTACTCGGAATTACCAAAACGATAGAAAACATACCTGAACTTGTGTCTAAATAATAAAATAAAGATTCTGACCCCCAGGCATTCATCCTCCATTGTCCAGAGAGGAGGGAATGGGAACCATAAAATACAACTTCCCCAAACCATTCATTAATACTGCTGCTGGGCTCTCTCAATTTTGAATCCAACTATGTCAAAATGGCTGACCCTTCACAACTAAATATTCTCAAGCTTTCGCTCACTGGCTCCAGGCATCTGCTAGTAAGCTGCAGGTTCAAGCCCCTCTTGGGTCCATCGAATTATACTACGTACTATAATGGCCCAATAATAATAGAGCCACTATTTACAACCGCTCTTCTCGGGATTTCCCCTATCTACTCAAAGGTAGGCCACAGTGTAGATCTTAATTAGTGACAACAATAGTAAACAATAGGTAGTATACTGACTTACTGACAGTACCTTACCTAATGGAAAACATGTTTCGTTGTTTTGTGGGTTTAAGCCAGTCACTTGGAACATAATTTGTGACAATATTCTGGCAACTCGACTCCTCTGTTGTCATCTGACAACTTAGCTATTATGACAACAGTAATAAATAATTACATGGAAGAAGGAGAAGGAACATTCACTTGATACCCAGAATCATACAGCCTTTTGTTTTCGCCTCAACAAACCCGAACCCTAGTAGCAACGCGCTCAAGCTTTTAGTACATACCTACAACTAATCACCACTAGGTGATACCCTAGGAATTCCCCTCCCCCACCATGTCCTTCCACATGTCCCCTCCACTGTCCTTCAACGACTTTTTCTCTATAGGTTTGTTCCAACTGAAATCTGCAATGGGGAATTATGGTGTATTAGAAAATCAAGTTTTTTCTGCCTTTGTATCCTTATTTGGAATAAAATAACACTGTTAATACAAAGAAAAAACCAGTTTATCGTCCTGGTGTGGAGAAAACTTTAACTAAAATCTCAGCTGTTCGAATAACAGTCGGAATTCCGAAGGCTCTTGAGAAACCCTTTCCTATGTCACACTAAAAGAACTGAACCGAAAAAGAAAGCGCTGAGATCGCATTCAAAATAGGAATAATTTAAATGATGAATTAAAAAATAATTAATTGATTCAATCAATGTATTAATTAAGTTAATTCAATTCTCACTAATCAGGAGCCTGAACAGTGATGATTTGTTTTGTTTTGTTCAGTTGGCATATTGGACAGGTTTGCCCAATGACACATGACACTCTTTTCAACGACACTTTCCCGCCATACGACAACGTTATATTTACATTTTCTGGTAGGAAAATTAGTGAATTTTTTGAGATTTTTCAGTCTGTATTCATTCAATTGAATTGCCATGTTAATATATCATTCTTGATCTATGCACCACTATATTTCCATTTCAAAAGTTAGTAATCGAGAATTAGAAATCCATGAAAAAAATGTGTGAATGTGGTATAGTCATTGTACCACCTGGGGGCAACTTCAGACCACCCATGTTTTTTCGCTCAAATAATCGGAAAATGAAGCCCTGGCTCGATTTTACCCCAGTATTTAGCTTCCAGATGGGTCCTCTTACCTATAGCTAACATTAGAAAAAAAATTCATTTTTCAACCTTTTTTTGTGCGAAATATAACTAGAAATCAAGGATTTTTAACAAAAACGCATGAAAACAGTCAATATTTTTCAATAAAATTCGAATAAAACTTGAACGAAATATAAAACACATCAGAGTGTTGAGGCTTGATACTTTGGAGCAAAGAAGATTCCAGCATGATGTTGTCACTCTCTCAAAGATTCTTCAAAATGAATATGACGCCCCCAATCTGCTGGCTCGGGTCTGCATCAGGGTACCTGCCAGGTCAACAAGAGAATGTGTTCCGTTCCATCCTGAGTTCCATCGTACAAACTACTGTGCGAATTCATCCCTCGTTAGGATGCAGAAATCCCTGAACACCGTTGCCCACCTGTTTGACGTTTGGTGTGATTCGGCGGACTCCATCAAGAGGATCTTAAAGCATTTATTTGGAAATTGTGTGGTGCCCCATGACGATTGATGGCAGTGTTGATGTTTCGGGTTTGTATTTTTTCTTTTTTTGTTAATTAATTGTATCTTGTCTCGCTTTGATATTCATATATTTCAAACAATACTTTATAATTTGTACCATTTTTGTTTCTCATTGTGGCTGAATGTTTTCTTTATTTTTCTGTTGTTAAAAAGGACAAATGTCCGTTAATATTATATAAATAAAATAAATAAATAAAATCAGTGACTAGTCATAGGTTCCTACCTTGAGATCACAAGAGTGACACAATTAAGTCGAATAAGATATGAATAAAACTCAAATAAAAAAAAATAAAATGAACTTGAATAAAACTAAAATAAAATTGGAATAAAACCTTGGGAAAACTGAATTTAAAAAAAAAAACTTGAATAAAACTGAAATGAACTTGAATAAAACTAAAATAAAATTGGAATAAAAAAGTTGGACGAATAGAAAAGAGAATTAAAAAATTTTTCTGAAAGAACCATCGACTTTTTCCCTGTATTTACGCGGCATTTACGGTGGCATGCCTGTAACATGGTTATACATTGAAACATGAGTGAACTTACTCGAAATGAGAAAAAACGAAAGAAATGCACTAAAACGCAAAAAGCTGGGTGGTCGGAAGTTGCCCCCCAAAGTGCCAACAATTGGTTTTCCGATGCAGAAAACTCAGCTAACAACAGAATACAAAATCTGATTTCATAGTCAAATTCGTCATAAAATTTTGATGAAGTACCCATGATGACTTACCCTTTCGGGAAAACGAACAGAACTATGCAGCAGCAGGAACACTTTACTGACAGCATTATGAAAAATCTGGGACACTTGTTGATAACAGAAACTTGAAGAAGAAGGTGATAAAGTGATCATAAACGCTCCCTTCCCGGTTACCACGTAATTACTTCCATGCGCTACCTATTGGGACCAACCACAACTTTAAGGCTTCACTGCAGTTGCCGCTAGAGCGCAAAGCGTTTTGAATCCAGTGTTGGTCTGAAGTTGCACCACTGGTCTGAAGTAACCCGTCCTACAGTAAGGAATTTAGGTTTATTTTTACAGAACATGATCAATGAAAGTTCCATTCATGCAGTATGAGTTGATGAGCGAATTTTCAGAGAATAATTTTAACCAATTTAACCTGATTATGTTCCTATGTTTAAGATGGTAATTTACACCAAAAACCTCAAAAAACACGTTTTTTCGTAATTTCTGACTATAAATTTTCAAATTATGACTCCTAGGAGTACTCCAAGAATGCTGGCCAACGACCTCATCCTTTCTTTTGATATTATTGACATTTTAAATGATTGTAGGATATTTTATCTCGATTCCAGGGTCAGATATCGTCTGGTATTTATATGTATACATATCTATTAAACTAAATCTATTAAATTTATCTATAAACCACAATGACCTGTATAAAAAGTGCAATGACAGAAAAAAAAAGATTTGTGGTGAACCAGTGAGTTAGGCAGCAGACTGAAGTTCCTGGCACAGCAACTCGAAAACTTTGGGAGGGGGGCTAAAAAACAAACTTTCATCCATATGAAAGCTTACAATCCAACGAAGGTTTTCTGGGAGTTAAGAGACAATCCGACCGTCCGGCTAATTTCAATGCCGCCTTTAAAACACATGAAACGATGGCGCGGATCTGCGTCATGTCGGTTTGAATGTGTTAAATTTCTAGTTCCACACGTCACCGCCAGATTGCTATGATGTAGAGTAGGGGATATTTTTCCACCACGCCATTTACATTGAGTGAAACTTCCTTCTCCCATGATAATCAACTGATGTAAGCAAGTCACTAGAGATGTTCCCCGACTCTAAAACTGGATTACCCATGTGTGTGTGTGTGTCACTCCAGACGATATCTGACCCTGGAATCGAGATAAAAAATCCAATAAAATTTTAAAATGTCATTCATATCAAAAGAAAGGATGAGTTCGTTGGCCAGAATTTTAGTACTCCAAGGGATCAAATTTTGAAAATTAAGAGTCAAAAACCGCAAAAAACGTGTTTTTTGAGGTTTTAGGTGTAAAGTACCATCTTAATTACGGTATATTCGGAATCAGTGTGAAATTTCCGATAAGAATCACCCACCAAATTGGTTAAAATTATTCTTTGAAAATTCGCTCATCAATTCATGCTGCATGAATGGAACCTTTTTTAGAAAGTGTGCCGATGTAGAGAACGAACACGTATGCTTTCTTATAAGTAGCCCATATGGAATTTTTCCGATCGTCTGTCAATCTGTGTTTCTGTCATCCTGTCGTTTGTTCTGTCTTTCTGTGCGTCTGTGTTTCCGTGACACCTCACATACCTACTTTATCTGTGTGTACAGGTATATATGTTCGTGTTCTACGAGACTAAGTAAGAATTTATTTTTAACCAAAATTTGGAAACCCATCATCCAGAAAGTCACTCAGTAATCATTGTCACAGCCATAAGTTTAACTATTCGTAGTGCACAAGAACAATCAACCGCACCGAGAGTAAGAAAGCAGAATGTTTGTCGAAAGAATGCAACAGCAAGGTACTCACTTAATTACTTATACTCCATGCAAGGGTGTCGTAATTCCACACTACACGATATTTGGCAACTATCATCGAATTTCAAGTACATGATGCAATTAAACTCAGATAAGATATTTACGAAAACGAATCAAGATTATATAGGCATACAGCTTTTCGATAGTCAAGGCACGAAAGTTTGTGTTGTTTCTTTGCTCAGCTGTCTGATTGACGTCACGGAATAGCGGTGTATTGATCGAGAGCACATAACATATCATGGAACCCTTTCTTTCATGCACATACCTTATCACCCATGGAGGTAGGAGTAGCTACGAAGGATGGATGTAGGAATAGATACCTAGTAAAGAAGTTGGCATTAAATGGAAGCGCCCTTTTGTGTCCCAGAGCCCCTCGCTCCGCTGGTTTAGTTTTACCATTCCGTTGCAGGCGCAGCGACTCTTTCTGTCCAGCCTGAGAGGCCCAAGGTATCATTTTTTCATATTAAAACAAAATCGAGGAACTCCTTCCATGTTCCAGGGGATGAACAAAATCGCTAAAATAATTCTTTGAAAATTCGTTCATCAACTCATGCTGCATGAATGGAACTTTACTAGTAAAACATCATTCATTGTGTGGAAGTGGGAATAGTCCAAATCAATGGACCAAATGATCCAGGTGACATCGACACCTAGCGGTTCTGTCTCCAAAACTTCCTAGAGCCCCATGCTCCGCTGGTTTAGTTTACCGTCCGTTGCAAGCGCAGCGACTGTTTTAGCAAATTTTCAAAGAAAATGAAGCAATTGCAATGGCTTCAAAATTTTTAAAATGCAAATTTTCGGACATTTCTTCATAGAAATCCGTTTCAGAACATTCTAAAACGATTCCTGAAATTTTTACATTTTTTCATATGTATGTATATCGTCGCTTAAGAAGCAACACGTATGAACCTATGAACCAAATCCCAACTTTTCAGAAGAAGGAAAAAACTGATTCCTGATGAAGTTTTTGATCACCTGTCCCTTTGTTTCCCGCTATTCAGTCACTTCTTGCCTTCCAGTAGTCGCCAATATTGAAAAATAGTCAAGCTAAAGTTAAAGAAAATAGGAAATTGAGGTTGATAAGGGGTGTTGTCCCAATAATTGAGGTTGATAGTTATGTTATGTTATGTTATGTTTTTCGAGTTTTTCTCGATTTTTTAGTCTAGTTGAAGCAATTTTGAGCTAACCAGTCGATGCAGCGTGAGAAATCGAATAAGAATCAGTCAAAACCTCATTTTCGTGAAAATGGTCACTAGGGCGTGCTGCTTCTTAATCGACGATATGTGTGTGTGTCATTCCAGACGATATCTGACAGAGGAATCGAGCTAACAATCTCGAAAAATTTCAAAATGTCTATAATATCAAAAGAAAGGATGAGTTCATTGGCCAGAATTTTTAGAGAACTCCAAGGGTTTAAATTTTGAAAATTTAGAATCAAAAATTGTAGTACTTTGAAAGTACGGGTGGTATGCGTTTATACGGGATGCGTACTGTGTGTAGTGGTGATTAGATTCCTCGGCTCTAGTGGGCCTTGTGATGTCTGGTAGAAGTGTCCTACCTACCTAACAACTAACTAGAGAAAAATATTTACAAAAGAGGATAGATGAAGAGAGGGAAATCGTATGAGCTGATTTCTTTATAATTATAACAAAGGAGGTAGGAGTGAATTTACATTGTGCCTTTTATGAAGTGATACAAGTATTCAGAATAAAAATAAAAGCCAATATAGTCGGAGCTTACAATCGTGGTTTCTTAAAGTATTATTAATCATACAGAATTATAGCAAAATTGAGTAACAGCAGTGGCTTCAGAAGTGACTTTGGGTGATTTACCACAAAATTGCTTCGAAAAAACGCGGTTTTTGGTGTGACTCACCATCTTAAACATAGGAACATATATGGTATATTCGGAATCAGCGTGAAATTAATCACCCACCGAATCGGCTAAAATCATTCTTCGAAAATTCGCTCATCAACTCATGCCGCATGAATGGGACTTTAGTCCAGTTAGGCAGGTAGGATATGATGAAAAAAAGTCCGTATATTCAAATTTCAGAGAAATAAAGAGACTTCCAGTGTTGAAGCCAAACAAAAAGACAGGGCAGAAAACTGTTAAAAAGTCTGTATATCGAAAAGTTTCGACCTTATGAAAATAAAATACCTACAGACAATTTTGTAAATATTGGCAACTATGTAGTGGGTATTGATGCGATAAAAAATAATACAGAGTAGATTAATGTTGAAAAAGTCCGTAAATCCGGAGAAATCGACAAAAAACAGAGTTGTAAACCTTCCTGTGTAAACATAGCACCCTGCGGCGGATTGCCTACTGTTGAGAGCACTAGGCGCCGGTCGAGTTTTGGACACAGCAGAACGGGCGGCTTTGACAAGGGAGGGCGCTTCCATTTAATTCCTACTTTCCTTGATGTAAATACTGAAACTGAAGTTCATTTTGGGTTGGTGTTTCGTGTAGGTACTAGGTTGGTATAATGGTTTTTTCAGGTTTGAGATTGAGAACTGGTGTGATTAGAGATTGGCGGTAAGCAAATTTTAATTTTTTTTTCCAAGTTGTACTTGGATTATGCTTGTTTGTAGGCTGTCTATGTACCTATGTGATGGGAGGATGGATGATAGTCGAACTTAATTCATCAAAGGAAACGCCATTTCACCGGGAAGGGTCAAAACATGAACACCAAATTATTACGAAGCAACATGAATAGGAAACAAATTAAACATTTGAGAGGAAACTAATAAGAAAATGAAACAGAGTGAAGCATAACAGATGGGTCATAAAAGGTAGAGTTGAGTTAAGTGATATGATAGTAAGGTTAGGGATGGCAACGATACATCGATGTTTTCAAGACATCGATGTGCATGTGCCATCGATGGTTGGATGTCGATGTTTCGAAACATCGGTATATCGATGTTTCGACTTCATGTGCCATAGAGCTGCAAGTACCTACATACAAACAGCAAAATTAAGCTGAATGCCTTGGCAATTCTGACTAATTACTGGCAAATGATGTACCAATACCATTGATTTATTTTCAACGACATACCGAACAATTTAACGTTACACAGTGACGTTTCCAACTATACATTGATGTTTTGAAAACATCGATGTTTTGGCACCATCGATAGTGGCCTTTCGATATTTAAAAACATCGAACCTAGCGTGTGAATCTAGTAAGGTTGAATTGGTAGGTTATCATGGAAGAAGGAAAATCCTTCTTCCATGGGTAAGTGATTTTATTATCTCAAACATTCATGAAAATAGCGTAGTCGGGAATTTATAAATTCCCTAATTTCTGAGAGACGTTTGAAAATTGGGATTTTAAAATAAGTGGAGAAAAAAATTAGGAAAGCGGTGATGACGTAGTCGGGCAAATAATCTGTGATTGGCCTAGGAAAGCGGGTTCAGCTTGGATTATATTTGGGTTAACTGACCCTAATCAGGGGGTCTTAAACAGTTTTTCAAACTTTTCCCAACCAATAATTTACACATGAGCGAATTTTTGAAGAAAATGAAGCTATTGCAATGGCTTCAAAATTTTTGTAATGCAAATTTTTGAACTTTTTCTTCACAGAAATCCGTTTCATTACACTCTAAAACGATTCCTGAAATTTAACACTTTTTTATATGTATATATTTATATATTTACATATGTGTCACTCCAGACGATATCTGACCGGGGAATCGAAATAAAAAAATCCGAAGAAATTCTAAAATGTCAATAATATAAAAAGAAAGGATGAGTTTGTTGGCCAGAATTTTTGGAGTACTCCAAGGGTTCGAATTTTGAAAATTTAGTTTCAAAAATTGCTAAAAAACCTGTTTTTTTTAGGTTTTTGGTGTAAATTACCATATTAAACTCAGGAACATATTGTATATTCGGAATCAGCGAGAAATACCCACCAAATCGGTTAAAATTATTCTTTGAAAATTCGCTCATCAATTCATGCTGCATGAATGGGACTTTTTCTATTTTTATGTTTGTGTTCCTAATTCATCTCCTTTTTAGCGAATTTTCGAAGAAAATGAAGCTATTGC
>JAEMON010000001.1:63987087-64003908 GCA_030264115.1 Lygus lineolaris
GTAAGGATGAGTTCGTTGGCCAGAATTTTTGGAGTACTGGGTACGACTGGCTAGGGAAGCTCCTCATCCATGCCCCAACGCAGCTTAAAATCCTATGTATTATTTTGTACGCTCCTGATTTTAAAAATTACTGTATGTACGTACGTTACACAATCATAATTGCACAGGTAGGTACTAATGACACTAGAATCGAATTCTGCGTCAATGACAATAAACAGATTGAAATTTGACTCGGTGCTTGGCCAAGCTTACCAGAAGGAGGGGGAGGATGGAGGTCTTGGGTTTTTTTTTTAAGGAAAATAAAGTGGTCTACTAAGTGCAACTCTTCAACTACCTACCTACTTGTTGTAGATTTTCTTTTCTTTTTTGTAAATTCATTCAAAAATAAGTTAATTCCAGAAACTATTGACACAGGTAGGTACCTATTTTAGTTTTTTTTTTTAGACAAAAGTTACAAATTGTTCTTGACAACTACTTAGTTGAGTACTAGGTGAAAACGTTTCGCTAACCACAAAAAATCCTTCAATGTAGACGATTGATTCATTGAATTAGTGAGTTTACAGTAGGTAGGTACATAATTTCCTCAAACTTAGTTTTTTATGATGTCGGGGGGAGGGAGGTGGGGCTAATAAACGCCACTGGTAACAGTCATAATTAAAAGAATCATCAACTTGGTTTCTAAACTAGTTGGTAGACAAGAAGGAGACGCAAAGTAGGTGTGTACTTAACACCTTGTTGATCCCTTATTGACGAAGATAAGGGTTTTGGGGGGTGGGGGGTCGGGGGAGAACTGTGCACTAATGGTTGGTCCCTAATGAATTGTATACTTTTACTATTTTCTACCTTCTGTTTACGCATGACCACAACTTCAATCATGTAATATGAATAGTCTCAAATGAAGATGAATAGGGTTGTAGGGTTTTTAGGGTAGGAGGAGGGGGTGTAGTAATAGTCGGGGGCTAGCGCACTCTATGACCTAAGGGAAATAGTCAGGATTAGGTACTTCCCTCTGTAATAATACAGCAAAATATGTCATTGTGAATCGAAAATAATAAAACATACTTACTGGTACTGCTAGCTGGTACTTATGAGAGTTAGTGGCGTGAGGGTCCTAGGGGAGTTGGCCCACTGGTACTTCATAGATCCACAAATAACTCATGTAATAGGGGAACTATAAATTCGATCTATCAGTACATTTTTTGTGAAATAGAGAATCAAAACCCTCCAGATCCCTCAATCTGCCATTGAAATTGGGACCAAAAAAGGGATAACACAGACAGCAGCGCATCGTAGTGGGAGCGAGTGTGGTTTTCGCCAGTAGAGGCCAGTTTTCTATCAAGTCGGCGGTCTTGGTATTCTAGTGTATTTGGTCTGGGCGGGAATTCAAAACAACTAAATTACAATTAATTATTTAAAATTATAAAATCACTTTTCCCGCAAAACTCCTTTGTTTTTGTCTCTTGCAGGTCATTCCTTTCAGAATTTTTTTTTTTTAAATACAGTAGAACTTCGAAAATCTGAACGTCAAAAATCCGAACACCTGAGAATCTTTTTGAATAGTATTTAATTAGAGCGCAATAAATAATTTTATTTGGGATTTTGTGGGTTATTGATTTACTGAGCTGGTCCGATAGGGTATACGGCGGAGGAGCCGTGTCACAAGTCCGGAAGAGTGTGGATATCAGATAACTGTGGTCAGGGGGGATGAGTAAGCGCGCTGTGACAGATGAATGACCTTGGGCGTGTCTATGAATGTTGTACTATGTACTCTTTTTGTAACAGAATCTTGTCCCAGATTGTGACATGTGTGAGGATTCTCAGTCGTGTTGATGATTGCCAGTTTAGAGGAACGTCAACACGATAGGGAATTACGTTTGTAAATTCCTCCTCGTTCGATACGAAGTATAGAAGAGATAGATCCCAGGGGGGTCCAGGGGGCTTGCCCCCTTGGCGAGGCCTGAAAGGCCGAGTTTAATTATAGGTCTAAGCGGCATTTCTAGGTTATGTTCGCAAATCCGAACAAATCGGTAATCCGAACTACCTATGGTACCAATTGGTTCGGATTTTCGACGCTCTGCTGTACTATGCATGTTCCTCATTGTGGGTAGTCATTTGACACAGAATAGGGAACTTTTTTCCTTTCCTTTTCTGAAAGATAGAAGAAGTAGAAAATTCTTTGAAGGCTTTCAACTAAAAGGAGAAATAGTTTAGTCCACGTTTTTACCTCGTTCAAACCAGTACCTACCTCAAACCAGTGTTTCGAGCTGTAGGTACCACACGAAGAAATATTACGAAGAGGCATTTTATTCTGCTATTTTTCAAGCTTCAAAAAAAAAAAAATTTAAAAATCAAAAAACGATTTTAATACGCCGTTGACGGTTCAAATCCCGTAAGAGAAAGAGTGAAGGGATTTTTTTGTCTGTAATTTATCTTGTTTGTAACAACTAAGATAAAGGTAACGAAAATAAACTATTTACATAGATATTTTCATTGTTATTGAGAGACTTACATTCCTTTTTATCTCACCTAATTTGATTGAATGGAGATACCAGTTTTCCAGTCAAGTTACGGAAAACTGGAAACTGCATTCAATCAACCCTCAAATTACCATATACTAGCTAGCGTACAGTAACGAAAGGGTTAAGTACTGGTTACTTTTCCGACTCCGTTCATACACCGAGACTAGTTGCAAGGATCATCCTTTATCCTAAAAGCAAGATCACCTACCTAGGTACACTCCTTATGGTACAAGGGGCGACCAAATCCAATTTAAATAAGTAGGTAGACCATAAACTCTGGAACGGCGAAATTCTGAAGCAATAGTGTGACCTAGAGTGAACAAGATATTTTTACTACAGTTGTACCATATGCTTACAGTAGGTTTCTACCTACCCTCCCGAGCTAAGCCAGGGACCAAACACCATGTTTTTCAATTGATCAGAAGGAAAGGCTACAAGTGTCAGCCTACTTGGTGCCAACTGTAGATACCTCCTCATTTGTGGTGTTTCATTTTCCGTTACTTACTCACGTATATGTATGTACATATATTTGTGGTGTTTGTTCTTCTATCACTCATGGATATGTACCAATCTACTCGACAGGAGGACCAAGTATGACTTTATGAACCTGCAAAAGAAGCTGAATATCCATACCATGTCGGTGACTTGATGTAGCTGCCTGTGTCTAGATGGTACCTACAGATAATGATCCTGAACGTTGATGAAGTTGAAGACGCCAACGTTTCTGGACGTGAGTGACTGTAAATCCCACTTCCAGCAGCCAAAACTGCTGCATCGTTTCAGCTTCCTTCATATGAGTATATTTGTCTCCTCTACATCTATTGCACCTCAACAGTGATATTTCGTACTACTTAGGATGAATTCGAAGGTCGGCAACATAATAGCTCATTTAAATAGTTTTAGTGATGATTACCCTACCTGAAATTGATTTTCCTCCATAAGATTGACTTTTAAACATACCTGAGATGATTTAAGACGTGTCCAATAATTGAACAAATAGGGTTTGCCACCGAAAATTGCAGTCAATGTTGGGTCCAATTTGTTGTAGCTACAGCTATGAAATAGTTCTATTTCATTTGGGGGTTTACCCACTATGACAAACTAGTATTTAAATTAATTACCATTGAATCTTGTACGACATTTGTCATCCTCCTTCGTTTACCTATTTCCACCTTACATTTGGTGTTGTAGAGTGTGGCAGTTGATGTTTTTGAAACTGATCAATTAGTCAGGGTGAATACCACAGGAGGGCTACGCTGCTCCTTACTATGACCATTGGAGTTCAAACTGTATTCTCATTTATCAAATGGATTTTGAACAATAACGGATCACCACATTCATTCTTTTTTGCTACTAGCCTTTTTACGGGCACACTTCTTAGTTAACGGTCAGTATTGTTGTTCGTTTTTATTATAGACCCACTTCCTTCATTCTTCTCTCATTTCTTCAAACTAACTTATTAAAATGCTGGGGCTCGCAATAATTTTGGTGATGTTTTCATTAATGATTTCACTTATTGACAATCCATACCAACCAAAACGAGAGATAATAGATGAAAATATCAATTCAAATGTTTGGTGCTCTCCTAAATGGGGTATGCAAACATGTCATTTCCACAATTTGTTTTACTGCCGCAAGTATGGGTTCATTTTCATGTTAACTGAAAATTCAATTATAACTGGTTTACACAGTTATCGTGATTTGACTCACTTGAAGTTATCCCCAATTGACGACCACTCAATAGTAAACATGCGGCTTACAATGGTTCATAACATGGAAGTTTCAAGTTTTCGCATGAGATTGATTAGAGGAAATTATTTTATGGTATACAGATTTAAACCTGACAATTTCCTGCATGTGATTCATGATGATCTGTTACCTCTGTATACCACATTCAAGGATATATGTTTGGGCAACGTTACCGAATGCTCCAATAAATACCACCTACTTCTTTCTGATCCAAATGAGGAAGGTCCATACATTCATTGGTATAAAGCACTATCTTCTAAAGAGCCATTACAAATTAAAGGGCTCTCAGATGAATTTGTTTTTTGCTTTTCTTCTGTCACGTTGGGTATTGCAAATACTTCTTTTTTTCAATATGGTTTTAAGAAGCCTCAAGGACCAGTTAAAACGAAGTTGGTACAAAATGATATCAAAGAGTTCAGAAATTATTTCTTGAAGTACTTTAACATTAAAATACCTTTGGCGAAAAATATCCGTGCTGTAACTGTTGTTAGTAGAATTATCAACAGAAAGATAATAAATGAAGAGTATATATTTCAAACTATTTCACTAGCAATGGGAGAATGTTTCAAGGATGGTAAACTGAATCTACATAGAGTTGATATGATACGTAATACAACGAAAGAGATTCTTAATGCTATTGTTTCTTCACATATTCTTGTGGCAGTTCATGGAGCTGAAACTATACTTTCTTTATTCCTCTTAGATCAGGCTATCATCATAGAGTTATTTCCTTTCGGGATTGTCAGAGAGTACGTTTCCCCCATTTATTCTTTGTCGTCCATGGCAGACATTCACTTTAATTACCTTTCTTGGACCAATTTGATAGAAAACAATTCAGTTGTGCACCCTGAGTACCCATCGCAGTTTGGTGGGCTTGGTGGCCTATCAGAAGATCTTATACAAAGCATTTATAGCACAAAGAATGTCTCTGCTGTTGAATGTTGCAATAACCCATATTATTTATTTCGAATGTATCAAGATACCTTAGTTGATGAGTCATTTAAGCGTGTTGCTTCCTCTGCAGCGTATATCTTGAAATCTGCCAACTCCAAAACAGAAGTAACCACTCAATGGTTCTTTCCAGGTCCTGTTGATGATTTGAAATGTATTCTCTACCCAAACCTCATTTTTGTGACTTGGACGGTTCCTTATAATTTAGTCAACATGTCAGGAGTTTATAATGTCTCTGTACTAGAAGGCGCACGTTATTATAATGTATTAACAAGCAAAACTGAGTTATACCTGAACTTTGATGGCACAGGTATTGAGAAAGTTGAAGTGTGGGTTTCTTGTAATGTAAATGAAAGAGCCAGTATCGATTCATATTTCCATTGTGATGTGTACAACTTATGACACCAAATATTGTATACTACCTTTGCAGTGAAATATATAGTCACAAACAGGAAATGTACTTTCTGGGTTACTCTGGAATTTCCTCTTGACTTGCTATAATGCGAAACCTTCTAATAGGTACCTACCTACGATAATTAAATATATAGTGGTTATTTCAAATATAATATATACGAGTATTAAGAAGGTATACCTAAATAGGTAGGTACATATATAAATATGTAGGTAGGTTAGTTCCTTATTTAAAATAAAACTATAAATTAATAATAGCTGGTCAGTGACGCTAATGCTTGCGCAGCTACTTCTGGAGGATTCAAAACTGCTATCCCGTTGTTATCGGCTTAAAATTCACCGATTTTTCCTTTTCCCCAATTTACGTAATGTCGCCCGCTGTAAAGTGTGCCCTTTTTTTAATTAGAAATACGTCAAGATTTGAGGATCGGAATTCAGCCACATGCATTTTCTCTTTCATCCCTAATCTAGCGTCATCTGTAGAAATGGAGGTTGTCTCAAATTTGTCCCAAGAAGGTTCACTAAAGAGATGACATTACCGCCATGGGCCAGTTATATGTAGGTACATATTTATGTCGAGGTAAATGGGAAACAGCAGAGAGAAATTTGATAACTGTTTATCTGGAGACTTATCGCTAACCAGAGTTAACAACTTCAGTACTTGCATTTTCTTAGAGAGTGCAGTGCTTTGAGCCAAGGGTCCTCATAAGATAAGAGCACCTTCCAATAGTCAGCATCTGAAAATAGATTTAATCTCAGTCGCCTTTTTATTGTGAATCAGGCACAGGTACTTAACCCACTGAATTTCACTTACTTACCTCCAGTTGATTGGTACATAAGTAGTGGCTTTTCAAACAAGGTAGCAGAAATGCAAACATTCATTTCTGGGTATGGACAAGTTCCAGCATTTATAATTCCAACCACTATTCCTATCAGAGTGCCATCTTCTCTAACTATCGCTCCTCCACTTGAACCAGCGTTAATAATACATGATGTAGTGAACCCAACTGATCCTTCATAATGATTGAGAATAATTCCTTTACTTATTGAAGGCATAGTCTGTTTCGCACGAAGAGGATGGCCAAGCGCAATAACATGTTGACCTGAAAAACATAGTAAAGATGTCTACAGATGGTATCTAATAGGTACCGCACGAACTCTCATTGCCATCTCCATACATGTGTTTTAAATTGCATTGGTTTACCTTTTTCTACAGGTTTGTTAGAAAATGATATTCCTGTCGTGCCAACCGCCTTGTTATATTCCAACAAGGCAATATCTAGAACACTGGTGGCAGCTGAGCAAAATACCACTCCAGCAGTTACGGCACAGTTTGCCCAACACACTCGAATTGGATTGTAGCTCTTAGATCCCTGAAAATCGAGTAAAAGGAGCTATTTTTATAATTATTTCATGCAACCAACCTTTGAACAGCTGCACAGTGGCCGAAAATGCGATTTTTGTTAACTATAGGTATATTATTTTATGGACCATTTTTATAGGAACTTTTCACTGATTACGATACACCATTTGTCCCTATTCCTAAAATACCATTCAACTTCCTAGTATCCAAAAACCTTGGAAGTTCAAATTTGTAACCATTTGAACCCCCAAAATTGTTTTTGTATAAAGGGAAAAAGTAGTAGACTATGAGAGTCTGCAATGAATGGGAACAACGCCAGCTCACCATCACTGTAGCCACTTTGGTATTTTGGTATTCTTTGGTATCACTTTTTGGTATTTTCAAAAGTTTTCTCAAAATGTCGATATGAATCGGGGAAAAACCTTAATAATAGCACACACGTCGTTGTAATGAATTTAATCAAGCCCTATATGAACAAGCTTAAATAGATAACTAATCAGTCTTACTTGTCTAGTATGTAGGTATGTGGATGAGTGGAGGAAGATGGAGTCAACATCAGAGAAGAGAAGAAGAAAATAACTATCTTCTTAGAAGTTTAAATAAGGCATGCAGCCAGCCGCTGCTGCATGCCTTATTTAAACTTCTAAGAAGATAGTTATTTTCTTCTTAGAAAAGATAGTTATTTTCTTCTTAGAAAAGATAGTTATTTTCTTCTTCAGCCGCTGGCTGCTTCACTACTGGTCCGAGCACACTTTGAGGGTTCCTGGACTGAGGATCACTCTTGGGGGCGTTCTGGCCTGTCAGTGGTCCTTGATCTTGTACCATGAAGGTATGGATGGTGGAGGTGCGGTCCCTTGAATGGCAATGACCCTCTCGAGTTAGGAGATTGGTAAGCGTCTGGGAAGAACTCTTGAAAGGGATATTATGGTTCTGGACAATCTGGTGGATTGTTAACTTGACTGCTGGAGTGATCGATCCAGTCTGTGTGAATGTGGACTTTGGGGCTACCTCTCTGGCTTGAGTAGCTCTAGCCCATAGCTGGTCGAGATGGCGATCAATCTCAGAATCGAAATCAGGCCACCAGAAGTAGTTTCTAGTGTATGCTTTCATTTTAGTCGCACGTCATGAATGATCAATCGCTGTTTGATCATTTACACCTCTCTCAACCCTCATCAGGACTTTGGACCCAATAGTGTCTCGCCGCAATTCAGATTTGATCAATTTCCAATTGAGCCGGAAAGGACAGTTCTTTTGCACATATTGAAGAAGAGAAAAATCACCTTGACCGTCATCTTTGGGCTGTTGCAAACTAGCAGAGTCTATCCTTGATAAGAAATCAGCGCTATTTTTCTGCAGGTGGACACATTTGATTTTATAGTTGAAGGAAGAGAGAAAGTAAGCCCATTGTTGTAGCCTATTAGCCGCATATATTAGGAGGACGATGATCAGTCACTAACGAAAATTGCTTAGAATAGAGGTAGTAGTCCTTGAAGCAAGTTATGCCACAAACTATATGGCATACGCTTCACGCTCGATGTGAGCGTACTTGCGCTGTGTATCTGTTAAGAGTTTTGTTGCGTAGGCAATCGGATGTTCAGTGGAGTCTAGATAAACATGGGCCAAAATGGTTCCAACTGCTTTCTGAGATGCATCGACAGTAAACCACAACTTTGGGTCATAATTAGTCAATACCTACTGGTTTTGACACTGGAATTTCTTTGATCTTCTTGAAGGATGTCTGACAAGATTTAGGGGAAAGATCAAGTCACAACAAAAAGTTATAGGTACGGAAAACTCTGAAAAATCACCAAAAATCACGATTACAGTGCTAGTGAGCAGGCTGGTGGGCTGGGGATAGCCCACTACTTTTCTTTTATACAACAATTTTGGACGGCTCCAATGGTCAAAAACATGAATTCCCAAGGTTTTTCTTTAAACGATTGAGCAGCTAAATTAAATGGGCATAGGGACATATGGTACAGTCGGAATCAACAGAAATCCCTATAAAATTGGCTCATTAAATAATTTAGTTCGTGAGAATCATATTTTTTCCCACTTTTGAGTTGTGCTGAATTGAAGTAGATAGCTGGATCATACCTGACTTACTGGGGTTCTTCATAATCAGTAAGTACTCCAACTACTACAAAACTCTAAGTAAAGCTCTGAAATACTCATAGTTTGAAACACTTACGAATCCAATAACATGAGAATTAGTTAGCACTAAGCCTGGACCAATAACAATGCCAGACCCCCAGCCGGCTGCTGTTTGGACTGCCACAATATTTAAGATTGCACCTGCAGACATGCAACATAATTATACGTAAATTACAAAGGCCGAGTAAAATCGACAAGATCGTAAGTGTATCAGATAACTGGAGCAAATTAATTTTACAAGTTAGTATGAATACTCGTGATGGATGTATCCACAGAAATTCAAGTTCGAGCCATTTCAAAAATAAGTATCTCACTAAACTGGAATCTTACTTGGACCATTTTCATCGTTTTCCTATGGTTGAAGACACGGATTTCATACCTTGAGTAACACATGTACCTACTTTATTACCTACGTTTTCTATTGTTACTAATTGTAGGATGCTACTTGCCTCACATCTCCTTACAAGTTAAGGAGGATTCAAACTACCTACTCTAATAATTTTTAAAATAGGCAAGTATAGTGGTTTGAGAACTTATTTTTGCTTCAAAAGTTTATGAAAATATGTGTGCGAAAATAGCGTGGAATCGAGAATGTATGATGCCTTTCTTAATTAATACTGAGAGACGTTCTAACATTTAAAAAAAAGCTTGACAAGTTGGTGCAATTTAGTACGGTAAATGCGCTGGGATTGGTTGAGGCCAGCCTTTTCTTCCTCACTAACGATGGTAGGGAAGCGTATTCGTGCTTGTAAACGAATATTTTCTCCACAAAAATCCAAATGTTCAATTGCTTCTTGCGTTTCGAAGCTTTCTTGGTTCCGTCATCAAGAGGTTATTTCAAACCATCAAATTCTTCAACAGACGAAGGACCTATCAGGTTCGTTCCTACAAACTGTATGGAGCTACCCTCGGAGTTGCCCCACAGTTGAAAAGAGTCGCCACATGTTAAACCTGAGGTTACGCCTTTCATAGTTTAGTTGGAACGCCTTTGGGAGGTGGAAAACGCGATATCGGTAGTTGATTCTAGCTGTCACATAGGTAACCGTCCCCGTGAAGATTCCGACAGAAATTCATCATGAAAAGGCTCTTCAAAATCAGAATTACTTATCTAAAAACATCTGGTGCGAGGCTTTACACTACTTTCCTAACCCGTAGAAACCTGAAAAATGGTTATTTTTGGGGGTTTTAACGCTGATTTCGGCCTTCAATATATTTTTGTGGAGGTGAGGGGTATCGGAACTTGTTTCTACTTGTTAGAAGAGTAGGTCCTGTTAATTTCATCAAAATCGTTATAGCAGTTTGCGAAAAAAGCTTAAAAATGGGCTAAAAACGACGTTTTTCACCCAGTTGGAATATATTCTCCCCCTAATGGAGGAGGGGCAGAAATGTAGAAACAAATCGAAATTGGAATTTTTTTTATCATTTTCGTAGGGGCCGCAATCGTGTTCATATATATATATTTTTTTTTTCAAATGAAACTCCTCTCAAAGGCGGAGGGGGCACGCCATTAAAAAAGAACTAAATAAATTAACTGATAATGGGGAGGACGCCCGGGATTACCCGATGCCAGCACGGGGGGGAGGGGGGAGGATGCTGAAGAGAGTGGGGGAGGGAGAGAGGGATGAAAGGAAGTGCCCCTATAAAACGACCACCAGTTCAAATATGAGCCGAGCAGGACACGGCACAGGTGGTAATACAGCGGAGCACACCTGCTGAGATGCCCAACTCGAGCAGCTCTGTGGCACTCTTCCCACACCATACCCCGCGCCATGACTAGGTAGTGGCAATGAACCTGATGTTGCTTGCCGCCACTTCTTTTAGCTCAGATATTGCATGCCTCAAATCTTGTCTATCATATTTGCTTTTCTTAGCCCGCGAGGTCTGCTCCATGTCCATGCTGACATTGACAACCTGGACATCCAGGATAATTGCAGAGCTGTCGGGCTTAATGGCAACAATCTTCTTGTCCTGGTCACTCGGTATATGATAGAGTCTCTCCCTCTCCACATCCCAGCCGCTACCTAGATGTTAATGCACCTGCTACCTGCTTGGCAATGAGTTCGAGGACACTGCTGCACCACATGGTAGAGATTTTCATTGCCAGTCATTCATTTGTTGGTGTTGCTCGGTCGCACCATACTAACTGCTGCCGGACAAAATCTAGATCAGCAGCAGCACAGGCGAACTCCCAGCTCGATCCCTGAAGGGCTAGCAGGCGCCTGCGGCGGAGGGCTGGGATACTAGCAGAGAGAGAGAGACAATGCCGAGCCCACCGGATTTAACCAGTGCGTGGATGGAGGCACTTAGGACACCAGGTGGGAATTGCAGCCAAGAGCGCACAGCAGATCGTATTTCACGATCTAATTCAAGCATCCTCCCCCCAGTAAGCCTACCAAAGACCAACATGTAGGTCAGCTTTGGCAGTAAGTACGTGCGAAGGAGGCGCTCAATGGAGCCTTGGTAACGCGTTTCAACGCTCTACCAAGGCCCACACGGCTTGCAGAAATGGTGGCCACCCCCATGAAGTTGACTCCAAGGTACCGCCAAACCTCCAGGACGGTTCGAGCGAGAATGGGAGACTGTCCAACGACAAATCCCCCATCCACCACCTTCACCATATGCTGGTGGCCCGACGGGACCAAGGAGACCAACCCACACTTATCGGGGTTGACCACCAGTCCACACCTGGCTAGCTGCTCAGCAAATGCATTGAGGGCGACCTGCAAGCCCTCGCAGGTTTCTGTGAGTAGGATAACATTATCGGTGTCGGGGATATGATTCTTGATAGTTTTTGAATTATTTTGTAGGAAGAAAAAGATCAAGTTTCAATCCTAGAGAACGACAACCTGCAATTTATTGCAACATGTTGAATCAAAGAAAATTATCAAATGGGGACCTCGTAATTTGGACTGTAGATTCTTGAAAATCCCCCCCCCCCCCCCCCCCAAAAAAAAAAATAATAAATCACGGCTGGAACCGCTCTGGCAGCTATATCTTCCTTCCAGTCCTGGTCGTCATCATTAATCTCTGGCCACAGGTCTTCAGCCTAAGTAATCCTTCTGGGTCCCAAAACGTTTCCGACTCTTTTGTAAATTTTTCCCCCCTCCCACACAAGCCTTCTGAACTCCTCGGAAAACACGTTCTCTGCTTCTGCCAACTCCTCGCTTGTGAACTCTTCACTTCTTTCTCCTTTCTTATGAGTTCTCCACCTCCTCATTCTCGATACAGTCGGTTCGATTCCAACGGACTTTGAAAGATCAGGTAGCCCATATTTTCTACCCTGATTCACTTCCACCAAAATTAGCTTTTCCCTTACAGACTTCTCTATTGGCCTCATTTTGTTCTCCATAATCAATCTCTGCATTTTTGTATGTTGGACCCATCATTGTCCAACCCAGAGAAGTTTCAGAAGCCACTAAATCGTTACCCAAATTCTTTGTTAAACCTGTCATCAGGCTTCCTATCACATACGCTCCAAGTAGTATGTCAATAGATGGAGGGTCTGGGCGAACATCTGACAAGATTATATTTGCTCTTCGCAACCGATCAATTAGTTCCTTATTATCTAATCTTGGCACATAATTACATATTTTATCTTCCTCCAATACTGAACATCTGAAATTGGTTGTATGATTAAGGCCTTGCAGAGAGATTCTATATTTCTTATGGGATCTAAATCTAGTTTTTGACCCACCGATTAGACTATGGCTCAAATTTTCCTTTCCGACAGTCTCAAGATTCAATCCCTTCGCCAATTCTTTCGTAATGTAGCTCCTCTGTGAACCCGAATCTAACAAAACCCTGACTATTTTGTCCTTCTTTCGAGATTTAATTATCACTCTTAGAGTTTGCAGTAGTGTAAGACCCATCTCATGTGAAAACAACACTGCTGAACCTTCTTCTCCGCAATCCCCTACTAGCTGTGACATCCCTGTTGTTGTTGGTGCTGAAATTGTCTTTTGATTTGACGCCATAACGAATTTTGAACACAGGATAGTATAATGACGTCCTGCACACAACATACACTGAACAAGTGCTTTACAGTTCGATGCTGTGTGTCCACCTGGCTTGAGGCATATGTAGCATGCTCCCTTCATCTTTATCCAGTCTCTCCTCTCACTGAGAGTCCATCTTCTGGCCTTACAACATTCTGATGACTGATGTGTGCCCCGCTCACACCACACACATTTCGATTCTTTTGACGCCACTCTCTTCCTATTTGTTTGGGAGCTCGGGCTACCACCTGCGACTCGTTCAGAATGAAGTCTTTCCGTTCCAGAATCTGAATGAAGACCCGAAGCTGTGTGAATATATTGCGCTTTTTGTTCTCCAAATGCTGTTTTAGCTAATATGATGCGCTGTTCCCCTTCCACCTCTGCTCGTAGGAACCTAAGGAGGGCTTCCAACTCCCCCCTTCTCGATTTTGATGATCCTCTCCTAAAGATCCTCTTATTCCAAGGTGTGCTCTCGATCTCTACCACGCCCTTAGAATCTTCTCCGGTAGTGCTGACTCTACTAGTGGTTTCAACATTGCTACAAACTTCTTTGATGATAATCCTAGTGCTTCTAATGCTCTCAGCTATGTTTAGAGTTTGTCGAAAAGATATCTTAGCTCTAAGCTTTGCCCATTCTGATCAGCAACCCATCTCTCGCAAATCTCGCTTTCAAATGTTCTACTACTTTAGGGTAATTTGCTCTGAGGGAACGTAGCTATTCACTAGATCAGCAGCTGGAGAATTTGGAACCATCGCATCGCCCAAATATGCAAACTTATCAACAGCAGACAAGCTTTCATCTTCGTCTAACTTAGAGAATTGGTACCAAAACGCTAACCAATTTTTGATGTCTCCATAGAATTTTGTCAACTCTATTTTCAGTAGTTTCAAATTTATTTTATGCCTTGTACGATTAGTTTCTTCCCTATCATTATTTACTACATTACTTAGTGGCGCTGTGCTTAGTTTAAACAGTTTGTATTGAACTCCTATGTCTATCACACTGCTGTGCGTCACCTCGATGTCCTGCAGTTCTTTACTCATATCTTCGGGAAACATATCTGTCGTCCCTTCTGTTACTCTTGCCGTAATATCATGATCAAGTCCTGTCATTTTGTCGGCCTTCGCTTGCATGATGGCGAAATTTCGATGGACTGCTGCTCCATCGCCTCTTCCTATGGCTTCTTCTAATTTAGAAATTGCTTCCGTTACCATCAGTCATAGAATATTTCTCTTCATAATGAGGGCTTCCATTTTCTCCTCCTTTTGTATTCGTACCTACTGTATTATCCTGACCTTTCCTGTCCCACCAGTGTGTTCCACAATGTCGGGGATATGATTGGTGATGGTTTTTGAATTATTTTGTAGGAAGAAAAAAGATCAAGTTAAAATTCTAGAGAACGACAACCTGCAATTTATTGCAACACGTTGAATCTAAGAAAATTGCCATATGGGGACCTCGTAATTTGGACTGTAGTTTCTTGACAATCGGCAAATTCCAGTGCTCCTACTCGCACCCCAGGGGCTAGATCAAACCCTATTTCAGCTGGCAGCTTACCCAAGGCCGTATCCTCGACCAGGTTGAAGAGGAGCGGCGACAGTGGGTCCCCCTGGCATACCCCGCGCCAATGACGATATCCCCTGACATCTGACCTCCTGCCTCGAGGACCGTCACATTCTTGTGGTACAGACAGGCTACATACTCAATTAATCTAGTAGGCGCCCCGACACCACGAAGGCAATCGGTCAGGGCAAGGTGACTCACAGTGTCGAAGGCTTTAGCGACGTCCAGAGTGGCAAGATGGAGTTGCCGTTTCTTAATACGGGCCAGCCAGATGACAGTCTGGAGAACTGTCAGGTTCTCCGCCGTTCCATCTGCTGGCCGAAACACTCTCTGGACGTCACAAATGACACCAGCCATCTGGAAGCAAGATGCCAGAATCTTTTGGAAGTGGCGGAAGACCACGGATGGCACTGAGATTGGTCGGTAGCCTCCAGGCCCACTTCCTCCTTTCTTGGGGATAAATACTGTCTAGGCGCTGGTCAACGCTTTCTGCGGTCTTCCCGCAAGGAGAAGCAGGTTGAAGATGAGCAGCTTCACTGTCTTAGGAGCTTTGTTCCAGCGACGGGCAGAAATACCATCCAGTCCAGTGGAGGTGGAGTTTTTGACACGGCACTTATGTGCCTAGTCGTGAAGCACCAGCACACACATAACTCCGCGCAAGGAATACCTGGCAGTAGCTGGGGGAACCACCGGCTCTCCAGGATTGTGACTGGGAGCACTTAACAGTGGTTCCCAGTAATCCACAAACTCCTGGAGAGGGGGTTGAACTTGCTCATCCCCAGCCACCTCCAGTACCTCCGCAGCCACACGGGCCAGTTGCTTCCTCCACAACCTCTGAACCCACTGGTACTCCCGCCTCCTCGCTTGTCTAGCTGCTCTGCGACCTCCACGCGGCACCACTGGGGGGGGGGGGGGGGGGGGGGGGACCTCCCTGATGCCGCGCCACGGTCTCTCCCTCAACCTGCGGGAAGATTTTTGCTACATAGGCCGCGACCTGGTCCTCCAAGTGATCCAGCCCCTCAACAGCCCACCTCGCCAGCCCCTGCAGGTAGGCGCCTTCATAACCGTCAATATGACCTACCTACTCCCTGAACCTCAGAACTTCGGTCTTCAAGTCGCACACACACATACGTACGTACATACGGACTTACATACACTTTTGCAAAACGTGGAGAAAATTGATCAGATGTCGATTAGGACCAGTTAAAGGTGGTGTTTCAGAAATTGGGTTTTTTGCTGATCGCAATACTTTCCTTTCACCTTCAGGTGGGCTGAGGAAAGTAAAAAGACTATTCCATTCTGGGTGAACGTGAGCAGAAAACTGCCCTCGAAGATCACTTGGAACAAAGAATTCGTGACCCCAAAAGCTCGTTGTTACGCACATCGAGCTCAGACTTCCTCCTAAAGCTTCTAGGAACAGACATGTTGTTAAAATAACATTTCTCAACTTTTCTCACGTGTAGAGGAAGATATTGCTTCCGAGTTTACCAAGGTAGTGGAAGCATTGTTTTCACTTTTGAAAAGTTAGAAAATTTTTGCCTCCAGAATCAAACTTTCAACTCGCGTTTTACGTTTTAGACCTTCCTCAACAATTTTGGTTTCGTGTCTGTCTGTCCGGGAATCCTTGCAACACGCATAACGTTCACGATTTCCATCCGATTTTGATGAAATTTTCAGGGATTACGCGGGTTCGGCCCTAGATGGTCCCGTATGAATTTCAATACCAGCCAACTAACGGTAGCCTCTGCGCATGCGTAAACATGAAATCCTCCTAACATCAATATCTCGCGTACTAATGGTCCGATTTCGCTCAAATTTGGAGGGTAGTTGAAGATCAAAGGTTTGATGGTCCCCTACGAGTTTCATCGAAATCGGATCAGCGGTAGGTATCTACTGCGCATACGCACAACTTGAAATCCTTGCAACACGTATACCTTCATCACTTTTCATCCGATTTTGATGAAATTTTAAGGGATTGCGCGGGTTGCCCTCATAATGGTCTCCTATGAAATTCATTACTAGCCTCTGCGCATGCGTAAACATGAAATCCTTGCCATATAAATGTCTCGCGAGCTAATGGTCCGATTTCGCTCTAATTTGGAGGAAAGTTGAGGA
>JAEMON010000001.1:64008538-64033066 GCA_030264115.1 Lygus lineolaris
TATCCGCCTTGGTTCGTACCCCGTATAACCACATACCACCCATAGTACCCAAGTACTACATTACACCATCGTATTGGGAGTTTACTACTGTAATACCTCGGTATTATGGGTGGTATGGGGTTCTTCGGATTGAGAACTGTGTAAGTGGTGACTAGATTATGCGGCTCTAGGGGCCCTGTGAAGTTTGGTGGAAGTGTCCTACCTAACTTAGAAAACTTAACCTAAGGTTGTGGAAAGATATTTACAAAAGATTACTGACAACTTTAGGGCTGTGCACACGCCTTTTATTCCCCTTTCCAGGGGGGTGAAAACCGTCTCTCAGAGGGAGGGGAAACTCAGTAGCGACAGGGGTGCTCCTATAGTGAACTTGCCGAACTAGCAGGAGCAGCGCTTTGTGGAGAGGTTTGGTACTAAGTTGTGGATGTACCCTTGGAGATGGAAGTCGGCTCTTCTTGTTTCTCTTTTCTCCATGGAGGAAGGGTTTAGAAATATTGGTCCAGTTTCATAGGGCTAGTGCACAACCTGTGGATTACTTGATACAGGATTACATAAATTTAGAAGGTGAATTTTTACTTTAAGGTTGATTACTAATTTCAGAACAAGAATAAAATGTAGAATACAGTAGGAATTTATAACTAGAAGGTGAACTAATATTTACAATTTGAAGGTAAATTAATAATTACAGAATTAAGATTATTAGCACATAAAGGTGTAATAAAATTCCAGGAGTAGATTAGGTTGATTTACCACACTCTTCCCTCTTTTCCCCGGTCGATACTATAAGTATCGACATAGCGCAGTATCCTGGCTGGAGATGGAGCTAGGTGCGGGAGGGTGGCTTAGCTTTATTTACCACACTACCAACCGATGAGTCGTCAGCAAAATTCCTACAGATTCATCTCGTTGGTAATGATGACACAGACTTCAATACGTTGTAATTATAGCCAAACTGATGACGTAGAATTGATGAAAGAGCTCCAGACAATGCTTCATATTATTTTGAGACTTCACATTTCTGTACGTTGAGTAAACCTTTCATACCCTCTATCATATGAATTCCTAATTTACTTTTTTTTAACCATCACCACCATCAAGGTAGTATGTAGTAGTACTACGTCGATGCTCACCACAGTAAGTATAGTATTCACATCCATCACTCACTACATCTGGCTACTAGTTTCTGAATAAAAACCAGTGGTAGTAGTAGAAGAAGAAGAAGAAGACTCACAACGGGTTTATCTGATATGGATGTCCTGATATGATAACAAACGTTCTTACTCCGATGTTTGAGTGACAGCAACGAGAATAATTCGGTCTGAATAGGGGTCGTTATTTAAATTCAATTTACTCCAAGGTCACAAAATGAAAATTTGCGGCCCGAAACTATCGTTATGCGGTCTTATAATCAGCGTGTGGGGTATTATACAGCTCGTAAGTTGACTTCCTTAACCCATTTTCATTAGTAAACGCTGAAAGGCTACTTACATTTCATGAATTGAAGATTTCTTAGATAGAGTTTCCTCGGGATGTTATTTGTACTTTATTCTAGTTCACTAGTAAGGATGTATTTTCACGCAGTGAGTGGATAACACAGTATGTATTGCACTTGTCATGTCATTATTTGTTCAAGAGCAGTGACTAGTCGATGTTGTTGAGTTGTTGTTGCATAAGTATTTGTGGTCTTGAAAATATAATGTCATTCTCATTACTTTAACATGACAAACTTCCATTGGCGAGACGATTCACCGAAAATATCATTTTTAGAGAGTTTTTGTTCTTTCCGTCATCTCCGTGGAAACGAAACCGAAAATGAAACGAGCAGCTGATCAGGGAACCCCTGTGAAGTTAGCAACGTTTTTCAGCAACGGCCCATAATTCCCTTTTTTTACGGCCTACAGCGACCAAATTTGGCACATTGAATCCTGCCACAAGATAGTATGGTCGGGGGCGGCAGATAGGACCTGTCGTACACTGGGGGCGGTATTGGAGGCGGTTGGGTCGGTTAAATGGCTTTCTGTGAGGTGTGCTATCCAAATAAACATCAGAATCGATTTCAGCACCTCAAAAGATTCCATTACCAACTATTTTGTAAATACTGCCACCGTAGGGGAGGGGGAAAATAAATCGGAAGAACTGCCAAAATCACCCTCCAGCTACAAGTCTTGAAACCAATTTCCGAGTGATCTATCAACAAAATAACAGACAGAATCCATTCCTGCACCTTCAGAATCCATTCCAGCACCTTCAAAATCCCTTCCAACACCACTCTCATAAATTCATTCACCGTAGGAGAGGGGGGAATTTATTAATAAAATTGTTAGGCATACGGAGTAGCAGATATACCCGAAACGTGTACCTATGTAAGTTTTACCAGCAGCCCTTTATAATTTCATTAAAATTGCGCCTACATAGACCAAACCTCACAGAATCATTCATCGTAAATACTGGTAGGAAGAAATGAGATGGGAGGCGACGTACGTGGCAACAGAGGGGCACCGTTTGAGTGCCGCATTTTATAGATAGGCGGCCATCAACGATCCAGCATCGCCTCATATCTTCCTTAATAATGGTCGTACAGCGACCAAATTTGGCATAAAGGCTCACATTGAACCCTGCCACAAGATAGTGTAATTTGATTTGTTTTTATTTCAAATCACATTTTAGTTTCCCATACATTAGGATTTTTCTCTTTCTTTTCCTATAGGATGTTTCCAAGAGATTTTATTTTCAGTTTAGGTATTGTTCATACCAGGTTATTTTCATCTTTGATATTTCTTTTTTTTTTGGGTTTGTCATGCCAATTTATTCTATAATCATTTGGAGCATATTTTTGTGCTATACCTACATTTTGTATGAACAACAAAATTGTCCCGGTAACAGACTGCAATTTATTACTGGAGAACTAGTTAATTTTAAAATTACATTTGCTAGTCTCTTACAATGTTGATGACAATACATAATTGTTTCAAAATGGATGTTTATTTTGATGGCACACCTCTTGGAAAGCCACTTTACGCCTCCAATACCGCCCCCGGCGTCGTATATGCCGACCCCGACCACACTATCTTGTGGCAGGCACCAATATGAGCCTCTGTGCTAAATTTGGTCGCTGTACGACCATTATTAAGGAAGATGCTGAAAAACGTTGCTGGCTAATTTCTACAGTTTTTCCGATTTATTTTCCCCCTCCCCTACGTTTGCAGTTTATACAATAATGGTGTTAGATCTGTAAATGCTATATACGAAAAACTGTTCGTTGACGGAAAGAGAATACTTGAAGCTCATTGGCCCGTATCCCCTTATCAGCTACGTGTTTCGTTCTCGTTTTTAACGTTTCGTTTTTCTGTGGAGATGAAAGAAAGAACAAAAACTCTCTGATTAGTCGAAAGTCGAATTAAGTACCGTTGACCTGTTGATGAAGCAGCTCTTACACTGATGATGATAAACAAAAATTGTCATCCATTCCTCATTCGGAGAAAAAAATAGGATAAACGATGAAAACTGAAATCCTATGTTAATGAATCGATATTATGTCTCTAAATGGGCCGATTCGTTCCCCGAAGCATATCTCCTGATAGCCAAGGTCATACTGAATTGAAATTCCAACGTACAGGACCGATATGGAAGGGCAGGCAACGAATCCCACCTCCCAGAAATTGGGCCCATCAGATGAGGGAAGTGATGCACTGGTGCAGCATACGCGTTAATCGTGTAAATTAGCAATCCTGGTTGTGGATATTGAGAACCGACATTACTTGTATGAACATTGTTGGAACAATGATCTAAATTGTCAAGAATTTTGTCAAATTATTAACTGGGCCACGATAACGCGTAAAAAATAGATCTAACCTGGGGCCGGAGCCCTCCTTTTTGCGCAAATGGTCCTCCCCCTGCCAGGGCCGAGGGCCGCTTTTTTGCGTATCAATCTTCCTGCATTCTTCCACCAATCTTTAGTCGAAATAACTATTTTCAAGGGTCTCCTGTCGCAGTAGGGAAGTATATCCACCCTGGAATTCTTCTTCTCTATACTATCTTATTAGTTCTTATGTTTCCCGACAGGTAACGGAAAGACTGTTTTCTGCAATCTCAATCAAACGCTGACCTACACAGTTTTCCCCATTGAATGGTATATTTCCTCCCTGGAAATCCCAAAGCTGTAAATTTGGATAATTAGGGTGGTGAGAGGGGAAGGAGGATAGAAAACTCTTTGGAGGCTTTCAACTAGTAGAAGAAATGGGGAAACGTTCCACGTGTTTCCACGTATTTACCTTGTTCAAACCAGTACCTCAAACCAGTGTTTTGAGCTGTACCACACGAAGAAATATTACCAAGAAGCATTTTATAATGCAAATCAAGCTTCAAAAAATTTAAAAATTACAAAAAAAATTAACTCGCTGTTGATGGTCGAAAGCCCGTATGAGAAAGAGTGAAGGAATTTTTGTCTGTAATTCATTTTGTGTGTAACAACTAAGATAAAGATATAACTATAAAAAACGATTTACATTGATGTGTGTATCATTCCGAGTAACTTCCAAGTTATTGAAAGACTTACATTGCATTTTATTTCACCTAATATATAATTCTAGAGTTACTACATAACTTTGATTGAATGGAAACTACATTCAATCAACCCTCAAATTACCACACACTGTGTTATTGTAAAATATGCTGAATACGGCAGTAACGAATATCTTGAAGTAATTTCTAGAAAGGTGATCACAAAGTATTCTAACGGGAAGTGTGATTGAAAGGGGAAACTACGGGATATTGTGAGTGGGAACGCGTGTCAAAAAAAAAGGGTTGAAAATTCCTCCGGCTGGGCTGACCCTCTAGCCTCAAAGGTCGGTCAGCCTCAGAGACCCACGATCGCGTGAGCGTCCAGTAACGAAAGGGGTAAATTTGTTCGTTTTCAAATAAAATCAGAATTAACAAGACAAAAAGCCAAGGGCATTGACCTGGACCTGTGTTTTCCCCAGGGCTAGGCCCATGACCTGGGAATTCCCCAGCAATCTGGAAGGGGCCACAGTGGCCAGTAGACAGGGTGGTCCTCCTATTAGACTCACCCCCTTTATTTTCTCTAATTTTGAGGGTAAAAAATTAATTCCAACGCTATTGTTTATGTTTTTTGCGTAGTTTTAGAAAATCAAATAATTGCGCAAACGTGCGCAAAGGACATCAACTTCGTTTTTTCAAATGAGAACCCCTTCTTTTTATTTCAGATTTGAATTCTACGTAAAATGTCATGAACATTTGACCCCTTAATCGATTTTTTCGGGAGCGCATGACCGATCCAGCGAGCACGCAAAGATGTGCAATCCTATTTAACTTTTAAAAAAACTAACTTAGGTAAATAACAAGTGTGGCGCATGAGATTTCATAGTTTTTCGACGCTGATTCACGTGGTGTAAAGCGTTTTTTGATTTGTTATTACGATGATACCTACCATCAAGAATTTCGCCCCTCTCTACCTTGACAGAGTTCCCCTTCAGGGAACATATTGTGGCCTAAAAACCAGAGCTTCTATATAATGTAAATAGTAGCATCTAAAAAGTAAATTTAACGTTAGCAATAAGTCCCTAATAGTAAGAACTTTTCATTTAATAAATTCCCTAAATTTAAGATAATTTTAGTTAAGAAAAAGTCTTAACATATTTATATTTTGAAGACTAGAAACTATTTATTGGAATCAGTTCGACAATTATCACCATGTTGCTACGGAAGATCCAAATATCACGAAATTCATATGGGACCATATAGGACCTACACTTGAACTACCATACAAATTTGAGCTAATTTGGGCCATTGGGCCCTAAATTTTGCGGTTCATCTATTTTCACGTTTGGGCCTGCTTAGTCTCTAATATGATCCGAGTGCAACGAAATTCATATGAGATCAACAAGCCTTACCCGGAACTATCATCAAAATTCCAGATTTTTGGGATCATTGGTTCATGCAGTATCTAGTGGTGGTTTTTTTTAAATTTAGAAAGCTCCCCACTGAAAAGGAGGGGCCGCCATTGAAAAAAAAAAAAAAAATAAATAAATAAATAAACTATAATGTCACACAATTAAATATTTTTCCTACATATTCACATCCATTTTGTAACTTTCTGTTTTCAGGTTAGTATGGGCTTATTTTATTACATGAACAGCGTTGCTCTCCTTGAGGACTTACCAATCGAGGAAAGCTATGACGATGCCAAGAAGTTTTATGCCGATGCTGAAAACGGATATTCCATGGTATGGCAATTATTTAATTTTATTCCCGTGCTACGTTAATGTAACTAGAAATTAAAGCTGAAGGTAGGTACGTATTTTTATCGCCATAGAGGCTATGATGAATAATATTGTAAGTAACCTACTCGTTGATGAGGCTTTCTTGTCCAAGTATCTTCTTCTTTTCAGAAAAAGTGGTTTGCATCCAATGTGGGTAATAGCATAATTTAGATTTCTTTAAAAAGTTCACTGCTTTCGATAGTCTAACGAAAAAGAATCATGGCAACATCCCTGGAGAGCCAAAATTGTGTCATTGTTCGATTGGAGTGTTACCTACCTACATGTTTTTCGCCTTAAACACTGGAGAAGAAAAATTGCTTGCAGGAGAAATCCGAACTTACTCGTACAATGAAATGAGTACTATAATTGAAATAAAAATGTGTTAATAACGAATGTGGCAGCACATTATTCACGTCGTATGCATGCATATAAATGTTCTTAGTCAATCCTACCCGAAAAATAAAAGGGAGTTCAGTACGTTAAAGTTTCTTCTGTCTCACATAGATATTTACCAAGGTAGAGTTTACGTGATTCTTTCTAGTGAGGCATCCTATACATACATTTTCATGGCCAGCCTCAATTTGCCTATATCTACTTGTTATTCAAGAAATCAAAATTTGACAGGAAAAATGTTCAACTTACTGCATAGTAAATCCGATCTTACCTAAACCTTTATCTAAAACATCTTCAATGATTCAGGTATTTCATTTTTTCCAGAATGCTTACAACTGTTGGATAGCAGCCTGCCTCTACATATTTACATTCCTATTCTGCAGTCACCAATTTTACATGAATAATCGGGCTAGTGTTTAGTTATTCGTCAGCAGAATGGAATAGGTATTTTTTCGACATCGCGTCATCCCTGACATTTTCGTTCTAGTAAGTAGGTATGATTCAAGTTCCTTGAACTGATGACATTTTGTAGTACCTAGGCTTACCAGTGTAAAAATGTCATTATGTACGTCTACCTATTAACAGACCCTCAAAAGTATTGTTTCTCATTACACTTTTTGGTTTAGTTTGTAGTTGGTAACTAATGACATAATATTGTACCCAATTATTTAATTTATTTGCATCCGTGTTATTTGGTCGTATTTGCATAGGCTTCTTTGTTAATAAGTTCTTGAATTCCCACACTTAGCTTAATGTTAGCACTTGCCAGCGTAATGATGAATATGAAATAGGTATAGCAATTCTTTGGAAGTTTTCTGGCAAAGTAATTGTTCCATCTTGAAGGCTTTTGGTGAATTTAAATTTTTCGAAACTAGTAAAATTGTGTACAAGTAAGAGTCCACTCTTCTACGCACCAAAGGAATGCAAAGGTCTGCTACAAGGGGCTCCCCTCCTCCTCTGGTATTTCTTACTACATCTACTGTTCTAGAATATGGGTATTCACTGGTCGCTCTTGTTTTGCTGAACATATCTGTAACTGGTTGAGGAATATCTATGGGTGAGGAATTCCGTCAAGCACACCTCCTTAAACGCTCTTGAGCAGAAGGGTCTTCAAGTCACTTCAGTGCGCAGTTGGTTTACATTGAAGAGGCCCCAAATTGCTGCTCCTCTGCCCAGCTCTAGTTGTATGTAGGGGCTCTAGTTTTGATATTAGGATGGTTTGCCCGATCGTCTCCTCATTGGAAGGGAGGTATAAGTAATGCAAACTCGCAAAACCCCTACTACCGAATGCTGCAATGAATTTAGAATTCCCTCAATGGAAATGGTATATGAAAAGTGGAGTTTTCTCGTGAACTTTCAAGAAGGTGGGGGGTTACTTTCAACAGGCCTCATAACTTAAACAGAACCTAAAATGTAAGTTGCGATTTTAGACACAACCCTGGAGGAGTGGAAGGATGAAGAACTGTTACCTATGTAGAAATAGGCACGTACTCCAGCTGGGACGTACTTTATCCTTCAGCTCCTCGAGACCTGTTGTCTCGAACTGACGGGTTGCTGCCAAATGTGTTTCTGAGAACTTGAATTTAATGAAATCCTGCTCTGTGTATGATCAAGAGCAGGGAAAATTGAAATCAGGTTCTCTCTTTATTTTATTCATCCTGTTTGTCGAAATACCTTCAAGGTAACCAAATCTTTACCCTGCTGTACTGCAATACTGTGAAGGCCTACTGCTGCTACAATGAACTGTTCTGTGATACGCAGGAGTGTCTGAACAGCAACATCGTTGTTGGCCCTGCTACAGCTAGGTGCCTCAAAAATTTAAGGAGGGACAAAATAAATGAAATTGAGTATTCAAGGTAGAGAAAGAATAGGTGTGTAAACGAGAGTAGTGAACTGGGTTTATTATTTTATTTTGTAAGAAAACAGAAGGAGCAATTAGGAGCCACCATTATAGGTGAACAAGAAAATACTCGACACCAGTAGGCAGAGAGTAGAGGTAGAGGGTTGCAGCCCCCTTTCCTAGGAATAGCAACTAACTGCTAATTACAAGTTTGTTTGATATCCAATAAGTATGAGCTGGGTGCTGGTCAACAACATATTGTACAATTGGATAGATATTCCTCTGAAGTCTTATCTGGACTTGGTTTAGTGAACAATGTTAAACGAGCCTGTTGGTTCCAAATGAACAAAATTTAGTTTACATGAAAACCCAGAAGGCACTCCTTCAAGAAAAGTAACTTCCTCTACTATCTTTAAGATTAAGTAATGAGTCATAAGCCTGTTTATTATCAATGCCTAGTGCTTAGTTATCATGTACGCACCTAATTGCGTTTAGTGGATATTTTTCTAATAATTTAATTTTGTCTGACTATCTGTATAATATCACCACTTGGCCCTGTTCAGGTACAACTAATATTTTAATCCTTCTCTAGTCATTATTATTATGTATTTTCAATATTTACGTTCCATTACATCTTTAGTAATATTATTTTTGTGTTCATAATGAACTAAGTATGTTGTCTTCACAGTGTTTCCCGAAAAGGCTTATGAATAAATACATTTATTGTTGCCATCCAAGGAGTTTTCTTTATTCCTTCATATTCCTGCCTATATATTATCCAACATATTAATTTATTATACACGTGATATTCATAAAATGCCATTGGGTATTTAAATACATACCTACCTATCGGTCGGTGGGATAATTTGTATGGTCTGGAACATAGGAACATACCCATGTTCAACGTTGGTTGTCAGCTGCGGGTGATAGTTATGCCTCGAAATGTTCAAGAAACATGTTCGTATTCCTAACTTATAAATAGGTAGATAAAATAACAAATGATTTTTGGTTTCTACCACCTACCTATATATTTACCTACACCTTATTGCAATATTTTGATAGATTAATTAGGTACCTACTAACCGAATTTATTTGAGGACCCAAATTTTTTCAGAAGTGGTAAGTTAAATGAGTCGATACGTATATGGAATGCTCCATAGATTTTGGTGCCGATTGGATGCGAGGGGCAAAAATTGTCATATGCGACGCCAAATGCATTTTAGTGATTCTGAGCAAATTTTGGTTTCGACAGTACCAAGGTAGGCTTTCTCTGTGTGTGTCCAGGAATTCTTGCAACACGTATAACTTCCACAATTTTCGTCCGATTTTGATGACATTTTCAGGGATTACGCGGGTTAGGCCCTAGATGGTCCACTGTGAAATTCATTACCAGGCGACCAACTGTAGCCTCTGCGCATACGTAAACGTGAAATCCTCGAACCATCAATTTCTCGCGACCTAATGGTCCGATTTCGCTCAAATTTGGAGGACATTTGAGAATAGGAGATTCGATGATGCCCTATGAGTTTCATCAAGATCGGATCAGTATATGATCAGATGGGTTCCTAATTGTAGAGTTTTGATAATGAAAAAAGGCGCCAAGTGAATGTTTGGTTCTGTTACCATGACACCCGAAAGGTATTTGAAGCTGACGTCATGATACTCGAGTGCAGCGCTCCTGGTGTCCGAGCCTGGAACAGGGCAGTTGCGATTCGGTAGTCGATCGAGTTCTGACGTTCTGTTTCTGTGTCCGTAAAAATACCTATTTCGGAGTGTCATCAGATATTTGCTGTGTTTTATCTTACAGTACCCACTGCGCATGCGCAAACGTGAAGCTCTCATAACTTCGACAATTTTCATCCGATTTTGACGAAATTTTCAGGGATTGTGCAGGTATTAATCCCTTTGATGATTTTTTTAATGTATATGTTATACCTATATATAAAATCATGTTATGGATAAAAGGAAGCTGCCACACCCAACTTGGCAGACGTTCTAACGAATTTTTGAAGAAAATGAAGCTATTGCAATGGCTTCAAAATTTATTATTTTCATACAACTCTTAACTTAACTGAACGCACGCATCGTATTACGATTTGCACTCAAGTGCACTGCAGTTAAGTGAATGAAGAGAAGTCACTTAACTGCATTTGGCGTCACACATTCATATTTTTGGCCCCTCGCATCCGATCGGCACCAAAATCTATATAGCATATTCTGGGAGTAGTATACCCTCCAAATTTCTAGCCAATTCCTCCAAAATTGCGTCCTCTATTCCAGTAAACATGCTGATTATACAAATATACAAAACTTTAAAAAAGTCTGCCAAGTTGAGTGTGGCACATAGCTTCCTCGTATCCATAACATGATTTTATATATATAACATATACATAAAAAAATAATCAAAGGGATTACTACCTTCACAATCCCTGAAATTTCATCAAAATCGGATGAAAATTGTCGAAGTTATGAGAGCTTCACGTTTGCGCATGCGCAGTGGGTACCACTGATCCGATCTTGATGAAACTCATAGGGCATTATCGAATCTCCGATTCTCGATAGCTTCTTCGTATCCATAACATGATTTTATATACATAACATATACATAAGAAATCATCAAGGGGATTACTACCTGCACAATCCCTTAAAATTTCATCGAAATCGGATGGAAGTTATGCGTGTTGCAAGGATTTAAAGTTTTGCGCATGCGCAGTAGATACCGCTGATCCGATCTTGATGAAACTCGTAGGGTATCATCGAGCCTTCGATCTTCAACTATCCTCCAAATTTGAGTGAAATCGGACCATTTTGTTGCGAGAAAGGGATGGTTCGAGGATTTCACGTTTACGCATGCGCAGAGGCTACAGTTGGTCAGCTGGTAATGATTATTATAGGGGACCATCTAGGGCCTAACCCGCGTAATTCCTGAAAATTTCATCAAAATCGGATTAAAATTGTGGAAGTTATGCGTGTTGCAAGAATTCCCGGACACACACAGAGAGAGCCTACCTTGGTACAGTCGGAACCAAAATTGCTCAGAATCACAAAAGACGCCAAAATGCATTTGGCGTCGCATATGACAATTTTTGCCCCTCGCATCCGATCGGCACCAACATCTATGGAGCATATTCTGGATGTCCAAGGAGTATACTCACCAAATTTCAAACCAATTCCTCCAAAATTGCGTCCTCTATCGAGAACAACCACACAAAAACGTGGAGGCTGACACGTCCCAGAGGCCTCATTTCGGCGTCCGGCAAATATCTTTAGATTGGTGTAACTTGAGAGAGGTTGAAGAAAAACCGTCATATATTATTTATTCTCGAAGGAAATTTGATGCTCTAGAACATTGATTATGAAGACTTTTGTCGTAGGATGAAGGTTTTTGAAGATACGGAGGGTAGTTTAACAAAAAAACTAGGGGGGAAAATCGCTTTTTTGCAAATTACTACATTTGCAGAGCTTATATCTCGGAAACGGTAAGGGATATGAAAAAAGTGTATGGAATGAACTTTGAGGGAATTTATTTAGCTTTATTTTAGTATAAGTCATGTTTGGGCTACGACATACCGTTCTCGAGATATGAGCGAAAAACCAAAAAAAGGGACTTTCCACCCCCCGCCACGGCTATTCCCAGGCCCGGATACGCGGGGACTTTTAGTATGTTCACGTTCTAACTACCCTGAACATGTTTCCGGAAAAAAACCTTTGATTACAGCCAACGCACGCTACACCCCCTTTTCAGGCCTTCATTGACTGGACTAATATAGGTGTTTCTAAGGAAATACTTGTTAGTTTCCGTACAATTCAATGAGATTTTGGAGATTCTTCTTAAAAACGTGGCACGAGAATTTGGCCACAAGTTCTTCTTACGACTATTATTTCAGCATTGATTTAGAGCTTGATTGAAGGGAGATCTAGCCCTGGAGGATATGGGGAGGGGAAAAGGCCTCTGTGGAACCAAAAGAATGAGCGTTACCTCTTATAGGTTTTTAGTCGCTCTGCCGGTAGGGGTTTACCTCAGTGAGGATTTGATCACATAAATATTAGAAAAGATATGTAGAAATTCTTACAAGGGGAGACGGCCTCGGTGGAGCCAAAATAATGAGCGTTACCTCTGAAGAATGAGGTTTCTGTCGCTCTGCCGGTTAGAGTCAATCTATTTCAAATAGATTCTTGCTCTTTTGCTTGAAAAAAAAAGAAAAGGCTTCCTCCAATTTTAAGGTGTCCAAGGGAGTATCCACCGGTCACCACTTTTACTCTTCTTGTGGTTTCTTAGATTTCAGGCCAATTGGCTACTATCTTTAGCAACGCACGGGGATAGGTTCCAGGACTTGAACTTCTTATTTAGGGAATGATTCATCCAAAGAAGTGGTCAAGTGAATGACGAATTCCGTTTGATGTTGGCGCCCTTTACAGACGTTTAGTTCTTGGTTCGGTCGCGGGAGGCGCTGTCCCGACGGTGGCGCACTCCTGGAGGTTCTCGGCAACCCTGCTCCACTAATGTCTCCCATGGAGGCTTCCACATACAAAAGAAACACATGGTGTGATATCTTACATTCAGAAGTGATAATTCGTTTTGACATGGATACTACCGGAATACAGAATTCACGGATTAACAGAAAGTGGTTTTTGCAAGTATGATTAGGTTTTACATGGTTGACTATGGAGGAAGACCATTCCGGGGGAGCATGGATAGTTCCGCCGGGAAACCATTGGCTGTTGAAAGGCAGTATAGTACCCGATTTGTCGAAGGGGTTAGGGCTGCAATGAAGTACATCTTCCAAATGCGTGAAAGGAGCAGGATTCTAATCAAGGATGCTAATCATTCATGAATTTAGCGTCGTATCGTATTTTCGGCCACAGTGCGGCGCCGCTCGAGTTTTGGACACAGCTGAGCGGCGGCTTTGACAAGGGAGTGCGCTTCTATTCAATTCCAACTTCCTTTTCCTGGCATGCACCTCGATTGTCATGGATCCTAAACCTTATCTCCTTGTTATTCTTTTGTAGACATTACGTTTTGAACTAGCGCAGAGATAAGATAAGTCATCGATTGATGAGTTTGAATTCAGTTGAACGTTGAATCATATTTTTGTTTGGTGCCTAATTTACAAAATATTATTTTACAATGATGTGTGTCTTCGTAATGGAAGATCTCACATACTATGCGTGCCTCAATTCTTGGCGTAGGTATGTGCACTCTCTAGTGTTAGTCAACTTTACTCAATAATAACTACCTAGTAGGGCTATTCGTATTGTATTTACATAATTATATTTAAACTAATATAATATATACCTGCTATACACATTACTAATATTTACTAATAATGTATATATATATTATGCTACATATATTTATATATTTAAATAAATATATATATATACATTAAAACATTTAGGAAAAAACATAGAAGGAGAGGAAGGCTGTTACTCGCACCCACGGCCCTGCGTGATGCCATGGCGGAGACAAAAATAACCGAAGCTGCCCCCCTCCCCTGGACTATGGACCGGGCAACCCATAATATATATATATATATATATGTACTCATATACGTATATTCGTTATTCTAATATCGTTATTCGTTTGTTGAGTTACATCTGTAGTGAGCAGACACAAAAGCAAGGCGTCTGTCAGACGTTGTGTTTGTTCAAAGACTTTCAGAACAAAAATCACGTTTTTTTTAAAGCAATTTTTGACTCTAAATTTTCAAAATTTGACCCCTTGGAGTAAAATAGTAAATATATTAATAAATTCAAATCAATATCCTTCAATTTAATATTGAGGAGGTTAGTCGTCTTCAGGATGATTTTATTCATGCGACGTTTCGGTCCTGGATCAGGACCCTAATCATGCACATCTGTACAAACAAACAGCCGTGATAAGTAATTTGTTTTGGGTACAACAGGTAGGTTTCAAATTATCCTAAAAAGTGCAGGTAGGTTTCTAATTATCTTAAACATTTAAAATGACTTGACAGAGTATAGACTCTACATTTCAATGTACATACTTTGCAGTTTTCATCGTATATAAATCAGGGCCCTACTTACAACGTACCCGTCACAAAAGTGAACTGTCTTCAGCCTAATTTGGAATTTGCATCTAACCCGTTGGTTCTATATGAATCCGGTACTCTGGAAACAACTTTATTGGAATGGCAGTGAACAGCAGCGGATTGTCAGGAGGGAACCTCTTTACTTCGGTAAGTATTTTAAACTGAAAATTACAAATGAAAATAATCTGCCAAGTGAAAATGGCACATAACCTCCCAGCGTCCAAGAAAATTTGAACTAAATCGGATGAAAACTGAAGGTTTTTTCAAGGGATTATATAACAACGAAATTCAGTGAATTTCACGTTAGCGCATGCGTAGAGTCTGCCGCTGTTTCAATCATGATGAAATTCATATGGGACCTCGGGGGGCCTTGCCCGTGCAAGTGTAAAACATCCGCAACAGCACCCACATGACAGTGCTGCAAAGTGACCGAAGAACAATTAATAGGCATGCTAAGGCAGTGTGGGCGTGCCTTTGGAGCTGATAAGCATTGTTGGTCCAGATCGAAAATCAATCGGTATAGTTCGGACGCACCTGGGGATTGGTTCTTGAATATTGTTCAACAACGATGGTTAGTGATTCTCCTTGCCTGTTCCCTGGTAAATTAGAATTTTGGATTCTACTTGAAATCTTGTATCTTGGTCTTCTACTTGGGATCTTGAAATGTAAAACATCATATTTTGAGGGGGGTAAATTTGTTTCGTTCTCGATTCCTTGTAGGTAGGTAGGACCTATAAACAATTCAAATGTTAAGATTCGTTACGTTGTAATAAAAAAAGGTGCAATAAATACATTTACTTACCTACCAGTTTTAAATTTTTACAATCATGATCATCGTTTACTACTTCATGGAATGTGAGGGATAGGGGTAGGGATAGGGAGTGGCAGGGATGGTCAGGGGAAAATGTCTCGGAAACTTTTCAAAATACGCCGGGAAAACTGGGAAATGTCAGGGAATTTTGAATATCTGAATCTGTAGCAACCCTTACTGAACCAACTATTGAAGTTGTTCACTACGATATTTTTCTTTCATGCGACCAAACATTTAAAACGTCCATACTAGTGCAAATTCGGTTAATTTTTTGGAGGATTGATCAGTGCTGAAGTAATTTGTACTCAAGTCTCTACTATTAACGCGTAAATCCAAAAATCATTACTATTCGCCTTTGCCCATTATGCCAAATGGAGTCTAATTTTCAAGTTTGCTCTCTTGTGGTCATTCAGTTTCATCCCTACCAGTTGACGTAATTTTCGCAGGAAGATTTAGTCAATAAAAATCACCATTCCAAAAAAAAAACTACAAATCACAAGCTGTTGATGTCGTCATGTTACATGAAAATATTTTTGGAGTTGGTACAGTCAACGTAATTTTTTATTGACTTCTGAAGTTACTTATTTTAAATATTAGGAGGTACTGGTGATAAACAAATTATTACAACTCTGTTCCCCAATGTGGAACCACCACCTCATCAGACATTATTGTTTGTGGTATAATAGCCAGTGACCTTATCTGGTGGGATAAACCTGTTCCCGTGAGATCACAGGTGTTAGGCTCTCAGCAGTTTGGTCAGTTCTTGGATCGGTGACCACCTGTGTGGCTGGGACCACACATCTCAGTTTTTTCACTTCGGGCCCTCGGCGATCTCCTCAGCACTCAAGGAGGTGAGGCAATGAGCGAAATCATCAGAACGAATTCTTACCCTCTCTTTGTAGGACAGCTGATGACATCAGCGATGCTGGGACTGGCAGATGGAGGGAAATCTAGCCTGAAATGGTTGTTGTTTTACTTTTCTTACTATTATTTGATTATGCAAAATTATCTATTTTGACTAGGCTTCTTTTTTTGCAGGAATTTGGCTTCAATTCCAATTCCTTAAATGGAGAAGATGACTTTGAACAAACATGTGACGAGGGTGCCTCATACGTTGCAGATGAGTCCTTGGACAGTGGGGTTGAAGATAATGGGTTGAACGACAGTGATATTCGTGAAAGTGATACAGTTAATGTTGAGTTGATGACATCTGATTTGCCGAGAGATATATTAGATAACGATTTAGTAGTATCTGATGATCTGAATGATCCGAGGGGCCTATTGATGGAACATGAAGACTGGAGAGCAAAAGAGAGGCATGTCTTCATTCTGAGTTCTTCTGGAAAACCAGTTTATTCCAGGTAAATTTGGAGATTTTTGATAATTTCACATTGTTGATTTATTTAGAAGGAATAAGCTAAGGACACTAAATTTATTGTAATCCGACTTTTTTCAAGGTACGGAAGTGAAGACAAAATGGTAACATTATTTGGGGTGATGCAGGCTTTAGTGTCGATCGTTGAAGACAGTGATGATGTTATGGAATCCATACATTTTGGGAAGAACGTAATAGTATTCCAAAGAAGAGGGCCAATTATATTAGTAGCTGTTTCAAAAAAGCACGATTCTGTCGTGTTCTTGAATAACCAGTTGACGTAAGTACCTGAAATAATTTTCCTCTTTAAACAAAATATTCCCTGTTAAAATTGTACGTAGGGAGCTTTTTTTAACCTACATTTTAAAAACGCTGCAAATTATTACAAAACGGTTTATTATTTTCTGTATAGATAGCCCATCTACAAAGATCTTATTGACATAAAATATCCACCTACCGTGAGGTTCACAATCATCTCTTGGCGACAATGAGTAGGTACTTTCTTGTAATTATTATTATCGGAGAGTTGTATCATTCATTCTTAATGAAATTCAGTAACTAAGGAAGCTTCTGAAAGTAAACAACAAACTTGGTTCAGTGGAATCGAAAGAAAGTTGCATTTGACAGCTGATATTTGAACAGAGATTTTGCCTACTCGGGAAGAATTGCGATTCACACTCGTGTTTCTGCTCTTTTTTTCGTTCAACCCTGAAGTCCTTACAGGGAGCGAACGGTTGGTCCTAAAACGCTCCGCAAGGTCTCATTCGATGCTAAAAATAGTGTTCTATTTTAAATCGATGGAAAAAATATACCTTCCTATTTGAAATGTTCGAGCTAGGGTGTTTTGAAAATTGCATCCCCTATTCAAACTCTTAGAGAAGACTGACGGTAACGCCAAGCTTTGCGGCACAACTAGACCCTGAATGGGGCCGGTATACCAAATTTCATCAATTTTGGTCCATGGTAACTAAGGAAAATGCCGCGTACGGCGGACAGACAGATTTTTTAAATTCGATTTTTGGATTCTATGTATCTTGAAGCGTAAAACCTCAAATTTTGAGGGGGGGTTAAAAGTTTTTTTTTTTCGTGCTCGATTCCAAAGGTTTATTATTAAAAATAATAAACCAATATAGGGCATAACTATGGAACTATCAAACCAAGGACGAACCACTTCCAACGAACACTTCTTGTCCAAATCGGGGGTATAGGAGTGATGAACTGGTTGTTCCAACTGCACGAATCAGGTAAAAAAAATTCCAGTTCGTAAAGTCAGGTTGGTTCATTGAGCTCAAGAAACTTTTGGTTTGAATAGATACGTACCTTCATAATATTATTTCACTTTAAATTAAATTAAAAAACCTTTTCAACAAAAAAATAGGAATTCATAAAAACTCTTCCCAAATTACTGGAGGAAATTGGCAAAGATTGCTAATTTTTAGAGATCAGATTTTCTCCCCATTTTCATAAATTTTAATTGAAGTAAAATTGAATTGGGCTAAACCGGGACCCCCATGGGTATACGGAGAACACAATTCAAAAAGAATGGCCAATTGATTGCTAAGCGCGACCTAACTAACGTTTGAAAAAAAAAAAAAAAAAAACCAGCTTCACATTTACTTCCCTCCCCATAGAAACCCGGAAAATGGCTCTTTTTGGGGGTGTTGAAGCCCCCACAAAGCCAACCGCTGCCACGCCCGCGTGCTTTTTTCAGTGCCGCTATTCAAGGGCCAATTTGTTGTCCAACTGTTCGTACAACATATCCGATATCGGACCGTGAATGGGGTTGTCGGATTGAAGGAAGTCTAGTTGGACGAGTCGGAACATCTTGAGGTCCAACATCCGACTAGCGACGGAGTTGGAACGTGAATGGGGCTGTCGGATCAAAGTTGTCCAAATTTCTCAGTCTGAGTGCTCTGAACTCCGGTCTCTTGTCTCCCGCAGATTGTTTGTTTTTATTTTCATTATTGTTTTTTTTTTTGTGTGGTCAAAATGAATACTGAAGGTACTTCGGAATTTATTGAAGTATAAATAGAGAGTGCCTGCTTATAGGGATGGAGATCGAATTGAAAAAAAAATCGATCTTTGGGAATCGATGAATCGAAAGTTTTGAATTGAAGAGATCGATAAATCGGCTCAAAAGAATGGATCTTTGTGAATCGATCTTTCAATTGACCTATTATGCTCAAGCTTTTAAATGACTGCTGCTCCTCGAATCGAAAATCGTCCACAAAAAGATCGATCTAGTTGGGATTGTTGTTGTTGTTGTTGTTTATCTCTGATTGTGGACATGAAGTCGTGTGCTCATTGGTTAAGTTCCCAAGTTGTGCCCATTGGAATCCAAGTTGGGATTCCACATCACCAGCAAAGAATCGAATCGAAAATCGTCCACGAAAAGATCGATCTTTTCGATTCTCTGACAAGTTGGGATTCCACATCACGAATCACGAATCCACATCACTAGCAAAGAATCGAATCGGAAATCGTCCACAAAAAGATCGATCTTTTAGATTCTCTGGCAAGTTGGGAATCCAGATCACTAGCAAAGAATCGAATCGAAAATCGTCCACAAAAAGATCTTTTTGATTCTCTGGCAAGTTGGGATCGATCTAAAAAATCGATTAATCGGACTGAAAAGATCGATCCACTACGATCTTTGATTCGATCTTCTATCCCTAACTGCTTATGGGACAGTAGCTCTTCTCTGTACACAAACCGAAACTTGCGAAAATCTGATCCACAACAGCTACTGAATGTGTTGTTGAAATAAAAATGCACTGCCAACATAGCTTCGGTACCAAAAAAAATTGACTCCCTGCGTTCTATGTTCTTCAGAGAACACAAAAAGGTGCTAAGAAGTGAACACGGCTGTACGAAACCAGAACGAGGACTGAAGTTGGATTGCTAGTTGGAAAAAAAGTCGGAGCGTGAGTGGTGAAAACGATCAACTAGTAGTCCTACTAAGTTGGACAAAAAACGGACCGTGAATGGCCCGTTTAACGCTGATTTTGGCCTCAGGATTTTTTCTTGGAGATGGAGGGTATTGGAAATGGAGAATTATCAATTTCTTTTGAAAGGTAATGGCTTAAAAGAGACAATATTGAAGAAGTTGGGCGTAAATAGTGTAGGTATCTGTAATTTTAGAAGATATATTGCAATTTTCTTATTGTACTATGGCGGGAAAGTGACGTTGACAAGAGTGTCGTCTATCATTGGCCAAAGCCGTCCAAGATGCAAATCAAAAAAATGAAAAATAAACTCAAAAGTTCCATTCATGCAGTATGAGTTGGTGAGCAAATTTTCAAAGAATACTTTTACCCGATTTGATGCGTGATTCTTATAGGAAATTTCACGCTGATTCCGATTATGCCATATGTTCCTATGTTTAAGATTGTAATTTATACCAAAAACCTCAAAAACACGTTTTTTCGCGATTTTTGAAACTAAATTTCCAACATTTGACCCCTTGGAGTACTCCGAAAATTCTGGCCTACGAACTCATCCTTTCTTTTGATATTATTGACATTTTTAAAAAATTTCGGATATTTTATCTCGATTCCTCGGTCAGATATCGTCTGGAGTGACACACGAATACGAATACGAATGTTTTTTATTTACAAAATTTGATACATCTTATTGTTAGATGCCCCAAGACCCGAAGGTCGCGTGGGGCATTATAATATGTGTTTACATGTTATCTCATTGTGCTTAAAAGGTAGATATGGCGAAACATTATAAATGAACCTTCTCTTGTTTAAATAAATACAGAAATAAATACGAAACGTGCTTCGTTACTATTGTTAAGTACAATTTCAGGAATAAATTGTTTATTGCCTTGTCGAGCAGAGGCAGTATGTTTTCCCTCCAATCATTTTGGTACATGGAGGATCATTGAGGAGAAGGAACTCTTTTGTTTTCTTCTTCATTTGGGTCCTGGAGTTAGTTTTTTTCGTAAACGTGGGGGATGAGGTAGTTGCAGACCGAAGGTATCATGTGTGGAGCTTGTCTTGTGGTGTGGTCGTAGTGGAATGCAGTCTGGCGAAATTTGGGAAATCCCCCTCTTCTCGTTCTAGCCTCGCCTTCAGTTCCTTCCAGTAGTTCCCAATGGGCCATACCAAAAAGGAACGTACAGTAATAGTACGAGTCCTTAAGAGGAAGCAGCCCAGCGTTCTTCAAGCTTCGATTTTCCGTCTTCATCAGCTTGGCAGCGTACTTGAAAGCTTGATTCAAAATGTCAGTAGCTTCATGGTAGGCTCCACCGAACTGTACAAAACCGTATCGGGCTCGACACTCGAAGTGAGCTTGGTAAACTGTTTTAAGCTCTCGCTCACTGCAAAAATCACTAAGTATTTTTAGTCCGAAATTCGTCCGGTTTAACTGTTTTTTCAAGCGTTTAATGTGCGGCAGCCATGAGAGGTTTCTGTCTATTTCGACCTCCAGGTACCTGGCAGACTCCGATTCAGTGATTCTAGTGGTCACATAAAGATTCACCGGTATGAGAAGTGCTATGGACTGTTATTGCCTGGGTCGTGTCCTCCGAAATTCCATGTTCTGTGTACCGATGAAGCAGGAGCTTGGTTTTCTCGGCGTTCAGTATTAGGCCTTTCAGTATTATTTATGCTTTGGAGGTACTCCTGCATCTTCTGCAGGTCCTCCTCGATAATTTGGGCCCAGTTCGCATCCTTATGCAGAGAGTATGCGACGGCCGTATCGTCGGCGAATGTAAAGAGTTTCCCCCTTATTTCCAGATCGTTAATCGCATTTATGTGGACCAAGAAAGCCAAAGGCGAGATCGTACTTCCTTGAGGAACTCCTCTAAGGGTTATTCCGGGATCACTTGCCGTTTCGTGAAACAGGACTGACTGGGTTCTATTGTTCAGAAAACTCTCAAACCATCGCAAGGAGGCTTCCTGCAAACCAGCGGTCTTCTACATTCTGATGAGGATGGGTCTCACCACTCTGTCGAAAGCTTTGGAAAGGTCCAACTAAATCGGCACAGTCGTTCTTCTACTCTCCAAAGACCTGACGATAAATCCTACGTGGCTTTCCTCTGCCATCTCAGTTGACCTGCCCCTCCTGAATCCGAACTGGTTGGTCGAAAAGTATTCCGAGTTTTCCAGATATTCTGGTATCTGTTCCTTTGCGATACCCTCAAGAACCTTTCCAAGAACTGACAGGACACTGATCGGTCTGTAGTTATTTACACGTGACCTACTGCCCGCTTTCCGTATCGGTACAACTTTGGCAAATTTGAATTCGGAAGGGACAAACCCCTCTGTCAGTGATTGGTTGAATAGGTCTTTTAGCACATGGGAAATTTCCTCGTGAACTAATTTGAGCTCCTTAGTTGAAATCCCATCCCAACCACTGCTGCTCTTGTATGGGAGTGCTAGAATGGTTTTCTTTATGGTCTCTTCCGTGATAATACCCCAGTTGAACAAGTCTTGCATCCGTTTTTTATTCTGTAATTCACACGAAGATGGACCCATTTGCTCGCCATGCCTTACAGGGTCAGGACTGACCGAATTTATAAAGAAGTCGTTAAATAGGTCAGCACTTTGTTTCTTGTTTTCTGTTACGTTTATTTTGTTATTTCCATGTTCGATATGCGTTGTCGTATTACTTGTTTTTCTGTCCTGTTTTATCATCCTATTTATCAATCTCCAGAATTTTTTCATTTCGCCATTCACTTTCTTCAACTCTTCCGTATAGTATTCCTTTTTCCTCACTTTTATCTGACGTGTCAGTGTTTTTGAAAGGTGTTTATAATTGTTTTCTACTGTAGTATAAGGTTTATTTTCTTTTTTCAATTTTTCATCAATTTGTGAAGTCTGTTTCTTTCGTTTGACATCTGCATTAGTTCTAACGTAATCCATTTATTTATTTTCCTATTTTTGCTGTTAATTTTTATAAGTTGTATAGACTTGTTTTTCGCCTCATTCCAAAGTTCGTAGAATTTCTTGAATGCTAGTTCCACGGATTTCTCTCCAATCATTATGTTCCTATCAATGCTCTTAATTCTGTTTTTGAACTGTTTGAGGTTCATATGCTCCACTACTTTAGCCTTGGTACCATTTCCTCCCTTTAGCTTGTTTATTTTAACTTCTACAGCATAGTGATCCGAAATATCAACCATGTCCACCCCGGCTTGGAAATTGTCATGGTGTCTCGACTTGATAAATACATGGTCCAGACATGAGGCTGTGTTATCACTTAGCCTTGTTGGCTCATTTACATAGCTCCTGAAGCCATTCTCTGTCATTATTTCGAGGTATTTACTGGAAGTGTTGGATCCTGCTCGCTTTGCCTCTATACCTTGCTCAACATTTGTGGCGTCTAATATACATATATTTATATCACCTATGAACAGTGTATTTTGTTGTGTAGCTTCAATAGTAGGACTTATTTCCTGAAGAAATTCATCCACCGAAAATTGTAATAATGTAAGAAGATACAACCGGTAGTGGATTTTCTTGTTTTCCATTTTCTTGATTTTCTTTTCTTTTTTACTACAGAAGTATAGGTCTCTTTATAGTCTAGTCCTGGTCCCATACTAAAACCCCTGGCCACTAATCGAGCTTTCTACCTCTCTATTTCACCGTCCTTTTCACGTTTCACCCGGAATACCCATCTACAGCCAACTAATTTTCTTCCGGGTACTGGCTCAACTAATTTCCAAGTTTTATTTTTGTTCAATGATTTTATGTCGTCCTTCATTGCTTCTAGCCATTTTTCAGAATCTTCACTTCTTATAGCTTCTTTTTAGGTGGTTGGTTCTGGTGGGAATACGTCACCAACTGTTGGGGAAAAACATTCAAACCTATCCGGAGGTTTCAACTGCGATCTGTCTCGAAGATTGTAGGTACCTAGGTTCTTGTGATTCTGCTATAGTAGAACTTCAAGCTCTGGTTCTGTACAGTTTCCTGACACTTCCTCAACATCCTGAGGATCTGTTCCAACCATAACTCCTATTTCTACCCCTTGAGGATTCGTTTCATTTGTGACAGGATTCGTTTCGATTGTGACAGGATTCGTTTTACTATTTTCACTAACTGAATTTTCTTGAATATTTTCACCACTTGTATCTTGTTTTTCAAACTTTGGAAACTCTAAAATCACTTCACATTTCTTTTTGTCATTTTTTTCTCTCATTTCAGAACACGATATTTCCTCCCTAAATATAACATCTCTACTTATCTCTACTCTATCCTCTTTAGGAAAATACACTTTGTATCCTTTGACAATTCGTCATAGCGAATAAAGATAGCTTCCTTACTTTTTCCATCAAGTTTCCTCCTTTTCTCTTTTGGTACGTGAACCAAAACTTGTGACCCAAACACAATGAAATCTTTGAATTTGGGTTTCTGGTTTGTCCACAGTTCAAAAGAGGATTTTCTGTTTAAGAGATAAGTTCGATTTAGGATAAATGCTGTAGTATTTGTTGCTTCTGCCCATATTTTCATATTCAAAGATCTGCTATGTAGCATTGTTCTTGCTGCTTCAACCAAAGTCCTAATGTCTCGTTCTGCAGATCCATTTTGTTGAGGTGTGTAAACTACTGTTCTTTGGTGACTAATTCCTTCCTTATTGAAAAGTTTTTCAACTTCACCATTGCAAAATTCAAGTCCGTTATCCGTTCTAAATGTTTTAATTTGATATTCCATTTGATTTTCGAATCTCCTAAGAAATAAGTCTAGCTTTTCTCTAACTTCATTCTTATGCTTTAGATTTTATACTTGCCCATAGTGCGAGAAATCATCCTTCAACAGAAGAAAATACCTTGA
>JAEMON010000001.1:64069216-64108352 GCA_030264115.1 Lygus lineolaris
TTCTACAAATCAGCGTAGCCACACTGCAGCTCCATCCTGGAAATCCACAACCTCCTCGCAGCTGCACCATTTCTTCCTTGCCCCTCGCAGGCACATGCTAGCTGCCCTCAGGATGGCAAACGTAACTCTCGCCCGCAGCCAACCACGAACTACCCCTTGAGGTCTCCCCCATTTTTCACTCAGCCTTTCTGCCAGGACCTTCACGAAATTTGATATTTGAAGTGCTAAATGGCCATCCACTGAACAAATAAGGGCCGTGAATGTTGCTCGTCGTGCCTCACATGCTACCACGTATTTTCTTTTCTTCTCCTCCTCTGCTGCCGAGAAGATTAAGGCTACGGGGCGGGAACCATAAGAAGGAGCGTCTGTGTCGGTGACACGTACATCAAATAACGCCTCCCTCTGTGGTTCCCACACCCCTCTGCACGCCAAATCACCTCTTAGGCCTGAGGTTTGATTGGTTATTGCTTCGGTAATTATGGGTTCCTTGACGCAATTCCCCCCATGCAAGCATCATGGCCTCCCCCAATAAATCCCTGACCTCATTGTGCCTTCGTGTCACCAGCCCACCCATTTTGCAGCTGAGTGCATGTTCAACCGAGAAGGGCCTGGTACCACAACCGTCACATGCTGAAGGCAATTTGCTGGGAGCTCTTTTATACCTTACTGCCAAAGCGTCACGAAATTCTGATGGGCTGAGGTCGAAATTATGTTTTTGAAGGGGCACCACTGACAGTCATCCTGAGGACTTTTGAAAGTTGATATACCGATTGCTCAATCGCCCTCGTACGATCCGCTGTGAGATTTTCCAGCGCGTTTCTCAATCTTGTATCTTCAACTCCAGATCTGCGACCCCGTGATGTTTTTTTCGCTTCTGTCACTTGTCTTCTGTGTTCGTGCACACCAATTTCCCTTCGTTCTTCCAAGGCTGAGAGTAATAATTGGTTTATTTCTCTCCATGCCTCTCCAGAGGAATTTTCGTGCCATCTGGTCTTCTTATTAAAGCTTGGGGATTCATTTCTTTGATGTCTCCACCAAATGCGTATGGGTGTTCTTGAAACCGGCACAGTAATCCAGGAAGATTTACTAGCTGGTCGAGATATGTTAGTAAATTATCATTCAAGCTAACTCCATCTGTCTTTGCTGACGCATCGAAACATGACGCAATTTCTTTGGCTTGTTTGGATTGATGACTCCCAAATTAGGCAGAGAATTCTCTTTTCGGTTTCATATTTAGTTCGTCTTGTTCAAAATTCTTGGCACACCCCTTTTAAATGAATTCTTCCATTTTTTCACAGTATGTTTTTGCAAATATCGGATCCATTCATATCCTTATCCATTTTTCGTTCTACGTTCTTCAGTCTTTTCATCGCCATTGGTTTACTATTGGGTAGTATTGTATGAGGCTTCCATACCAAACCCGTTTCCCATTTCTTCTCTCCGACTTTCCTCGTTGTATCATCAAAGATTTGCTTCGCTACTTTGTCTTCATTGGTCTGATTTATTTTTGGAGTATCTTCTCCTACAGTATCGAGTGCGATAAACTGTTGTACCGGTTTATGTAATGATGAGTCATCCTCCCTGATCTCTTCACCAATCGACCAATGCGAACCTGTGACATAATCATGAGTACGAGGTTTTCGTGTACGTTCACTGATCTCAAATCGATTTGTGTGCACTGGGTGATGTGAACTCTGGCTTCCTATTTCTTCTATTTGTCTCTCTCGAATTTTACTTTGTATCTGTAATTTTCCCATCTGCTTGTCAATATTTCTTCTTTCTAGTTCCATTTTCATTTTCCTTTTCTCCAATGTATCCATTTCTTCCTCTTCTTCAAGTTTGTTTTTCAAAATTTTTATTTCATCCCTCAATGATTTTGAGGTGTAGTATGTCCCGATCGCTGAAGGAGCCCGACTTGCAGACTTTGGTGCTGCTGCGTCTCCCTCGGTATAATTCCCATTCAAATGTACTTCTACTTCACTCGGTTTTAATTTCATTCTCCTTCTTGTCATCCTCGTAGTAGACATCATTCAACTTGCTGAATCGTGCGTTGAAGCTCGAAGGACCAAAAATGTTAAGTGTCCAAAGCCACCCCTCAGCTAGAGACTATTAATATATAATAAGAAGTCGGATCGTACTTATGGTCGTGAAAACTCGAGACACAATATATTTTTCAAGATCAACAAACCCGAAAACCAAGGACAACATGTCAAACATAACTTAAATAATAATTATAACGTAGTATTATTTAACAGAAGTAGTGGTGATAAATTGACTATAAATAATTTAGGGGGCTAGAACCCTTCGGAATAATTACATGTAGACTCATAAAAGGCTAGAGAGGCTGAAAGGGCCCATTGTCCTATCGGAGGCCGTGCAGATTCCTGAAAGATTAACCTTGCACCTTGCCGAAATTGGGCTGGGCTGAAAACAATGGGGAAAGATGATCTTCTCATCCTTTTTGGGGTTACTTAGTGGTTCCCTGGAGTCGGGACAGTTCGGTATCCTCGCCCGTCTGGGCCAGTGACGGTCCACCGTCATAGACTGACTACATTTGTGTTAGGCCATCAGGTCATAACGTCAAAGCGGACTCCCTGGTTCCACTTGGGCCCAGGGAGGAGTTTTATAGACTTCGTATTTTCCTCTCGCTGCGGGGTTTCCTCTCTGTGCCAACGCACCGGGTATTTCTGAGTTAGTACTAATCAAGGCCCTTGGGTTCTCCCTAAGATTTCCAATAATTCAATTCCTCCTCTCACTTGTGCTCGTGCTGATTTCAGCAAACCCTAGGTACGCTTGGAACAAGCGCTTGTACGTCCCGCCAGTCGAACGCCTGTGAACGGCTTCCAGGTGCTCACAGGATGAACCACTATTAGTATTCGTGAGAAATATAACTTACCTCTGCTTGAGGGGTAAATTCAGTCGTTTCTCTAACAAAGTAATCCTAATCCTCTACTGACATAAGGAGAGTTGACAGGCTTTATGAGAGCTGGGCCTAACAATAGATTAGGGTTGCAGTCCAGGTAATACTTCCTATAGGTACCTACTAGATAAGGCTTCAGCTATGGTCTCATCCAACTCGCGTATTTGTCTAGTCAACAGTAAGCCAAGCTTACAGGTGGTGTGGGATCAGTTTATCTGGGGAAAGCGAGTTAGGCTGGCGATCGACCTTGACGGGTCAGATCTTTATTCCAACATCGACTACGACTCCCCCATCATCTAGAGTTGCATAGAACCGCCTAGTAATAAGTAGGGGATAAGGTAAGCCCCTGCGCATGAGAGGTACCCTGCCTCCCCTGCGCCTGGGAGGCGGTATGACCTACCAGCGCAGGAAGGGAACGGTAGGTGCGTACCCTACTTCGTTATTAACTAGCTAAACAAACAACAACACACAAAAACAACAATAAATAACAACCATAACAACAACAATACAGCAATAAATACAACAATAATATTAAGTATATATAGTTATTGTTGGGCACAAAGATGGAGCGCTTAGGGCCTCTAATTACAAAAATGATTTAAATTAGTTTTATTGATATTCAGTTGAAATACGCACGTGGACTTTATTGACTTCACAAACTTTGCTATAAACCACTCCACAGAGTACTGATAAAAGAAGTTGATGTTATGTAGGTCGCTGATTGTCATAAAAAGCTGTGTACAGTAGTTTGCCAAAGGAGTATATAGATTCCTCGCCGCATCAATTTCTTGTTGCGATTCCCCACATTCAATCTCCTTATTTTGAGCTGAATTGGAAATTGCCTACAAAGTAACGAAGGATTAGTGAAGGCTAGTGAAATTCACCGAAACTTTGTCAAGTGCTCATCTCCAGCCAAATTATGTGGTAAGTACCTACTTAACTGTAGGTACGTCTCCCTAGGGATGATTATATACAGCCCGGTTTACACAGTGGCTGATTACAAGGAGGGAGGGGCAACCCCCCACCCTCTACCCTCCTCACTGATAAATTTTAAGGAAGGCGGAAATAAGAGGGGAAAGAAAGAAAGCGAGACGAAACGAATGTTTCAACACAAACATGCATAATAATATCCTCATAAATATACACGTCAATATATCTTACACGTATGTTCCTAGAATAGGTACTCTGTGAGCCTCATGTACCTATATGTATAACCACTGGAAATTTAATTGAAATTGGATGAATAAACAGCGGAGTGGGTACTTAACTACCTATCACCTAAATAGTATTAAGTGGGATGATGAAACTAGAATAAAGAGCCTCAGAATCCAGTGTTTTGTTCCCAACTACCTAACTTCCAAATATGGATAAATCGAAGCGTTTGGTCGTGAGAAGTTGAGAGTTCACATATTACGGGTTGACAGTTGATCGTTTGCAGATCGTTTTCATGGCGAGGAGTTGGAGGCTAAGTACATACTTATACGTATGTATATGCTTCCTAATAAATCAATCATATATATATATTTATATTACATACGTAAACGTCTAATACAATGATAGCTTTTTCAAGAGTTACGGGAGGCGATACCTACTGACCTTGCATGATTTCAGCTTCTCAACAGTCACCTGGTCATCTACTATGTTACTTTCGGTTGAGAGCAACTCCAAAATTGCATCTTCAGCTTCCTTCAAATCACGTTTGCAGGACGATCTTGTTTGCATCAGGGAGTTTCTATTCAATGCTATCTCTTTTCTGAAACACATTTTCGGTAGATTTTACAAGGGGATGTCATTAGGTCACTAGTAAGAAAGAAGAAGTAGAATGATAGGCTCAATCTGCTTATCATTTTAGTTTTCTTGTTTCATTAGGTACCTGTGAATTTTGATAAACTAATGTGTGGTACCTACCTTGTAGATATATTTGAAACCAAAGTAATAATACCTAGTAGGTATTACCTACTAAGGCTCCTAACCACACCCACCTAACACGCCCATCCCCATTATGTCCTGCACTTCTGGAGATGGAAGGAATTGTTGAATCGAACCCCCTTAAATCTTTGCGTCGAATTCAAGAATCATTGTTTGCGCTCCCAAGTGAATGAAATTGATGTGGGTTGCTAGCCTTGGTGCTCCTTGGATAACACCGATTTTTGAATTCTTCGCGAAAAACCAAGGGGGCTACCATTTAACACTTCCTTCCATCTCCAATAGTGAAGGGTAAAATGGGGGTGGGCGTGTAAGGTGCGCCACCCTCTCTATTTGCAATTCACAATCGGCCTCATATTTTTGGACATGTCTGATGAAAGGCTTAGCAACGACCGTACGGTACCTATCCAACGTCAATGAGGAATGTCCATGGCTCAGAAAAACATACGTTTATTTTTTTGTATGAAAGTAGATTCCATAATGAGAATTTCAACACCAACCGCACTCTTGTTCTAAGTGGTTTAGGCAGATACTTAGGTGCTTCTAAGAGGACAAAATATGTTGATAGGTAGTTGAAAAATGGTTTATCCCAGTGCTTTTATATGTAATTAAGTAGTGACATAGACAATGATGATAATAATAATTTAATTACCTTTCGATCTCCACAACTGTTGTCACCAACTGCTCAGACAGTCCTTTCTCGCCCAGCGTAAAATCTATCAAAGCAATCTTGCTGTATGAGTTAGGTGAATAGTATGGATTCTGAATGTTTGTGGTCATGTACAGTCGGAACCCCGGTTTGAAACGTACGAATTCTTGATTGATTAATATACCTTCTCGTATATCTAAAGAAAAAAAAAATTTAGAGGTTAAGATGTGGATAAGGGTTTAATGTAGTGCGTTTTATATTGCAATGGAAATATTCAGTTTTAGGTAGAAAGGTGGCAAATCATTGTATGGAAAATCAAAATTTTCTTCATCACACATAACAACGTTATAGGTAGGTACCTACATTCTCGTTCAAACAAAATCTCATTGTAAGTGTTCTACATTCAAAGTAGACTCTTTTGCCAGTGAACAGTTGCACATTAGTATTGGAGTATTCTGGTGGCTCGGAATTTTGCATTTTGACCTAACATTCGTCAGAATCTGTCGATTCAGCGCTCATGAAAACCCCTGTCTTCAAATTTTTCAGCTCGAAATTTCGTGTATTGTGTAGGATTCAGCAATTATAGTTTATTATTGACGATATCACATGCCAAATAATTAGGTTGTTCATGACTACACTTTATGTTTATGAAATAAAGTTCAGTTTTTGTGTTTGCTTTCAATGGTGTAATTCCGTAATTCATCATTGGCGGCGAGGATGGCTCGAAGAGGAACTCGGAACGTCGTAGGACGTACAGGAACGCGTAACGGTAGTGATGTTAACAACGGAGATGAGGAATATGATGCGGTATTGGCGAAGAATGTTGTTCGGTTCTATACACCACCTTTTGATGAGGAAGGAAGTTGGGTTGACTACGAATCCCAGTTCACATTACTAGGTAAAGTGAAAGGAATAGGAGAAAATACACCACAGGCCACCGAAGCGAGAGAGACTTATTGCTTGCTTACGTAGGAGCTACTCCGTTGAAGAAAGTAAAAAATTTCATGCTACCAGCTAACGTTTGTAATATGAGCTTTAATGATCTTTTGAAAGCTTTCCGAGGTATATACGAACCTACGAGGACAATATTTTCTGCACGTTTGGAGTTTGAACAGTGTTTGAGGCAGCAGGACGAAACATTTGCTAGTTCCGTTACTCGATTGAAAGAGTTAGCAACATTCTGCAACTATGGAAGAAGCTTCGAGGAGAGAGTAAGGGACAGATTTGCTGGAGGTATCCATTTTCCAGAGTTTGAAGTGGAAATAAGACAACGATGGCCACAAGGGGAAAACCCAGACGGATCGGAACTCACATTGCAATAGGTACTTGACTTGGTAGAATCTATGAGTTGAGCACGGAAAGAACTACAGGATAAAACGGCAGACGAAACAGTAGGTAAAGTTAATAGGGTGACAAAACAATTCAATGAAAAGGCTTACAACAAGAAATCAATGTTTCAAATGTGGGTTGTCTCATAACAAGGAAAACAAATGTCCGGCTTCACAATCAAAATGATACAAATGAGAGCAAGTAGGGCATTTTGCAAGGAAGTGCAGGGCGAGGCGAGTTAGACAGGTGGGCAAGGAGAATAAGGAAGACAGGGACGGCGACATAGAAAACGATGACGAAGAAGAAAATCGGATTGACCACCTAATAATAAACAGAGTGGAGGATACAACAGAATACCTCAAGCTAAAATAACGGTCAAAGTGAACGAAATTGAAGTGGTCATGGAGTTTGATTAAGGTACAAGGGCTTCAATAATAGGTAGAACATTATGGAAAAGGCTGGGATCCTCAAAATTAAATAGATGCCAATAAAAATTCGTAGCGTACGGGAATAACACTGGATATTTTGGGAGAATGTATAGTGACAGTAGACGTAGGGAAGAAAAGAAGAAAAGTTGAGGTAGCGATTGTTAACGGAGAAGAAGTACCTTTATTTGGATTGCCTTGGATGATAGCGTTCAATATGAAACGTCCCCCTGATGTGACAATTAAGTCAATAAAGATGCCAGGCGAGAAGAAGGGACCTAGGGATAGTAATGATAAAGATGTCAGACTGATATTCAAGGAATTTGGGGAGGTGTTTGACAAAAACTTATGAAAGATCCGAGGCGTTCAGGCGAAAATCCATTTGAGAGAAAATGCGGTTCCAAAACATTACTCAGCGAGACGAGTACCGTTCCCAATGAAGAAACGAATAGAGCAGGAACTAAGAAGACTGGTTCAAGAAGGAGTATTGGAAGAAGTCGACCCAAGTGAAACGCCTATTGATTGGGCCACACCTACGGTGAATGTAGAGAAGCCAAACGGAGACATACGAATATGTGGTGATTCCAGGGTTACTTTGAACCCCAATATAATATTGGAGACTACATTACTTCCAACATTTGAAGAATTAACGGCTAAATTGACAGGAGGAGAAGAATACTCCATAATAGATCTGCGGGATGCTTATTTGCAAATGGAGGTTCATGAAGAGCATCGGAAGTATTTGGTAATAACTACCCATGAAGGGTACTTCAGATATCGACGACTTCCATTTGGGGTCTCAGCAAGTCCTGGAATCTACCAACGGTTTATGGAAAAAGTCTTAAAGGGGATCCCTAAAGTAGGGGTTTTGTTGGATGACATCATCGTTACCGGAAAAGATAGGAAAGAACATGTGGAGAACCTGAAAGAGGTCATGAGAAGAATGAAAGAAAGAGGGCTACGAGTTGAGGCCATCAGAAACGAACCATCTCCCACAAATGTTGAACAGCTACGGTCGTTTTTGGGAGCTATCAATTACTATGAAAAATTCATACCGAAGCTGCATGCCATGTGCTCAAAACTCCATAAGTTGACTGGGTCAAAAACACGATGGATGTGGACAGAGATAGAGGAAGCAATTTTCCAGAAAGTCAGAACGGTTCTATTATCTGGTCATACAGTAGTTCCATATGACGAGTCAAAACCACTGGTAGGTATTAATTTGTGACGCATCAGAGGATAGCGTCTAGGAAGCGTTTTAATGCATAGATCGCAGGGGCTCGAAAAACCAGTGGCATTCGCCAGTAGGACGCTATCGGAAACAGAGAAGCGTTATGCGAATATTGACAGAGAAGCACTGGCTATCATATTTGGAGTGAGGAAATTCCATCAATATGTTTATGGACGGGATTTTTCAATAATAACGGACCACAAACCTCTGCAAAGAATTTTCGGGAGTAATATGGACCTTCCCAAGGTTGTGAATAATCGTTTTGTAAGATGGGCACTTGAATTGAACCGATACCACTACAGGATCGAGTATAGAAGAGGTGAAGAGAACGTGTGTGCGGACTCTCTCTCAAGGTTGCCAGTAAAAAACGAAACTGAACCCACAGAGATAAAATATTTGAATATGGATAAACTAGAAACAATTATGACATTTGAGAGGTTGAAAAAAGAAAGTAAGATAGATAAGGATTTTGGAACAGTGAAACATTATGTTGAGAATCAAGTTTGGCCGGATAAAATAGCTGAACATTCGAAATTGTATAAGTTAAGGAAAGAAGAACTGGTAGTGGAGGATGGTATTCTACTATGGTTCGGATGAATCGTCGTTCCTCCTAAGATGAGGAAAGATATCTTGAAAGCCTTACATTGTGGGCACCCAGGAGTAGCAGCTATGAGATCAATTGCTCGGTATTATGTGTGGTGGCCACAGATTGACGAAGACTAGAGAGCTACGTGAAAAGATGTGTGCCTTGCCAGGAAAACAGGGACTATGTGGAGGAAGTACCATTATACCCTTGGAATGTGCCCGAGAAGACGTGAGAACGGATCCATCTGGACTTAGCAGGGCCAGTGGACGGGGTCACATGGTTAGTTGGGATCGATGCCTTTTCAAAGTGGGCGGAGGTGGAATGTCTCAAAACAACCACATCAGCAGTACTAATACAAAGATTGCGAGGATAGTTCAGCAGTTATGGAATACCTGCTGAAATCGTCACAGACAACGGCCCTCAATTTGTGTCCTCCGAAATAGAAATTTTTTTAAGTCGAACTCAATTCACCACATCAGGATTACACCATATCATCCTAAAAGCAATGGGCTTGTTGAGCGCCTGGTCAGGACGCTGAAAGGGAGATACAGAGCCACGAAATGAGATATGAAAGATCCAGTACTTACATTACAGAATGTACTTTTCAGTTACAGGACTCGCCACAGAAGAGTACCAGCCACAGAGTAGGGCACCAGCGGAGTTGTTCTTCGGGAGAAGGCTACCGACGATTATTGACAACATTAGGCCAGACGTTTGGAAGCAGTTAGAGAGAAAATTGTGGAAACAACAAGTAGGAGGGATTACTGGGAACCGGAAACAACGAGAATTTGATGAGGGAGAAGAAGTATGGGTTAAGAACGAACGAAGCCATGGATGGACAGCGGGGACCATAAAGAAGAGGAATGGGCCGTACTATTATGAAGTGTTAACCGGCGGGATTCTGGAGGAGAAAAATGCGGACCAACTGAGATGCCATGAAGGAGTGGTTGAAGAAGGGGGGGAAAAGTGTAGGATTCAGCAATTATAGTTTATTATTGACGATATCACATGCCAAATAATTAGGTTGTTCATGACTACACTTTATGTTTATGAAATAAAGTTCAGTTTTTGTGTTTGCTTTCAATGGTGTAATTCCATAATTCATCATATTGCACCTTTTTGGTAGCCCCTCCGACATATGTCTGTCAAAATCATTTTTAGAAAAATCAATATATCATCCTAGCAAAACATCCTGGTACCAAGATCATAATCGGTAGGTATATAACCCGCGCAAATACTGGTCGATCATTGGCCTGGTAGATTCATTTTTGGTTAGTGGGTCATGTTTATTAATGCAGATATAAATAAGGCAGGTACAGCAATTTTCGTATAATTTTATAATAATTTTCACTGAAGACTTATTCAAAAGACTGAGGTACTCGTAAATCCATGCAAAATCCTGTCACACCTCAGTGAACCTATATCACAACTGTTTATAATTGCTTGGGCTCTTACCGAAAGGGTGTGTCAGGAGGTCAAGAAATGGGGTGTCTCCGTTACATGAGTGGTCTTGTAAATTTTCTATGAGGATTTGTCTTCCAGTTACGATTGCTTCTTGAAGTAGACGCAGACAGTTTTCGTCAGAAGCTCGGACTGTACAGCCATGGCTGCGATTGATCAATAAACGAATCCATTTGTTGGCTTGACCATGAGTATCAATGCAAAGTGGCCATCTACCATAAAAAACAGAAGTTATATTTCAAGCCATGATATACCTATGATACTCTATAGGAGGTACCTAAAATGATAATAATAATGAGAGCGAACTTGTGATTATATTCACGTTCATCAAAGCATTTTAAAGGAGCACCATGAAGGGTACCATTGAGTTGTTTTTGTTAACTCCATTAATAACGGAAATAAAATAGGTGATCTATTGGTCAGGAAACACCACTAATATTAATTTATGGTAGGTAGTCTTGATACCTCGCATATTCATGGTACGTGCAAACAAGCCGATATGAACCCATATTAATTTATTATGATACCTTTTCGTGAAGTGGAGGATAACTCCGCTTTGTATTGAGAAATCGTCATCTGAAAGTCCAAGATAAATCCAATCTTCAATCTGTATTCTATCCATCAGAACTGAGGTGAAGTCCAAGCATTCAGAGACAGGTATTTCTGATTCTCCCAGCAGATCCATGACGTCGTGAATATACTTCTCTCTGGGAGGACATTGGAGAGGTAACATAACCAATCCTAATTATACCTAATTGTCATTAAAACTCACGTGATGAACAACATCACCTATACTTGAGTGATGAGCAGATGGGAAAGTGAAATTCAATAACCTTTCTTACCTCAACAGCTTTGTAAATGGTCCTAAATATGACATCCCAGCTGTCGATAACAGAGTATCCCCAATGATTGTTTGCAATGACTGAGTTAAACTATTCACTTGACCTGTCCATCGTTCTTTTTCACTGAATAAGCTGTCTAAAACATAACGAATACATGTACGTTCTCACTATATTGACTAAACATAACATCATTTTTCCTGAAAATTTTACATTTATTTTTACCTTGACTTGATGTAGGAGTATTAAACATAATATAAGTCTGTGTCGTTGTATCTTATCCTTGTAATACGGTAGTCAAACCAGGAACAAGTTGCAGATTAGGTAGAATACCATCGACTTACCTATGATAGTTTCTGCCTTTCTGAGTTTTTGAGCGCACAGTTCGACTTCTTTTTCGAATTTCTGCCTTTGCGTGACTGCTACGGATAATGTTGTGTTTAGGTCTTTCAACTTATTTTGTAGCAAAATGAGCTCAGCCCTTTTTTCTTCCAATAATCCAATCGTTCTTCCATATTCTTCTTCTGCCGTGGCAAGCTTTTTCTTTTTGGGAGCAACCATCTACCAGAAGAATACAAATTCTTTTCTTAGAATATTAAAATATTAAAATACTTAGATTTACAAAAGCTGAATGCACAGGAGAGAGCATATATAGTCAAACGTGAATGAGGATTTGAATCCTATCGATTTGAAGAAGTGAAAGGGGGTTGAGAGCATGGCTAATGATGTGGTAGATAAAGCGAGAAGGATATCTCTTTGGAAAATTTTCAAAATCTATCCGTTTGAACAAAGAGCGAAGAAACTGAATGAACGGCAGAATCATACCTACTTTCTGTTCCTATTATCTTGTTCCTATCTCCTAATTCACAACTTACATAATATCCTACCTGTTTGACCGAAAATCGTTTATGAGCACTCCTTATACCTTTTAACTTGTACGAGCTCATCTTCAAAATATCCTGATGAAGATGTAAGCTTGAACCTATTAATGATTATTGATGAAACTATGTGAATTGAACTTTATAGGATACATCTTCAGTGGATGGTATATAAAATGAGCTTTGATGTAGGACTATTACTTTCACGACGGTGTCGTATTTATCCATGGCGAGTACCCATTTGCATAGACCCTCAGCAGCACTCGACGCCTTGGCCACAACGTTCGGTCTGAAATCTTTGTTCGGAATGTACACTTTCCGTATTGTTTGCATTATATGAGGCAGGATGTTGTCTTTGTCGTAATCCTTTAGAGTTTGTAAAAAAGCCATATCTCCTAGTATCCGCTTGCTTGGTCCCCAGAAATCCATAATCTGGAGAACAAATTTAAATTGAATCTCCACGGTGCAACTAATACGTCAAATTGCATAAATACCTGCTTGTAGTTAACAATAATACAGTATGTCTCTCTTACAGTGCCTACCTATATAGGATCAGACTTCTCCTATTTGGTAAACATAAAAAAAAGTCTGCCAAATTGGGTGTGGCTCATAACTTCCTCGTATCCATAACATGATTTCATGTGTATATATATTTAAAAAATCTGCAAAGGGATTACTACCTGCACAATCCCTGAAAATTTCATCAAAATAGGATGAAAATTGTCGAAGTTATGAGAGCTTCACGTTTACGCATTGACCATCTGGGGGCTAACCCGCGTAATCCCTGAAAATTTCATCAAATCAGATGAAAAGTGTTGAAGTTATAAGTATTGCAATGATTTCAAGTTTTGCGCATGTGCAGTCGATACCGCTGATCCGATCTTGATGAAACTCGTAGGGTAACATCAAACTTTTGATCTCCAACTACCTTCCAAATTTGAGCGAAATGGGACCTTGAGGTCCGATCCCTCAAAATTCCATCAAATTTGGATGAAAATTGTTGAAGTTATGAGAGCTTCACGTTTGCGCATACGCAGTGGGCACCACTGATCCGATCTTCATGAAACTCATAGGGCATTATCGAATCTCCGATCCTCAACTTTCCTCCAAATTTGAGACCATTAGGTCGCGAGAAATTGATGTTTCGAGGATGTCACGTTTACGCATGCGCAGAGGCTACCATTCAGGTCGGCTGTTGATGAATTTCATACTGGACCTTCTAGGGCCTAACCCGCGTAATCCTTGAAAATTTCATCAAAATCGGATGGAAATTGTGGATGTTATGCTTGTTGCAAGGATTCCCGGACGGACAGACACGAAACCGAAATTGTTCAGGAAGGTCTAGAACGTAAACGCGAGTTGAAATTTTGATTTTGGTGATTAAAAAATTTTCACATCCCAAAAGTGAAAACAATGCTTCTTCTATCTTAGTAGACTCGGAAGAAAACCAGAAATCATGATGACCTGCCGAATTATTATGATCAGTTTGGTTTGAGTAGAAACATCGTCTTTCCAGCTCCTCTAAAAATGTTAAAAGTTTTACTTTCCTCAGCCCTTGTAGGGTGAAAAGGAAAGTATTGTAATCGGCCGAAAAACAAAAAGTTTCCGAAAAAAGTTACACCGCTGAAGTTTTGTGCTGAGACGTACGAATGTCCTGCGAAAAGTGGGGGTACATACGATACTGATTTCACACTTACATACGCAGAAGGAACAATGTTGTTTTACTTATAAGTTTTACGGAGAGTTGTATTGGGGTCATTAATAGTTTGAAGGTATATATGGTTATGGTTATCTATAGAATCATCATTCCCAATTATGTACATTACTTTTCTTCCAGGGTTACTTGGATCTGGCACTCTATCAGGTTTAACATCTTTCATAACACATACAGCTGCCATAACTAGCTTCACGTTGTCAGGTGGGTTCTTCATGGATTTCACTAGAGTTATGTCAGTAGGTTTTAATGTATTCAACGCTTCAATGGCATCTGAAATAATGAGTTGGTCGTATAAATACCCCTTTACATTATATACATATCCCCCCAGTACCCAAACTGAAATAAAATAAAATCTGAAAATTAAATCTTGTACACACTGAATAAATCTTTCGCCAATTGAGTGGAACCTTTCGCATCACACACTGAGTGATTGGTTTTGCTGATCATTTGTACCTATAAGCGAGAGTTTAAGAAAAAACGCGAAGAGTTTCCGAAGAAAAGTTTTGTTAGCCAACGAAAGTGACTAAGCAATCCCCTTATATGCCGCACAATTCTGTTAAAAATACAATAGCTTTCCTACCTTCAGTAGTGAGGAAGCAAATTATTACAAAAAGTTTTATTATTTTTCGTATAGATAAGCTGCTTCTCCAGCGTAGATCACTGTTGCTCTGTGGTCGAAAAAATACCGAAGTAGGTACCTATATCAGACTTTGTGTCGGTCATAATCATGGCTCTTACGTACAAGGAGTACCCATATCTCTAACCGAATGTACTCATCTACCCAGGCACGTATCGAACTTCAATAGGATCGGGAAGTTTTGGAGGAGTTTGATATCAGACTTCATCAGCAATACGGCGGTGTAAGATCAGCTGATGTTTGAATGACGATTTGGTACCATTTCGTAACTAATCACCAACTTGTGATTCATAATCGTGTTTCTACTCTTTTCCGTTTCAACCCCGTTCGCCTTATGTGAAGCGAACCGTTGGTCCCACAGTGCTACGGGTAGTCTCATTCGATCCTCAACATCCTCATCTATACAAAACGTCTGAAAAACAATACCATTCTTATGAATGTTTTCGAGCTATACATTATAGGGCGTTTTGAAAACTCCGTCCCCTATTTTTCATCTCTTACAAATGACGGTCATCGACGGTAACACCGAGGTGAACCACTAGATCCCCAAATAGGAATAATAATTTTAGTTAATTAATTTTAGTCCAGTAGGTAGAGCTTCGGAAAAATGCGACAGATGGCGGACGGATGGATTTTTAAAACTTGATTTTCGGATCCTACTATGAAACGGAAATCATTAAATTTTAAGGGGGCGTTATAAAATTATTTTGGCGTTCGATTCCAAAGGTTCATTATTGAAAATAATTAACTAAAAAAAACAAAAAACAAAAACAGGGTACCTACCTTCCAAAATAGGGATAGCCAAGGCCAAGTCGTTCTCACACTCAGTTTTGAGAGCGATTGCAGCTTCTGCTTGAATATTTGCCACCTTTTCGTCTTCCATTACGTGAAATGACGCTTTGTCAACTGCTATTCTCTCTTTTTCAACGTTTTCAAACATACCTCTTGCCTCGTCCATGGCTGATTTTAACTGGGGTTGCAAAACTGCTAGATCGTGTTGCATCTTGAAAACCTACAGAGGACGCAAAATATTAATCTGGTGAATACCCACCACCCTATCGAAGAACTGTTTATAAATCAGTCTTCATTATGTGACTACTTATGTTGATGACGAATAAGATAAGAACCGAATTGATGGTTTGTATTGGTCTGAATCCCATTACTAGTCGAAGTTACCTACCTATTTTTAGGAAAATAAATTGCTTTCTCATTTCGTTGATTTTTTTTCCTCGCTTTTTCACTTTTGCTGGACAGTGAGGCTGAGAGGGGAAACCTCAAGGTGGTTGTCTTCGATTGATTCAAAATGGATTATTCTACATTCTTAAATACCTACCAAAACATTCATGACCAGAGCCCATTTTAATATTGAATTTATTCAGTGTAATACCAATTGAAACTCTTATTTTCGTAATTCCAGTAAGAAATGCTTTAGGAATCTCAAGTATAGTAAAAACGCTGTAAATTATTACACAACGGTTTATTATTCTCTATATAGATCACCCATATGCAGAGATCCTATTGTTATACGGTAAATACCTAACATAATTATATCGCGAGGTTTTTTGTGTACAATGAGTACCTACCTATATTTATTATCAGCTGGTCTTTGAATGGGGATTAGGCCTACTCCGAAATATTCGCGATTCGCACTCGTGTTTCTGCTCTTTTTCCCTTCCAAGACCAGCAACACGACCTTCCGTTCGTTCATCGGAGCCGGGTTTCTTCAGTTTGGTTTCGACAGCTGTTTATCTCGGTAAAATATTTTTTTTGCGAGATTATATTATATTATAGATTGATTATACATGTTGGAAAATACATTATGAGATGACGGACGTGTTGGATGGACAGTATAGCTTCCTCATATTGTAACATGGACATATAGAATCAGTTAGTGAAAATTACACTGAAATTGATAAAAATAGTTCCGGAATTTGATCGATTTGAATTCCTATTTGAAATCGATGGAAATATCTTCCTATTTGAAGTTTTCGAACTAGCGCGTTTTTTAACGCCAAGTTCGGGCACAACTACACCCCACACGGGGCCGGTATACCAAAGTTCATTAATTTTGGTCCATGGTACTGGCTCCGTGGCTAGCCAAAACCTAAATGATAAAAACTGTTAGAAACTGAACATTTTGTATGGGATAATGTTACGTGATACTTGCAGAGTCATTAGCATCTGTGCAAACGCGTTCCTGGACTTTATCAAAGGGGGATCTGCTATGCATTCGGAGGAGGAAACTGAAATCGCCGGTTTCATTCAACAGTACATTGCGAGCGGCTCACCTGCACCTATTCAACTGGTCAAGTGGAAAGCAGCATTTTTTCCTTTTGGATGGCATATTCGCCGAGATATTGTGAAGGTACCTAGCGAATTTTAAATTTATTTTCAAGTTCATTGGATACAATTTTGGACGTTTTACTTCCGAAAATAACCAACTGGTACCAAAATAGTAGGAGTCCCAGTGAAAATCAGCAACTTTTTTTTGAAGATTTTGAAAATTTACAGGGTCCAGTATGAGATTCTGAAAGATATAGCGCCGGCAATTCGTTGCTGTAGAGAAGGGAGTCAGCTCAAACCCCGGAAATCCTGTAGAATTCGCGCTATTCCGGGAAAATATGTATATCCTGAAGTATTTGAGATAATGAAAATTGCGGTTGATCTCATTCGATTCCGCGTTAAAATAAGTAGGTACTATGAAAGTCCCAAACATGAGCATGAGTTCGTGAGAAAATACCTGGGGAATGGCCCGATGCGACGAATTCTAGAGGAGTTTAATCGGCTGTCCTGCGGAAAATTGGTGGACTTATTCTCAGTCAGTTCCGCATCTTTCAAATCGGCTATTCGTTATATCATCAAGGCAAATTAACGTTATGTGACTCGTGTGCCTCTCAGATTTCTGTTTTTTGTATTTTTTTGTAAAACTTATTGTTGATTGTTCTATTGTTTCAATTCTCTTCGGTATCTTCTTGTTATTCGTTCCAATTCAAATTGTTTAGTAATGCTTTTTATATACATATTTTTGCTATTGTATAACTTTCTACGTACATTATCATCTATGTAATTGGGCTCTGCCCGTAATAAATGAATAAATAATTTTAACCAATATTTTTTTCGTGCTCGATTCCAAAGGTTCATTATTGAAAATAATAAACCAAAAGGTTCACAGAGCGTTAATCCTGGAGTATTTTTACATTATTGTTATCAGCTGAACAAGAAATTCTGTTAATTCGGTAGCCGTTTACGGGCGTATGTACTCACAGTTGTTCGTTCATATTCCAAGTATTGTAGAGCGGGGACCTTTTCAATACAGTTATTTCTCCGTTTGATCTTACCGCTTCTAAACGCAGCCTCCCAAACTTCAAAAGCTTGTGGACTAATCATGCTGATAACGAATATACCATACACTACCGATCGCTAAGTAGTTCTTAACGGTTAATTTTGGAGAAACCTGTTTTTCAAGTCATTACGACTTACCGTATTTCCCGGGGCCCAAGAAAAACCCCCTTTACTGTAGCCTCCCCTTGTTAGTGCGTTTACTAAACTTCAAAAATTGTAATTTTAAAATGAAAATGAAAATTAAAACAACCTGGAGAGCTCCAGTTGGTCTAATTTGATACAGAATTCAATTTTCTACGATAATAATTCGAAATTTTATTTATTTGAGCGTTACTCTCTGTAAGTAAGAACAAGATCTATAATAGCTGTAGCTGGGAGATTATTATATTCAGTGTATTTTGAATGAAGGGTAGATAATATAACGAGTTTTTCTCAAAATAGGTAGGTACGTAACCAACCTACCTGTTTTTCAGCTGATGCTAATTTTGATAGACCATTAACATATCTCTCTTTCTGAGTGCTAAGTCCAATAAGTTTCTCCAAGTAGGTGCGTTTGAATAACTCCATGAAGTCCAGGAACATTTTTGATGTGAAAAATGTCATTCTCCCCTGTTCTTCCTGCAAAATATTTTTAAGTTCCCTGAAAAAATACAAGAGAAAAAATTTTTAGTGAGGTCAATAATCAATATTTACCATTCGATATTTATACACTTATGAACTAAATCACTAGCGATGAAGTTATGGAATTCCGTTCCAATAAAAAGAAACCGGAGTCGATGAAAACGTTGTCTATTTCCATGAAAACTTTTCGTAGATATAGACAACTTTTTCATTGACTCCAGTTTCTTTTTATTTATACACTTTTCGGAAGGATCTACGACTAGGAAAAATATATTTTGATTACAATGCCTTGAAATGAATCTCAGTTGTAACGTTGACAATCGACGACTTGAAGACGCTCTCTTCAATATCCACATCCTTCATGAAGGATTCTGCCACAACGCTCATTGCATCTCTCGGCCACTCCTACAAAATAACATTTGGTTACCTACTGTCAGTTATCGCTTGGGTAGAAAATACGACAAATGAAATTTAAAAAAAAAAAGTTCAAGTCATGCAGTAGGTATGACTTATTGAGTCCACAAACATGAATTTCGATTCCTATTTTAAACGATTTTTCAAACCCGTAAAATGTGATTTGAGTGATGGGATATCATTATTGGGAATTCGACACTAGTTTCGAATATACCATTTGTTCAAATTTCCGTTCGAGTCAGTTTCTTATTCCATCAATTATGGGTTCCATGGAAGGTGCACTAACCTCGTACCAGTCGACTAAACAACAGCTCAGAAATGAAGGATACAGTTGCAGTATTCTTCTGAATCGGTTTCCAATGGGGCACAGGCAAATTACCATGTGTAAATTCTTTTTGCTCCTGTTTACAAAGTACTGAAAAACTGTGGAAGGGTTGATGTCGAGATTTCTATTTCCACCTTGTGCTGCTAATCTAGTCATCTAGAAATAAAATGTTTGCGACAAAATTACGTTTTATTGAGTAGGTGTAATATTATTATCCAAACTCGGGACGTAGGCTCAAACCTCAAGTATGTCCTGGAGATCATCATTAACGAATAAATTTGGTACTTCGCCTGATATCAACAGAGCATCAATGTCTTGATAATAATATTCTTCGTTTGTTTTGAAATCGCTGAACACAAAAACCGTTTCTTTATCTTCTCCCCCTGAGAGTTTCATGACTTTTCTTAAATCTGATTTCCATTCTTTCCGCCCTGTAAATGTTTTAGAATCTTGTAATTCTGTGGGTGAATCCTAAATAATCTTTGGAAATGGTCATGAACATGAGTAGATGTGATTTTTAGAGCAGTTTCATCCTCGAGGGCCTGATCAGTGATAACCATCAGTTACTATAGTCAGCGAATCGCTTAGCCAAAGCCCCAAACACATACTGGCTAACTTGAAAACCCTTCTCATGTACTACCTACTTTGTGGTTTTAGCCATTAGTAGGTATTATATTCAAGGGAATTATGTAACTCCAGTTCATATTGTTGCATGATATTGATTTGTAGCCCATACTTAGTGAAAGGTGGGGTGGAGTACAAATTGTGGATCCCAAATACTGCTCAAATCACTGATACCCATGTGAGGTGACCACTTTTTCTTTAAAATCTATAACGTAGGAATGAATAAGAGTGAATCCGGTGGTGCGAAGAGGGAATGGACTTCTGCTTCCACGTCCGGAAATTGTTTAAACAATTAGAAGTTCCCAGAAGGGGCGCAGAGAGCGCTGCAAGTAGGAAATTATCGTTTATTGTTTAAACTTTTAAGTCTTTTTCAGCCGCTTAGGGAGCCACAGTAGAGGATGACAGAAATCACTCTGGGGGGCGGAGCTGATATGGAACTCGATTTTGGGAGTATAAAAGGAGCAGCCCGTCCTCAGAATACATTCTCCCTTTTTTACGGCTTTTTAAGGGCTTTTACCTCATTACGAGAGACCTCTCCTTCTATTGAAGGAACGCAGCAGTACCCCTTTTAAGGAAGAAATCTTCGATCCCCTGTTCAGGGAGACCATCCTCCTTTGACCCCCATGCGGGAGATCTGACTGTGCTCCCGCAAGGAAAGCTAGTCACACTCGGTGGTGATCGCCATCATACCCCTCGCTACCTCGGAGGACTACACCTGTGGAAGTCACCTCCTTCAGCGCAGGGAGATTCTTCGACCCCCTAACGACCAGGAGGGGCGTCTTCTTTAGTGAAGGCATCCTCGTAACCGGGAAGGGAGACCCAGCGGATTTCTGCAGCATCGAGATTAGATGTTCCCAAGTGAACCTCTAGTTCCAGCTCAGGAAAAGGAGCGTGTACCCCCCGTACACCCTCTAAGGGGTCCTCCTTTTATACTCCTGGGAGAACGTTCTCAAGCATTGAACGTTCTTAGGAACCTCTGCGTTAGACCTGGTCCACATACCCCCGGTTTTGAGAGGGCTATCCTAGTGAAGTCCACTACAACTTCACCGATGAGAGATCACCCGAGTCTTCAGGTACCAAGACACGAATCAGTCTCCTCTCTTTATTCTTGAGCATCACTTGGACCTCTGATTTCAGGGAAGCCTTCCGAACCCTACACAGGAGGCAGACCTGCAGGAAGTTTACTTCCCCTCGCGGATATCAAGTTACCATAGTTGTGAGATATATATTCCCAGAAAATTCTGGGCCATTAGACGACTTTGTTTACTACCCTATTTTCTGCTGGGACCTAATTCCACGTGATCAGAGGAGTCCTCCCCATAACAACTCAAACAGTTACTCAGAATAAGCATGAGCGAAGCCAAGGGAGCAACTCTAGAAAATTCAAAGTGAGGAGTATTTTGTCTCTCGGTGTGTGGTACTATCGAATTATAACAGGTGCCATTTCATTCAACTTTTCTTGGTTCTTAAATTGACTGTTTTGATTATTCGCATACATTTTGCGCATGAACGTTCATTTTTTTCTTCAGAAAATCTGACCAAGGAATCTTTTGGAAAAATCTTTCTAGAGTGTCAGATCCAACCCTTGGGTCAAGAAATTTTCTGTGGCCTCAGGTTGAGAAGGCTCCATGTTTCCCGATCGAAAATCGGTGATACCTACTTCACAACTTTTTCGAGAACCAAGAAGGCGCAGATACCCAGGGAGCAACCCAGCAACCCCCTCCACCATCATCCGAAGCCGATTGCACCTGCAGCTCAAACCCGTACAGTAAGCTCCTTCCATTCTCACGAACTGGACCTCCCTCCCGCTACATGGAAGTCTGTATCACCAAATTCGAGGTAACTTGTTCTTAGTTTTCTCCTTCCAAAAGTGTATTTGAAGTACCTATTATTTCAAGATATTTGTCAATACTCTCTATATTCTGTATTAAAATCTTTATACAATTATAGAATGTCGTCATTTTCTCGAGTAAAACTCTCTATCGAGCGCATTAGTCTCACTAGAATGCTAATTAGGGTAATTAGGCGTATTTCATGGAAATTAGGATTTAGTTCATGTAATGAGTCCAACCCACACTTGTATACCTATCAGAACCCTATCAGCTTACACCCATATATATGGATAGACTATAGCCCAGTCACATGACTGTGCTGGCGAGTTTTTCCAGATATCGCTACGTTCCAACACATGTCCGTTATGAGCCAAATTATGGTATGGATTAATGAGAAGTAGTGAAGTACGACAGTTACACAGGAGCCACCACTGTAACTCGTCGCAATAATCATTCGACCTTAGTGTATAATCCCAAACAAAACTATGCATCCATCACGCATTGGATCTTCGCTCAACCCAGCAGCTGATGAAGTCCCACGTCAATTCTGGACAGATGTCTCAAAACTATTAAGTGGTGTATTTTATAGATGCCCTATTGCTGGTGCCTTTTTGAAATTTGGGTTGCCCTTTTTGAGTCTTTTTTGCGTATTGTTTAAAGGTTTTTTATTGTTTTTAACTAGTTAACCTTTTTTGTGGCTGTGGGCCAATTCGCTGAAGTTGAATTTTTTTTTGTTGAAATAGATTTCAATTTATTCTACTTGGTTTTTGATAATGTACACAGTTGATGTACTAAACGTAAATACAGCACTAAGCATGAAGTAGATCTCGTATTCCTACCTCCTGGGCCGCATCCCGACTAAACACGATGAATCAAAACAATTTAGAGTGAGTTCTGTGAGTTCCAGCTTCGAGTCCAAGAATTTACGTTTGGGAGGAGAAAGTAGAGAATATGCCTACCGATCAAGTGTACATATCAGTTAAACAGGAATGATTCCTGTCCGATCATTTGTCATGAATATTCTTCATCTATTTTCCAAAGAATCTTGATGAGATATTGTACTTGGAGAGCGAAGTATTCAAGAGATCCACCCTTAGAGAGGAAACCTTGAAGAGTTATTTCAATAAATTCGTGCCCCGGGAAAACCTTTCCACACGCACATACGAGGGCAATGCGATTATAAACTTTTTAAAATTAATAATAACTTCGTGTAATTTCACTAGAAGTAGCATTCGGGCAATTAGGTGGTTTTGGGATTTTTGATTTTGGGCCTGCAGATCTTACGACTGGTCTATTAAGATGTTTGTAGGTGATAAGAATAATATCTTCTTTACCATAACCTGGGGAACCCTTTATTTTGAATATGGTTTCTCCTCCAACAGCTGTAGCCAGTCTGATGAAACTTTGCCGACCTGCACCTCCAATGCCGATCAAAATTATAGATGCGCTTGGGATGATGAATACACGGCATAGCCTTGCCAAGTGCTCTAAAGCATACCTGCAGTGGAAAAATACAACCTCGTAAGTTATGAAGTGGTATAGGTACAATAGATACACCAAACATATTTTGTTGAATTTTATTACATTTCTGAGTTACTTATGTTAGCTGTGGTGAACCAACACCACTGACAACCCTAACCTTAAGGCAATAATTGTTATAATCTCATATTTATGTCTGATGAACGTGGTTAAAATGAAAGGATTTGTTAGTTTTGAGACCTCGAAATGTGCTAGTGTTCTAATTTTATAATAGTGTAGGTATTACAAATAATATTGCAAATGTTCTGTGGAACAATACATTAGCGTTGTTAGCATACTAGGTACCATGGTTAAAAGCCTGCCTTAACGTCAATAACAATCATTGATGTCACATCTCCTGTGGATACCAATTATTTTAAAATAAATAATACATTTTTCCTACAACCAAACCCGAATCTGATAATCCTCCACAATTATCTACATGACATTGAGAGACTAATAAAACTTATGATGTATACCTGAAAATTATCAGGCTGAGTTTTGTTTCATGATTCGCATTATAGTCTTCCATCGTTTTTGTCATGAACCGATGATAATCATCTATGGAGGCTTCTTCATATTTTCTCTCATCAGGCACATCACCTAAGATTCCGCTGGAAAATATTAGGCTTCCCAGGACTTCACAGTCAATCTAATACCAAAGGGAAAATTGAAATACATATGAAGTTGGGCAATGGCATAGCAATTACAATAAAATGTTATCACAGTCGGATTTTAGGGAGAACGGCAGTTTCACCTGTATATCATCTTCACAAACTAATTCTTCACCGATAATTTCTTCACCAGAAAGACTTTCACCAACGACATCTTCTCCAAAAACACCTTCACCAACGACATCTTCACTAACGACATCTTGATCGACGGAATCTTGACGAAAAACTTCAAATACGTTTTGGATTTTTTCTTCATATACTTTTTCGATAGTTTCTCTAATATAACCAGTGAACCAACGTCTGTCTATTTTATTAGTGATGCGATCTCCAAATACTCGAAAAACTTCATGCACCCAGAGCCTAGAATCCAAATAATAATGTAATGAATCCCATAATACAATAATAATAACGAAAATAATTAAAAAAAAAACAAAAAAACAAAGGAAATGCCATCAGTAAAAAAAAAGAGAAAACAACAAACAAAACAACAACCTGATGAAAACGCGTTTGTTGTCGGCAGTTTCTTTCCGTACTAATAATATTCCTTGCAGAACCTTGGAAAAATCTTTGAGGCTGTACATATAGTGACAGTTACTTGGTGTCGGTCGCAAACAGTCCTGAACGCCCTTGTAAAGATGTCGGGTTGCAGTAATAACAGAGTTCACAGTTGAATTGATGTCAACAGGAAATCCGTTTTTCTGGAAACAACGCAAATTTGAGAAAATCACATTTGCGCAAGCTTAGGGTTAATGGTTAGTTATAAGACAATTTTAGTGTGGGATCCGAACCTCCAAAAAAGAAAGTAAAATCCGAGAGTATATGTAAATAGTGGAGAAAAAAATTCCATTCATGCAGCATGAGTTGATGAGCGAATCGTCTAAGAATAATTTTAACCGATTTGGTGGGTGATTCTTATGGGGAATTTCACGCTGATTCCGAATATACCATAATTATCTTCCTATGTTTAAGATGGTAATTTACACCAAAGACCTCAAAAAACATGTTTTTTTAAAGCGATTTTTGACGCTAAATTTGCAAAATTTGACCCCTGGGAGTACTCCAAAAATTCTGCCCAACGAACTCATCCTGTCTTTTGATATTGTTGACGTTTTAAATTTTGTGGTTTTTTTTAAATCTCGATTCATCATCGATTTCATTGGGGTTTCTCGACTCATTTCGGTCATATATCGTCTGGAGTGACACACACACACACACACACACACACACACACACACACACACACACACACACACACACACACACACACACACACACACACACACACACATATATATATATATGTATATATATATCCGAAGAGGGATGGGAGGAGCCCCTAGTCACTGAGACCAAAGAGATCTGTTGTGACGTGATTGTTGTGGCGTATATATATATGTGAGAAGGAGTTAAATTTCAGGAATCGTTTTAGAATGTTCTGGAACAGATTTCCATGAAGAAAATTTGTCTTGAGTCGCCTTAGCACTTCTATTACGTGTCTTGTGTGTTCTTTTTCGGTATTTGAGTAAGTATACTAACAAATCATTTAAGAACCTTATTACGTAGAGTCCATGCATCCTTTTGAGAAAGGAAGGGAAGGGTTCGTTCCAACAGCAACCCTCCTCACGCATCTCCCTTAATTATGTACAATTTCATCAAAAAGGAATAAACATGCAATCAGAATCTTGCCTTGGCTTGTGCCTGTCTGTTATCTCACCTAAAGAATAGCTCGAGACGAGCAAGTATGGTCTGTAATTAAACATTGTGGGATGATCCCGAGATATATAGATTATAATATATTATATTATACTTACCCTCAATCCAAGCAACAGGAAGTTGGAAAAAATTCTTGACAGAGTTTCGTCGGTGAAGGAACTGAGTGCTAGAATCGTGAAATGACGTAGCAATCGAGGGGTCACCATCTTACCGAGACCGCGACCGTTTCCAATTGTGCCGAATAAGTAAATATTTTTCAAAGTCAACTTGCTCAAATCTTCGACATCGTACCTGGAACAATCATACATTTTCCAGTGACGTCCAGTTGAAGAACTATGATTAAGATAGTCCCAGAGAAAGTTGCCGATTGAAATAATAAACGGTAGATTTTTGGAGAAAAACCCGTCCAGGCATGTATTTTTTCACGCTGAGTGAAATGGAAAGGCTCATAATGAAGTTTAAAAAAAGTTCCATTCATGCAGCATGAGTTGGTGAGCGAATTTTCAAAGAATAATTTCAACCGATTTTGTGGGTGATTCTTATAGGAAATTTCACGCTGATTCCGAATATACCATATATATGTTCCTACGTTTAGGATGGTATTTCACTCCAAAAACCTCAAAAACAAGTTTTTTTTTAGCGATTTTTGAAACAAAATTTTAAAAATTTGACCCCTTGGAGTACTCCAAAAATTCTGGCCAACAAACTCATCCTTACTTTTGATATTATTGACATTTTAAATTTTTTTTGGATTTTTTATCTCGATCCCTCGGGGAGACATCGTCTGGAGTGACACATACATAAATTCATATATATATACCTACATTTATTTATATATGTGTCACTCCAGACGATATTTCGTATATATATGAAAAAGTGTTAAATTCCAGGAATCGTTTTAGAATGGTCTGAAACGGATTTCCATAAAGAAAATTGTCAAAAATTTGCATTACAAAAATTTTGAAGCCATCGCAATAGCTTCATTTTCTTCGAAAATTCGCTAAAAAAAAAAAGGTCCAGTCATGCCTCATAATGTTCAAATAACCATTTCAACCGATTTTCAACTTTTTTAACGATGGAAATTTTTCTATACGGTGGGCCAAAGAAATATTATTGCCGTGATCCGGTGGATTTTCATTCTGAAAACAAGAAATCACACTGTAACTTTATTAATTAGTAATCACGACAACTTGATCACTTAATTCCTTTAATAATGAATAATCATGATGATTTGATTATTAATTACTTCAGTAATCCGTAAACAAAACGTCGTGATTACTGATTACATGAAGAAATAAGTAGGTACCTAATCGAGCTTTAAATGACTACTGTAATTAACTGGGGTTTCAGTCATTTTCATATATTCTGATTGCAATTGGAATCAATAATCAATCAATTACAGATTCGCCAAACATTCGAATAAATATTAGGAAATCTTACCAGTATGAGTAATCACAGTACTGACGTATCAATTCCAAAACAGGTGTATGCTTTCCATCTAAACATGGCATTGACAAGTCATCAATCAATACGATGGATGTTCTCCCAGGAGGGGAGGAATACATCCCTTTTCTCAGTTTTATCAGACAAGATAGAATAATTTCCTAAAACACGTAACTGTTATTGGCGGCTATAATGGTGGCGAATATAATCAACATAGGTATCGACATCAGCGAAACATGAATTTAAGAACCTGCAGTTGATGAGACGTAATTGTTCCCGTGAGAGATATAGATGTCAAGGAGTAGTTTTCTGGCGACAGATCTTGATGCATCGCATGATGGGCATAAAACGTTTTCCCTGCGCTTGATGGCCCACAGAGTAGAACCGGGATATTCTCCTTCACACAGTACTTCACCATTGGGAGATACCTTGAACCAAACAAAAATGTGCCCATCAAACTCACCTCGATAATAATGCTCTACGTCAGTATTCAATAACCAACCACTAAAGTTGTATTCATGAATCCATAGTTGTGAGATCTCCTCCATCAGAGTTCGGACTGGATGATGGCAATAGAATGACTAGGAATGACTTAAATGTTCAAAAGCAACTTCTCTTAAATTGGGATGTTCTTTCAGCAAGTACCTATCTAGTTGATCTCCATTACCTCAACGAAGCTGAATCAGTTGTCTCGTACATACATTAAAATATATCCAGTAGAATATATTTTACTATTGTTGGGATAAATTATAGGATAAACCTTGCCCTTGCTCATATAAGCTACTTTTGATCTTATCATAATTTAATAGAAAGACTTTTTGGACCAGCTCCCAATTTTCAGAACGATTCGAGCGAACTGGATATTTATCCAATCGCAATCAAATTCATGAAGTGGCCCTAGGAACATATTAGTTTGAGTGTAATTAGATCTACAAGAAACCCCCGTGGAATCCAGTTTCTAGGAAAACGTATTCGCCACACAAGGTCGGGGACATATTGAATTTGGTTGGAGTTTGGTGATATTTCAAGGGAATAGCACAAAAATGACTCTGTTATTTCTATATTACTTGGCAAGTCTGAAATTTCGATGTTAACTTTTTATTTCGTTTCAACTAGAGAATGGAGTAGAAGAATATAGTTCTTTGTTACCTATATCGCCATTACTTGGTCATTCCTTCATACCCTTCACTGTTTTAACTATACCAACCTATACACGGAAAACCGTTCTACGTTCGCACGTACTTCAATGTTTCTGCTGTCGGTATAATCATATTCCCAAAGTCTTGTTCTTCCTCCAGTTTCATAGTCTTGACAATGTCGTTGAAAGGTTTCCATCCCCCTTTCATCCGGAATAAATATCCATAATCGTAGAGAGCACCTTCTTCTGGGAGCGTCATATCCGCGACATCGTACTCTTCAGGTACTGGATAGTCGGCCAGCTTTCCTGCAACACGTGACTTTCGGAATAACAGCAATAGAACCAGTAGGTACGCGTACTTATACCTTGTTGAAACAAAGAAAAACACAGTTACCACATTTATGTTTCAGAGAACATACTTACCTACATCGGAAAACATAATTATAATATAGAAATAAACGTTACCAAGAATTATCGTTTATTAGTGGTGGTGACAGCTGTCGATCCAAATCGATTTAACATTGTAACTGATTGCAATGATATCATGGTGCTTGAGGATGGAGCCAAACACCTTTTTCACTTCAGATTGAACCTTTTCCCGTTGATTTCCGCTCATTTCCATTTAATATTATACCTTCAGCCAATAACACCCTTTTCAGTTGATACTAAAAAATTTTAACTTCAAGTTAAACCTTTCCCATATGATTTTCATTTGATTTTAAACCTTCTACGAAAACTATTGAATTTTTCTATTTCAATTTATACCTTTTCCACTCTACATTGAACCATTTTCATTTGATGTTAAACTTTTACCAATTCGATTTAATCCTTCTTCCTCCAACATCATGATTACATTTTTGGCATACTAGTGTACATAATATTGTGGGGAACAGGAACTTGCAGGTTCCTGCTCCCCACTAATAGACAGTGGAAGGATGTAGGCCCCCCCTCCACTGTGTGTATGGGGCCTATAAAAGGGGACCAGTACCCCGAATAAATACGCATTCAATTACTGATTGTCTCGTCATTCATTTCAGACTCCTCTGCTCATTACAAATATCAAGACGTTTTGAGGACATTATGGGCAGCTTTCGGCCCCCTGATTAGGACGATGATACTCGAGAGACATTTCGTCCGAGCCTGGTTTAGTGATTCTACTGCACACCATACTTATTTATGCTTGGTATACGTAAACCAACCTGCATACAAATTCTTGAAAAACGTTTCCAACTTCAATTTAGATGGACAATCTAACGCTCCGCCAAGTCCCCAAAGTATTCCCAAAATCAATGCAGCTATGGTCCATGTTCCATTGGGAATTGAATCACTACTACCAGAGTATGCTGATGTTAACTGAAACTCGATCATTTTCAGGGCAGTGCTACAACAAAGATAATTTACAATAATTTATGAAAATATGTGGAGTTTTCCTATATGCATACAATAAGTTATACAATGAATAATTTTCTGTACAAAAGTTCAGATAGACATGAATCATCTCAAAAGTGCAGATTTTTACTCAGAAATATAACTCTGAAAGGTTAACTTTGTTAACTTGAGGTATCTTTGCTTTGGGTAGCAAACCAAATTAGACATAATTTCAATCGATACTTCCCATAATTTGAAGGAAAATATTGTAACAAATCTCTTTGTCAAATTGAAATGGAGTTCTTGACGTATGGCATAAGTCAACTTACGTAACATTGTGATAGGGACCATCATCTACAACTTTTATACACGACGTATTTATGAATTGTAGGCACGCTGGAAATAACCATCCAACTAGTAATTTCAACTTTTCACCGATTCCTTTGTCCTTCCATTCAACAGGTAAGGTTTCAATCCAATTATCCAGCCATAGCTTCCAGCCTTTCTTCACCAAATCGAAATTGACAAGTCCACAACGTGAAACCAGCGCCGGGGAAGCCTGTATTCAATGGACACACAATGAGTGATGATATGGAAGTTTCTTCTTGGTTTTTTTTTACATGCGCAAGGTACATCACTAGTACATAAGTAGATACCGATACTTCAAATCATACCTGCTCGATATGATAAAATGTCTCCAAAACTTTTGGTGTGTTTAAAAAAATATTAAATTATGAAACATTTCATATAATATTATATTTCATTGTTTGGTATCCTTAATCTTATTTTGTCCGCTGGTAAGATCTTCAGTGTTTGAATGCATAAAGGTGATGTATTCCATGCCCTACCTACCTCTCCTATACCTACCTCCCCTATACCTACCCCTCTACAAGAAGTACTCTTCCCCTCCTTTTTCTTCAGTTGAATTGTGAGAAGTCACGCGTTCGGATCCTCGCTAACTACCCTGGTCTTCCGAACCCTTAACATACCTACCTACATCCTATCAATTAATATATACCTATACCCCGCGAAACTGCGCGAATCGTGGAGTGCCGGCTGCATACCTACTTCCCTGAAGAGGATTTACAACCCCCCTCGACGGGAAGCCCAGGCGCACGCCAACCAACAGGTTAGTCCTTCCGATTCACCTACCTATTCATTTTTATGCATTTTGAATACCTATTGTGCATCAAAGCGGAAATAAGTCCCAAACCAGCATTACAGTCTACCCTGTGCGTTCCTTTTACTTAATTTCTCCCCGGATAGGTGCGTACTTACATACATTATATATAATATACAACGTAATATAATAAAGACTATTTTATGTAATTTTTATGACCCTTACACTACCCATCTGTTAGTGATACAGGTATTAATATCTAATAATAATGAAAGTAGCTATTGAAACCAATGTAAGTAATACAATCATTATACCTTATATTTGAATGATGAAAGATGAAAATGACGAATTTAGTAAAATGGTATGAATGTGTACTTCTACGAAAAAAACGTCAAGCAAGGATATTGTTGAATTCCCAGCTAATAAGGTTGTGACTTATTTGAGCAACTAAAGTAAATTACTGTCTTATCATATATAGGGTGACTGGAGATAGGGAGAATGAGGTAGGTACTAGTTATTTCCTCGTCCCTCCAATCGGAAAAAAGTGGTACAACAAAAACAATTGAATAATTAAATGAATGAACTCACCAGTTCCATATTATCAACTTCAAACACAATAACTGAGTTGGTATGTAGTTGAATGATTTCTCCCGAACTAAGGCACAATTTCTTGTTTTCGTCAAGGAGCGTGTTCATACCTTCCGTCCAAGATTCGCAAATGTTACCATCGAATACGAGAAGGTTCATGGAGGTTCCAGACTTTGTGAAAAATGTACTGAAAATCAAGGTGGTAATCCGTCCGAAGTGTTGAAATACATTATAATTATTCATTGCGAAAATACGTATATCATCTATCGACAAGCTAGGTATGGTTAGCTATTATTTTAATTATATTCTAACTCCTATTTGGTAGGTATGTTTTTTTTGTTGACTGACGAAAGTTTTTTGATGGTCAAGTTCCATCAATTTTGTTTCAATGATGACGGAAATATATTTCGGTGTTCAACGAGTCATCATTCGCGGTCCGTATGAAAGGGGGCACCTTGTATTATGAAAACACGTACGCCAATTGGGTGGGCAGTACAATAGATTCTTCATTTTTGTAACAAGGGCGTATGGAATTAGATGTAAAGCGAATTTCATTGACTATGTCTAGGGGCCCTCACGTTCATCAATACCCCACTAGGTACAGACATGATATGCGCCCTCCTTGTGCTCGTCATGCTGCTTCCCATTCGCAGGATCCCCTCCAGATGGACTCCCGTCTTTCAGCGAGTTTTCGAAGAAAATTAAGATATTGCAATGGCTTCAAAATTTTGAGAAATGCAAATTTTTGAAAATTTCCTTCAAGGAAATCCGTTTCAGACCATTCTAAAACGATTCTTGCAATTTAACACTCTTTCGTATATGTACCTATCCATAAATTCGGGAGTGACCTACACACACACACGTGTCTGTGTGTGTGACTCCTGAATTTTTGGAGTATTCCAAGGGGTCGAATTTTGAAAATTTTGAGTCAAAAATTGCTGTGAAAAAACGTGTTTTTTGAGGTTTTGGGGGTAAAGTGCCATCTTAAACATAGGAACATATGGTATACTCGGAATCAGGGTGAAATTTCCTATAAGAATCACCCACCAAATCGGTTAAAATTATTCTTTGAAAATTCGCTCATCAATTCCTACGTACTGCATGAATGGAACTTTTTTTAACTTACATCCCGAACGAATCAAGACCCTGCCAGCTCGAAAATTCATGAACGCGTCGAGACAGGCCTTGACGAGCATTGAACTTTATATTATGATGTTTTGAGTTTTCATGACGTGAAATGATTATACCGTATCCCCTGCATAATTTATTTTAGTTCTATTTATTATCTGTTTTTTTATTTGCTATTTTAATACTTTTTACACGATGTCCCAACGTTTGTTTTGACTTTCTTGGGCCACTACAAAGAAAAACGCGGCATATTATTACACAACAGTTTATTATTTTTCTGTATAGGTCACCCCTTTCTATAGGTCCCATTGATCATAAATTCCTCATAATAAACCATTAGCCCGATACATTTTCCGGTTATTGTGATCAATGATTTTATAGTATTAGGTAAGTACCTAGCGTAATAAATTATAACACGAGGGTGACAATCATCATTTCTCGAGGACCTGTACCGAATATTATTATCATCATCCGAGAGTTTTAAGTATAAGGAAGAATTAAGAGAATTAAGTACTAAGGAAGCTCCTTGTAGTGCACTTCTAGTGTGACGTCATCAACGTCCACGATTGCTTTGACTGATGCATGCTAAATTGTAACCCGAAGTAAGGTTATAATATGTTCCAAAGGTTCATTACTAAAAACTAGGTCTGCGTCGGACCAGACGGTGGAAGTTATACTTCTTTGGCCATTCTCATACACCCACTCACGCACACAAACAGACAGGATATATAAATGAAATATAAGACATTTTTCAATATTATTCAATATATTTATCTTCAATATATTATACGTGACTTCATTATTATATTATACACCTATATTATCATTATCAGTAATTTCTTAATCATTCTTTCATCTTGCTCATATTCTGGTTGGTCATTAGAAATCGTCGGGAGGCCGCCGGTCTATCGGTGGACGAGTCCAAAAAACGGATCCTCGAGGGGAGTAGCAGACAAAAAAGTTCTTACAGATTTGTTCTTCCCTGACGCGGACGAGTCCAAAAAACTAGAGGGGAGTAGCAGACAAAAAAGTTCTTAAACATTTGTTCTTCCTTTCCAGCGTGACGCGGTTTCTCGACCAACATCCCATCCCAAAGTGTCTAACGGGCGCAAAGAAGTATAACTTCAATAATAAACCAAAATATACATATTAAGCGACGATTAATATATAATTTTAGCTCATCTGAGGGGTTGATCCATTACCGAACAGTGCGTGTGATGATTCCATCTTTCCACTTCGCGGTGTTCTGGTCCAGCATTCCGTACAATCGCTCGTTCGACATGATACTTGGGTTTATAAAAACTGTTTCCGAATTGTTATCCTCACAGTTTGATTGTATAAATCCTTGTAGTATCTATTCAATGTGATGTATAGGTACAATTATTGTCATCAATCACCTACCGTCTACCGTATATCTTCTTCAATGAAGAAAAATAACAAGAGTGTCGGAGACTTACTTGCAAGAAAACTGATTTTCCTCCAAATGGTGGTCCTACGATTATCACACTCCGATCACGCATCACTGCTTCGTACATTGCCATTATTTGAGACATACTGGTTTCATCGCAGTGGAGGTGCTTTTCTGAATATGCCTAGGAGAATCATTCAATTGTTCTCAATTAAATAGTCAATTAATCAATGTAAGAATGGTCTAGAATGGAAAATCCCCTCAATTCCTCCCGGTAGTTGTTTTTAGGACGTCCCTCAGTGACAAGACCTTCTTATGTTTTCGATTTACGTAAAAACGGCTGACCCCTTGGCTGAGAGTGAAAAGAAACACTTATCCAGACCACATTCCAGAATGAAACACGTTCTAGACCATCTAGAATCCGAACTATGAATTACGTTTTCAAACTGAGTTATTTCAGAATTGTTTCATGGAAATCCAGATTTGAAGAAATACCATAAACCATATTATCAACTTATCACAAAAAGATAACTGAGAATAATGAGAATAGAGCCATAAAGACAGCCTAACGTAGAATCATAAGGAAATTTATCGCTCTCTATAATTGAATATTATTTTCTAATTTTATGGCAATAAATAACCTCCCGACTTGAAAAAATTAAAATAATTGTTCTGAGTCGGATCTACCTGTTTGAAGAATTCAGTAACTTTCTCGTCGTATGTTAGGTGGTATTCAATACGTGGGAGAATAGATTTTGTGATAAGAACGAAGTCCACAGCGTTCTCCTCTTTTAGTCGTGGTAGAAGAATCGTTTCCACGGCAATACCTAACAGATCCATTTCAGAATATTCCATCTTTTCTTGTTGTAGATCCTTCATAACCGAGATGATCATTTTAAAAGTTCTTACTCCTGTGGAACAGCAAAACTATGGAGTAAGTTAAGCTTCAATTTCACGCTGTTTTCTTTACTTGTAAAAACTTGAATGATGGCTTCAATCAATGGGCCACTTTACCATCTAACGATTTTGATAGTACTGATTGATGAATAATATACTTCAAACGTAGCATTGAACAGTTACTGACCAAAATGATATGGCTCCAGTGCTGATAACCCTTCGTATGCTTTAAATAGTGTCAAGAGTTTGGACGTAAGTAGCTTACTACCCGAAAATCCTTGGGAGCAGAGGGTCATTTCTATTATTGTACGCAAATCAGGGGTTGCTAGTGGTACTGGCCTGAACATGACCTAGAACAGAACGGAATGATCACTTGGATAAGCACGTTCTCAGCTGATAACGGCAAAATTGTTGGTAACAAGCTGGTGGCCTACTCGTAGATTACCCTGGATTGTGATTGAATTTCCTGTATTGGACCTTTATAGTGATCCCAGCCGTATAATCTAGAACTGTGAATCTCAAAAAGAACACGAAGGGGCATCAGAGTACCTACCAAAATGCCTTTTGCATTTGAGTTTTTCTTGATGTTGTTTAGATGCCATCTATGTAGTGAAAAAGAACAGGAACACTTTGACGAACCAGTTCTGCCACCACCCATAAGAATGAACAGTTTTCGGTGACAAATAGCCACTCTAATAATGCCAGCTTCTGAAGCTTCAAACTTAAAAAGAACCACGTGATGTCCTTACATCGAAACTGCTTGTTCATACGTGACTTACTAGTTACGAAGGATTCTCCCATAAGGTCCGTAGGTTTCTACCTACTTTAATAAATAGTTGGAAAGAACCAGGTTTGAATCTCATTTGATTGTAGCAGAGGACTACTGGCATTTTAAATGTCAGGTGATAAAAAACGAGTATGATAAACAATCACATCGAAGATCAAAGCGCGAAAAATTCGATAAAAGCAAAAAAAAAAAAAAAATCAGAATGACCCAATTTATTTGTTTTTCAATTTTTTTTTCAGCATTTTCAAACACTTAAGTACTCGTAATTTATCTTGTGCGTGCTCGCGACTCCCACTTCGGGATCCACTGCATCACCTCACGAAGAACCATTTGTAGGAACTTTTTAATAAGCTCTGAACTCCATAAACTTATTGTAGGAAGAACTAATTCAGAGATCACAAAGAAATTGAACGCCAATCTTTGTAATCAATTCTTGGCTTGTATGACAATGTTTCCTACCTTCATTTCTTTTGGAAGATCCTGATGTGTATATTGTGGAGTGAATGTCACCAACATCATACAAGAAGTCTTGAGTTTGAGTGGAAGACCGTGCATATCGAACGATTCTTGAGCGCTCATTATTGCTTGACTCAGCATCAGTAATTTTTGGGAAAGAACAGAAATAATTGAACCATCGATGTCACCTATTTCTCTCAAACAAAGCCATGATCCGCAGGAAGCTGTGCCACTCAGGTACTGTAACAAGAGAGGTACCAGGTTTTAGTAGAACTCGGCAGAGGTTTCTAGCAGTAGGTTTTATATATAATTTTATGCAAATATTGCATTTACATCGCAAAATTGGGTGAAGTACTGCCGACTTTTCAGTTAAAACCCCCGTTGATTTTTGTCCATCAAACAATTGAAACAGAACGAGAAGACGTGTTAGGAAATATAAAATCCAAATTGAAATTATAAAATCCAAATTGAAAACTTCATACCTTCTACGGAATAAAATCTTCCTTTTTATTCGCAGATTAGGTAGATACTCATTATTACTTCTTGGCTTTCTTCTTTGTCTGATACATTATTTGAACTTGGGATTTTTCAATATAAACATGGCTTCGGCTTTATTCAACTTCGACAAATTCATATGAGTACGTGGTATTTAAACTTTCGTGATAAATGTTTGTGTCATTATAAAATTTGACTTTAAAGAATTTTGTTGAATATCATATTTATCTCTATTATCGTCCAAAAGATTTTTTCATGTTTCGCAATGGTTCCCATTTTAATGGATCAAAGTGAGATGCTGCTGAGATACTCGAACGCTTCATTGTAAACCTTTTGTTTTTATGAGACTATTATGGATTCCATTGACGTCGCACAGTGCGGTGTTTTGCTGTTTTAGGGGAAGGCAAATCATAGCGCTTCACCTGACGCTTCTTTCGGGCTGAAACTTACCTCATTTATGTTTTTTGGTGCGAGGAATCCGAAAATGAAGTCAAAAAAGTTCTATCGATTGAATTTGTGTGCGTATTTCGACTTGAAACTCTTTATTCGCTCAGGAAGGAACAACTTTGACTTTCCCTTACACCTGAACTGTCGGGGAGGCTATTTATATGTACAGATTATACGTACCATATGACGCAGTATATAATTTCGTGTGAACTTAGGTTTTGACAAAACAGAACATCAATATCATCATGGCTCGGACTGTAATAATGAGTAGAACAGGAACAAATAAAATGAACATAAAACAAACAAAATGTATTTTACAAACCAGCACAAACAAACAAAATGTATTTTACAAACCAGCACAAACAAACAAATAATTGACTTTTTAAAAATATTTAGCATTATAATGACTCAAAAATAATTTCCTCGAATGAAAATAAAACAATGAAAGTAATAATTGACTCTTTTTAAAAATATTTAGCATTATAATGACTCAAAAATTCGCCAACCAGATGTTGAACAGATCATTTCGAGGGAAACTCCAGTCACCGATACTGAAATGGAATATTGAAATTATTGCAATGAAATCCTGTTAATAAAAAAATAAACCTAGAAAACCTAGACAATTTCAATTTTTAAGCTCTAATTTGACTTAAAATTTAATTTTCTCAAGATGGGGCAAATTCGGGCAAAATGGGGTGGTACCCCGTGTTATAGGGATACCCAATGAGAGTTTTTAGAAGGAATTGGCGTGCATACACGTGAATACTTTTTAAAACCATATTTTAAGAGAACCATTTCTAGAAAATTAGCAGTGACTTGGGAGGGGCATAATAAATATAAAGAGTCGTTTCAAAAATTTGTAAAAATGTGTTTCACTTACCTTGACATGTGGGTAGAGTATAGAAAAATCCCCGAAATTTTAGGACTCGATTGTCACCTCGTTTGGTTAGAAACTGATTGAGATGAAAAAGGACCTGACGGCAGGCCTTCAAAACGATCATGTTTCAACTCGCACTGTTCTGTTCTACGCAATCGGAGAAGGTTTGGGGACCGATTTATATCAAACATCCATATAAACATACATGTCGCCCAAAAGCTTTGGTTTGGACTTTCATTTTTCGATTTTCCTTCCCCTAAAACAGCGAAACACCGCACGTGCTTCGGTTAAGGTAGATCTCGAACGAGGATCTCAAAAATTGGTTTTTGTTTTTCAGCCTAGGGCTTTTCACATTGTATATAATTATCTCGTACCTCTAAAAGTACGATAATATTACTCTCGAATTACTGGTGTGGACTGTAATCACAGAATGAAATTTTATTTCTGTCAACTTAGGAACAATCTAAACATGATTTAGATATGATTCCAAATTAATAATCTATGAAGCGTTGCTTAATCTCATACACACATCAAACACATGTTCCAGTTTTTTGTCGTGCATCGAATAGAATCGGCAGTCAGCTAATCGTTCAGCATCAATTCTGTTCAAGCGATACTCTGTGTGTATGTATGTGTGAGTATGACTTTGTGGTGCTTGTTCCGCATCGTATTCTTGAAATACATTAAGGGGGCAAGGGAGTGAGCCCGAAATTTCCTCAAAAATGCGTAAATCTCGGCTGCCGAATAGTTTATAGGTACTCTTACTATAACATTATTACTGTTTAGTACCAATGAGTTTAAAAAACGGATAACCTCCCTCTCCCCTAACCATTTGAGTGTTGCACAGTTTTTCTCATTTTCCGAACGAATTACATCAGTTCTCTGGCCCTTCGATACAATTTGAGATGCAGAAGAAACATTACGTCTTCTTTACGAAATTTTCCCTTACAGCACATCAGTTTCAGCTTGTTAGGAATTCCTCAATAGCTTTCTGATAGTTATTCATGGAATTTCTAGAGTAATACTACGAAGTCTCCGAATAGCCTCCAAACATTTACCCCAGTCTCAGACATACACTTAAGACTTGGCCGAGCTGGAATTCAATCCAGTAATAATCAATGCAATGGTCTTAGGATAACATAATACGAGAACACTCCGATACAACAGAAAACCCCAATCAAAGGGTCTTATCCTATATAAAAGACCATATTCCCAGAGTCCCAGATGAGTCTTCACGAACTAAATCACTCGTAATGAAATTGTGGAAACTAATTTCAATTAAAAAAAGTTCCATTCATGCAGCATGAAATGGTGAGCGAATTT